>OY728146.1:734923142-736173142 GCA_963277665.1 Viscum album | reverse complement strand
ATAGTAATACATACTTTCTAAAGAAACAATCACACAATGAACCTAGTTTTATTCAATAATGTTATTAAAAAATAGATGATCCGTTTTTCAAAATTTAATTTTCTTAAATTATTTTCAATTTTAAATCCATATATCATAATTAACTTATGATTAAATTTCAGGATTTTTTTGAATTGATTAATTTTTCAATGAATAGTAAAACATACAAATTTTTAAAATACTTTCATTATTTTAATTATATTTAATTTCATATTATTTTTATGATTTACTATTAAATTGGAAAATTAATCTTTTAATTTATAATAATAAAATAATTTACAACAATTTTTTTATGATTCTTATATAAGTTAATGTTTTAAGCTGAATTTGTTTTCTAAAAACCATTTTTTGTTGAGTTTAGTGTCTTTACTTCTAAATTATTATTATTTATAATTCTATAAATTGAATCTAAAAAATTAATACCATATTTTGAATCATGCTTTTGATTTTATTAAAATGATATGTATTTTTGTCATTATAAACAGTAACCATGGTAAATATTTTCCAGCTCACTAAGGGTAAAAATGGGTAAAACAGGTTTAAAACCAGGAATTAATGTCAAAAAATAAACTAAAAACGTCTATTAATGTAATTTTATTGGATAAATTTGACATTATCCATCCAAATTTAAATATATGGCATTTTGGTGCCATTTTCTTTTGAAAATTACATTTATATTATTTTAATTAAATAAAATTCCAAATTATCATTCACATGACTTTAATATCTATATTTTTTTACTAAAGTATAAAAAGAGTATAATATTGGTTCTAAATAACTATTTTAAATATAAAATTATTATTTTTAATAATTTAATTTTCATTTTTTATTGATTGGATAATTTCCTTAAATGCATACACAAAAATGATACAAATCTTGTGTAAGGAGTAGAAAAACTATGCAAATAATTAATAAAAATCACAATGTAATATTATTTTTTGTGTTACCCATGAATTTTGTTGATGACTATATCATGTGGGTGATGTTTTAAATGCTTATTTTGTAATTTCATTTCTATCTTTTTTATTTTAAGTCAAATAAAATGATTTGTTTAAAAAGTTACATTAATGATATTCTAGGGGAAAAATCATTCCCTGGAGGATTAATATTAAAGGAAAAGAGTTAAAATGACATAAAAACATATATAAACCAAATTGGTTGGGTTGTGTTTAATATTACCCTTATCACCTTCAAATATGAGTCACTTTTGATCAATTTTAACAAAAACATCACATAATAATATTTTAATACTTTAAGAAAATAAAAGTGTGCCACTCACCTCAATTATAAAAGGTCATTTCCTCCTATAAATTATTGACATATCTTGAGGAATATATCTTGATAAAATAATAAATAAATATCTCTCTAACATCTGTATATACATTATAAAACATTATTTATTCCCAAAAGACAAGATATTGGTCATTAATAAGAGATCCAAATGAGGTTCTTATAAGAGGATGCAATCATTTTTACAACTCTTTTAAATTTGTTTCTCATCTAGATCATATAAATATATTAGACCCACACTGAAAAAATATCTACTGAATAATCATTATATTTAGGAGTCATTATTATTTTTATAAAACCATATTCCATATATTATCTATCATTTCAAAAGTGAAATCATTATTCGTGCGTACGTACAACTTAACATTTCCACATATAGGTGTACTTATTTTTTCATTACAATTTTTCATGATGGTTATATATATAAAAACAATTAATACTTATGATATTTATAATATAACTATGCTTCTATAAATACAATATAATATCAATATTTTTAACTTCCAATCCATTGGAAAACAATAATGTCTATTGCATGTATGTGTGCAATACCACCTTTATAAAGTGATGTGATTCATTTTTGAATTATGACCTATATGGATGGTAATAAATTATTATTTAATGAATAAATAATATATATGTGATATAATAATTACTTTGGAAATGATTATTATTATAAACCATTATTTCGTTCAAGACTTTGAAATTTGAAATTAACGTTCATGAGTACGAGTAACATACCACCTCTATAAACGATGTAATTCAGTTTTCTAAGTCTAAATTTAAATGACCATTCCAAATATATATATATTTAATATATATATGATATTTATATCATTATTAATATCTTGGATATGATGGATCCATGATCAATATTCAATGATCAAAACTACCAAACTAGAATATATATGAAAAACAAAACAATCAACACACAGAAACAATAATTTTAATAAAGAAATATTAATAAAAGAGTATTGAAATTTTATAAGTGGATATTATAGGATTTAAATTTTTTTTATATGGTTATTTATATAATTGTTATAAATTCAAATTTATTATACAAGATTCTAAAAGTACTCACAAAGCACGTCAGACACGAGGATAGGTGTTATTTCATAATCTCATTATATTTTAAGACTGTTTTTGATTAAGTAACCATTAAAAGAAATAAATGGTATATTTTTTCATAAAACAAATGTTTTCTATTTTACTTTAGTTATTTATAATTTTCACATTTTTTTCCTTTAATTTTCTTGTTTTAATTACTCAAATGTTCAAAAGAATATTTTAATGTAAAATCATTATTGTTTTCTATTTGTTCTAGAATAATTTTCTTCCATATAAATATTTTAATTATTATTATTTTCATAATATTTTTAATATTCTACTACTATTATTTAAATTAATTTTTCACATGTTTCATTTTTAATAAAAACTTTATAATTGAACCGTCTAATTATTTTCTGAATGAGGTTCCTTTTGAATTTGTATTGAAAATATTAAAGGAATCATTTTTATATAGAAAATATGAAAATAATTTTTTATCATATAGACCACTAAATACTTTGAATATTCCTCTACAATTTTTCCAAATTATTTTCAAATAAAATTTTTTCTAAAATATTTTAAATTTTTTTAGATTTTTAATTTTTAATTTCAAAATTACAATGGTATTTTCCTCAAGGAATATTGTAGTGATTTTTTTTTATATTCACCCATTTCAAAATAATTTGGAAACAATTATTCTATAATTGGGTGTAAACTAATTGATATAATTAGAATTATTATTATTTATGTCTTATGATAATGTTATATGATTGGAAAAAAATATTAACATTTTTTATTCTAGTTTTTTAATTAAAATGTTTATAATGATTATGTTTCAACCCTTTCATATGATAAATGAATTGGAAATAATATATGATGATAATCGAATGTTATAGACCTCAATAAATTATTGGGTTTCATGAGAAAAACTAGTTTTGGTATTTGTATTATGCCTTAGCTATTTATGTATGTTTCCTTGGAACAAGGCATGAATTGTAATATTATGATGTAAAACATTATACATTCAATCATTATGAAAGTATTTTGTCACAGCCCAACCCAGCGGGGCCCATACCGCAACTACCTCATGCCCCTATAATTGGATCGAGGATGGAGACCAATGCTGAGTAGGAACATGACACACATGGAAGACATTATCCTAATGAACCTGTACACACAAACACATCTCCAATCATATACAACGGTGAAATGTAAAAAAAATAGAAGCTAATAAACTCATACATATATGATCCCAAAAATAGATTATGATAGTAGTGAACTTAATGTGATTAAGGAGGGACAAATACAAGTCCAACCAAAAACCACAGAGAGTCCAACTTATTCCATTGGAGGGGACTATGATAAAATTTTCCCCCAAAAACCTCAGTCTGTAAAGCTCAATATATTTCCCACCATCTCACTATCCTACCATGAAGCTATCAAATGGTCCCCCATCTATATCAAACATGACACATACTAGAAGAGTCCATGTAGGGGTGAATGTAAAAATACCCATCCAAACACCTAAGAAATACTAAATACATATCATCCAGAATATCAATAGGATTCTTCTTGAAGGAATGTTTGTTCTGGGTGATCCTAATCCATGATCCATACCATCATCAGAGATAATCTTCCTAAAAGTCATGATCATTGGGACCCACCTAATAAATATTAATTGTCTTAGAAGAACCTAATACTCTGATAAAGGACCATTCCCAGGACCTCTAGGGGACACCATGAACCCAAGAAAGGTCACCCCAATACATAGAGGATCACATGATGGTGATTCCATGATCCTTATCGACATGTAAAACGTGATGTAGGATCAATAAATTTCTTAGGTAGTCATACTGAATTAAAAAACCCCACTCGAGATAAAAATGATAGTGGAAGACACTCCAATCACGCAGACGGAAACCCAAAACTATATCTGAGACTCATCCTCCAAAGGGGATCGAAATCTTGTGATGTGAACATAATTTCAACCTGTAAACTCATGAGAATTTATCAAGGGAAAAAAATCAACTGATACTAGTCCAGAATAATGAAATTATGTTCTTTAAACCCCCTGAATGGGGGGGGGGGGAATAGGGTGTGTAATGGTAGTAAGTGGTGTATCCAACCAACCTCTAGTCTTCTCATGCGGTGATACCTCATGAGGAATTTAAATCTCCATATAAATGGTCTGTATGAAGAGTAAAAAGGATCTGGAGATCACCTGAATATCTACCAAAGACATCAGGTCGTTACCAAGTGCCTAAGACCATGTTCATCTACTCTATTTGTTTCTATGTACTTCGACCTACCCATGCATGTGTAATTTCCATGTTAAATGATGATCCTATAAGAATAATTTACATGTATTGGGATATTCCCATAAGGTGTGTGATGTTAATAACTATTTATAAACCCTAGTACTCTAGCTAGGGGGTCCCATAAAGTGTTTAACACCGAATTACATTATGTGTAACCCAAGATTTCCTAGATTTCATGGTTTCATCCTATTTATTTTCATCCATGTCACCATCACCACCGAACGCATTAGATAACATAGATCTGGGGATGGATGACATTCTAATTTTGTAAATTTTGGGATTCTCAGAATCAAATATACACAGGAAATGCCCACACACACCATCCATATCCACACCATTGAAGCCATAATGAATGAGAATTGGTAATCTATTATGATCTACCTATGGTCATCCTCTATTACCATAAAACCTTTATCAAACCATATATCATGAACATCACCCACAATATTTATCAATTTAACTAATGAATAGTTATTCAATGATCAGTTACTAGGTAATCATTGAACCATGGGTTAAATAAGATTCCTACCATGAATGTTCGAAGAAACGGGGGGGGGGGGGGAGAAAACCATAATCCACAAGATTTTAGGAAGGAACCTTAGAATATTATTATCAGTATTGACCTGTTTTCATATATTTAGTCAAAATAATAGGAAATAAACAGTGAAAAAGATAAATCCATCCCAAAAAATCAACCATCAATGTGCGAATCCCTTCTTTTTCATGGAATTAATTCATATTCTACATAAGATAAGTAACATGATGGAAATAAAAAAACAAAAACCATAAATATTTTGTGGATAAATCGCTGACAAGGAATAGACCTCCATTACAATTGTTAGCGAGTTCTAAAAACTCTAATGGTGCAACAATATGTGATCATATCATGAAGTATTATCATTTGAAAATATCCCCTAAAATGCTCTCTCCAATGGCTCCTCTAAATTTTTTAGGTTTATATGTCTAATCATAAATTTTTTCCATAGTAGTGTTTAAATAAAGTAGGTTGGCTGTTGTGTCAGATAAAATAAAATAAATCAATTATTTCATTTATTTAATTAATTTGATGAATGCAAAATGTTTTTTCACAAACACCTAACACTAAAAAATGTTATGTCATGCCTCATGTTAAAATCATGTTTTGAACCCAATAATTATATTGTATTTCTGATTCAAACTACCTTTTCAGGATTTATTCCACTTTTCTAAGAAAACTATATGCGTGTGATATTAATTTACTTAATATTTTACAAAAAGAAATTTCTGGGTACACCAGTCCTCGTAATCTCACTTTGTATCATCACCTAGCATTGAAAATAATATATATAATATTATAAAGAAATTCATGGAAAAATAAGAGTTATTACATTCTCCACACCATAGGTATTTTCATCATGAATGAGAAAATAATTCTAAAATTATGAGAATACTAGGCTCACATCTGGGTTCCCTCCTCATATGATCTCCCATGTGGATTCCCATCCTACCACTAGACCCAAACTAGGGGAATCTATCTTCAATAAAGGATAATCTCATACTTATCCTCGATATTCACCATGTACATATCCAAGGTATCTTCATCCACAATGTCCATCTCTCCCCATTAGATAACATATGATGGGTCTTGCATGTACTTCCTCATCAATGAAATGTGGAAGACGTTGCATACCCAATAAAACTGTAGTGGTATAACTAAGTGCTACAACACCCCTCCAAATCTATAAATTATCTATAAAGGGATAATGAATCTAAAATATAGCTCGCATCCAATAATAAATTTCTATAATCCACATCGAGGTGAGTCCATCAGGAACAAATGGTTTGCCTCCCAGAACACTATATGTCTCCATCATCAGTCCACATAAGAGATTTTATAACTCTATGTAGTCCTCATAAACTCCTAGATGATATATAACTTCTATGTAGTAGATCGCACCAACTCTGAGCCCATGGATGCTGACTCTCCTGGATCATTCAAACAAAGTGGTGACCTATAGGGTCACCCATATAATGCATCACATGGTGGAATAACGATGGTGGAATGGAAGATATTTTTGTATACAAACTTCACCAAGGGTAGGTGATCCTTGAAACTGTGGAAAACAATTAACATGAAAGCCGACATAATTTCCTCCAATTCTAGAATGGTATGCTCAATCTAGTCATATGTATTGGGGTGTAATGTTGTGTTAAAATGAAACTGAGTCCCAATGGCCTCTTACAATCCTCTCCATAATCACAATGTGAAGTGATCATCACCATCTAAAATGGGAATCAATGGAACTCCATGGATTTGCACTAATCTTTGCACGAACATGAATCCCAAGATCTCTACAAAAATATGCTCACCAATGGCTAAGAAGTATTCCAACTTGGTGATTCCCTCTTCAATCACCTAGAAGGAATTGTGACCCCTAAACATTAGTGGTAACCCCATCATTAATTCTATGGATATCCAATCCGACTTCCACTCTAACTTCTCAAGAGGATGATATATCCCACTGTAAACTGTGCTCTGCCTTAACTTTATAACTAGTGAGACATCGAGAGAAAAATTATGCAACATAATGATTCATTCCTGGCCACCAAAACTGATATTTAAGGTAATGGGATATCTTTTATACCCCTGGATATACTGATAAATGGGATTTATGAAAATACTGAACAACCTCATCCTGTAACATTAGTGGTACAATCACTGTAACAACCAATAGTTTTATAAATGGAATTCCCTTATTATAATTATTCCATATAATATAATCACATTAAGAATAAAAATGACATACAAATATACTAAATATTATGTAACCATTAAACATAATTTTTCCACCTTTATGTTTTGAATTTCAAAAATCTGACATACACGGTTGTGTTCAAGATGATTTTTGGAGTCTAATCAATCAAAAATAATTTTTGGTGAATAGTAACATATTATTATGAATAGTACTAGGACCGTTATGAATATTAAATTTCACAAAATAATAGTATTCTTTTCCATTAAAACCTAAATAAAATTTAGGCATCTTAGAAAGTGACAATTTTAACATAGTAAATGTTTCAGTATTTTTATAAGTCATAAATAAATAATTATAAATAAATAATAAATTTAAAAGAAAATTTATTTTCTTAAAATGTTTTCATAAATTAAAAAATCTACATATTATATTTTTTATATAATTGTATAAGACCCTATATAATTTTTGAATGAATTATAAAATCAGTTTTAATTTTAAAAACTGAAATTTTCAAGTAAATTATGATTTTGATTAATAATTAAATTAATCATATTTAGAAAATTATTTTTTAAAAATATAAAAAAAAATTTAATTATATATGTCAAAAAATTGTTTGGGTGAAATTTTTATATTTTTCTGAAATACTAGAATTTTTGATGAATAGTGAGATACCGTAATTTACAAAAATAAGCTAAATAAGCTAATTATAGAGTCATGTGAGATGTTATGATGATGTAAGCCCAATTATTTAGGGATTAAATTATAAAATCACTATTTATGGTCATGTAATACTCACTATTCCTTGTCTTCTAGGGAAATAGTAAAATAATGGATTTTATATTAAGAAATCCCCTCTCCCCTCCAATATAAATTCCATCCTTCACACCCTCATTCCCCCAAAACTATCAAGCTTCAAGAAATGTCTAAAATATTCCCATGTATATTACCTAGACCCTTATCCACGTCTAAGATCTTCTGTTATCATCAAAAGAATTTTCTTAGTCCCCTTAAGGAGGATCTCAAGAGGAGGATTCATGTGGTAATTTATCTCCTTCTTTTCTTTTAAATTCCTTTCAATTTCAAGTTCTTTTCTTATTATCTCCCAAACTATATTTGTCCAAATGGTTTTGTTACACCATTATTATTCATATAATGTAATATTTTGATACTAATGGGATATTATATCATCCAACCCCTTCTCTTATTCTTTTAATTTCATAAACGAAAACATTGTTCGTGAGATGTTAATCTATCACCTTCAAGAATGACAAGTTTTCTTTTTTCATATCTAACCTTAGATATTGTCATGAAACCTTTTGTATGGTTGAACGAGAATATTTTATATCTATTAAGTCCTATTTAAAGATATTTATTTATCTTAGGTACATATTACTACATTATTAATCAAAACAAGTTCGTTGTCGTCAAAAAAACCGCCCAAATTAACTCAAACAATCATCACGTAATTATTATCTAATGATTCATCCACATGGAATAAAATTTAATTAATTATAAGATCATTTTAACTTATAGAATATCATTAATAAAATTTGATATATTCTATGTCTGTTTATTCATGTTTTACACGAACTTCAATTCCAGAATACATGTGAAATCCTCAAGAAAACCGTAAAAACGAACATTCCCGAGCAATGATTTTGAACTCTATAACCTATCAAAAGGCCCATAAAATACAATAATGAAACCAAAGATACCCCTATTCATGTATAATAGGATATTGAATTTCTAATTAATTAATATAATGTCATTATTCATGACATTAAAGCGAATGAAGCGTTCATATATAATTTAAGTGGAAAATCTAGAACCCAATTTTCTTTCTTTGGGTTCTCCCTCTTTCACTCCATATTTGGTATGGTAACTCCTTGAAAATAATTTATTCATAATTTTATTACATTTTCATAGATATAAATTTTTCTAATGAGGTTTATGTCAAACACAATATTCTCCAAAAAAACACTTCTTTTAAGAACTCACATTTTACCTCTCATTCATGGTTTATGGTTCTTGTATCAAGTATGATATTCCCTCTTTATTTTTGGAACCCAATGTTTATAAATATGTTATTATGAGATGAAAATCATTCCTTTACATGGTTTAGTTATTTTCATTATTGATATATGTTCTATGTGGCATGCATGATAATGATAATGTTATGATGTGACGGGTGCTCCTGGGATTATGAAATGCTCCAATGCATTGGGTAATGTGATGAATCTCATGATTAAATGTGAATTTATTCATTAACAATATGATATATTTGTTCAAAAGTATGTGTGGTAGTTATCCACTAAGACATGATGTTTTATTTTAATGCATTTCCACATTTCAAGTCTTATATTTATGCTTCCCCTTATTTTCATGATCTTTTCCCTATGTTATGATTATGCTCACACATGCTATATTTATTTTATCTATCCCCATACTGGGATTCTAGCTCATCCATTTTGATGTATATCCTCAGGTGACTACGTGTACTAAGGAGAGGTCAAGTTCCATTATGAATCTAGAGAAGATGAAAATGAATAAATGTTTATGCTCGATGTTGTAATTGTTATGTATGGTCCTAGTTTGACCAAGACACTAAACTGTTGGATTCCATATTTTTTTACTATTATGTTTTTTTTCATTAAAATTAAGTAATGGTAATTTATGAAAAGGTTGGGTCACTATAGTTGGTATTATAGGAAAGGTTTAGTTAATTCGGGAATAAAGATTAGTGAACCCTAGTGAAAACCTCTAGCATGAGACTAAGTACAAATATGCACACACGAATTTTTATATATGGATGCCATATGTTATGAGTTTAGTATAAAGTGTTTAATTGAATAAGTTATTCATGACTTGTTGACTTATGTTTTGTACTAACCTTTTCTATTTTAGAAAATTGAGAGAACTAGGAGAAACCCAACCAACAAGTCGTGCGAGGGCCAATGCAATGATTGTCCGAACGACATCCCCAATGATTTGGGAGGTGGAGTTCAAATAATCATGGTGATTCTTACCATATTATCATAGTTTATGAATAATAACCATAATAATGGGTAAAATCCTCCTTCACCAAAGAGGGAGAAACTGTATATCAATTGTTTATGCGACAACGACTACCAATGTTTTTTGGATCTTTCGATCCACTAGTTGCAGAACAGTGGTTCAACTCCATGGAGAAGAGATTTTCTATGCTTCACTACTCTGAGACAGAGAAGGTGAATCAAGCTGTTTATCGTATATATGGATAGGCTAATCAATGGTGGGTTTTTATTAAGAACACCAATCCAATGGAAGAAATTGAAGGGATTGAATGGGAAGACTTTAAAATTATGTTTGGTAACAAGTATTTCCCACAAAATCTTTGCACGATATTGGATAGAGAATTCATAGTGCTCAAGAAAAAATATGGGGAATCTGTCACAAGCTACGAAGTAGATTTCAGAAGGATTTCAAGGTACGCTGTGGGTTTTTTTTATCAAAAATTATTGAAAAATTGATTGATTCTCTAGTTGATTAAAACCACACATTTGAAAGGCTGTTGCAATTCAAGACTTTGGGGGTTATGAAGAAGATGTTCAGTGTGTTATCAAAGTGGATATGGAGTTTGGATAATGATCCCATGGCTATGGTGATATGAAATGAAAGATGGAGTTTCAAGCTGGTGGATCTAATGACAAAGGTGGGAGGAAAACTCAATGACCAACATGCCAAAAATGTTGGAATTTACACCATGGGAACTGCCTTAAAGGGATGGGGTAATGTTTCAAGTGTGGGAAAGAAGGACACCACGCTCAAGAGTGTCGAAAAGACATAAAAAAGAAGGAGGATGTGGAAGAATAAAGGAGTGAACCACTCATGGTTCAATGCTACAACTGTAGGGAGCTAGGGCACTATGCAAGCCAAAGCACTAAACCTCGAGTTCTCAAGGGCAATAAGTGTCAGTAGCCACCAAAGAAAAAAAAAACAAAGGGAAGGCTTATGTCATCACTAATATGGATGTAGAGAAAAATAATGAAGTCGTATAAGGTACACATTCTATTCACTCAATAATGGAAAATGTATTATTTGGTTCTGGTTCTAAGAATTCCATTATATCATTCAAGTTTTCTAGAACTATAGAATCGAAGCCTCAAAAACGTGAAGTAGAGATATCTGTAAAAACACCAAGTGGTTCAATCATTGCATCCCAAGTGTTTGACTCTTCTCTTATTGGTGTATGTGGGATGTTTCTTCTAGCGTATCATTAAATACTTCCTTTGGTGGAATTTGATTCTATAATGGGAAATGGATTGGATCTCGTTATATAGAGCACATATCAACTTTCGGGAAAAGGAAATATCATTTAATATTCCAAACAATACCATACTCCTCTAAAAATTAAAGTAAGATCATGAATCTCCTTTAAAAAATGCTTTAATGGTGTGGGTGTTGATTCCCTATGAATAATCACACCTCAACCAAATGGTTGAGTTAATGGAAACTTCCAACCTTGAGGAAATGCTCATTGTGAGGGAATATAGTGATGTATTTCCCAAAGAGTTTCCTGAAATTCCTTCCGATCATAAGGTAGAGTTCTCAATAGAACTCATACCTGAAGCTACTCTGATATCAATGTGTCCTTATAGGATAGATCCTATCGAACTGGAGGAGTTAAAGAAGTAGCTGAAAGAGAATCCGGAAAAAGGGTTCATACACCCTAGTACATCACCTTTGGGTGCGCCTGTTCTCTTTGTGAGGAAGAAGGATATAAATATGTGGCTGTGTATCGATTATTTGGAACTCAACAAGTTCACCATAAAGAACAAGTATCCTCTTCCAAGGATTGTTGACATGTTGGACCAGTTAAGAGAAGCTCAATACATCTCAAAGTAGGATCATTGTTCTAGATATCATTAGCTATATGTAAAGAAAGATGATATTCAGAATACTGCCTTTCATACAAGGTATGTACACTATGAATATCTTGTGATGCACTTCAGACTTACTAATTCCCATGAAATCTTTATGGATTTGATTAATATAGTCTTTATACATTACCTCTATAAATTTGTGTTATTTTTTATTGATGATATTCTCATCTACTCCAAGAAAAAGGAGGAACATAGAGAACATCTAAGACTTGTTTTGGTGACATTGAGAAAGGAGAAGTTGTATTCCATGTTCAGCAAGTGTGACTTTTGGATGAAGCAAGTCACATTCTTGGGATATGTGATCACAAGTGAGGGAATTTCTATGGATCCTTCAAAATCAATGGTGATTGAGTAATGGACTGTGCCCTTTAGTGTCACAGAAATCCGTAGTTTTCTTGGATTAGGTGGATACTGCCGACGTTTTATGAGAAACTTATCATGATCGTCAAGAATTCTAATTAAGTTAACAAGGAAAGGGGTAAAGTATGTCAAGACGGAAGAATATGAGGGAAGCCTCAAGGAGTTAAAGAAAAGGATGATCACTACACCTATACTCACACTAGAAAAAAGTGGAGAATGTTTTTTGATATACAGGGATGCTTCAAAGAAAGGATTTGGTTGTGTACTCATGGAAAATGATAATGTGATAGCCTACACCTCACGAAAATTGATAATCTATGAGCAGAACTATTTGATGCATGATCTAGAGCTGGAAGCCATGATTTTTGCCTTGATAATCTGGTGGCACTGCCTTTATGGAAAGAAGTGTGACATATACATTGACCACAAGAGCCTGAAGTATATACTCATAAAAAGGATCTCAACATTCATCAAATGATATGGTTAGATCAAATCAAGGATTATGATTGTTTTATTCACTACCATCATGGAATGGAAAACATGGTAGCTAATGAAATACACAAAAAAGAACATGCTACTCTATACATTTTATGGATTGAGAAAGACCATATCTTCTTGGATATGAAAAGGATGGATTTTAAAATCATAGGGGAAAGGGATACGTGATACTTTCCCCAAATGATTGTGCAACCATCCATCCAAGAGAAGATTAAGGAAGCACAAATGGATGACGTGGAGATTTGAAAGAGGGTGAATGTAGTAAAGGAAGGGAAGCTACACAAGTTCCATATCGACGATGATGGTGTGATTTATTTTAGAATGTGTCTTTGTGTGCCTTCATCACTATGGATAAAGAAGGAGTTGTTGGACAATGCACATAGCTCAACATTCTCTATCTATCCTTGTAGCACCAAGATGTATCGTGATCTCTGAGAACACTTCTTGTGGGATGACATGAACAAGGAGACTACAGAATATATATTAAGGTTCTTGGTATGTCAGAAAGTTAATGAAAAGTGACCAAAGTCCAAAGGGATGATGCTTACATTGCTTATCCCTATGTGGAAATGGGAAAATGTAACTATGTACTTTGTCATGGGTCTCCCAAAGTTTTCAAAGGGAAATAATGCGATATGGGTTCTGGTTTATTGACTCACCAAGACTTCCTATTTTATCACTATTTGGGAATATATCTCGCTAGAACAACTTGTAATGATATACGTGGAGGAAGTGGTGAGAATGCATGGTGTTCCACTATCAATTGACTCCGACCATGATCCAAGGATTGCATCTAAATTCTAGAGGAGCCTTCAACATGCTTTGAGTACTGAATTAAATTTCATCATGACCTATCACCCCCAAATTGATGGCCAGTCTGAAAAAGACTATTCAGATGCTTGAAGATAGGCTAAGAGAATGCTCTCTAGAATTCAATGGTGGATGGTGTCAGAATCTCCCATTGGTTGAGTTCTCATATAACAATAGATTCCACTCGAGTATTCAGATGGATCCATATGAAGTTCGGTATGAGAAGCGATGTAGAACTCCAACCTGTTGGAATGAAGTTGGAGAAAAAAAACTACTTAGACCCGATCTTGTGGAAGAGATGAAAGAAATGATTCAAGTCATCCAGAAACACATCAAAGCTGCTCAGAGTCAGCAAAAGAGATACACTAACAACCGTCGAGGTGGCTTGGATTTCAACATTGGAGATATTTTTTCCTTCGAATATCAGTATGAAAGAGTGTCATGTGGTTTGGAAAGAAAGGGATGTTAATCCCAAGGTACATAGGACCCTTTGAGATCCTTAACCTCATAGGATCCATGGCCTATCGACTTTCACTTCCACCAAATATGGATCATGTTCATGATGTATTTCACGTATCACTTCTGGGAATGTTAATACCTGATCCCTCACATGTAATCAACTCAGAGGTGGTACAGTTGGAAGATGATCACTCCTATGAGGAGCAGCCAGTAAAGATTATAAACCGGAGAAATAAGTTTCTACGGAACAAGAAAACCCACCTTGTCCTAGTGTTTTAGAGGAACCATAAGTGTGAAGAAGCTACCTGGGAACCAGAGGAGGTGATGAAGGAGTAGTATCCTCACCTGTTTTTGTGAAATGGAATTTCGAAGGTGAAATTTACTAAAGGGGAAGAATATAATGACTCAACATTTTATCAATTGAATTAACTAATTATAATTATTCCTTATATTATAATCACATTAGGAATCACAATGACATATAAATATACTAAATATTATTTGACCATTAAACATAATTTTTTCACTTCTATGTTTTGAATTATGAAAATCCAACATACACAGTTGTGTAGAAGATGATTTTTGGATTCTAATTAATAATAATAATTTTTGGTGAATAGTAACATACACATATGAATAGTAACCTACCCATATGAATAGTATTATGACCCTTATGAATAGTAAATTTTCCAAAACAATGGTAACCTTATCCATGAATAATTAAATAAATTATAGGCATCTTAGAAAGTGACAATTTGACTATAATAAACGTTTTTGTATTTCTGTAAGCCATAAAAAACAAATTATAATTAATTAATTAAATTAAAACAAAATGTATTTTCTTAAATTGTTTTCATATATTGACAAGTCTATTTCTTCTAGTCTTTAGATAATTTTATATGACCCTACATAATTTTTGAAATCATTATAAAATCAGAGTTAATTTTAAAAACGGTATTTTGCTAGTAAATAATGATTTTAATTAAATATTAAATTAATCATATTTAATTATTTTTCTGAAAAATGGAATTCATTTTAGTATTCTACATGTCTAAAAATGGTTGGGGTGAAATGTTTGGATTTTTCTAAAATACATGAATGTTTGATGAATAGTGAAATACTGTAATTTAAATAAACAAGCTAAATAAGCTAATTATAGAGTCATGTGTGATGTTATTCTATTGTAATCCCACTTGGTTCAGGATTAAATTATCAAATTACTGTTATTGATCATGGAAGACTCACTATTACTTGTATTTTGGGGAAATAATAATCAATTTTATATTAAAAAATCCCATCTCCCCTACACTATAAATACCACCCTTCACTCCCTCATTCCCCCACACCTCTCAAGGTTCAAGACTTGTCTAAACTATGCCAATTAATCTTTCCTATCCCTTTAACCATGTCCAAGAGCTTCTAGTCTCATCAGAAAACCATTCTTATTCCCCTTAAGGAGGATCACAAGAGGATGATTCCAGAGGTAATTTCCCTCCTTCTTTTCCTTTAAATTCCTTGCAACTTCAAGTTCTTTTCTTATTCTCTCCCAATCTATATTTTTTACAAATAGTTAGATAACTCATTTATTATAAATATAATATAATGTTATGAAACTAATGGGATATTATATAATCCAAACCCCATCTCCTCTTCCTTTTATTTTATAAAAGAAAATGTTGTTCATGAGGTGTAAATCTATCACCTTCAAGAATGACATGTTTTATATTATCTTTTATACCATAAGATCTTGTCCTGAAACCATTTTTATAGTTTCAACATAATAGTTTATATGTATTAAGTCCTATTTTATGTTCTGTAATTAAATAATGTACATATTACTAAATTATTAATCAAAACAAGTTCATTGTGGTCAAAAACCACCCAAATTAACTCAAACAATCGTCACTTAATTTTTATCTAATGATTCATCCACATGGAATAAAATGTAATTAATTATAAGATTATTTTATCTTATGTAATATATCTAATAACATGTAATATAAGTTCTGGTTGTTTATACATGTTCTTCATGAACTTCAATTCATGAATACATGTGAAACGCTCAAGAAAACCTTAAAAATGAACATTCCCAAGCAATGTTTTTAAACTCTATAACTTATCAAAAGGCCCATAAAATAACATAATGAATCCAAAGAGACCCCTATTAATTTATAAAAGGTAATGTAATTTCTAATTAATGAATATAATATCATTATACAGGAAATTAAATAGAATGAAACGTTCAGATATTAGGTAAGGGGAAAATCTAGAACCCAATTTTCTTTCTTTAGGTTCTCCCTCTTTCACTCCAAATTTGGTATGTTCACTCCTTGAAAATAATTTTTTCAACATTATATAACATTTTCATGGATATAAATGTTTTCTACTTATGTTTATGTAAAAAAATGTCTTCCCAGAGAACACTTCTTTTAAGAACTCACCTTTTACCTCTCATTTATGGTTTATGGTTCTTGTATCAAGTATGTTATTCCCTCTTTCTTTTGGGAACCCAAAGTTTTTTAATGTGTTATTATGAGATAAAACCCATTAATATCCATGGTTTAGTTAATTTTATTATAGATATATATATGTTTTATGTGAAATGCATGATAATTATAATGTTATGATGTGACAGGTGCACTCGGAATTATATAGCGCAATATGCATGTTTGAATGTGACGGGTGCGCATGGAATTATACAGCGCTCCAATGCATTGGGAAAAGTGATGAATCTCATGATTAAATGTCAAATTATCTGTGAAATTTTTTTATCTTTGTTCATAAGTATGTGTGGTAGTTAACCACAAAGACATTATGTTTTATTTTTATTCATTGCCACATTTCAAGTCTTATATTTATACTTCCCCTCATGATCATGATCCTTTTCCAAAGTTACGATTATGCTCAACAATGCTATATTGTTCATATCTATCCCCTTATAGGGATTATATATCACCCCTTTTGATTTATATCCTCAGGTGAGTACATGTACTAAGGAGAGGTCAAGTGCCAGTAAGAAGCTAGAGAAGAAGAATAAATGTTTATGTTCGATGTTGTAATTGTTATGTATGGTCTTAGTTATCCCAAGACACTAAACTGTTGGATCCTCTATGAGTAATACTATTATGTTTTTTATCATTAAAATTATGTAATGGTAATGTAAGAAAATGTTGGGTCGCTATAATCATCAACCCTCTAAAATAGATAGTGTGATCCCTACCTTGAGAATATCCAACATGTGTACGTATAGTGGATATATAACTATGTATGGTATCCCAGTTAGTATATAGATATTGGATATCCCTGACATACTATAAAAGTGGTGGGGTGAAAAACATTGAATAAATATATGAATCTCCATCATTATACCTTAAGGACAACTACACTAAAGCTAACTGCTCCAACACCTCATCCAATAACTAAGGACAATATCATCAACTAAGAGTGCATGCCACCATTTTCCACATCCTAGGAGTGTATAAATTCTTGAAGTCATTTTTACGGAGAAAATATTTCACCAAATATTTCTAAATATAATATCCTGTTGAAAAAATATGTACTTGTGACTATTGTGGTCATAATAGATGATAATCTTTTCTCTTACTAGGTAGTGTTTCCACATCTTTATTACGAAGACTGCTGCTTCAATATAAAGATCATGGGTTGCGTACTTCTGATCATGTGGTGTAAATTAACATGAAACCTTGGAATTCACAACATTACTCTTAATTAGAACACAACCAATATCAGTCTCTGACACACCGCAGAACACTACATGCTCGGCACCCTCTTCCAGAAACCTTAAGATGGGGGAGCTCATCAACCTCTTCCTTAACTCCTATAAACACTTATAAAACCATTACATCCACATGAAAGGATACAAATTTTAGTTAAAAGATATCAAGGATGATTCTACTCTAGTTAAATCAGGTAAAAACCTCTGATAGTACCCAGCCAACATTTGTAAAATCCATACCTTGGTAAAACTCTTAGGGGGCTACCAAGCAAGCACTGCCTCAACCTTTATCAGGTGCACTACCACACCTACCTATGAGATAATGTTTAATTGAAATTTGACCTCTCAATTCAATATCTAACACTTAGATAGCTTCCCATAATGATAGTGAAATCATAGTGTGTCCAGGACAATCCTCAAGGGTCATGCATACCCCTCCTTGGACGCTGATTACACTTGGATATCATCATTTAAGACCACTAAAAAGTGGTCCATGAAAGGCTGGAAGATCTAGTTGATGAGTCCCATGAAAAAAACTTGGGTTTTAATCTTGCTGAAGTGCATCACTATGGACTCTTAGTTACGATAGAAACATATTAATTCCATATTTGGTATATCCTCATCCCATAATCACAACTGGTGATAACATCATCTGAGGTCAATCATTGAGAACCATCATGATCATATAAAATAATCTAAGTTGAATTCAATATTAATTTGTGGATAGTAATTCTTCACTTTCACCTATTTTATGCACCTAAAATCCATATATAACCTCAACCCACATGCACCTTCTTGGAAAACAACACTTGGTATGATTGGGGGGAATATTAGGTCTCACAAATCAATTATCCTGCATGACCTATAACTGCACCCTCAACACACATATATCTATGGGTTCCATCAGATGTAATGGTGTAGATATCGAGGTTTTCCTGAGATGTATGTCAATGAAGAATTATTGGTCTCGGTGGGGATGTAAGACTATAAGGTCCTCAGGGAAAACAACCTTGTAAACCCCCAGCACCATAGGGAATCGATATACCATAACATCCACTACTCCAATAGTTATGATGTCCAACTAGTGAGAAATTGGCTGGAATCACCTATTCTTGAGCTCATCCTACTCCACAAATATTTTCTTTTAGCCCATAAAGGAAAACTACATCCCATCACTATAGAAACATCACATCCTTCTCCCAAATCTGTTAATCAGTAATTAAAATGAGGATAACAATTCCATAGCTAAGATTACATCATAAGGTATCATCAGTGATATAAAGATATCCCATACAATACTATCACCTAAAATTGTCAGATCTAACTATCAACATATTATTCAATCTCTGAGACACCTCCCATTCGAGGATCCAAGAAAAAGGGTTGAGATAATGGATCTATCAGGATCTCTATTTTTCGAACCAGATAAGTGGAAATTATAGAATGACACAGACCCACTTCTATCAATACAATATATAAGGTCGAAAATAAAAATATGGTACCTCATATAATCCATTTATCCTTAGGTTCATAGGCCTCCATAGCATGTGACTATGTTCATTCTAGAGCACCGGCACCCTGAGCCTGATGTAGACCACCTCGGGGTGTTGTTAGTAATTGGTCAAACCCCCGTCCACCTCTTCATACTCTATTGACGGATCTACCGTGTCCGTCACCGTATGAACCATCATGGTTCTACCACTATATATTACTTTATGTTCCTAAGAACACATCCTAATCATCTATACAATGGGTAAAGCAATCCTTGATCGATGTTCCCAACTCTAACAGGATAGAAACCACCTCACCCTTAGATGATTTGAGCCATCTTGAAATCCATGCACTTTTGATCTAGTGTCCTGGGATCTCTACGAGAGTATAAAACACTATTTTATCCATACAACTAATGTCATTATTCTGTTGTTGAGGTCTCATATCCAGGGTGTCCACTACTAGAACCCACTTTTGGATCCTTCTCTTACAAGATGCTCTCAACCCCCATTGCTCACTCCAGTACTCCAACATATATGGTAATAAATAGGGATACCTATAACCCCATATATCCTGATATATTCCCTTCTCAAAGTTCCATACTATGATGAAAGGGTCTTGAACCATATCAATAGGGTATCATAAGATATCATTAAACCTAACTGAATACTCCACTATTGTTAAACTACCCAAATACAGATTCCTAAGTACCTATGTGTACACTGATCATTACGTGGCCAAATAAAACTTCTCCCTGAAGAGATACTCAATGTCTGATTATGAGAGATATGTCTTTCATGTGATTGAGTAACTAAATTCCACCATCGCCTAACAGAGTCATGAATAAGACTCACTGTGAGGACCTCCATCTGATCTACAGGTATACTTACAGGGAAGAGAACCAAAGTGACTTCATAAAGCCATTACTCCCCCACTTGGGTTCCCGGATTACCCCCAAAACTAGAAGGACGATGCATCAAAAAACAGATGAAGCATTATTAGCAAGAGACCATCCTAAACTAAAACATCCAACACTAGATTATACTCATTGGGTGATTTTGTTGCTGGTAAACTACTGAGAGGTGCAATATCCTGTATAAGACCCTAAAAAATTCCTCATCACATAGTGGATCATCATCATGATTATCCAGTAGAATCTTGTCAAGCTATATTCAAGGAGGAATCCTAAAATAAACAAGATGTACCATGGTGAAATGGTATATCTAGATAGATTACTGAAGAAAGATACAAAAAACTCAACCCATTAATATATTATGAATTTATAATTTTTGTCCCTACAACAAATGTTTATAGGTATCGAGTCGAAAAGTAGCTGATCAGGGTCCCTGTGTGTGGATATGTTGGCCTCTACACCAAAACCGGAGTCCCTAGTGTAAAATCCTTATTCAAAAATCTTTACAATGTTTCCCAAAATCAGTATCAAATAGACTTATTCTATGGTAGAACCAACTACCCTGATACCTCTCTATCACAACCTTCCCAACAGGGCATGGACCATCACTAGCCAAAGTACCTGTACACATGCTCGAAAATCCATGATCGTAAAATAATTAAATGTAAAACAACTGAAACCAATTCATGAATACATCTGCGATGCCACAATCATAGTGTGACAATAAAGAGCTAAAAGTGATAAAAATGTCCAAATACAAGACTGACCAAAAATTGTAGAGAGTCCAACCTTCTCCATGGCCATGGAGTTAGATCAAATGAATGCACACGTAAAACACCTTGGTCTATCAATATCAAGATATTCTCCACTATCTCTCTATCCTCCAAGAAAACTCTTATATGGGTCATCACTAGAATAAGACACAACACGTGTGGGTAGAACCCATGGATGGGTCAGTATAAAAATGCCTAGTATGACATCCCAAAAATTTTAACAACAGAGAAACAAAAATATTAGTCTCATATAGTAATACATTACTAAATATAAATAAAGAAAAACCTAAATATACTTAGGTAGGACACCACCCCTCAGGGTGGTCCAAACTGACATCAATCGACAATATTAAACTCAATGAAATGATCATTTTGGAAGATCCCACAATATGATCAATTTCATCCTTAGATACACTTATCAAAGTGTTCATGATCATTGGGCCCTGCCCATGAAATATCATTGATCGTAGAATAACCCATTACTCAGATAGGGGATCACACCCTGGATCACTGGGTGACACCACAAACCCCACAAGAATCAACCCACTAAGCAAGGGACCAAATGATAATGATACTATGGACACTAAAAAATAACCATCTAGATGGATGATCATTTCCCTCTTTAGGGGGTCATGCCGATTCCAAAAACCCCACATAGGGTATAAAAATGATATAGGACCACACTCCAGTCTACTAAAGGGTCACCATAAACTCTATGTAAGAATCGTCTTTTAGAAAGGATCATAATCCTAAGACATGGGAATAATCCCACACTGCACCCTTGAGGGAATGGATCAAGGGAACATACTTGACTGATAATATTATATAATAAAGGAAAAAAGGGCTCCAAATAGCCTCATTGGGGGTAGAAAATGTGTAATTGTGGTGCACATAGTTTCCTTCATTGTCTTCCCATGTGGTGTTTCCACACATGACATGTAAATATCTATATACATGAAGTGTATGTAGAGTACAAGATGCATATAGATCACCCAATACTCTAACCATACCATTTTCTGGTGCCTATGTACACCAAAACGTGTCCATGTACTCTAGTCTTGTTCGTGTACTTTAGACTCCCCATTCCCATGTAACCTATGATTTACACACCAAGCCTCTAAGAATGTGCCCAAGATCATGTGATAAGGGGACATGATGTGTGATATCTAAGACTCTGGGGAAAACCCAGCAATGTATCTGGGGGTCCCACATGGAGTGTAATGCAGGACTACATGTCATTTAACCTGATATTTTCTATATTAACTAGTTTCCTCCTCTATGTTACACTATAGCTCACCATTGTAACACCCCGAGATTCCACGATACTCCTCTCTTTCAATAACGCAATAGCTTGCATTGTACGCAAGTTCAAGTTCTAAAACACCGCGACTAATCCAAGAAGCTGTTATGAATAATAATAACCACTTTTTATAATTATAGAAATTATATATTTCAAAATGGACTTCATTTTTGTATTTTTAATATCGAAATTATCCAAATATGAATTTTTTGTAATTTTCTGAGAACTTCCAATTTTTTATGAATAATGAAAAATACTTAAAAAACATTTTGTAATAAAAATAATTGATAGTGATAAATTATAATATTGAGTCGTTTTAAAGTATAATTAGAATATATTTTTACCATTTTATCCAATTTTGGTCATTAGAATTAATTTTACTTTGAAATTGGACATAAACAATTGTCAATCTTTTGATATATACTGTTTCTTAAAAACACGCTATTTATTGTGACAGCAGAAATTAATTATAAAATTAATTAATTCAAATTATATGTTTTTAATTTTTTAAAATAGACAAAATTGTTGAATTTGGAATATCACTTATAGCCTCGGGTGAAATTTTGGCACTATTATGAAAAACTTCAATTTTTGATGAATAGTGAAACCACTAAGTGGTAGTTAAATAACTGATTTTTTATTTAAATGAAATATTACCACTTCTGTGATTTGATTTTCAAAAATCTGACATACATGGTTGTCATTAAGAAGTAAAATGTGGTTCAATGGGATTAAAATAATTTTTTGGTGAATAGTAACTTTTATGTTTAATTATTCACGATTAAAGGTAATTAGTGAAATTTAAGGTAAAACTGATATTATAAAAATATGAAAATACCATTACACTTGTCCTACTCCTATTGTATAAGTCATGTCCAAATGAGAAAATCCATGGGTCAACTTGGGGACCCCATGGAGCCACTTGGTAGGAAAATGACATTAAAAACTTTTTATTTAATGTTAAAATAAAAATGTCACAAACAAGAGTTGTTTTACTAAAAAAAATTTAAATGGTGTTATACAAGTCATATTTTTTACTATAAATATTAATTAGAAATCTAAAAATATTTCCAACATAATTATATTTTTTTTTATAATTTTTATACATTAAATAAATTAAATTATTTATGACACCATGATGATGCAGCGATTACCTCATTAATTAACGATTTTAATAAAATGGAAGGATAATGTAAAATCTAAGCATTACACTTGTCCAAATCCTATTGGATGAGAATTTTTCAAACCCTTATCACCTTATCCTCAAATTATATAAGTGTGGGACTTTTATAATCCGAAAAGCATTCTATAATAAAGTAACATTTCATTACATTCCAAGAGTGCCCCTCCTCTCCACTTATAAGAGGCCCCCACCACTACCACCTTACTAACACTATCAAAGCCTTTTGGCTCGGCCAAACTCAGCCCAAATACTCTCCCAACGTCCCTACCTTACTCCTAGAAGCCTCAATTTGGGAAGAATTCTTCCCAAGGAAGCCTTTGGCTCAAATCCAAAAGAGTTACCCGTTTTAAATGTAGTGTTTTATCTTGTGTTCTTATGTTTTATTTTGCTTCTACAACCCCCTAAATTATATTTATTCATTTATTTTGTAACAACAACAGTATCATAAATATACTAGGATGTTGTTATAACAAGGATTTGAGCTAAACTTACACAAACCTACATCTAATGGTTAAAGAACATACTGTTTCTGTGGATGGCGAATTTCTGCCTCACGAAACGATGATTGTTCAACACTCATATAACACCTTCAAAGGTGGCCATTAAGATGTCACTATATTTATATATGATATATAATATGTTTATGTTTTACTTAAGCTTCTTTATTTTTCCTTTATGTCATACCTTTACGGTTTCCATTATGGGTAAACGCGATATTTTCATTTTAGGAAGTGCGGACTACCGCCCCCTCAAACTGATTTGAATTGTTAATGCCATATGTGGGATGTATGCAGGATGAAGTAAATGATATTATATATGATATTATACTTTAATTATAATATACCTTTATATCATTATGATTTCATTAAATACAAAATAGAAATTAATGTAGCATTCATGCGTACGTACGGCTTACCGTCTCCATGAACGGTGCATGTCATTTCATACATCTAAATGTTATGTAATATTATAAATGAATGTATATACTGGATATATATGATTTATATGATATCTAAATCATGAATATAATTATGGATATAATGGATATTTTACCACATGAACAAAGTGTAATTATAAGAAATTTATTTTTGACTCTAGTTCCAAAGATCGACAAAACTACCGTTATTAACATAAATAATTACATAATGTTCATAACATGGTAATATGTGATATAAAAGAAATAAAAAACTTGAAAAAGGTTCTGAAGCAATTATAAATTAACTCTAGTTTATTATTCAGGAGGTTAAATAACGGTCAAGTCAAGACAGGACGCAAGGTATGGGAATTTCATAACCCAATTTCGATTCTTTGGGTTAATCTCTTACTTTCAAATTATGTCATGATATTATTATGTCCTATCTTGTATTTGTACATTCGTTATGTGCACTTATAGTGAATACACATAATAGATCTATTTTATTTTAAAAATTATCTTTGTATGGACTTCATCTCAATCTCCTTTCATTGAGGCATATTTTGTTTTAGACACAAATTTCTTTTATACAGTGTATAAACCCCTTAGATTTTTACTTTTATTCAAAAGGAATCTTTTTATACGAAGTGTTTTTACTAAATGAAAAAAGGAATGTTTTTTCTTATGTATGCGGTGACAATGACTTCTCCGCCGCCGTGACTATTATTTGAGTTTTGGCTTCCTCTACAAGCCGTAACTTTTTTTTAAATGAAAAATAAATTCAAAGTTTTAAATTTCTTTTATTTTGGTATTGAAAATGGTTTTGAATGTGTTTTTATTATAACAATGTGTTGAATTGATATCTTGTGATTGAAATGTGGAAATGTTATGTTTCCTTTATGGATATTTTATGTGATATGATTATGTTATAGTTTATGATATGTTTAAACCTGTTCATATGAGGAATGCATTGGACTTTATAAGTGACGGGTGGAGCCCGCTATAGCTCCTCGATGCATCGGTAGGTCTCATGAGACGATATAGTGTCTTGGCACGAGGCCTTGGATACGTGGTTATGATAGTCTGGAATTATGCATTCCGTCATTATGAAAGTGGTTATTGATATTGAATGTGATTATTCGAACAGTAGAATATCCATGTGAATAAGTAAATGGCATTATCTCATTTTACTTTTTCCATATTATGATGAAGTTCAAGTTTAAAAGGCTTTTGTTTTAGTCATACATTTCCTTAAATGTTTATGTGTATTTATGAAAGCTTCCGCTATATTGTTATCCTTACTGAGCATCTGAGCTCACCCCTTTCAATGTTTTAATATTTTCCTGGATGTGAAGAAGTATTTTATGAATGACCTTCATGGTTAGTCAGAAGAGGATATGAGTGTGGACTATGGAGACTTTGTTATTGTAGTTTTTTACTTTATGATTTATTGTAACATTTATGAATGTATCTAGTGTTTCCAAGGCTACTAAAGTAATCGGTCTTTCGAGACTTGATCTTTTGTGATCATGCCAATGTTAAGAAGTAATTCACCGACTATGGGTAACTGGGGTCAGGAATTACAGTTGGTATCAGAGGCAGTTTAGTACTAACCTTGGAAGCTAGATTTAGAGAAAATCTGATTAGAGAACATATCCCATAGATAGACTTTGAGGATTAGTATAGAAGAACTTCCTAGAATTTTGGTATTATAGAGATTTTGTGAGTTTTCCGAGCAATACATCCCTTTCTGGATACGAGCAGGTAGAGATGGCTCTAGCACAGATGTACCTAGGGGTAAAACCCGAAAACACAGCTTTGAGATAGACTCGAATGGGAACTGGTGCATGACAATGGGCCTTACTGCACTCTTGGTTACGACACTCCCTGGGGATATGCTTAGGATAATTCACGTTTTCATTAAAAACCACTATGAAGGGTTATGAGTATATACTTCCTCAAAGAAAACATTTTTATGATTATGGATTATATCCATAAATAGTTCAATTTATGTTAAGTATTTTATAAGTATGGAATTATGTATTTTGATTCATAAACTAATATAGTTTATTCCATTGTTTAGAAATGGCGCTTAGTGGAAGGAATGGAAACCGTATCAATGCACACACTCCGTGTTGGGATTTCCTTCCTTCTCAAGATAATTATTATGGAGATAGAGATACAACTGGTTCTGATCAACTTATTACCATACTGGGACAACTCACTCAGGTTATGAAAAATAACCTTACTCATATGGAGCACCCTGATCCGCAACGTGGAGGATCATTGTTTGACCGCTACATGAGGCATAAACCACCAACATTTAATGGGGGTACAAATCCATTAGTAGCTGAGAAATGGATAAACTCCATAGAAAAAATATTCCATGCCTTGGGGAGTAGCGAAAGGGAGAAGGTTGTCATGGCAGTCTACCACCTCACTGAAGATGCCGATCAATGGTGGTCGCTGATTCAAAACACAAAGGACGATGAAGAAGTATCAAATATGAAATGGAGAGAGTTCAAAGATATTCTCTTAGAAAAATACTTTCCACATGACCATCGAGGAGATATGGAAAGGCAATTTCTGAGTCTGAGGCAGAAGGAGGATGAGAATGTCGCAAAGTATGAGGATAACTTTAAAAGGTTAGCGAGGCATGCTGCAAATTATATACATAACCCAAGAAGTAAGATTGATAATTTCTTTGATGGGTTAAAACCATTTCTCCATCGAGCTTTAGTATCATAATCTTTCTCAACATACAAAGATATATTCTCATGTTCTATCAAGACAGAAAAGAAATTTTCTAAGTCTTATGACAATAAAGTAAAGCAACAGAAAAAGAGAATGGTGGAACAAGAGACAGATAAAGGGAAAAAGGGGAAGAAGGATTTTCCATTATGTGATACTTGTGGGAAGA
Source organism: Viscum album (assembly GCA_963277665.1). Lineage (NCBI taxonomy): Eukaryota > Viridiplantae > Streptophyta > Magnoliopsida > Santalales > Viscaceae > Viscum > Viscum album. The sequence goes on along the minus strand of OY728146.1, from coordinate 736,145,435 downwards.
ATCACCCCGGTACTTGCCTAAAATGAATGGGATTTTGTTATAAATGTGGAGAAAAATGTCACCAGGCTCATGATTTCAAGGGAAAGAAAGAGGCTATCAATGTTGAATGCTACAATTGTAGGGAAATGGGGCATTCTTCAAATGAATGTCCTAAGCGTCAGGGAAGCTTACCTCAGAAAAGGCCAAGGGATCAAGGACAATCTTATGCTATTACTACAGTTGAAGAGGAATAATTAATGTATTAGTGCTTTTGGACTGAAGGATTATATTCTCATTATAAGAATAATGTGATATATATAAGGATTGTACTGTAGTACATGATGTTTTAATTAAGGTTTTTATATGATTAAGGTAATCATATTTTTGTATGTGACAATAAGAGAAACTTTACCTTGTTTGACGAATCTGATGATACAATTGATTTTGGAATTTAGAGACCTTTTAAAGAATGTCTGGACAGAGGTATTTTGGATAACTAAAAAGGTTGGAATGAATTAAGTTGAACTTTGGATAGTATTGTTTAATGTCAAAACATTTCTGAAGATTATTTTTGGAATATTATAATACTATAGTTTTAGGAAAACGACAACCTGCAGGTTGGTGGATAACCCGTCGCGTCGGACAAAGCTGCAGGAATCGAACCCACAACCATAGTGAGACGTGCCTTTATTACCTACCACTAGCCTACAGGAAGTCCCTGGTTATTACAAAATAGTTTTACTAATCTAAATGGTATGTGTTAATATTTGGAACCTTATACAATTAGGATAAATAGAATATTTTTGAGTTCTATTACCTTTTAAGGTGAAAGATGAGTTTGTGGTAAAAATTTATTAAAGAATGAATGTCTACATGACTAGTATGTATATTCCCTTACATTCTTAGTAAATATGCTAAATAAATTCATCAACTTTATAAAATGTAACTTAAAACAAAAAATGTTGCTAGTTAACTTTTACAACTGGGGATTCAATGACCGTTTAACCAATCACAAGTTTGTGATTTTATTATGGTTAACTTTCTCCTAATCTAGTTTTCTACAACTCTCCATCAGACCTTGATGGTTTTTTTTCCATATCCATGTTTTCATAGAATCCTAGTATGGGTTATCTCGGGTGACCTTTGTACTTATCTTTCTTTATTTTAAAGTTATATTTTTATTATCCTTATTTTCGATGTGGGTTTTCCAGAAACTTATTTTCTATTTTGAACCTTTTATTTTCAAAGAAAAATTTCAAATTGCGAGGATGCAATTTATTGAAGGAGGGGATAATGTAACACCACGAGCTTCAATGATACACCTCTCTTTCAATAATGCAATTGCTTGCATTGTACGCAAGTTTGAGTTGTAAAACACCGCGACAAATCAAAGTAGCCGTTATGAATAGTAATAACCACTTTTTAAAATCATATAAATTTTATATTTCAAAATAGACTTCATTTTTGTATTCATAATATCGAAATTATCCTAAGTTGAATTTTTTTTAATTTTCTGAGAACTTCCAATTTTTTTATGAATAATGAAAAATACTTAAAACAAATTTTTAATAAATTTAATTTAGAGTGATAAATTATACTATTGAGTGGTTTTAAAGTATAATTAGAATATATTTTTACCATTTTATCCAATGATGGTCATTAGAATTAATTTTACTTTGAAATTGGACATAAACAATTGTCAATCTTTTGATATATATTGTTTCTTAAAAACACGCTATTTGTTGTAACAACGGGAATTAATTATAAAAATAATTAATGAAAATTATATGTTTGGAATTTTTTAAAATAAACATCATTTTTTAATTTGGAATATCACTTATAGCCTAGGGTGAAATTTTGGCACTATTCTGAAAAACTTCAATTTTTGATGAATAGTGAAACCACTAAGTGGTAGTTAAATAACTGATTTTTCATTTAAATGAAATATTAACACTTATGTTATTTTATTTTCAAAAATATTACATACATGGTTTTCATTAGGAAGTAAAATGTGATTCAATGGGATTAAAATAATTTTTTTGGTGAATAGTAACTTTTAAGTTTAATTAATCGCGATTAAAGATAATTAGTGAAATTTAAGGTAAAAATGATATTATAAAAATATGAAAATACCTTTACAGTTGTCCTACCCCTATTGGATAAGTCATGGACTACCATGACAATCCATGGGTAAACTTGGGGACCCCATGGAGCCACTTTGGTAGGAAAATAATATTAAAAACTTTTTATTTAATGTTAAAATAAAAATGTCACAAACAAGAGTTGTTTTACTAAAACAATTTTTAAATGGGGTCATACAAGTCATATTTTTGACTATAAATATTCAATCGAAATATAGAATTATTTCCTACATAATGATATTTTATTTATAATTTTTAGACATTAAATAAATTAAATTATTTATGACACCATGATGATGCAGCGATTACCTCATTAATTAACGATTTTAATAAAATGGAAGGATAATATAAAATCTAAGCATAACACTTGTCCAAATCCTACTGGATGAGAATATTTCGAACCCTTATCACCTTAGTCTAGAATTATATAAGTGTGGGACCTTTAGAATAGGAAAAACATTCTATAAAAGAGTAACATTTCTTTACATTACAAGAGTGCCCCTCCTCTCCACTTATAAAAGGCCCCCACCACTACCACCTTACTCACACTATCAAAGCCTTTTGGCTCGGCCAAACTCGGCCCAAATAATCTCCAAACATCCCTCTCTTACTCCTATAAGCCTCACTTTGGTCAGAATTCTTCCCAAGGAAGCCTTTGGCTCAAATTCAAAAGAGTTACCCGTTTTAAAGGAAGTGTTTTATCTTGTGTTCTTATGTTTTATTTTGCTTCTCCAACCCCCGAAAATCTATTTATTCATTTCTTTTGTAACAACAAAAGTATCATAAATATACTAGGATGTTTTTATAACAAGTATTTGAGCTAAAATTACACACACCTACATCTAATGGTTAAAGAACATACTTTTTCTGTGGATGGCGATTTTCTGCCTCACGAAACGATGATTGTTCAACACTCATATAACATCTTCAAAGGTGGCCATTAAGATGTCAATATATTTATATATGATGTATAATATGTTTATGTTTTACTTAAGCTTCTTTATTTTTCATTTATGGAATACCGTTATGGTATCCATTATGGGTAAATGCGATATTTTCATTTTAGGAAGTGCGGACTACCGCCCCCTCAAAGTGATTTGAATCGTTAATGCCATATGTGGGATGTATAAAGGATGGAGTAAATGATATTATATATGATATTATACTGGAATTATAATATACCCTTATATCATTATGATTTCATTAAATACGAAATAGAAATGAATGTAGCGTTCATACGTACGTACGGCTTACCGTCTCCATGAATGGTGCATGTCATTTCTTACATCTAAATGTTATGTAATATTATAAATGAATGTATATACTAGATATATATGATGTATATGATATCTAAGTCATGAATATAATTATGGATATAATGGATATTTTACCACATGAACAAATTGTAATTATAAGAAGTTTATTTTTGACTCAAGTACCAAAGATTGACAAAACTACTGTTATTAACATAAATAATTACATAATGTTCATAACATGGTAATAAGTGATATAAAAGGAATAAAAAACTTGAAAAAGGTTCTGAATCAATTATAAATTAACTCTAGTTTATTATTCGGGAGGTTAATGAACGGTCGAGTCAAGAAAGGATGCAAGGTAAGGGAATTTCATAACCCAATTTCCATTCTTTGGGTTAATCTCCTACATTCAAATTATGTCATGATATTATTATGTCTTATCTTGTATTTGTACATTCTTTATGTTTACTTATAGTGAATACACATAATAGATCTATTTTATTTTAAAAATGATCTTTGTAAGGACTTTATCTCAATCTCCTTTCATTGAGGCATATTTTGTTTTAGACACAAATTTCTTTTATATAGTGTTTAAACCCCTTTGACTTTTACTTTTATTCAAAAGGAATCTTTTTTATATGAAGCATTTTTACTAAACGAAAAAAAGGAATGTTTTTTCTTACGTATGCGGCGACTACGACTTCTCTGCCGCCGTGACTATTATTTGAGTTTTGGATTCCTCTACAAGACATAACTTTTTTTTAAATGAAAAATAAATAAAAAGTTTTATCTTTATTTTATTTTGGTATTGAAAATGGTTTTGAATGAGTTTTTATTATAACAATATGTTGAATTGATATCTTGTGATTGAAATGTGGAAATGTTATGTTTCCTTTATGCATATTTTATGTGAAACGATTATGTTATGGTTTATGATATGTTTAAACCTGTTCATATGAGGAATGCATTTGACTTAATAAGTGACGGGTGGAGCCCGCTATAGCTCCTCGATGCATCTGTAGGTCTCATGAGACAAACTAGTGTCTTGGCATTAGGCCTTGAAAAAATATTATTTGTAGTCTTGGCACGAGGCCTTGGCTACGTGGTTATGATAGTCTGGCATTATGCATTCCATCATTATGATAGTGGTTATTGATATTGCATGTGATTATTCGACCAGTCGAATATCCATGTGAATAAGTAAATGACATTATCTCATTATACTTTTTCCATATTATGTTGAAGTTCATGTTTAAAAGGATTTTGTTTTATTCATACATTGCCTTAAATTTTTATGTGTATTTACGAAATCTTCCGCTATATTGTTATCCTTACTGAGCAACTGAGCTCACCCCTTTCAATGTTTTAATATTTTCCATGATGTGAAGAAGCATTTTATGAATGACCTGTAGGGATAATCAAAAGAGGATATGAGTGTGGAATATGGAGACTTTTTTATTGTAGTTTTTCACTTTATGATTTATTGTAACATTTATGAATGTATCTAGTGTTTCCAAGGCTACTAAACTAATCGGTATTTCGAGACTTGATCTTTTGTGATCATGACAATGATACGAAGTAATGCATCGACTCTGGGTAACTGGGGTCGGGGCGTTACAACCATTGTTGCCTAAATCACCAAAAAAACATATATTTGGTGTCATCCAACCTTCCCAATGCTCGAGTTTGGGATTCTTGGATTTTAATCTACCTGATAAACAATCACACACACCGTTTGTAGCCATTCCATTGAAACTGTGATTAATGAGAATATCTAATATATTCCAAACAACCTTTCATTATCCTCTATTTTTATATCACATTTAACTGTGAACTATAGCCATGATATTTATCTATTGAATCAAATTATGTTCCCAAAATGATGAATTACTAGGTAATCATCGATCCATGGGCCAAGAAAAATACAAATGCTGAATGTATGATGAAATGGAGGGAGAAAAGCATAATCCCAAAGGTGTGATTAATGATCCTCAACCTTTGTTCATTTGGACTCACATTTTTGTCATATATTTAGATGAATGATGAAGAAATCAACAAGTAATAATATATATCTATCAAAAAATAAAGCAATTGTTGATGCAAGAATCAATACTTCATCGTGGAATTATTCAGTGTTCAACACATGATAAAGAAAAGGCTGGAAATAAAAATTAAACATCCTACCTAGAGTTTGGATTAATATTTAATGAAGAACTATCCTGATTTTCCATCATTGAAAATATCTATGAACACAGGAGGCACAATGTTCCTCGATCTGATCTCAATCCATTTTCATTCACCAATATCTCCTCTAACTACATCCCAAACAACTTCTATCATGTTTCAAGGGTTATGTAGATAGCCCTAAAAATTATCCAAAATAGTATTTAAATAAAGGAGTTTCACCACTACATTATATAAAATAAAATAAATCAAGAATATCATTTATTTTACTAATTTCTCACCCATGGTAACTTTTTTACTAATGTCTGGAACTGAAAAATGGTTTGTCGCATATGGGGTTAAACTCACATTCTAAACTCAAATGTTCCCTTATATTTATTATCTTGGACCCCATTCAATAGTTATTCCACTTTTTTAGGAAAAAAATTGTGAACATGATATTAATTTATTTAATATATTTTAGAAATTGTTTTTGGACACATCGGGCCTTAGAATCCCATATTGTCATAGTGCCTAACCCAAAAAATAATCCATATAATATTCTAAATCTGTACATAGAAATATAAGAGTTGTTAAAAAGTTATTATTATCTATGTGATAATTTATATTATTATTTTATCATTATATTTGGTCCCATTTTATATAATTTGTTATATGGAATATTTGATTTTTGTTCGTCTCACCAAAACTATTAATGTTTTATTCACATTATGATATTTTTATGCATTCACTTACTGAACATCGGAACTCACCATTTATTATGTTTTCCTTTCCCCAAATACCATGATGGTATATGTTAATGAAATCAGGGATTTAAAATAATAAATAATAAAGTTTACAGAATAATTATTATATTATATTTCAGGTTTTCAAATGTAATTTTAGAATTATATATAAATCCATCATCCTAAGGTAATAAATTTTTTTGATTTCAGAGGATGTGATTCATTTTATTTTTTAATAATGTTTTAAAATAACAACTTTTACTATGATAAAAGAGTTTGGGTGTTATAAACAACCAATATATGAGAATATACAAACATTTCGAAGGGTCGAAAGTGGATGAAAAGGCCCAGTAAATCCAGACCACCCTCACCCATGATCAATTGAGTTAATCAGCTCAACCGGAACTCCTAATGCATTACAAAGATCAAAAATTAATTATTCATAAAATTTAAAATTAATTAATTAATACTATTTAAATATGGTATAAATTTGGATAACTCACTAGGTCATCCCCTTACACTTGAACCACATCTAACAACACCCTGTGGTTCCGTCTCACATCCCCATATCTATCCTAAGAAAAATAACCAAAATAACATGACAATTTAATATAAATATCTATTTCAATTAAAATAAAAACCAAATAATGATTAATTAAGAAATTAAACTCAACCAAATAGTTGTACCAATATATGCAGTTGGCCTCATGGGTTTATTTTGTATTCATAGGATGAATGAAAGAACCATCATGCTCGACTAATTAATCCATTATATGGAAAAATCAGAACAAAAAACACAACAAGGAGAAGAATTAATTACAATGGGATGGAGGATAAGAGAGACATAACTGACAAAAGTCCAAGACACACATCAAGTCACTATAGAATGACATAAAGATCACTATTACTCAATGTAGGAGAGGACAAAAGGAGTGGAATGAGGGATAAATATAATGGGGCGGAGGAGAATAGAAAAGGAGCTTCCTTCATAAACGTTTGTAGGGTGGTGGTGGTAAATATTTACCGTTTTAATAGACCTCATGGTTTTCCATACCATGAACTATATTCTACCCAAATCCAAACAACTTGGCATCATGATTTTCCAAACTATGTGCCAATTATGAACACACCCCTATTGCATATCTAAAAACTCACATGGTTCCCTCTATTTTGTCTATTTTTTTCACTTAATCATGTGTTGGACCTTTTATCTAACCATGATCCTTACGAAATGAACTAAAAGTTCATTGAGAATTAAGATGCCACACAATTTCACTTAATCTATATACCAAAAGTTGTGTTCCCAACTCAAAATTCCCCAAAACTACAAAAACTTACCTAAAGTGGACAATACTCATCCAAGAACACAAACTTCATTAGAAACATCATTCCATGTCAAAAATAAAAAAATTGAACTATTACAAATATTATAACCGTATTATGAATCTTATATCCAAACCTAACAAATTTAGTAACTGAAAATTTAATATCCATTTAAATTTTTTCAACTTGTACTGACATAGAATCATACAATTTAATAGAAGATAGCCTTAGTGAGATGGTCAATGTTGACAGTTAATCATATGCACTATACTTTGAAAATTCTATGTATTCTATCTCAATTACCTTCGTAAATTTTTAATTAATGAGTACAAAATAGTGAATGGTCCTAACATGTTATAGAAATCATGAAATGAATGTATGGTAACCAATTACTAAAAATATTACCGACAACACAACATACATGGTGTCACATAATATTTCATTATTATAAACCAATAAGTGAATATAACACCAAAATGATTAAAATTATATGAAATATAAAATTGTGTGTAGAAAATATTATCGACTCTAATTTGGGGGAAAATATTATTTTCCTTCCACGCCTCATAAGATATTATAAAAAAAATATTGGGAAAAAGGATTTTAAAATATTTGGAATTATCCGTCATTAATATTATTACTAAAAAACGACATACTCATTATGAGTAATCATGAATATTGATACACTTTTTCATCTCCATTCCCTAAAGATAATAAAACCAATCATAATCAGGTACATGAAAATAATTGACATAGTCATGCTTGTGTAAAATCATTTTCTATAGGTGGTTATAAAACCCATGATAATAAAAAAGGGAATAAATTGAAATATTTAAATTAGGAACCACTTGTTTCAAATGCTTCTACCAAGGCACATCTGTCTCTCTTGTCATCACACGATGAAACACATTTTCTTCCACACATTCCCACTTTTCTATGGCAGGAAACATTCATAACTTCTTTGGAAATCTCTACTCAATGATCAAAAGAGTATGATGGGATGTTGACATCTCTATCCATGGATTCCTCCTTCGAATTAATCACCTAGTCCAGGCCTCCCTTACTAATTAAGGTGTGTTCGTGAAACTCATCCCCAATTCCATCTCTTTCTGGATGCTGGTTAGTTATACATCTTTTGTCTGAAAATTCCAAGGGGTCTTGAGAGGGATTCAATATTTGGTCCGGGGAGTGGCCATATTTGGAATCATTGTCATGTATAGATACTAGACCATTGGTCACATTGATTCTTCCTTAGGAGAGATATTCTCAAGGGTGTTGAACATGAGGCATCTGGTGACGATCACAAGGTATCTTATGCCAGATACTTGTCTTCTAATGTGTTTTCTCTTACAACCCATGTTTATCATGGGGTAGACAATGAGTTTAACATCCTAAAGATATGGGGTGGTAATGATTAGAACAACCCATAGAGGTGTACCGAAGAGGGTGCATCCCTATGAAGGAGTTACTAAAAGGTTTACCAGATGGATGGATTAGAAAGCCCAATGTGGGAGAACTCAGGGAGGTATGTCCCATAGAGGTAATATGTCACACCATGAAGGATGATTTTAACACTACTAATGGTGGATTGGAGAGGTTCATCCCTAGGATGAGAAAATAAATGTTTACCATTGGATAGGATTGAACATCATGGAGGCAACCTACATACACTATTTAGAATACAGGGATCAAAACCCATATAGGTCAGATGGTATGGTGTGGGGATTACACATGGATAACTACCCTTCATAAGATGATTGATCTTGGTTGGATGATGACTGATGTGGGGCTCAAGAATAGTTTCCTACACAAGTGTTTCTAGGAGAAGCAAAAATGTGGATATGGATTACATGGAAGAATGTACCAGATGGATGGAATTAGTCTATAAGGATGTGGTAGCCTTTGTAAAGTCAGGATGGGTTTTGGAAATATTGGATGATGTGGATGAGGTGGGTAAATTTTTAGGGGTGTTATGCTTGAACATCAGGATAGTTTTCTATATATCCGAGTTTTTTTTCAATTGAAGTCCACATAATTCTGAAATTCTTTGCAGTTTGACATCTTGTGGTAAGGATGGGAGTGAACTGACATGGAAGGGATGTAATGGGTGTAATTGGAGAAGTGTCGGGCTAGAACATGAGAGTGGTTTCCTACGTATCCCAGTTGGTTGGGAATCAAGGTCCATATATTTTAGAATGGGATTTTGGGTTTATAACTAATGACGAGTCCCATTCAAAATGGGACTTGTGGTTTGGTATTATACGTTGATGTTGTCCAGATGAGAGGTGCATGACGATGATTACACTATGATGGATGCACATGGAGACCCAAAAGTTATGTGACCTCCAGGTAGGGGCATGATCTCACCAGGATAAGATCATGGTGATGAAGTAGATATTAGGATCCGAGAGGTTACCCCTAGGAGGAGGGAACCAAGGTTTTTCATTCGTGAGGATTGAACCATAGAGAGGTGTCCTACATAACCTATTTAGAAGATAGGGATCTAAAACCATGTTGTTCAGAATGGGACATTGGTGTCATGACCACTACTAAACTCTAAGACCACGTGATTTATGCTCAGTGCGAGAAATAAGAGAAAGAAATACATATTACCAAAAAATCATGGAAGGTTCACACATGAGAGATGGTGTGGGGCTTATGCATGGAAGCTTCTCATGGAGGATCTAATTCTATGTGGGGAGGATCTCATTCTATGTGTGTGGGGATTAGAAAAGGTTAGTGGCCCATGGAGAAAAATCCCAAAGGGAGAGGTATGGGGTGTTGAGATTCCTAAATGACTATACCCTCTTTGGTCTTTGTATTAGAGGGAGGAAATGAGGAGCAAGGGTGTTGCCTCCTACAAGAAATTATTGCAGATTAATATAGGATGGATGAACATAAAAATGGGGTTGAATTTGTTGCCTGTGAGTTAGATCTCATTCCATATGTGTGGATGATCATACTTCCATGGAGATTAGTGGTAATAGAAAATTTCTTGATGTGGGGAACACCATGTTCATTTCACTGTGTGAGGCTATAGTTTAACATCATCTGTTGAGGATGATGGACCTATGTAGTTTTACATATAACATCACAGATGGGGGGGGGGGGGAACAGACTCCACACCCCTTTTACTTACATAACTAATTCCCATCAACCCTTGGGGAATAGAAGTCATCAGCTGTTCTAGTCAAAATTGGTGTGGAGGGGTGGTCAATAGTGGGGTCCATGTTAGAATAGTTATGTGAAAAATAAATAGCCATTATCCCACCTATACATAAAAAAATAGGTTGGGAAATTCAACAGGGAACACCTCACAAGGGACCATGAAATTACTATGCACAAGCTTGGAGGGCTGTACAGAGGAGGTGGACACAAAACTGAATGGTTTGCTCCAAAAGAGGTCAGATAGGGTGGTTTAGCATAAAGCTAACCCATGGAGGTTCAAGGAAGGGGATGCACACATGAACAAATATTTGTGCCAAAGAGAGTGGGATTGAGTAGAAGATGGGTCATGAATAATGATAGATGACTCATGAAATATGAATATCTTTACTTATTTTCGTTATGATTAATGGAAGTGGGAAGGGGTCAAGCCCTAGTGGGCCCACTTGAAGGTAACCCATATGGGTCCTGTCACACAAGATCTTATACCTTGAAAGATCCATGGTTTTTGTGATATCTTGGAAGAGGAGGTCTTATATATAGTGGAGTGATGGTTTGACTTCCAAATGTTATTCCCTAATGAATGGGGGTTCTCTCCCAAACAGAGGAAAAATACATATCTTAGACATGTAAGAATTATGACATGGATGGTTTCCTTTGACATCAGATTTGGTGTGTAAGAGGCATACCCATAGGCAAAAAATTTACATGCTAGCCTCTCCACTTTTTCACATCTTCATTGGATATTATTGGGTTGATAGTGAAAAGGATCGAAAATTGACATAACATTATATTCATAAGATAAATTCACATGAATTTTAACCTCGTTTGTAGATCTAGATTCTTATGCGTGACTCCCTTGGAATTCTATGAATGGTCTATTGAGTCAATGGTTGTGTTTTGTTTACCCAAATATGACCATTTATGGTTTCAAGTGAAATTCAGCACAAAAAAATTCCCCCTTGAAATATGAACAGAAAGGGAACCAGAAGGTCGTGTTCTGAGAGAAACGCTGAATAGAACAGAGGATTCATGAAGGTTCACACAAAATATTGGTTCCATCAGGAAAAATACCTTTCACAAGTGTGAAGGACCCGATCCATTCCTATAAATATGTGTGGGGCTCATATACATAGTAACTTGAATCCCTGTATAAAAAGTGTCTTTTCTCTCGTGCGCGCATGTATCTGAATCATATGTGGAAAACCATAAATTAGTTACTTCTTTACACGCAACTACAGAATTAATTTTCACTTTGAACTTTGATGAAATTATCAATCCCTTTCTACAATATAAAAACCTTATTATGTGCCGGAAACACTTTTCCCCAAAAATATGTACTCTTTTACACTTCATCCTTTGGAGTTCAAAAAAAAAATTGACATTGATTCTCCAAAAAAGTGATGCTGAGAAGGAAAATTCCATTGCAACGCAAAGAGAAAAGATGACCGAGATCCCAAAAATATTTCACACCAGGAGGGTTTTTAGATAATCAGATGATATTGGTCATGTTGATGTAGCATAAAAAGGATTATATCTATAGTTAATTTCCCCCATTATGGAATTTTAGGGTTCCAAATGAAGTGGCCATCTTAGGATTTGAAACTGATTCACCATGGTCGTTGATAACACTTAAAGAGAGTCTCCAGTAGTACACTATCACTATAAACGACCATACATCTAGGTAGAGTCATGATATTACCATCTATGTTCTATATCTGAAGACCTGGATGATCATGGGAGTGGAGCTAGTTCCTTAGGAGTACCCGTCCCACTCTTCCTGCACCTTTCAAATTAGTATAAAGGATGAAGGTGTTAGATGGTAGAAAGACTAGGAAATGAGGTCTACGGGGAATATCACAAGTGAATTGGAATGGGATTATTGGGAATACTACACATGTACGGGATCCAGAGAAGAGCTACACAACATCAGGTTATATAAGCCTATATAGGAATCAAAATTTCACTTCTACCATCAACATGCGTTGGTGTCAGAGATATCCAGATAGTGGTCTCTAGATACAAACACGTTCCTCTTCCAACATTGGGAGGTCAAATTCAACTTATGGGATGTTAAATTAGATGGAGGTATTCCACTATATGGACTCTAGTATGATGAGTTCCTCCCATTGGAGAATATTTGGGAGGATACAACAAGACCCCCCCATTAAAACATGGCATCTTCTGGATGTGGTGAATGAGACTCTATAAATAAACTGAATATTGATGTAAATTCCATTTATAAAGTGTTATAATAGGTACTTTAAGAGGGATAATAAGGTGATGATTCCAGGACAAGGGAAGTAGTTCCCAAATTCATCATAGAGAGGAAAAGAAGGATCATACTACGTGGTCTTGGAGGTAGTGGAATATCAATCCTGGGGGTACAACATGAATTAGAGTTGAGACCCTCATGTCTGATATTCCACTATACTTACTACCTTTCCTAGTGGTTGACTATTTTTAGTGAGGGATATGAGAATGTAGGTATTGTTAGGGACCATGGAGTTTATAAGAATCATAATAGCTCACAAGAGGTCCATCTTGGGAGTTCCTATCTTGGAAACACATTATAGTGTTCTAGGGAACGTTTCTCGGGTGAGTACACATAGAAACTATTAAATTGACGATCTGGTTGACTGAGTTTCCTATTCTAGTAAATTATCGTAAGTCTATAGGTATGGGAAACTGAAGAGTCTTGAATATCTAAGGGAGATCATCAAATTACTGCACATGTACATGAGGATATTCTCATTCAAGAAGATCTGTCCATGGAAACAAATGGGAGAGTATATGTTTCTTTGGAGGATTCCACTAACATGGTAGAGCTTAATGATATAAAACACGAGGATGATGAGGGTGAAATGATTGTTGTTATTCATCCCCATGTCATAGAGCCTATCCTCTTATTGAGTTTTCTAAAGGAATAACCTACTGCTGGACTTTTTTCTATCTTCCTGGAATATGAACCTATAGATTCGGAAGATCTAGATGTTTGGAATCCTAAAATTGTTGATGAAAGACTCATGAATTAGAGCTTGGCATGGAAGTGCATCATGAATTTCCTTGATGCCGTATATTTCCAATGTGTTATCTGAATGGGGTAACATTTCCACTGGATGCAATGTTAGTGAATTAGTGGGAAAACACATGTGATCATCATGTGATGATCCATGAATATCTTTTTGAGAAGATGAAAAAAATATATCAACAACTGGAAAATGCTTGGTACCAAGAGAAATATTTTAGCATTAAGAAGCTTCACGAGGATGAAAACGAGATCCAATGTTCAAAATAATATATGAATGAGCATTCCTACGTCATCACTGATCAATCATAAACTGTCATACCATTTAAGGTCCCACTAGTGGAGGTTCCAGATTAGCTGAGACAATGATCACATCAACTAGATGATATTCGTGCCGAACTAGACTAGGAACATATTAGAGAAGAAGAGATATTTTCTATGGTCATTGATAAAGAGAAGTATCATAGACAATGTTATCATACTCTGGAGGCAACATGCTGGAATGTGTTGGAGTTGAAGTTTTCTATCGAGTGAGTTCATCCATTGGGACTTTTTTTACCAAACCTATGAAATGTACTTTTTTTCACTTGCTTTGAATTGAATGCATGTATAAATTCTTACGTAGAATAATTATTTTATCACAATCATATATGTGAGATAACTAATGATGAATCTCCAAGCTCACATAGGTCTTACCCAACATTAGAATCAAGGGAATGTCATATAATTGTTCACATTGTTTGAGAGTATCCAATAATAATTATATAATCTTGGTCTGATGTTGTTGGATGACCACCTAGAGTTTTTGGGCTAAGTGAGATTGTGACTGGAGAATAGGGTTCTCATAATATATAACATTACTTTCCTGATGTGGTCTAATTCACTAAAGAGATCATTCCAGGGGAAATAGAATCTATCTGATCAAAGGGTAATGAGATGTTTTAATCACAATAGCCCCAAATTTAGAACACAATGAGAGAAGAATTATGTATAAGATAGATGTTGATTGTGTTTGAAACATTGTATCCATATTTCATAGCTAGAAATGGAGATAAAAAATTTAGGTTCGACCACAAAACATGTTTGAATCACTTGACCTATCACAAATTTTTTCCCAAAGTCTTTTGAGGTGTTGTCCGAAGATGGTAGGTGAGCCTTAGCCAGGAACCATTTCACTAGGGGATTCCATCAGGCATGAAAGGTGATGAGAATCCAAATATGGGGAACATAAAGCATGGTAGTGGAGTAATGGAATGTTTTAATGGCTTATAACACCCACATAATTACACCCACATGTCTTAGAAAACATTGGTTTGAGCATACAGGTCTGAACAAAGATCAAACATATCTTCTCGTAGAGTATCGTCCTGGCAGCTGAGTAATAGTTGAAGATGTGAACAATGTGGTAGATGATCAGTATCAAGGGATATGTCCTCCTAGGTGATGTCATGGGATTCCTTTTAGTTTTATGTTGTGAAGGAAAGGTTGATAATCAAATTGTTTAACATCATATGGTGATGATGATGCATGGTATAATTTAACATCACGTGATTAGGACACGTCCCATATTCTAACATCATGTGATTGAGACATTGTAAATAGTTGAATATCAAACTGTATGGACCCTAAAAAATAGTTTAAATACGTGTTTCAATAACTATGAATTGTTTTAAATTATATATGTTGTATGGAGGGATGAAAACTGATTTGAATAAGCCCAAAGAGGCCCTCATACCACACAAATATAAGAACAATGGTGGGAAGAAGGATTCCCAACTGTGGATACCTATGGCAGGATAGAGTAGAAAAGTTACATAACACAATTTCCCAATGGGGATCTCAGTTTGAAGTCATAGATATTAGACCTAAGAGATCATGCGCGACTTGACCACATCTATACACACCTTTCAAGAACACCTAATCCTACATTAGAAATGCTTCACATGGGAAATAAGGAATGGTATAGGGTTTTATCTGACATACGAGAGAACACATTAGAGGTGACATCAAGGATGATATCACACCATGATACAAGTATTGAAAAAAAGTTAATTCAACAAATTAAATGTCCAGTTAAAAGGGGGAATGGTATGAAAGTAATGACTATTAACAGTGATCGAAATATCGAGTTCGTAACAAAACCAGATGATAATGGGGGGAAAAATTCGATCTCGAATGATGATAGAATTTAAAACATCATATTTTGAAATAATTTAAAAGTGATCTACTAGGTAATTATCCTAGGATGAGAGGTGAACCAAAGGCATGAGACCATCAACATTAGAGGGTCTTCTAGATATAAAATATAGTTGGGATCCAAACTCTAAAAGATTTGAGGCATGCAATGATAGTATCGGGGTGTGGATATCAATCCTAGGTGTGAAAAAAGCTTGAGGACACATTTCATGAAACATGGAAGATAGTTTAAAGTCCTGTTCACAGACTAATAGAGAATGTTAGTATTTGGGTATGCGTACATCACGCAAGAGATATAACCAGACAAGAATGAGGCCAAGGAGGATCATGTGATCACACACACATTAATATGAACTACATGAGATTTGAGGTCACAATAAATTCACTGCTACTAAGGAAAAATAGTTGAAAATGTTAATTAAACAATGTATGTTTTCGAGTATAAAATGTTTGAACATCTCTACATATCCTATGAAGATGAGAATCAAGATGCACATAGTTCTATAATACAGTGTGGTAGAAAATCAATACTGGTATGAACAATAATCTCTAGAGAGGAAGATGAAACATCCCTTGATCATTTTTGGGAATCTAGAACTTTTTTAGGTTAGGATTATAGTTTAATGTCATGCATCGAGGATGTTGAGTTTTAGCTTAAGGTCATAGAGTTTCAAAAAGAAGGTTAGTGATCCAAGAGGAATGTGAATAATGTGGTGGAATAGAAAACCCAATGAGAATGTGTACCAGGAGGCCCCCACACACCACATGTGCATTGTTCAGGAATCTCAAATTCAATTTAATGTCATTGTGCTTAGGGTATGCCGAGGCTAAGGGGGAACAAATATTTTGATAACCTTTTGGATGGTCCCAAATACAAAGTTCATTGGAATATATACATATCCCATGAGGATGTGAATCAAGACTCATGTTGTTCTGGAATTCCATGTAGTTTAACGTCTTGTGCTAAGGACATAGGTGGCCCAATGTGAGAAGGGGAGATAATGTTACAGTAGGACTCAAAATTAATGATTTAATAATTACTACATTCCAAATGAGGATATAAATCAAGCCTCAAAATGTTCTTGATAGATGACTTGGTGGATGACCAGTTCCAAAGGCAAATATTACTATACTAGACTGACCCAAACATAGAGGGGGAGGGAATTATATATTTTTGGTGTTCTTTTCGAGTGGCTGGTCTAGGATGGAGAACCCGAGAAGGGAAATGTATCCAACGTAGACTTGAATCAAGACATGCCCAGATATTGATATATGGAATAGTGAATGACTATTTCCAATGATGATGTTCTCCCAAGAAAAGATATAACAATGTCATGCCATTTTTTTGGATAGAATGATGATGTCGTGGTTTAATGTTGTTTGATAGGACCAAACCATGTAGTTTCTCATCATGTGGTGAATAAACTGGTTGTTATTCCATTTCTAGTCACGTGTCTTGAATGTTGGGGTGAGTGGTATCCCAGAGGGGATGTGTATAGTGTGGAAAAATAACCCAATGTGAATAAGGACCACAAAGTGTTACACCACAACACACACTCCCAAGAGAAAAATCTATCCAAGGGTCCAAATTCTTGAATTTACAACTAGGCTAAAAATAAAAATGTCTAATAATTCTTACATATCCCATAATAATGGGAAACAAGCCACTTATAGTTGCAAAACATGGCCTAGTCAATGAATGATGCTAGAAATGATGTCCTCTCAAGAAATAATACTAAAATAGAACTGTTTATTTTAAAGATACTACAACTCAGACTATTTAGTTAGTATTTTAAGATTATAAAATATAATCCACAAAGGGTTGGGTGTCTCTTATGAAAATGTGAAATATGGAGGGGTGAAAAATATATAACATGAATGGCCTATGGAACCCAATTTCACAAAAAACATTCCTTAGAGAACCTATATAAGGTTTAAACTCATGATACATAGAATTTAGGGAGGGGGTATGTGGAATAAGGGAAATGTGTTGAGCATCACGAACAACCTGATGTGAATGAGGGCATATGAGGACTCAAAACAACATGAAACTATCCTAAGATGATTCAAAATATAGGTTAGAGCCATAATGATTGGACCATATGGTGCTTAGTGTAAGCTTATATAATTCAGACCAGTGGAGTTGGGTAGCTCCCATATACAGGTACAAGCCCTATAAAAACTCATAAGACCACGTGATTCATGCTTGTTGTGGGAAATATTGAGCAGGGTGAGGGTTTCCCCATCACATGTAGAGGCATTCAAAAAGGGTATGTACTAACCTTCCTACCCAATGTGTGTAGATGCATTAATAGGTAAAACTAAGAGTGTTAGGGTTACACTAAGAAATAGGGTGGGAGAAAAGTGGTAAACTAAGGTTTCTAAGATCTAAATAATGAATGGGATTATTGATAGATTGGAAAAACCATTGACCAAATTCAAAACACATGATCAACTATACTGGTCTGGGATGGGTCCTGAAAATGTATAATTGATTTCTGACCGTGTTCATTAAATAGGTTCTGCTATTTGTTTCTAGATATCCATTAGAGGGTTTTCCTAGGATTGGTGGTGATCCAAAGTGGCATGAGACCATCACCGTTAAGGGGTATGTCTAGATATGAATGATAATGTGGATCTGAACCTAGGAAGACTCTAAGTATGATAATAGATTAAGGATGTGTTAGTGTGGAATATGACACTTTAGGTCTCATTATATTTCACATCATATCATGGGTGAACTACGCAACACAACGAAAGACTCACTCATGTTTGACTCTATTTAGTGGGAGAGTGCCATGCTAGAGATACTTGATGGAAGAAGTCATCATATTGAAGGATTCAATAGCTATAGTGGATCAATAGGGCTAAATGGGGAGGAAAAATTGGTCAGGTGGTTTACCTACTAACTGTCACCATCCTCTATGATGAGGAGAATGATAACACTTTGGTGTTACTTATGGATAAACAGGTATCCCGAGATAGGCTCTGTAAGGGATGTAGCTATTTTGTCTAAGGAATCATCTTAACCATTCCATGATGGAGAAAAATGAGTTACCTCTGGCGGATAAGGGATGTGGGACATTAGTTGTCAAACATTCTTGAGAAAGGGTAGAAGATCTGGATTCCACAAAACAAAGTCACTGTTGGTCTGCTTGATAAATAAATCAATGTCTCCCTTGATGTGAACGTGGGGAAAATAATCTCTAGGGCAATCTAGATACCTATAATGTGATCATGATACTATTTCCCATTGTTTGTGTATCCTTTTGATACCTAGAATGAATATGGTAGAACATCCTATGTTGGGGTGATGAAGACAATCCCCAAGCTAACTCTATTGAGTTTGGGATGGTTGATTCTTATACCCATTGGAATCCAGGAGGAACTATCGAAATGAATCATCGTATATTTCATTGCATGATCCAATGATAGTGGGGACTTTTCTGGGAAATCAAGATTGGGAGACTACTCTATGGGCGTCAGTTGTGAGACCATAAATTCTGCTAAGACCAGACCCTAGACGACCTTATATAAAATGAATTTGATGTCGAACTACTGAAGGATCACATCCCATAATGTTATATGGATTGTCAACATAGGTAGGTTTAGAATATACTTTATTATATCTATGGGAACAAAATCTATATCTCATGGTGCTGGTGATAATTCCACACCTTCTGCATTGTGAAAAACAGTGTGAGGACACTCTTTTCGATATAATAGTATCTAGACTTCGTGTTGAGGAGAATGTGAATGATATAGTATAAGATGTTATATGTCCCTTCATTGGTATTATGGATGAATATGGCGCTGAGTGATCATTCAAGGGTGCTTAGACAATGGACTAATGACATCTTGAAGATGGGTGGAATCAAACCAAGAGGTTTTTGTAGGTACTACTTGATTTCCTCAAACATGGTCAAAAAATCTTCATCCCATTGGTATATGGTAAATTTATTCACAACTCTATAAAAGGGATTACAATTTCGTTACAGGTTTTTGAATAATTGGAACATGTAGGGTAAGTGGCTTTGGAAGCGTCAGAGCTCCCAAATAATGCTCAAAGGAGGCATCTGGCTGATGACTTGTATCTTTTCAAGGGAAATCTTGATGATTATGTACCTGAAAAAAATCGTAGAAACTTTTTAGAGGTAACTATAAAGAAAAACACCAAGGGGTTTATCTTTTGATGATAGGTGCACAGGAAGACGAACACTTTATCATGATCAATGAGATAGTCTAGATGCTGAAGGGATTTGACCACCAAATTATTCACATAGTATTCCACTAACATCCCATGGATTGGATTGAACATGTGGTCCATGGAATGTTTATTAGTTGATCATAAATTCTTCAGGTTGAATAGAATTACCTCTTAGAAAAATGTTCCTTGTGGTGAAATGAAGGTGGTTTACTCTTCATCTTTAGGAGCCATCTGACTCTGATTGTATCTGAAATACGGATCCATGAAGGAAATATCATGGAACCCCACTATGGATTTGATTAATATCTCAATCACTAGATGGGGAAAATAATCCTTTAGGATGTGCCTATTGAGGTCACATAAGTTGATTGAAACTATAATATGTTTTTTCTTCATCCTGAAGAGATTGATATTGTCCATCCATACGGGGTACTAAACATACCTAAAGATGTTGGATTTTATGAGATTATCAAAATAGACCTCAAACATGGCACTGTGATAAGGGTTCATTTTTTGGGGAGGCTACTTGAATCTTTATGACTCACCACATGTCCAAGATGGTGGATGGAGATCTGAGGGTCTAGTCTTGGAATCACATCATAAATCCAGGAAAAAACATCAAGATGATTATTTAAAAGATACTTATAAAACTATTGATCCATTGATATCATGGATGCACAGAAATTCATAGGCATTATATTAGTCTCGGTCCTATGATTAACCTAAAATTTCCATCAATAGTGGTACAGACTCTTTCAAATGTGGGTGGGGAATCTTGCAAATATCCTTGATTATCTGAGGGAGGTGAATCGAAGGGATGAGATGATTAATCCAATCCAACTCATTCTGAAGTAACACTGGGACCCACATGGGAAGATATAGAGTCCTAACAAGGGGAAAACAACTCAATACGTGACAGGAGTAGACGATTCCAGAATCACCCAAACTTTTCATGTGTTGGAGTATGAGGTAATCATAAAAAATTATTTGTACCAGGGGACACATATTTCGATATTATTGGAGACGATGAAGAAATCTTCCTGGTCCTTCATCATGGGCTCGAACCGATGTGTCGAGAGGATGATGGAATCATCCTTGTATATCCATGGCTTGGTCAAACTGGTAGAGTGTTCAATCTCATTGGTTTAAACTGATTTTTTACTTATAAAAGCACGGACGATTGTTTCCTATCGACTGGTCAATGTTCTGGTGCTCTGCTAATGTGTATCGCAGCACTTAGGTCGAATCCTCGGCAATGATACTTTTTAATAGTCGATTGTTTTTAGTTAATTGTATTCTTATCGGGGGGTTTGTTTGAAGGGATTATAAAATAATTTATGGATGATGTTTGATTTAACAAATTGATAAATACTGGGCTGAGATCATTATTATGGAGTTTATCATATGATATCCTTGATCTTTGCTTTATATTTCATTTAAATTAACACCCACTTCACAAGATAACATTGATTGGAATTCCTAAGTGTTAAGGCTTTAATAAAATCCATAACTAAACATAGGATTATAATAACATTTAGATCTTATTTTTGGTAGTTTATTTATGGTTCCAATAATAAATGGAAACCACACGTTAAACAAAACAGGTTATTAATCCATGACATGTTAAGTCCAACATACATAATGTTAAATTAAAGAATACTCATCGAGCAAAAACTCTCAATCACTTAACATTTCTAAATAATGACTCAACCCAATTAGAGATTTAATTTGACATTGAAATAATTAGTTATCTGGTTATAATTATTATTAATATAAATTAAGAATATAAGAAAAATAAAGAGATATGAAAATACTGGTGCGACGAACACACACAAACAAACAATGAAGGGAACTAAAAACTAACTTTAGATTAAATGAGAAAGAATAATAAGGGAAGGTGATTCACCTATACTTAAAATATTTTAAGAAAATTAATATTAAACTATAGAATTTGGATTAGAATAAGAGATATTGAAGAAAAAACATTCATTAAAAAAAATTAAAAAAAAATACTTACAAGATTACAATAATGAAGAACGCAAAAGTAAAATGAAACAAAAAGAGGAGGAAAGGTCTCTAAAGTAAATAATTGAATATGTAAGGCCCTCAAAAGACATTTTCAAGGATTTGGTCGTTCTAATTGATTCTCATCTCTTCTTAAATTCTAAATCATTGCAAGGAGAGGAGGCAGATGTATTAATAACACCATGTTGTGGATTTTTTGCATTCCAAAATTTCCCTTCCACTTGCATCACAAATTTGATAAATTAGAATGCAAAAAAATTGAGATATGAACTTCTTAAAAGTTATATATATATATATCCTCTGTCTACTCTGAAAATTTGGTGGCCATTG
The DNA here is from genome assembly GCA_963277665.1 of Viscum album. Lineage (NCBI taxonomy): Eukaryota > Viridiplantae > Streptophyta > Magnoliopsida > Santalales > Viscaceae > Viscum > Viscum album. Next base: position 736,122,876 of record OY728146.1, on the reverse strand, counting down.
GATTTAATTATCCAGTGTTATGTCCGGTTTATTAAACAATGTTAATATGTCCCTTTAAATCCAAAACTTTTTATGTCAAAAATGTGAATGGGGATTTGAATAGAGAGAATCCTTATAATATTAATTATTTCTTCAAAAAATTCGGCCATCTATAAATCCTATATCCCACTGCAAAAAATCAGCTTGAGTTGATGATTACATCACGAGATATGTCATGAATAGTGTCCAAATTTTTATTTCCGGACAGAATGGTGGGATGGATTTCGAAGCATTAGTTGGGACCTTTGTTCTTGGAGTTGGGACCTGAAATTTTTATCCCTTACTACTTGAATTGTTATCTGAATTTTTGAGGAGAATTAATGATATTTAACTTTTGGATTGAGCCCAGTAATTCAATCATCATGGATGGTCCAGTTTCCTCACAGATTATGTGGGCCTTCTTGTGTGGTCCATATGAGCCTTCAAATGGAAGAATTGGACCCGGATCCTTTATAATTAAATGTTGTATATTTGATTAGGAATCATAAAAAACAAGAACCGAAAAATATGGATCATAAGGGGACCGTTATAAATAAAATTGTAAAATGAATAAATTGGACTACTTCTAAAAATGCTCAAAAATTATACTTAGTATTAAAACATTAATATTTCACACATATTATGCCCATTTAATATAAAATAATTTAAGGGAGTATATAATAAGTCATTAAACCATTAATAACATCAACTCCACCACACTTAGTCTTGTGCATTTCCTCATGTGCAACAAATATAAAAACATGACAAAATCATTTTCACTCACCAACAAATATTAAAATTTTGTTTTCTCCGATAAGGGGAGGTTTAGAATATTTCATTCATCCATATTGAATTAAACCTAAATTTTTTGTAGAAATAATTTTCCAAATAAACTCTTTTTTCATTCTCAAATTTATAATTGGAAAATGTGGACACTCAAAACTCACACCACTCAAGATTATAAAATTCATTTGTGGAGGTTCACTCTTTCACCAACCAAAAGTGAAAATCTTTGAGGTTGAAAGAGATATCAACTTCCAATTCCTTTCCAATGTTCACAAGAATCAAGAGGTCTTTTGAAGGGGTTTTTATGTGGGTATGGGATGGTAGGAATATAATGTCCAAGAGAGATAAGAAGAGAAGTACAACACCAACATGGAAAAATAAATGCACATTTTTTTTTGAAATGAGACATGAAAGGAATTGGAAACAAATATTTATGGTGGAATGAAAATTTGAAATAAGAAACAATAGTGGATGGAAATATGAAGGTAGTGATAATATGGAATATTTAGAAAACAAAATACTTCTCCCAATGACATCAGTGTTCATCATTTGTTTTTAATTTTTTGAAAGTTGAACTTGAAATAGATCTCACACTTATCTCTCAACCCATGATTGATATCCTAATGAAACTAATTTTAATAGTTATAACAAGATAAAAAGTTGATGAAGAGTGATTTTGGAACCACCCAAGACACAACCCATTCTTATTTTCAATTTTTTTTGATTTTTTTTGGTTTTTTTGAACACTTATCAATTATACAAGATAAATATATATACATTCCCAATCCCCAATTAAGGGAAAACTCTCCCCCACACTGAAAGGTATGCTTTACCTCAATAATATGATCAAATGGTGAAATAAAAAAAATGGCACCCAAAATGGAATCCATTCCCCCCACACATAAATTTTAAAAAAAATTATGCAATGAAAATAGATGTTGATATTTGGTGAGAAAAGGTATTGGGATTGTAATGTGGCTATCAATGAAAAGGTTATCATAGGCTCGAAGGGGCTTTTAAAAGGAGGATTAATGTAAGGGAAATGGGAGGCTATTTGGCTATTATGATTCTTATGTGGTTTAGAAAATTCCTCTATCAAATTAATGAACACTAAAGTAGGAATCTCAGCTCGAAGGTCCACAAACACAAGACTCACAAATGGGGGTAAAAACACACATTTTTAAAAGATGTCCCTAGGTGGACTTGGAATGAAATATAATTTTATTTCTCATGGGTGGGGAAAATCAATTTTTAAATAAAAAATTGATCATTCAAAATATATTGGTTTTGACACAATATTCTTTATCCAAATATATGATGAAAACACAAGATTTTTGAGATGAAACAATGTCTTTTGACTCCATAAAATGGTTGGACAAAACTTTAAAACTAGATGTTAAGTAAGAATGACTCATGATTTTTTTTGTATTTTTTTGTTATGATGCTTTTTTTTGTTTTTTATGGTTTTTTTAGTTTTTATTAAAGACATACCCACACAAAAGAGAATGAGAAAAAGAAATGGTTTGATAAAGAAAGTGGTAAAAAAATGAGAATGAGGGAGGAAGAAGAAGAAAGAGAAAGAGGGAGAAAGAGAGAGATAGAGAGAGAGAGAGAGAGAAGATGAGTTAAAGGGAAATAGGTGCCCCCTGGTTTGGATTTGGTGGGTTGTCGTCTCCATCCGGTGGTGGGTTGACTGCAGAAGTTGGGGATCTAGTAGAAGTCGATGTTGATACAGGATTGTGCGTCCTCTCATGGTGATGATTTAACTCATGTCCATTAACCATGAATGTCCTTTTGGAAGAGGGGTCTTGGAATTGAACTGCACCAAATGGATAAACAATAATAATAAGAAAAGGACCTTCCCAATGAGAGTTAAGCTTACTTAGGTGATGCCGAAATCCACAATTAAGGAGAATTAAATTTTCACCTTCATGGAATACTTTTCTCAGGATGTGTTTGTCATGGAGTGCCTTGGATTTTTATATGTAGAGATTAGAATTCTCATAAGAATCTAGTCGAAGCTCCTCCAGTTTAGCCAATTGTAACAATCAATCTTCACCAGATTTTTCACTATCCAAATTACACGTTTTCACAACCCAAAAATACCTATGTTAGATTAAAACTGGTAAATAACATGCTTTACAAAAAACTGGCCTAAAGGAAGACATCCCAATGGGTGTTTTATAGGCAGTTCTATAAGCCCAAAATACTTCACCAAGTCCTTCAGGCTAGTATTTCCTGGGGGGTTTTACAATTCTCTCAAGAACTATTTTCACTTCTCTAGTAGACAGTTCAGCCTTTCCATTTGTCTGGGGTTGATATGCAGTTAAAGATTTATGTACAACTCCATTATTTTTAAAAATACATTGCATTTTTCTACTACAAAAATGGGTTCCTAAGTCACTGATCAATGCACGAGGCATTCCAAATCTGCAGAAGATATGTGTCTTTAGAAACTCACTAACATTATGTGAATCATCCTTTCTAGTGGGTTTGGACTCAACCCACCTAGAAACATAATCAACCACAAGAAGAATGTATGAGAATCTATTGTAATGGGGGAATGGTCCCCTGAAATTGATACCCCAAACATCCAAGATCTCAAAGAAAATTAAAGTCTTTGTGGAATTTCAATTCTCTTTGATATTGTTCCAAACTATTGGCTAGTGAGATATGATTGAAAGAACTCGTGTGAGTCCATGAAGAGTGAAGGCCAGAAGAATCTAGAGTCTAGGAACTTTTCGGATGTACTTTTTTTTTCCAAAATTGCCACCACCAAGAATTGAGTGATAGGATTCTATGATGGAAGAATTTTCATATTCATCGACACATCTTTTTATTACCATGTCAACCCCATTTTTCCAATGTTAGTTTTCATCCAAGAAATAGTATTTTAAATAACTTTTCAACTTCATTTTTTGTTCATTTGAAAAAATTTCAGGAAAAAAACCATAAACCAAGTAATTTACAATTGGTCCATACCATGGTATTTTTGGAGTGAGAGATGAAAGGTGCTCTGTGGGGAATTCATGATTGATGATTTCTGAATGAGAAGAATTAAAAATTCTACTCATGTGATCAGCCACATGGTTTACTTTTGCTGGTCTATCTTCGATTTCAAGGTCAAACTCTTGGGGCATTAGAATCCACCTTATTAGCCTTGGGTTGGAATCAATTTTCTTGAGTAAGAACTTTATAGTAGAATGGTCTGTGAAGATAATGATTTTAGCACCTAAGAGATAGGTCCATAATTTATCTAAGGCAAAAACAACTTCTAACTGTTCTTTTTCAGGGACAGTGTAGTGAGATTGAGTTTCATCCAATGTTTTTGAGGCATAATAGAAGAAATGAGTAATTTTATCTTTTATTTTACCAAGAAAATCCCCAAAAACTTTATCATATGCATCACACATCAACTCATTGGGTAAGGACCAATATGGAGGTTGGATTATTGGGGAAGATGTAAGAGCAGTTTTGAGTTCCATGAAGTCTCTCTTGGAAACCTCATCGAAATGAGAAGTGACATTATTTTAGATCAACCAAGTTAGTCAAAGGGAATGTTTACTGAAGTTATGAATGAATTTCTGATAGAAACCAGCATGAATGAGGAATGAACGGATTCCTTGAATAGATTTGGGTTCTGGAAGTGATTAGATAACTTCAATTTTGGTAGGATCAACTTCAATACCATTTTTTGAAACTATGTGTCCTAGAACAATCCCATTTGAAACCATAAAGTGACATTTTTCAAAATAGAACACAAAGTTACACTTGACACACTTTTTAAGGACTAGAGAGAGTGAATTCAAGCAAGATTCAAGTGACTCGCCAAAAATGTTAAAGTCATCCATGATGACTTCCATGACGTGTTCAATAAACTCAAAAAAGATACTCATTATACAACTCCGGAATGTTGTAGGAGCATTGAAAAGGCCAAAATGAATTCTCCTATATGCATATATTCCAAAGGGGAAAGTTAATGTAGTCTTTTCATAGTCCTGAGGTGCGATTGGGATTTGGAAGTAGCCAGTGTATCCATCAAGAAAGCAATAGTGTGACTTTCCCACTATTCTTTCTAGCATTTTTTCAAGGAATGGAAGTGGGTAGTGATATTTTCTTGTTTCAAAAATAATGTTTCTATAGTCGATGCACACATGACATTTGTTTTTCACTCGAGTTGTGACTACCTCCCCATGTTCATTTGTGACAACAGTTATCCCATACTTCTTATGTACAACATGAATCGGAATAACCCATTCACTTTCAGAAATTGGGTATATAATACCAAGTTGATGAAGCCTGATGATCTCTTCCCTAACTACCTCAAGGATGAGTGGATTGATTCCTCTTTGTGGGTGTCTAATTAGTATTGATGATACCTCATGATGGATGTGATACATGCAAAGGGCATGATTGATTCATGGTATGTCATCTAGGTTCCACCTTAAGGCCTTTTGGTTTTCCTCTAAGACATGAAAAAATTTGGACTCCTCAGTTTTGAAAAGTGAAGCATAGATAATGACAGGATAAGAGTAATCGTAGAAAAGGAATGGATATATCAGGTGTTCAAGAAGAGGTTTTAGATCAGTCTCATATTACATTTGTGGGGTAGACAACTCGGGAATAGAGGAAGGGCCATCAGTTGCTTTAGATTTATTTTCCTTAACACTATCCAAGGTGGAGCAGTAGAGATCATAGTTGATGTGGGATTCAAGGGAGTTTTCAAGTTCCAATGGATTGATGGAGTCTATGAATGAGAGGTCCACATCAACATCACTATTTATTACTTGGTTAATCATGGTGCAAATTTCACAAGATCCTTTATCATTAGAATAGGATAAAGATGATGGAATGTGGTTCAATTGAATCTTAGAAGTGTCCTAGGAACCATGGATTCAGAATGTAGAGTGATCCTAAGGTGTGTATCGCATGGCTTGGAAAATGTTGAATTTGACCAGTTGGACACCGAATTCCATGGATATGATGCCTGAATGGACATCAATATTTGTTATAAAAATCACGAGGAATGGTCTTTCTAGAATTAGAGGAGATCGAGAAGAGTTCATCTTACCTTCCATGTAAAGTAAATAGAAATCAGCAGGAAAGAAAAGATCATTCACACGAACAAGGACATCCTCAATTATACCCTTTGGACTAGCAGTGCTTCGATTGACTAAATGAATGACAACACTCGTTGGATGTAAGGGACCTAGAAAAAGGTTGGAGAAGACTGATTTGGGAATTAAATTAATTGAGGCTCCTAGGTCTATGATTTCATCATCTATGATAGAACTTCCAATTTGCCATAGAACCATAAAGGTCCTTGGATTTTTACACTTTATGGGAATAGACTGCTGGGTGGAAACATTTTAGAAGGTCATATGTTGCCTCTTATGGGCGCATAATTCCTTATGAAACTTGGCATACTTATGAATTTTTTTTATGGCATCTAAGAGGGGAATGTTAACTTTAACACCTCTAAACATGTCATTCTTTTCAGGATCGGGTTCAAATGAGTTATTTAGCTTAGAAATGACTTTAGGAAAAGGAATTGGGTTCCTAAGTGGAGTAGAATGAGGCGAGGGAATGGTTTCAGATTCCTTTTCAATTTTATTTTTCTTTTCATTTTCTAGGTCAACATTTAAAGGGGGGGTTGGAGGAATTATCTTGAGGCATAGAAATTTTCTTCCCCGATATAAGTTAGATTTCACTTACATTACCCTTGGGGTTGGGTAATGGTTGAGCAGGAAGTTCGGAGGAATTGGATGGTTTCTGCTTACTAAGGTGGGATGAAATTTGACCAGTTTGGGTTTCAATGTTCTTGAGGCTAGAATGGGTGAAGGAGGAAAGATCAACTTCTAAAATTTCCCATAGTTGATTGGAAGAAGTGGATTTCCCTGAATTGGGATTACATTTATTTTGGTTCTTGGGAAAGTGATTTTATTGGTTTTGGAATTGTGAAGGCTCACTAAGATATTGGAATCCAGGAGGAGGATTGTTCCATTGTGGTTGAGGAATAAATGGATAAGGTTGTTGGAAGTTACCAACACCATGAACATATTGGAGTTTGTTTGAGTTTTAATGAGGGAATTGTGGGGGATGAGAGATAGAATTACCATACCACAGGCCTTGGTTATAGGAAGAAGAGAAGGGATCAAAGTGAGTTTGGTTGAAGTTTCCAATGAACTGACCTGACTGCTGACGGCTGGTGTTCCTCTGAGAATATGAAGCATTGAGCTCTATTGGTCCAGATGAATCAGATTGATCCTCTTGAAGTTATGGACATGTGTCATTTGGTCGATATGTAGAGTTGCAGATTCCACAGTTTTTGATGGGTCCAGGAAACATTGATTGCAGAGAAGATGAGGTTGGGGCTTTGGATGCCACAACTAGTTGTCTCACATGACTTGTAAGTTCACTCATCCAATTTTTCATCTTGTTCATCTCTATGGATTGATTATCATGGGCTTTTTTGAATTAAGCATGTGCTCGAGTATGGAATAGTTGTGTGTCCGTAGCCATGTTGCTTATGAGATCTCTTGCAGCTATAGGAGTTTTGTCCACAAGAGAACCGCCACTTGCGGCATCAATGTGGGTTCTCTCCATAGCTATTAAACCCCCCCATAAAAGTATTGGATCAGGAGTTGATCAGGGATTTGGTGGTGTGGATAAGTGGCAACAATATTTTTTAACCTCTCCCAATACTCATGGAGTGATTCACTTTGGAATTGATGAATACCACTTATTTCCTTTCGGATAGAAGCAGTACGAGAAGCAGGAAAGAATTTCTCTAAGAAGAGTCAATTAATGTCATTCTATGTGGTTATAGAACCAGGAGGAAGGTAGTAGATCCATGAAATAGGAGTGTCAGCTAGGGAGAAAGGGAATTCTTGGAGTTTGATTTTTTTCTAAGAAACTCCTTGAGGCTTCATGGTAGAGCACACCACTTGGAAATAATTATGATGAAGATGTTGATCCTCACAGGCTAGCCCATGTAAATGAGGGAGATGTTGAATAAAACATGACTTGAGTTCGAAGTTAGCTTCAATTTTTGGATATTGAATACTAAGAGGTTGATAATTCATATTATGGGTGGAGATTTGTTTATGTCTTTCCCTAGGATTGTCCATATCTAATTCAATTCGTTGGACACAGACTGGTTCTTGAATTATAGGATTATCTCTTATGATCCTCCTATGTTTGTGAAGTGTTTGCTCAATTTCAGGGTCAAGAAAATCTCAGCGATTTATTGGGAGGCTAAGAGGTATTTAAAAAGATGATAAAAGAAAGAGGAATATGGTTTTATTCTTTGTGTTTTTTTAGTTTATGATTTTTATGAGAAGGAAGGTTTTTCTTTGTGTTTTTTTTTTCAATTTTTGATTAATTTTTTTTGGGTTTTTAAAGTAACTAGAAACTAATGAATACATAAATTCACCATCCCCCGAAAAGGAACCATTTGAAAGCATGGACGATTGTCGCCTATCGACTTGTCAAGGTTCCGGTGCTCTACTAATGTGTATAGCAACACTTGGGTCGAATCATCAGTGATGATACTTTTTAATAGTCAATTGTGTTTAGTTAATTGTATTCTGATTAGGGGGGTTTGCTTTCAGAGCTTATGAAATAATTTATTGATGATGTTTGATTTAAAAAATTGATAAAGATAGGGGGATTTCATTATTTTAGAGTTATGATTATGATATCCTTGATCTTTGATTTATATTGCAAATAAATTAACACCCACTTCACAAGATAATGTTGATTGGAATTCCTAAGTGTTAAGGCTTTTATTTTAAGCCTTAACATAACATAAGGTTCTAATATAAATTAGAGCCTGTTTATGGTAGTGTATTTATAGTTCCAATAATCCATGGAAACTACACGTGGAACAAAACAAGTCAGTAATCCATGACATGTTAAGTCCAACATACACAATGTTAAATTAAAGAATACTCTTCGAGAAAAAACACTCAATCACTTAACATCTCAAAATAATGACTCACCCTAATTAGATATTTACTCATCCATTAAAATAATTAGTTATCTCATTATAATTATTTTGTAGATAAATTAATAATATAAGAAAAATAAAGATATAAGAAATGATTGGTGCGATGAACAAACACACACACAAACAGTGAAGGGAATTAAATACTAACATTAGATTGAATGAGAAAGCATAATAATGGAATTTGATTCAACTGTATTTAAACTATTTTAATAACATTAATATTAAAATACAGAATGTGTATGAGAATAAAAATATATAGAAGAAGAAACTTGCATTAAAACAGAATTGCAAAAAAAGACTTACAAGATTACAATAATGAAGAACATAAAAGTTAATGGAAATAAAGAGAGGAAGAACGGTATGTCAAGTAAAAACATGAGTATTCTAGGTCCTCTCAAACATTTTTCAATGATTTGGTCGTTCCAACTGATTCTCTACTCTTCTAAAATGCCAACTCATTGCAAGGAGGGGAGGGGGTGTATTTATAGCCCAATGTTGTGGGCTGTTTGCATTCCAAAAACTGACCCTCCACTTGCATCACCAATTAGATAAAATGGAAATCCGGATATTGAGATATGATATTCTTCCAAGTTGTATATATATAAATGTCATATGTCTACACAGAAAATTTGGCAGCCATTGTACTTAAGGAGGCAATGTTATGGCTGGTTTATTAAACAAAGTTACTATGTCAATTTCAATCCAAAATTTTTGATGTTCAAAATGTGAATGGGTTTTTGAATAGGAAGATACCTTCAAATCTGAATGATTTCAGCAACAACTTAGGATAACTGTATTCCCTCTTTCCCACTACAAAATCTCATCTGGATTTGATGATTACATCATGAGATATGTCATGAATAGTGTCCGGATTTTAATTTCGAGACAGAATGGTGGGATGGACTTCAAAGCATTAGTTGGACCCTTTTTCTTGGAGTTGGGACCTGAAATTTTTATAAATTACTCCTTGAATATGTATACTAATATTCTAGGAGAATTAATTAATATTAACTTCTGGATAGATCCTAGTAATTCAATATTCATGGATGGTCCATTTTCCTCACAGATTCTGTGGGCCTTCTTGTGTGGTCCATATGAGCATTCAAATGGAATAATCGGCCCATGATCCCTTCTAATGAAATGTGGGATATTGAATTAGGAATCCTAAAATTCAAGAACCAAACAATATGGATGAGTAGGGTGACTGTTATATATAAAATAGTAAACTGTCTTAATTGGACTACTTCTAAAAATGCTCAAAAATTATACTTATTATTAAAAAATTAATATTTTGACACAAATTATTCACATTTCATATAAAATAAGTTAAGTGATTATATAAGAAGTCATTAAAATAATAATAACATCAACTTACTCATATAATATTCGGCATCCAGATAGTTTTATTCACAAGATGAAAAGGGAGATGCATCACCTTGGAGTATACTAACTCGATCATTGAGTTGGTACTTGAGGCATTGGTTTTACAAGGATAGAAACATTACTTAAAAAATGAAGCCATGGAATACCCATAAGTGCATTGTAGGTGGTATAAAGTGAGACAAACATGAATTCAGTGACTGGAGACAATCCACCAAACTAAGAAATCAAATAGATTCTATGATACAACCACTGCTTAGTCCTGTCATAAGCCTGTAGCATCAAGTCAGAGGGACTCAGATCTACTTCAACCAGTCCTATGATTTGATGTTCGAGGGATGGGATAAGTTTGATCCCTAAACATGTGCCAACTAGACATTGGTAGACCTCTTTTTTAATGAACAGTCTAGCGATGTGTTGTGGGTGAATAGGTCCCTATATAGGGGAACCAACATCCTCTTCTGATAACAAGATGATGGATTGAAATTACATTTACTCGACTTCCTCTTCATAGAAGGCTTCTATAGCCGATACATCTATTTCAATCTAGAGGGGGTTCCTCAAATATTTTACGAGGTCTTATTCCATGTCTTCTAAATGAAAAAGGGAATCCAATATTTAAGACTTTACAGGAATAATGGATAGGATCTTGAGCACATCATTCTTCCTAGCGAGGTGAACTTTTTTATGACAGGAGTTTGATCATTGGAAGGGGGAACGATGGGAAATGGTGGTTGGACCGGTGAATTATGACTAGTGTTTTTAATGACCAGTTGCTCATTTGAAAAACTGCTCCGAGTCACTCCTGGCTGACCATTAGATGGATTAGTCTTCGACACAGCTAGATGAAATAGATCATGATGTTCTCTCAGTTGTTCTTCCTAGAGGAGTATCATAATGGGGGGTGGTGGTGATTTAGATGGAATGGGATGAGAGGAATGTGCCTACTGGGTCATATGTAGAGCCTACTACATGGTCTCAGTCGAATGAAAAAATTGTATTGATTAACAGGCATTAACATCACACTGATTTGTATATCCTTATCTCCTGTATAAATGGCATAAATCAAGGACACTCAAAGGACTTTCCTAATAATCTTCATCATCTGAAACCATATAGAGATCCACCAACATGAATCTATTAACCAAGGAATAATCATGGTCATCATTAGAGGAATATTTCAATAAGGGGAATATTATGGGTGAAATCCACATATACAGAGCCATAAAGTCACCGATAGAGTGGGATGACATCAACATTAATGCAGGACTTACATTCCATAGTGTTGTTAGTGGAAAATCTTCTATGGGGTGAAATATTGTGATGTGAAATCCATATATGTGTAGGTAGAAGCCAGATGTGGTGCAATGAATTCAAGGGGTTATGTAAAATTAAATAATGCAATGATAACACAATGGGTGTGAGGGACTAGTCTATAATCAAACCAATAATCATACTTTTGGGTTCCATGATTTGAGACCTATTACCACCCACCATCCCTATCAGGATCATACATTATATAAATGCATGCCACATGTACTAGAGAAGGTCCCAACCTAACCACATTGTTATATATCAGGTTCTAGAGACAATCCTTGAGCACATAACATTTCATGATAGTATTTATAATGATTATTAATAAGGGAAATAGTAAGGACGATTAGTGAGATATGCCTCCTAGGGTTTCCTGCATGTTAGAAGCTTCAAAATTCCATTCTCTAGAGAACATTAGAAATAAATGGGAACCTACGCCTCATTGAACAATTAGATATAGTTTCTTTTTTCAGAGAAGGGATCTCGTCGTGCATGGCCCTGGCTAGGGACTGGATCCCGATGGGGGGGGGTATAGCCTAATTATTTTTCCTCATTTGTGGTGGTGCATTATGGGATAGTTCATGTCAATTGTAGGATGTGAGATATTAAGCCTGAGGCTGGGCCTTAGACTATTTCCCTTAGTGAGGTTATGGATGAGGCTCTCCTGGTAAAAACTTTATCACCCAAGGGGCCTGTATTTGGGAGATTATTGTAGTCTATAACATAGAGAATATTATTATACGACTTGGAGGCGGTAACAAACACGCCTTGTTGGATTTTAGCAAGGCATCTTATAGGCGTTGAGCCTTGTCAGAGAAATAATGGAATCCACCATGTAAATAATGTGTAGTGATGTACGGGACTAGCTCAGTATTAACATTATTCACATACATCGACAAAGAGATACTCTTAGGTCAGTGACATGTCGAGTGAATACATAAGGCCCTTCCACCTGGAAAAGAGTATGCAATGCATTTATTGGGAAATTGAATTCAAATGAAGATGGTAGAACTAAAATGATAGTAAAAATACATGCATAGATCTTCTCCACTATCAATAGACCCTATAAGACACTAACTGTACTAGAAAAACACATGCCCTTCCAATGTTGGTAATAAACCTAAGAGCCATACAGCCTCTTATATATTTGGATTTTCCAACATAGGTTTTAAAATTTAGATGAAGTGGTCAATATACTATAATGGGTCTCACATCCCATTGAAAGAGATGAAGTTAGGATTCCCAAATACTAGGGGTTCTTTCGTGTCATCCACCCATGCTAGAAATGGTTTTCCCTCTAGTGAGATCGCCACCTACTGCATCTCTAATTCTTCAAGGAGAGTATTGAGTGTAGCTATTAGATCGTATTGGTGGGTTTTCATATATTTAAGAGGATACCTAACCACTAGTGTTCCAACAGACAGATCTACATGATACATAGGCTCAACGGACCCTGGAGCAGTTGGGGGAGCATCCGGTAGAGCAGCTAGTAGATATATGCATGGAGCGGCTCAATCTGGAATAAGAGGGAGTTTATCATGGTGATTAGTTAGATTCAATTACACATACCATTCTATTATTCTATAGAATCCAACCTCTACCCTGTTAGGATGCATGGGATTATCGAGATCGATGGGAAACAACTAGCTGAAAATGACCTGTGGCTCCCCATTCTGCCGTAAATGAAGAGGGGTAGGATGGTGATGAGGATAAACATAATCAAGGAACCACTCTTCATGGTTCTCATAAAGGATCTCATCAATTAACCTACTTCTATCTTTATGTTTCTTGAGAAATGTGGTCATGGAATGGTCATCCTCTATTTCTTGTGCAACATTAGATTGGTCAAAGGGTTTGGGTCTCTTAATCAGATCCTTACCTTTGTGGATGTTATTACTGATGGGAAATGATAAAGTGGGGTCTCAAATCTACATAACTTCCTATGATAATGATTAAAGACACTTTTATGAGTTTCCAAATGGTACTATAGTTCCCCAAGATGTGAGTCCTCTTTTTCGAACTTTACCATGTTGTCCTTCTCCTTGAGTGAATTAAGATTGTATATATTTACTATGACAATAAATAAAGTCATATCCTAAATATATGTAGGTAAATTGGGCTACCACAGGATAGTGTTGCATTTGAGAGAAGTGTATTACCCCTACCCTAGATCTACACATGCGGGGATGCCCCTTCAATAATTTGGTGGAGGAAAACAAAGATATGAATGCATCATTGTTGAAGTGTATAATGGTAGATGGGTGAAACTGGGTGCTAGGTCACTGGAAGCATTGGAAACTCAACCAAGTGACACTATTGTATGTGTCATCGAAATTCTACCAGATCATTGACTAGACAACATGAAGGTAATGGAGAAGAAACACATCAGCCATATGTTTCGGTGAACTCACATAACATCAATTGGTACCAGGACTCTGGAATGTCAATATCAGGATATGTATCATCCAAAAAAACATGGACAATTAATCTGTGGCTAGAGTGTTCAAAAAGATTCCCTGTTCGAGTGAAGAACCAAGTATTGGTTGTTCTTGGATGGGACAGGTGATAGCTATGAAACTAGCAATGACACAGATGTGGACTATTGTAGTGGCGGACTAGCCGATGGAGATATTGATGCATGCATGAGCTTATCACATTATGTTGGTTCATCTCTCGAAGGTGGTTCCAACCACATCATCACATCCCTATAAAACATGGTAATGTCCACAATAACATGTGTGAGGGTAACATTAATCATCTATTAGTGTATCAGGTGCTCATGATCTATCCCATCCTAGAAATATTCTCTTTGAACTCATGTATAGGTAGAGTATGAAGTTGGTGATGAAAGAGATGAATCCATGGAGAGACCCTATAAGGGAGCCAATCCTTCCTCTAATTTATATACCAATAAAGGGATTCAGGAATATGAAGCATTTAACCTTTTGGGATGATGAATCTCACCCACTGGGCTCCTACCCTATACTTTGATACAAACAAATATGGTGAATGATCCATCATTGAATGATATTCATCTTTATAATCTAAGAAGATAATGGTATTGATGAAGAATTAGAGCTTCCTGGAGTTCTTCCCTTGGAGGTGACAGTTCACCCTTCTACACTAGGACAACAATTTAGGGTATGGATGTTCTTCATCATGAGGATGACCTTTGTACTAGTTGGTGATAGAGAGGGGAGGGACACTACTTGAGGTGAATGGGATATGGGGAGGACATCTATATTTATTACCATCTATGCTAGGAGGGCCTTTTCTAAGACTATTATAGGAGTGGGGAAGACCTCCACCTTGGGTGTTGACGTATCATAGTGGACCATTACATGATTGGTTAGGAACATGTGGATGACCCACATGTAGGTTTTTGGTGGAGAGGGGAGGACATTCAGTTTGGTGAGATGAGGATCAAGGATAATGTAGATATATATGAAATTGGACAATGGGTTGACCTCTACGTTGGTGAGAATGAGTATGGGCAGGGAATCCGTACTGATTTTGAGATACATGGGGAAGCCCTATATTTTTCTGAGTACTGGAGTGAGTAAGAACTCCACATGAGCTGATGAAAACATGTTGAGGACCTCCATGTTGGCTTCTTGTGTAATGGGCAGGACCTCTGTGTTTTTTGGTAGGGATAACATGAGTAAGGTCATCATACTACCCATTGATGAAGCAGGGAGGCCCCCTACATTTATTGTTTCTGAAGTGAAGAGGACCTCCTCTTGAGATAGTGGAATCATGGAAGGTAAATCCATGTTTATGGTTGAGGGAGTGGGGAGGACCTCTACAATTTTTGGTTGGAGTATGGGGAAGGCCTTTGTATTGGTCAGTGACAAAGGGAGGAGGACCTTCGATTTGGTCGGTGATTCTATGGGGAGGACCTCTGACTGAGATAATAATAACATGATGGGGACCTTTGTGTTAATGGTCTATAACATGGTTAGGGCCTCAATATCATAAATCATATGAATGGGGAGAACCTCCATGATGAATGTCGATGAGGTTGGGTGGGCCTCCACTTTGGTCGATGTTGGGAACATGGGGAGGACCTCCATGTTCGGTGGGAGAGTGGGGAGTACCTCTACTATGGATGAATATGGTGTATAGAGGGCCTCCATAAAAGATCTTATCATCACAGGTTATCCCATGACCGTTGTTTTTGGTTCCAGGAATTGAAATAGTCAACCCGACCTACCTTTGAGGTGGATGAGGTCTCAATTTGGATCTAGCACAGATGGGACCCTTCTCTACAGTTGAAGAGATATAGTGAAATGAACTGGTGTTAGTTTTTCTACAGGATTTGTGAATGATGATGACTTATGATGGGCATCCTCCTAATTCTATGCCCAACATTGGTGTCAGGTTATCCAGACTGGGGGTGATGGAGTAGTGGCGTAGAACACCAATTCTTCAGCCTGAGGGACCGGTTGTTGATGCAGCTGATGTGGCCTGGTAGGAGCCCTATTTTGTGGCACCTGGGTAGTAGTAATATAAGGGTTGACCTGAAAATCCCCTACTTCCTCATCATAGGGTAGAGAGTTGTTAGATTGCTTCGTGGAGAGGGGCCGATCTGATTGGATGCAGGTGTGGGGAGCATTTTGTCCATGCACTGTCCTTGAGGGTGGAAATGACATTGAGGCACAAAAGACTCCAGGACCTAGTGGGCCATATCACTTGGGGAATGACCCAATCATACTCATACCGGAATATGTGGTAATCAATCATCCTCATATAGATGATTTTAAAGGGTTATATGGTGCGTGAGAACCTGATAGATATGTTCATGGCTAAAATCATTGTGGTGGAAGAGTCGTACGATGTTACCACAATATTAATTATTCTACCAATAAATTTTCGAGTATGGGTGATTAGTTTCCTATGTCTTGGGTATTTAATAGTAAGATGATTTAACCATCAGTATGGATATCTGGAAAGCAATGTCTAATGCCCCAGCATCATCCAAACTTCCATGGATAGAGAGACAGATCCACATTGAAGATGTGATAAACCAAAATGACCAATAATTAACCATGCCAAATTATGGTGAGTTCAACGCTAGGAATACTATATTCTTTGTGGGTCTTGTCACCAAATATCTAGATCCGGTGAAATGATTATTTGTAGATATGTCCAATGATACTAATCCCCATGTTGAGGAGAAATGTCTCACAATGGGTTCACCATTTCTATTTCAAATTCTTACACTGTGCTACATCCTCCTCAGGTGTCATTTCATAGAGGAATGCTTTTGGTTCCACACATTCATGATTTTAAAAGGTGAGTGAATGCCATCAAATTTTCAGTGATGTATTCTCCTTGATCCAAATGGAACAATGGTATGTTAATTCCTCCTTCCATAGATTTATCCATGGAAATATTTTCCAAGTACATGTCTCCATAACAGATTAAGTTCTGTTTCTGAAACTCTTTTCCAGTGCCATATTTTTTTGGGTTTTGGTTTATTACATTAGTTCTGTCTAGAAATTTCATGGGGTCTTTAAAGGGTTTCATCATTCAGTCAGGGGAATAGTCTTGTTGGGCATCGTTGGAATGTCTGTATGGCAGAAAATTAGTCACCTGTATTCTTCCTTGGGAGAAGGATTTTCATGGGAATAGAACTGGAGGTTTCATGTTATGATCACTAAGTATCTTATGCTAGAGGCATGTCTTCTGAGGTTTTTTTGTCATAACATGTTTAACAGAGGGTAGTGTATGAGTTTAACATCATGCGAAGATGAAATAGGAATGATAATAATTTGACATAGAGGGGGATCAAAGAGGGTACACCCCTGTGAGAGAGTTCCTGGAAGGTTTACAGGATGGATGGATCAGAACATCTAATGAGGGTGGAGTTAGAGAGGTCTATCTGATAGAGGTAAGATGCCACACTGTGAAGGATGATATGGACACTACTAGAGGTGGATTAGAGAGGTTCATCCCCAGGAGGGGCACACCAAAGATTATAATTGGATGGGATGGAACCTCCCGGAGGGTTCCTACATATAATGTTTTGAATATAGGGATGAAAAACAATGTAGTATGGAAGGTATGGAGTGGGGATTAACCATGTCTAGCATCCCTTCATAATAAAATTACTATCAATTGGATTATGTGTGATGTGGGGAATAAGAATGGTTAGCTTCATGGGTACTTATAGGAGTAGTGATAATGTGGATGGAGATTACATATAAGAGTGAACCAGATGGATGGTACTAGTATACCATGATGTGGCAGCCTAGTTAAATCTAGGATGGGTTATGGACATATTGGATGAAGTGGATGAATTTCTAGGGGTGTTGTGATTGAACCTGAGGGAGGTTTCCTGCATATCCTAGTAGGTTGGTAATCAAAGTCCCCATATTTCTAAAATTCCTTTATATTTAATGACGTGAAGTAAGGATGAGTGTGAAATGACATGAGAGGTAACGAATGAGTGAAATGGATAAAGTACTAGGCTTGAACCATTTAGAGGTTTCCAACATATCTCAGATGGTTGGGAATAAAATTCCAAATAGTTCTTAATGGGGAATTAGGGCCAATGCCTAAAGAGGAGTCCCAATAAAAATGGGACATGGTGTGGTTTAATATTCCTAGAAGCATCCCAAATAATAAGTGAATGATGGGGCTTGCACTAGGATGGCTTCCCTTGGGGACCCAAAGGAGTTGTGACCTCTAAGCTATGGAATGATCTCACTGAGATATAAGAGAGGCATTGAAGTGGATATTTGGATCCAAGAGGTTCTCCAGAGGGGGAGGGATTCATGGTTTACCATTTTTCGGTATTAATTTTAATATAAGAATCTTAAACACCATGTTTTGAATATAGGGATCAAAACCCACATATTTTGGAATGGGACATTGGTGTCATGGCCACTACGAACCTCTAATTCCACATGAGTCGTGCTCACTATGAGAAACAAGATGATAAAATTGACCTGACTGATGCATCAAAGATGGTGTGGGGCATACGCATGGAATATCCCATTCTATGTGAGTAGGATCTCATTCTCTGTGTGTGAGTATTACACATGGATAGTGTCCCATGGAGAAAAATTCCAAAGGGAGAGGGACCGGGTGTTGAGAGTCGTTGGTGCCCATCCCCTCTATAGTATTTGTGTTCAGAGGAGGTAAGGAGGTGAATGACTTCTATATCCTACATGAAAGGCTAGGGGAATACTCTAGGAGGTATGCCCTTACCCAAGGGGAATATTTCATTCCATTTTATGTGGATATATTTCTATGTGTGTGTAAGATCTTACTCCCATGGAGACATGTGGGAATGAAAAATTCCCGTGGTAGGGAAACCCATGTGAATTTATGGTCCGAGGATACAATTGTACATCACATGATGGGGAAAATAGAGCTAGGATGTTTTAAGTCCTATAACACAGATGGGGGGAACTTACACCTCACCTCCTGGACATATATAAATGACACCACTCATCCCTTGGGGAGGGGAAGGAGTCAATAATTCCTGAAAGGAGTGGTGAAAAGAAGCGTTCAATAGTGGTGTCTATGTTAACATAAATATGTTGAAAATAAATATCCATTACCTAACCTATGTGGAAAAGAAATAATTTTGGAAATGAAATAGGTAACACCTCACGAGGGACCAAGAAAATACTACACACAATCTTGGACGGTCGTGTGGAAGAGGTGCATGAAAATCATGAAGGGTGATCACAAAAGAAGATCAAACAATGTGATTTTGAATGAAGGGAACCCATGGAGGTTCATGGAATGGGTGCATAAAAGATCAAGGTTTGTGAATAAGAGAGACAAATTGTGCAGGAGATGGGTTGTGAAAAAGGATTGGTGGCTCTCATAATATGAGTCTTTGCACTCACATGCCTTAGGATGAAAGGAAGTGGGTGAGGGTCAAGCCCTATTGAGTGCACATGAAGGGGAATCCATATGAGAAATATCATGAAATATGTTATTCCTAGAGAGATACATGGTTTGATAATTGTCATGTAAGAGGTGGTATTGTGCATCTCGGAGTGATGGTATGACTTCCATATGTTCTACCCCGATGACTGGGGGTTCTCTCCCTTATATCGACAACATCCCTGGTGGTGGATCATACAAATTGTGGTGCAGAATGTGTCTTATGATGTTTCATTAGGTGCGTAAGAGGCTTATGCGTGGGTCAATATTTTATTTGTCGACCTCTCCACTTTCATGCATCTACCTTGGCTATTTTTGGGTGGTCGGGGTAGAAGCTAGCCCCTGGACGTCACACTGGGAATATAAGGGACCTTTTTTCAAATTTCTATATTCAAAGAAGATCTATATTCTTACATATGATGCCCTTGTACTTCTTGGAATGATTTGTTGAGTCAAAGGGTGTGTTTTGTTTACCAAAAGATGACTGTTTATGGTTTCATGTAGAATTCAGATCCTTCACAACTACAACCAGATTAAAAAAAGAATGATTAAGGTGAATTATTTCAATATTGTATGAATGGGAAATAGTTTCATACCTATCATATGAAAAATATTTTTAGGTTATTATATGTAATAAACAAAATGTAATGAATATAACATTAATTAAAACTTTATTAATAATTCTTTTAAAAATAACGATGGCACTATGAATTTTGACATCACAAATTATTTTTTAAACCATAATTGTAATGATAATATTGTTAATGTGGTAATTGTCATGAGGGATATGTATTTTGAATATTTAATATTTTTAAATGAATTCTTAATGTTATATTTTAGTTATTTCTTTTAATATGTTTTATATAAGTATTATTTTCTTTTTAAATAGAAATAAATTTGATAATACACTACATTAGGATTAATTATCAGGATGAAGGCATTACCATTTTTGAGAGATCCATGAAAGAAATAGTTATTTAATATGAGATAATTTTTCATCCATAAATTGGTAATTACTCATCTATGTACATAAACAAGTAGTTTTAAATTAATTAAATTCCAAGAAAGAGAAATAATTTATCTACCTAGTCCTACACAGATTTTAAAAAAATCATATTTTGTTTTCTCCTCTAATAAAATTATTTATATTTAAAGATACTCATGATGATGGATATCATATCTATTAGAAGGGTCAATAATGTGTTCAATACCTCAACATAATAATAAATCATAATGATCACACATTTATTAATGGTAAATATCCATGACATCCCCTTGGACTATAACAAGCCATATTTATTCAATTAAATCAAATATAGAATATCAAATATGTATGAAAATGATATATTTATAGTATTTAATATCCATTTACCTCAAAAAATATATATAATGATGAGGAAAATAATTAAATATATTCAATATCATCCTTTAGTTGATCAAATATTTCTTACACTAGATGAATTTTCAGGCGATGTTTGTTCTCTAAGAAAACTGATAATCAAATCATCAATATATAATGACAAGATTGATCCCATATATTTTTTTTGAAATAATTCATGATGAAATACGTTTTATAGTTAATATACTATGTTTCAATTTTAGATATGTCAATATTTGTATGGACTCTCAAATAATATGGTCCCTTTTTTGAATTTTATGACTTAAGAAAATAAGTTGAGTTAAGAAAATATATTAAAACATAATTATCTTTCGAATAAAAAAAGAATGGACGAACATGAGGTGGTTTTTAAAAACCATATATTTTCATGGAGAAATTTATAACTAATCATCCAACGGTATTGCATACTCCACCCATAATGAAACAAGTGGTGAATATTCCATTAGTCTCAAAGAAATAAATATTGAGACATGAGTCACTTACAAATTTAGTGGAAATAAAATCAATTAATTGGAAGGCTGAATACATGAAAATGACTGGTATATCCCAAGAATTAAATATTAATAAAAAATATAAACCATAGGGATATTTTTTTACACCATATAGAATAATAATTTGTTCATACCATGAAGACATTCCCCAATGAATGGAAATTTAGATGAAACCCATACCATGTATACCATATTAGTGGAATTAAATATAAAATCCTATATAACATTAATAAATATAATAATAATTACTTTAATAACCTTATTCATATGTATAAAATTTTATATACATTATTTTTAATCGTTTATTTCAATATATTTGTTAAATATACCATATTTACTCTCAAGTGTTGGTAATTTTAATTGTTTTGTTCACACTTGTAATATTGACATCAACCATCATTACATTACCACATGTTAATAATTATTTGAATAGTAAATATAGTAAAATATATGTTTTATGTTGTTTTTAAAGTGCTAATTTCGTTTCATGTGACTTTTAGTTTCAGTTTGTGAAAATTGAATTGGTGACACACTAATTTCAGTAAATATTTAACGGAAAAACAGTGGTGTTAATACTAAGATAAATATAAATATAAACTTTCTTGAAACATAAAAAATTATTTTCTAATTTATTATGAATATTACTATTATATTTGGTGGTATTCCATGATAGCGACTTATAGTATTGATCATTTTAGAGGGTAAACCGAACCAATCAAAAAATTGTTATAATCGATGGGTGAGTACAATAAAGAAAGATATTATTTTAGAATAGAAAACTTATTACAGAATAATAAGGATATAATTTATATTTTTTAATATGTAGAGTAATTTTTTTAGAGAGGTAGATAATGATGGAAACAATAGAAATATAAAGAATAAAAATGCGTCATTTTGTGGAGGAGGTAGTTTACATGTATGCATACAAGACCATTACAATTTACATAGAAATATAGGGAAGTAGAAAATTGTTTACAATTTTATAATCCTAATAATATTATTAATGTTATATTTATTAATTATCTTCCCCTTTTGAACCATATGTGTAAGGAATTGACGAAAAACCAAATAGGTTTCTTTGTTGAGGTGGTATTCTGTACATATGCCCAAATGACCCTCTAATTATTCTAAGGGGAAAGGGTAAATAATGTTTATAAAATTAACATAATAAAATATTAGTATATTAATAAAATTGATATAATTATATAATAATTATAAAAACTTAATTTTAGGTGAAATTCAGAGTAGAAAATTTTTAACAAGTGGTTAGTACTCACATTTTGTGTTTGAGCTTTCTCTTAGAGAACTTATTGACTGACTGACTGAAAATTAATTTTTTTATATTAAAGATGGATGTGGATAGAAACCCTCAAATTATAAAAATAGATCACAAGGGGGCCGAATATGGTTCAATCCACGGTCATACCCTTGTACCAATGTTATTCACTCCAAAGGCCGTGAACCCAAACTATAATAGATAATGAGCTCATCATTTGGCCTCCTCAAATGGGAAAGTGCATTCGCAAAAAATTGGCCTCCCTCTAGATATATTGAACAGCCTTCTCATTATATACCTATGATGAACATTTATTGATCACATAAACCATGTCCCAAGGAATATCATAAACCCCTAAACCATTCTCAATTGGCCTTTAGAGTCTAAGTCAGCCTTGGACACTTGGAAACCAATCCTCCTACAAACCATGAGTCAAATATAAAGCACTCGTTCTTTCGCACCTGGAGAATTTACCCAGCCATAAAACACATTTAATTCTACCAAGAATAAAACATAAGATTCCTAAGGTTCCCCAATTCCTCTTATGATCGCATTCTTGAAAGATTTGTCCACATTAATCTTCAAACCATTGATAGGGGGACTCCAACTAATCCGCTGACCTCCCGACCTATCATGCATGTATGGAATGTTGCGAAGATTTAATACTGAGATCGAATAGTATCCCCCTCTTAACAAAAAACCCAACTCATAGATAAGAGCCTTCAACCTTATTAGAAGTTAAAACTATGAGAATTGGGAGCCCAATCCTTTCTAATTCTTATTTTCCAGATTGATCCAGCAAATGGAGGAGAGGATAATAGAACAAACCTTGCTTTATAGTACCCTGCCCTATGAATACTAGAACTAGGATACCATGAAGCTATAAAAATAGAACATGTCATGATTTATATGGGGTTTTGGAGTGAAATGATAATATAGATTATCCGACCAATCACTCTGAGAAAAGAGATACACGTTGATTCATTTGATGGGTTCTCACAAAAAAAGAAACGTGAAGGCAAGCAGATACACTTACATTGGATATTATCATCCACTAGTAAATACCTATTCTTGATGTTCCAGAGAATGAAATTCATTTTAATGGGTGTCTCCTTGAACCAGACCTTTTGAGACCACTCATCAAAACCATTCTCTATATGTGTCATCCTCTTTTACCCCCGATTGGAAGAATTTCTTGAGATCGATCCCATGAAGCCACATCTGTCTGCATAAGTATTCATAATAAATCCTACACACACCTTCTTCTATTCCAAACATAGAAATGAATGTATTAGGATAGGATTACCACTCTATTCTTTATAGGATATGTTAGGTGTGGAACATCATGGGATGAACAACCTCTCATCAACCCATATTCTTCCAAAATCTAATATCATATTTCCCAATGAAGTATCGAGTTGAGTTATGGAGGTCCTCAATATTAGAGAACATGCACCCTAAAAGGTAGGAGAGGAGTGGCCTACATCTTAGAAAACCTATTGAAAATGAACGATTTATGTTTTTCCTTAGATAACAGTGATTCAAAAAATGGGTTACAGATTTATGGGAAGTAAAAAATGGGATGATGTTCAAGATGAAATAAAATTTTAGAGTGTTGATGATGCAATGTGGGAAAGACTCATTTATTTGTATAATGAATGAAATTTTGGTAAATATAACTTCTTAATCTAAGGAAAACATGTTTCACATGAATATTGGATTCCAAGGCATTCCATAATCGAGAATAGAATATTTCTGGGAAATAAACACCATAATAAATCATTGAAGGAATATTTTTTACATATTCTATGAATTGTACTTACATATTTTACAGTTTTACCAATTTTTCATTTTACCATGGCCATTAATTTTTATCAAGGATTTTTTTATTACTAAAACAAAATTGGGACTAGATATATAATTTAATAAAAATGATTTAATATATTTATTCCATTTTTTCAAATAATGTTTTTATGGGTGGGAAAATTAATTTTAATTTTAGGTAACATAATTTTAAAATAATAAATTTTATAAAAAGATTACATTTAGTGATTAAAATTAAGTATAAGTAAAAAACAACAATTTTTATGATTTATATTTATTTCCAAAATCAGATTTATATAGAACTAAAATCAAGAAGAAACATAATCACACCTTATGGATACTTAATTAATAGTAGTAGAGAAAATATATTTTTTTATTAAAATAAATAATAATTTAGTTTTAAATTTTTTAATTTTGGTCTTCCAAATTCAAAATAGTAAAATTAAATATGTTTTTTTAAAGAGAAATGTTTTATATGTTAGATATTAATACTTATTATATGATAATTATAATTTCTAAAAATATAAATAAACTATATTTTTCATTATTATGAAAATAATCAATTATTTTTGAAAAAACCATATCATTAGTGATTTTGGGAAATCGATTCTTACAAGGCAACCCAATAAGTCTCCATCTGTTTTACTATTTATCAAACCTCAAGATCATGCATTAGTGATCTAAGAACCCAAAAGATAAATATGGAATGCTTCTCTTGGACTCCAATAGTTATTTTATTTTTTGGAGGATCTTTTCCATAATTTAAGACCCGATTCAACATAATGTTATCTGACAAGGAAAAATTGCACTTGTATCATCCTCATATAAATCTATCTCAGAAATGATGGATCTATTTAAGTAATAATTCAGCACACATATCACATTTTCACAAGTTATGAGACCATGGAAGGTCTCTAAGCTAGACTCTCGATTAACCATGATTTGTGGGTCTTTTGACTTCAAGTACATTTTATAAGATGGTGATTGTTCCTTTTAATTTTTATATATTTTGTGTTAGATGGAAAATCATATGGTTTTGTTTTAGTCTATTTTAGGCTGGGAATTTTTAAGATCCATAGATTGATTTTTTATTTTAATTTGTTTTATTATAGGGAAACTTTTCCTAAAGTCTCAGTTAATATTGGTGGATTGAATTGGGTTTTATAGCCCCCTGAAATATCGTATGATAGTTCATCAATTATTGGAATACTTATAAAAAAATAATTATACATAAACAACCTATTTTGGGAATTTTATTGGTTTTTGTTATAAATTTGTTTGAGCTATAATATTACTTAAAGAGTGTTGCTCTCTACATTACATGATGATGTCCATTTGAAAATTGAATATGAATGTATTCCAACATTCTATGAATCTTGTGGAATAATTGGTAATCTAAAATCCATTTTCCCTAGAGATATTTTATGTTTTATCTATTATATGAGTGGAAATGGAACCTTACATTATCGAAAAATGAAAAATGATGGCCCTGATCATTGATTTAATAAACACAATAGAGTTTTTGTTGATACCCCTCTTACCATAATGTAGAATATCTAACCTCATGTTGAGTAGCCTTTGTAGGAGGATCCTTGGTTAGACTCTACTGGTTCTCTTCACTAGAAAGATGGGATTTCATTGTATGATAACTCTTTGTTTTTACCTCCCCTCAAGAATAGTCAAATTTTTTAGTGTCTTCTAAACCCAATATTATTTTGGCTGACTCTATTAATGATGATCTTGTGGCTATTGTGGGGGTATCTTTTAATGATGCCTAATACATGGTTTTAGTTGATGAACATAATGATGAAGGATTTGATCTCAGCCAGGATACCAAAGTAAAATTTTCATAGGGTGAGGTGGTTTTTAATATTTCAAAATAATTGAAGTATGTTTATTCCAAAAATTTAAATGGTAAATACAAAGTGGGAGATACCACTTCAATAAAGGCCATGCAAAAGGAAATCATTAATTATTTATGCATGACTAAACTAAAAGTAGTAGTTATATTATTCATAGTGCAAAATATGTGAAACTGGTGGATATTTCACTTCCTTCACTTAATAATGATCTTTATTCAACATAGTATCATGGTATGGAGGAAGCACTTGATTTTGATCCTTATGATATAGTTTTTAGTGCTTCAAATAATTGTGGACGGGATATGAATTCATTTAAAAATTCCATTTCTAGTGGATTCTATGCTCTTTTGGAAACTGATCTTCTGAATTTACACTTGGATTCTAAGATGAGGAAAATGAAAAATTAAGTGTATAACCACATGATGTAACTAACCAGATATATAGGGATACTAGCACTCAGATAATGAATATATTTACTCAAATTCCAATACAATACAGGGAGGTTCAAAATGAATTTCTTTCTAATCATTTGGATGGAGACAGTGTTGGTGCATTTCTTAAATCCCCTTTAAAAAAATGATACTAGTGTGGATTATAAACCAAATCAAGGTAGGTATTTTTGAACTATGGTTGTTTTCTTAGATTTTGTTTCATGTGAATAGAGGCTAAGGGGTATTACATACATTGGTATGAAATGTGTTGGATCCTATACAATTGGAACTTCTCATGTGCAAACTTATTTAAAGGTTAGTATACATAACACCTTTTATCTTATCACCTATATTAGTAGAGAATATGATGTATTATACAGTTATTGTGTGTATGATGTTGAAATGAAGATGAGTATTAGTGATACAGGACTCTCAAATAATGGATGTGGTCCATGGATACATGTCAAAACATGGAGAATGGGATGGCATCCTTGTGATTGGGGTGGTTGTGTCTCTCATAATATCAGCAGTATTAGTTATCAAGGAACATGTTTTCCTCATGTATTTTTAAGTTTTTTTGGACCATTGATATTTTGTATGTTCCTCCTCCTTATTATTTTTATTTAATAAGAGGGACTTCGAGCCTCAATATTTTCAATTAAAAAAACTATTTACATAAAATCCAAAAACATTCAGTCTATTATAATTGTGTCATGATGAGATTAAAAATGAAGTCCATTTTAGCCAATCAAAATTCAAAATTTTAAAAATTTTACTTTTAAACAAAAGTATAAAATATAAAGAAAAAAATATTATATAGAAAAACAATCATTAAGAGTTTAAATTATATTAATTTTATTTTTTATAAACTAATAATTAAATGAGTTTTAATATATTAATTATAGTTATTATAATAATATTTTTTTAATTAATTAATTTAGTTTATTAGGTAAAATAAACATTACAATATAAATTATCTATTGAAATATATTTTGAATCCCATTTAATTAATTAATTATCTTCTAACTATTAAATTTAATTAATTTATAAATATTAAAATACATTCATCACAATTTAAAAATATTAAAAAATAATATATTTTAATATATTTTATTTGTAATAAATAATTTTATTACAATTCTATTTACCTGGGGATTTAATGTATTTGTAATTTTCTTATTTCTGTTTCCTGTTATAATGTAATATTTTAATAAGAAATATCATGCATCATTTTACATATTTGTTGTGTGCCTCACAAGCTATTCAATGCATCTTTTTCTTGAGCACTTATTTATCAAATCCTAGGTTTTTACAATATCCATTTTTAAATAAATTATGTCCCTGGAATTTAAATTTCAACGTACTAGTGAAAATTTGATAATGATATCCATTATATAAGGATGACTGAAGATAAATTTTATAATGATATATTATACTCACAATCACTGAAAGGACCAGAAAAAACATATTTTACAACATAATAAATATAAATTTTTATTTTAATTTGAGACAAACATTTGTAAAAAATACGGTTCTTACCTGGCTCATAAGACATAGGGGTTTCTAGATCCATACTTCCACAACATCATTTTAATTACCCAATACTAATAAAATGTCCATCCAAAATGGTTATTATAATAACCAATTAAATCAGATTAAATGATAATATGGATATGAATACTCAATCCAAATATTTCTTCCTGAATGACACATTCATTTTAAAATATGATACACTTGATTGAACTATTTTATATTTTGATCCACCTATCACACCGTTAGTTAAACATTGGTTTTCAATGGTAATTTTCCTATTAGGTTTTCTAGAATTAAAATTTATATTGTACATCCTAAAATTATATTTAAATCATTCATTATGGTGTGGAAAGAGTATGTGAATCACTAAATAATACCCCCGAGGAGAGTCAAACCAGATGTGTAGCTATGCCCACTTTTCATGCACCGAGTGGATATTGAGTTAATACTCAGCCAAACGTTTTCAAAGTTATTACCCTTAGGTGCATCTTCCTCTGATCATCCATCCACCTTCTAGTTTCCAAATATATATTTTTTTCTAGGAAAATAAAAAAAATTACATTACAAAAAATTTAGGATTTTATCCAATAATTTTATTTATAGATCGAGATTTCTTTATTGATCATTGTTTCTAATACCCAGAAATAACTCAACTAATCATGAATAATTACTAAACCTCTCTATGATTTCAACTGTGGTCACCTAAATTAAAATATATTTATTTTCCATTCTTTCAATTTCATAAAAATTGTACACCCCTAATAATTCAACTATCCCAATATCCAAATGTTTATTGTATTTAAGGAATAAGTATATATGGAACATATTTTATAATATTTTTGAACAATTTTCCATAATTGAGATAAAGAATATTCCATGATGGAATTTTCATAAGTTATATTGACCATCATAATTTAAGGAATTGAAAAATAAAGAAAAGGTGATCTCAGAAAACCAACTACATAAAAACTCATCAATAAGTTATGAAGGATTATATTATGAATGTATGAGAAAATGTGATCAAGGGAGAAATATTTTATTTAAATAAACATTCAATAATAATTATTTTTAATAACTCATGCTAGAAGAAAATGTAATCTAAAATAAACAAACATGCACTATGTCATAAGAGTGTGAGGTAATATGTAACTCCCTGACCCCAGTTACCCAGAGTCAGTGCATTATTACATAAAATTGGCATGATCAAAAAATATCATGTCTCGATAGACCGATTAGTTTAGTAGCCTTGGATGTACTAGATACATTCATAAGGTTTACATTACCTCATAAAATGGAAAACTATAAAAAAATTGTTTCCATATACACCACTGAGATCCCATAGACTATCCTTATAGGTCAATAATAATATACGTCTTCACATCCTGGAAAAAATAAAACATAGAAAGGGGTGAGCTCAGATGCTCGGTAAGGATAACAATATAGCAGAAACTTTTATAAATTTGCATAAAAATTTAGGGAAATGTATAAGACAAAAACAAAAGCCATTTAAACTTGAACTTCATCATAATATAGAAAAAGATAAAAATCAAATAATTCCATTTACTTATTGACATGGATATTCTACAATTCTAACAATAACATGCAATATCAATAGCCACTTTTATAATGACAGAATGTATAATGCTAGAGTTTCATAACCACATATTCAAGGCCTTGTGCCAATACTACAAATATGATTTTGTCAATGCCTTGTTCCAAGACAATAGTTTGTCTCATGTGACCTACCGATGCATCGAGGAGCTATAGCAGGCCCCACCCATCACTTACTAAGTCTAATGCATTCCTCAAACGAAAAGGTTTAAACATAACATAAAAATTCGTATTAAAAATAGCATAAAAAATGTTAATACATTATCTATAAACCAAAAATGGTATAAAAATGACACATCAATAGTCAAAAATATCAAAAAACCTGCAATATCATATGGATGTTTTGTATCATATTAAATTAACTTCAAATAAGCTTAAAATCCATCAAAGGATGTTGACAAAGACGAAATCAAAACTTTTTTTAGAAAAATATATCTTTCTATTTTGAAATAATTTAAGGGTCAAATAATTTATAAAGAATTTTTTTTGAGAATATTCTTATAAGATTGTAAGGGAAGCTTCGATGATGTAATAACAGTGGAAAATAGACGCACCCGCCGTATAAGATAAAAAAAGACAATCTTACATTAATTTTGTCGAAAAAGTTATGAAGGACCTTTTTTGAAAAAAAAAATAGAAAGATTACTTTATAAACATATTTTAAAATTAAAACAAGGGTATAAATGACTTTAACCCATAGTCTAGTAAATAGTAAGAATGTTTTGAAATACATTTTTAAGAAACATGGATATGATGGGGAATGAATCTCATCGGGTTCGTGGAGACAATAATTTGTACGTACGCACAAGTGACAATATCATTCTTTTGATATTAAAATAATATATAATTTTATGGTATATCATATATAATGAATCATTATCATGTTATATTTATTATTTACATCAATTACACATAATTATTATACCCATTCAAATAATAATGTATTGAATAACAAGTACAACACGACGTGGAGACGGTAAGCTGTATGTACGCATGTATGAGGACATGTCATTTAAAGGATGGACATAATAATGAATTTTTTTGTACCATATTTATAATAACATAACATTATATAGAAGATACTGGAGTTATTATTTTATAATGGAAACAACAAATAAAAATGATGTGGAAGAATTATAAAACATGAAAGAGGTGATGAAATATTTACCTCTTCTTCGGGTTCTTCTTTTGGAATTGATCAAAAGGGCTCTATAAGCTGGATTTATGACTAAATTAAGGCCTCTAAGATGAAAGGAGGATAGTTGATTTGGTATTTGTTCATATTTTTTCCAATATAAATGGATTTGACAGTGTCAAATAGAGGGAAGGGGGAGTTCCCTTTTATAAGAGGGGTGAGGGACACCTTAGGAAAAGCTAGAAATATTATTTTGTAATGAAATAATTTTCTGTTTATAATGTCTCAAAAATAAATTATTTAAAGGATAAGGTGGATATGGGTCAAAAACCCCTAAACCAATAGGTTATAGACAGGTTTGTGCCCCTATATGTACTTTAAATTTTAGATTTAACTCTTTGTAAAATAGTTTGACATTTACCATGTCTTTTTGTATTTTTATATTATATGGTTAATAAAATTACTATATAATTCCGAGAGAACCCCATGTAATTAATTAATGATACACCTATTATTGTATAAGTATTTTTTC
Source organism: Viscum album (assembly GCA_963277665.1). NCBI lineage: Eukaryota > Viridiplantae > Streptophyta > Magnoliopsida > Santalales > Viscaceae > Viscum > Viscum album. Next base: position 736,091,368 of record OY728146.1, on the reverse strand, counting down.
CAAACCGTAGTTTTTTAGGAATAGAATATCAATTAATAACATAATATTTCTTTTAAAAACTCTTTTATGTCATGTTTGACACTATTGGGTATTTGGTTTTTTCTAAATTCATAACAGCATTATTAATTCAAAAAATTCATCTAATAAAACCTAATATTTCATATTAACCTATAAAATTAGTTTAATTCATAAAAAGTCTCAAATTACATTTATTTGGATATTAATGGTATCAATTATTTTAATATTTCATAACTTAGGTAATTACGACATCATCATTGTGTCATTATTAAATTAAATTATATAATGTCTAAAAAATATTAATAAAATACCATTATGTATGAAATATTTTTATATTTATAATGAATTCTTATAGTCAAATTTATCTTATGTGTATCCCTATATTAAAAATGTTTTAGTTATTAATCTTTGATTTTAACTCTTTTAACTCTTCTTTGAATTAAATAATAATAAATGTCCTCATCTAATCCAATTGGACCAAAGAGGTTCATATAATATTCCTAAGGTTTTTATGTCTATTTATACTTATCCAATATAATTTGGACATGTTTTAGGGTAATAATAATATCATTTTTACCCTTAATTACTCTTTTTACTTTTAACTTTGGTAAATAAAAGTAAAAAGTTACTCTTCACCAAAAATTATTTTCACCTTTTTGAACCACATTTCACTTACTGATATCAACCGTGTATCTCTAATTTTTTATATTAAACTCACAGAAGCAGTAAAATCTTGTTTTATGTAAATTTTCAAATGCTCCTAGGAGGTGGGTAAAAGACAGAAAAAAGTTCCATAAAATTTTTATATATCTAAAATTATTATAAACTGAATTAAATTAATTACATTGAAATTATATAGTTATTATGTATCTATATTTAACTAAAACATATTTAAATAAAATAAATAATTATTTATATAAAAATTCTGTTTTAAACTATAACATAGTGTTATTCACTATTCATCAAATATTAAGAAATTTTAGAAGAATACCAAAAATTCACTCTAAGCTAATTTCAATATTCTGAATCAAAAAATAAGTTCCATTTTCAAATATAAAATTTATAAAATTTCAAAAAGTGGGTATTACTATTCATAACTGCTAGTTTGATTGGTCACGTTGTGTTATAACTCGAAGTTGCGTACAACACATGCTACTGTATTATTTAAAGAGAAGCGTACCATTGAAGCTTGGGGTGTTACATAGTATAGAATAACTATTTATCCTAATCATAAGAATTTGAAATATGTAAAGTGTAATTATATTTTAATATAACATGACATGGAATTATAGGAAACAAATCAGTATAGAGAAACATCACCATCACAAGTCCCTCACTCAAACCCATTCTTGTGAAAAACTGGATCATGTTCTAAGGAACTTATCTCATGATATATAAATCCAAAACCAATGAATGTTATTGAAATATAGGATCCCTCTCACCATTCATCCATATATATTTTTATCCCAGCCGAAATTAATCGTTCATCACATAATAATGAACCCATTGAAATAAAATGGGTTTATAACTTATTTGGAATATAATAAAATAAAATATCTTCATGAATTTGATCAGTTGATACTAAATGATTAAATCACCCAAAATAAGGTATCATAATTAAATTATACTTTGATTCTTGAGAAAAAAATTTTTGAAGAGGGATTTTCTTTTGAGAAGTATATGAAAATTAAAACAAAACCATAAAAGAGTATTTAGAAATCATTTCTAAAAATATTCATAAAATTTAGAGGTTATGATACACTAAATAAAATACTTTTTTATGTTTTTATGAAAACATTTAAAATTTTATTTCCATATAAATATTGATTAATAATCCCTAAAATAATCCTAATGGGTTTTTGAATAAAATTTCTACTAAATGATAAATGGTATGATTAGGAAAGAAAAACCATTTCATTTATTTCAAAATACCTTTAATAAAACCCATATTGTAATACTATTAGAAAATATTAATTATAATATAGTAAATGAGAAATTTTAAGATAATTAGAGTTAAAACAACTATAGATTTCCAAATATGAAAGTAGAACATTGGATGAAAGATTCAATATGGATATGGAAGAAAAAGAGCTAATTTGGTGAGAATGAGAATTATTCTCCACATCATAAGTTTTTATTAAGATAGATATCCATAGTTATAATTTCCCCAAAAAAGTGGCAAGGAATTATAATAGAATCATAAATTAGAATAAAACCATCTTGTTAAAAATAGTCAAATAAGAATAATGATGACTCAAATACTGTCGTCCAGTCAATAAAATCTATAACAATAACAATGCCATTGAAATTGAAAATTCATAAATGGTAGAACATGTGTTTAATAAATAAATGAAAATAATTAAATAAAAAACAATAAAATAACACATAAATTTGATGTTTATACACCCCTATAAAATCTACAGGTGGAGAATATGGAATAAGTCTCAATGAATAAAAATAAAGAGAAGATTCCCTTATAAATATGGTAATAATCAAGTGAAAATAAATTTCAGGAGGTATTTATGAAAATATATAATAAATACATAGAAAAAAACATTACTATTAATAATATAATCCAACGGGGAAGTTATTACACCATATATAATAATAACAAGTGCAAACATGAAAACCTGTCTCAAGTAAGTGAAATTGAGTTAAAACCCATTACCATGAATTCCCACACTAATAATGTGTTCTAACCTCTTATATAAAAAACATAACAAACTTAATTATTTTTTAAGATCCTTACTCATATTTATTACCTTTTATTCAATTTATTGTAATAATTAATAACAAATATATTTGTGAATTATTGTTTATTTTTATAATTGAGTTTTAGTAATTTAAATTCGTTTTTGAAAACTTTTAATGTCATTTTAGATAATAATTACTTTTAAAAAATTTAATTATTATCAGTTTATTAAAGGTATTAGAATATATGTTTTATAATTTTTTTAATTTGAAAATTTTATTTCAAGAAATATTTGTTTCGGTTTGAGAAAATGGAATTTGTGGCATACATGTTTTGGTATAACTTTAATGAATAATGGTTGGTATAAAATATAAGTAAAATATTAATATAATTTTTTTAAAAGAATAGAAAAACAGTATTTTCTAATGAATACATAATAATTTTAATATTTATGTTTTAATGGTCATCCATTATCGATTCCTAAAGAATTGTTCATATTGGAGGTTAAAATGACCCAACCAAGAACATGTTCTAAACGTAGGATGGATATAGTTTCGAAAGTTATTGTTTTAGAAAAATATATTTATATATAAGAATAAATATATTATTTAAACTATTTTAATGTAATATTATAAAAGATTTTGATAATAAAAAAATGACTAAAAATGAAATGGATCACATTGTTGAGGTAGAAGTCTGCATGTATACACTGGTGACATTTTTATTTTGTATAGAATATAAGGAAATAATAAAGCAGTTTATATTTTAATAATCTTATTAAGAGAAAAAAATATAATATTTATTAAATGAATACCATTTTGATAAAGTTATTTATATAAATGAAGGAAAATTAAACACATCACTTTATTGTTGTGGTATTCTGTATATATGAAAGATTGAATTTTCTATTTTTCTTAGGAAGGTGAAAGGGTAGGGAATAGTTATACCCATGACACAATAATAATTAACATATTAATAATCATAGTTTCATTATATAAGAATGGGACTATTTAATTTTTTGGATGAAAATAGAGATTAATATTTTTAACAAGTGATTATTATTAATGTTGAGAGTTTGTTCCTTCTGTAACTCCCTACAATTTCAATAGAATAACATTTTGTTGAATAGAGTATGTGTCATGAAACAACTATTGTAGAAGGTAATATAAAATCCTGACACATCACGATACATATATTTTTTAAAAAATTCAATAGCTTCAATTTCATGAGTTATAAACAACTTTATGTTGAGCTTTTGTTACATGAAACCATGAGTTAGCTTGCATTTCACACAATGCCATATTTTACCAAACAAAAATATATTAATAATAATATTATTTACTATGATAGTAATTTCCTAGATAATAGAATAGTGAGTATGAAAAAGATTAAATAAATTATTAAAATATATTGTCTATTATTTTTTACTACTTATCTAATGATTATATATAAAATAATAATAATTTAAGGGAAAAAGAAATGTTTTACAAGAAACAATTTTCTTCCCAAAAAGATGGTTTAGTCACTCCTTTCAGACATAAATTAAATTTTAATTTTACAACATTTATAAATTTTATTTGATAAAATAAAATTAATTTTTAAATTACAATACCAAAATTGTACTATAGTGTAATTTTTGGGACTTTTTCTGAGAAGTTTTATTTTTTGATGAATATTGAAAAATACAAAAGTTTAAATTAAAACTGTCTATTCATTTTAATAATATATAATGATAAAATATTTTTTAAATTTTTTATAAAGTAAACATATTTCACTTTATATTAATTAAAAACATTTAGGTAATTAAAAAATATTTTATATTTTATTTCAATATAAAAACACAATAAACTATTAAAATTTTTACTTTAGAAACCCAATTTCAGATCACGTCTATAAGATTAATTTTAAAATAAATTCTAAAAATTATTTTATTTGAATTTAGAAAATTGGAATAAATATTTGTAATATTATTAATTTATATTATATTATTAGTTAAACATAATTTTTTACCATAATGATTAGTGAAAATTGTTAAAATTAATTACTACGATTATGTTTAAATCTTGGTTTCTAAGATTACATATGTTGGTATTTAAATAAATTTTACCCAATCATTGGATTTTTATTTAATAATTTATATTTGAAATATATAATAATTTGTAATTATTCATATAATTAATATAATTATATGTGTAATCTTATAAGATAAATTAAATCGGAAAATAAAAAGATACAAGTTACCCTGGTAAAGAATAAAAAGGGTAAAATCGAGTAAACATAATCACTAAGAAATAAAGTGATACAAATATATTTATTTTTATGTGGAGGAGAAATTTATAGAACAATGAAGAACTAAAGTCTATTAAAGATATGTTTTTTAAGAACATTAGCAAAGGGAGACCTCACAAAAGTGAATTTGTTTTTGGTATTTACTAGAATGTCGCTCCTCCTTAATTACAAAAGGCTATTTACTCTTCTCTCTTATTAAAAACATTTAATGACACTTTTTTGAACAATAAAAAACCAATTAAATTCAAATAATACCTCCCATAATATGATAATCCTTATTTCGTATAACAAATGAATCCTTTTAAGGCTTTAATGGAATCTTAAGGAGGATACCAAAAGGATAGGAAATTTTCTTCAACGAGCATCTTTTTTTACATCTTTCTCCAAATCTATATATTTTTACTAAAAAATGTTGATATAATAACCACATTGTTTTACATAAAATTTTATGTTTTTATAAAAAGGTAATTACCTTAAACTATTTTCACTTCCATCAAATGGGTTACAGAATCATTGTTCATGTGCTTAGGGAACGACAACCTCACAAACTGATGTTGTTCATTTTTTCCATTACTATATTTCATGAATTGGTATTATAATGTAAATAAATTAAATATATGATATATATAACGAAATTAAATATATAAAGTCATTATATATTATATATATTATTAATTTAAATTTCTTATAAGACATGATAGCGTCACTCATGTGTACGGAGGACTATCTCCTAATGAATCCATGTGATTCTTCTTTCACTACAAATTTACATGAAAGTTATATAAAATAATTTAAGTGAGTATATGTGATATTAATTTCATAATTATGATATTAATTAAAATTTCATAATTTTAGAAGGATAATATATGAATTTATTTTTTTACACTTAAAGATGAAAATATGGTTCAACTACATGAGGACTACCACTTTCACGAAGCGATGTGGCATTAAATTATTCCCCACACAACATTAATGATATATATAAGTATAATGAAAAAAATATTATTTTATATATGATATTATAATATTTTTCAAAAGATAAAATTTTACTTAGAACCATTCTATAATGATCATTTATAATGGAAAATGTAACTCATTCATACATACGACCTATCGTCTCAATGATCAAAACATACTTAATTTTTAATAACCATCATTCATGATTGATTTTAAAAGTATAAATGCTATAAAAAATGATAAGTATATCATTATTATTACTATGTTGATAATTTAAATATATAATATTCTTTAGAAATAGAACATTGAAAAAAATGCATGAATGAAAAAACAAGGCAATTAACACAAAATATAATGAAAATAATGAATGATTATGAATAAACAAGTGAAAAAAAGTTAAATATATATGGTTTGGAACTTAAAAAGTACAAAATATTGTGTTAATTCAAGAATTTTAATTTCCAACACATCATGAATCTTTTTTGGTTTATAGTTTTATAGAATTAGATCATAACTCATACATAAAATACAAATTGGAAACATCTGATTAGTATCAATTTATACAATAATATAAAATTTTAAAAACAAGTCATGTATTATTTTCATGGTAAATATCAACTATATCCACAAAAATTACATGTGGATTTCCCATACCCATCCTTAAAACTATTGGAAATATTAAAAAAACGTCATATGAGAAAAAACATTTACAAAGGGGTATAAAAAGAATATAAAATGTTAGTTTGGTAAAATAAGAAAAACTCATTTTATGTGTACCATTATCTTTAAAATTATTTGAGAATATGAAATAAAAAATATTCACATTAATTAAAAATAATCATTATTCTCAATGAAAATAATTAAAACCCATATAAATAAATTAAAACACCTTTAGGTGACTTCGAGCATCATATTCATAAAGACCTTTCAAAAACCATGAAAACCCATTTGAATTCGAATAAAAATATACACAGCTTACAATATTATCATTACCCAATATATTGACGAGCTATAATGGTCTCTCCCAACACTATCTGGGCCACCCCATTTTAAGCTATAATGGTATTTTCTTGTGCTATCTAGGATATCCCATCTCAAACTATATTCAGATTTCATAGTTCTATCTGGGCCACCCCATTATTTAATTCTCAAGTAACACTTCAAGAATAATAATCATTATTCATTAAACATTGGAACACTCTTTTAAGCTCAGATGAATACAATTTCAGATAAAATATTATCTTTTAATTTAAAACCACATTTTTATAAAAAATACCCCTTTTCTTTTGAAAAACATTTTCAATTCCAAAATAACCAAAAATATAAATTTGGTATTTGATTTAAGGAAACATGAAATATTTAAAAGAAAAACAAAAGTGAATAGTAGTCTTGGTAGTAGAAACATTATTTTCTTCACGTAGGATAGGAACATAACATTCATTTTATCATTTGTCAAAAATTTCCATAAAAAACACATAAAAATATTTACATTTAAATCTATGGAATTAAATTTAAAATAGGCATAAAATTTCTTTTATGAATCTTTTATATCCATATATAAAAATATGTAATATAATATCAACAATATTGACATGGATAAAAGATCTGAAAAATAAATCTTGAAAGATTCAAAGTATCTCATACCACTTTGAACATTTATATCATGATCCCCATGAAAGATTAAAATTTGTAAAATAATTAAAAACATTATTATTGATAAAATATGGATACATAATTTCAAATGTTTTGTATATACACCTTATAAAATAATAATGTTTTATATCATCATGAAATGCATTAATAAATGGATATTGAGACAAAATCCCTCACATATGTGGAAACATATGAATTGGAAACACCAAAAGTAATAATAATAAAATTAAAAATTTAAATACCATGAAGAAAATGTAATTAAGGATATAATATAACAAAATTTTCAGTTGATACCCTACACAAAATATGTAAGCAGGGATTGTGACATTTATCTAATATATGTGAAAAGTGTGATGAAAATCCATTAACTTAACTCTGACTTGTCTCGTGTGTGTATTTCTTAATAAATAAAAATATTATGTACATTTTTTACATGATTCATAAAATTTTATTATTTATTATTATTTATATTTCAATAATTAAAATGTTTTATATAAAAATTTAATTAGTTAAATCTACGTCGGGTGTTTTTTCCATATTCATTTTAGGTGCCCAAACAACTAAGGTTGGTTGTTTATAGTCAAGGGGTTATTGTAAAAAAATATCTAGAATACAAATGTTGACATATTTATCATATTTATATATAAATTATACATTTAAAACCAATCATTAATTATGATTATGAAAAATTAACTAATGTTACAGTCATGGAGACGGTTGGTCGTACAAATGCATGAGTAACAAACCCATTTTCCAATTATCTTTAGGGAAAGTAGGTAAGTAATATTTTTCTTTCCATAAAGATAATTATATCATATAAAAAATAATATTTAATCACATATACATATATATATTGATTTATATATATATATATATGTAATCACATCTCATCGAGAAGGCGGTAGTCTACACAACCAAGAACGAAGTTATCACAATTTTTGTGTCTGAAAAGGGTAGCAAAGAAAATGATACATTATATATAAAGAAAGTTAAATATGGATTCAATATCATATATATGTAATGTATATCACATATTTTTAATTAAAACCATTTTTAAAACATTCCATATAATGTGTGAACATATCATAATACTTTAAGGAGGCGGTAGACAAACGTCTATTAATGGTGTTATCAAATTTTAAAAAATGGAAATCATGAACGTATGAATTATATAAAAATTAGAAATTTATTAAAAAAACATAAATATTATACATATTATATGAAAATAGTGTGTCCATGTCTCTTTAGGATTCATGGAATAGAATTGGTTCCTCTAATTACATTACCATTTACAGTTTTCCCTAAAACACCCAATGGTTCCCCCATCCGTAGTTGGGTACAAGCCTACTTTCTTATGTATGGCTGTTATCTGGGTTTTCCAAACCAAAGACTCTTGGGGAATCACATTGGTCAAGAGGATAGGAGGTCGGTCTCATCAAACCCATTTGGTGGAAAAATTTTCCCACTTCGAGACCCTCTTCAATATTTAATATATGTTTGTGATATCCCACATAGACCCAGATACATGATAGGTTACCCATGTGTCAATGAATTTATTAAGAAAATGTATCGATAGGGATTATCATGTGTATATCCCAGGTTATCTATCAACCCCTTATTTAATTATGATGCTTTGTACTATGGCCATACTCGAGCACTATGGAGTTTATTGTTGTCTAGGGGGATGACGATTGTCTTGAAGATGGGATTGATCCTCTAAGAGGAATCCTACATATCTTGTGGGAATATGAATCAAAACACATATAGTTCATTCAACAGAGTTTAAGGTTTTATGACTGGAACCATCCATGCAGTTTATCACTCTATTGTAAGGATGTGAATATAAGGTTTAGACCTTGATGAGGTGTCCTGCGTATCTTGTTTAATATAGGAATCCGAGTCTACATAGTTCTTATAACATGAATTTGGGTTGTGAGAGATACAAATATAGATTCCCTAGTTTGGACATATTCATATATACTTCCCTGTATTTCGCCTTTGATAATGTAGCATTGTGAGTGGTGATGAGATGTAATTAGACATACACCATGATATTAATTCCTTGTTTGGAGAATTATCATCATGTTATTATTATAACCATAGCTATCCTCTAATACAATGTGACATATGCTCGCTGTACGAAACAATAGATAGTGGGAGGTTGGAAATATTATATGAGAGCATACCAAATCATGCTTATCACATTATGGTCACCCTTATTGAAGATTTGGTATGGATCTTGGGCCTTAGGAAGGCTTCATACATATCCGATATTTGGATAGAATTAGAGTCTTTATAGTTACATTCATCTCAAACCCAATGATGGGTTTCAGTTACTTAGGTTGCATGATAGGGGATTATTAATTGAATTATGCCCATGCATGGGTCCTCCCATTGTCCACTAATGGTTGAGGGGGATGGAAGACCAACTAGAGGACATAGTCCAATATGTTTGGAAAAATTGGAATGAGAAGGGACCTACACCGATGTGGATTCCTAGAAGAGATCTGGCCTTAAAAAGGCTTCTGATAGATCCTTATAATTCTAGGAATCAAAGTTCATATAGTTCACTCTAACCCTTATCCCAATGATGGGCTATAGTGATTGGTCACACATAGAGGAATTATGGACACCCCTAGGTATTTAGGGTTGATAGGGACTTATACCATGATGAAGTCCCTATTAGAGGAGACATAATATATTATATAGATGACTAGGGCCTACAATCAAGAGTTTCCCAAGATTGGTGAAATCATATCATGTCACTGGTCAGGGATTACGCCTTGAGGCTTCACATTTGGAATCATGTCATTGTTTAGGGCTTACACTCTAGGGCTGCCCATTTGGAATCATGTCATTGGTCTTTTATTACACTCTTGTGATGTCCATTTTTCCTAATTTCATTAGGTGGACCTTACTTTCTTGTGCTTCCCATTCAGTATCATGTCATTGGTCACAGTTTACACTATTGAGATTCCAATTTTGTATCATTTAATTGGTTGGGGATTACATACACGAGATTATCATTTGGAATCATTACATTGGTTGGGGATTACAATCTTGGGCTGTCCCTTTGGTATAATTTCATTAGTCGAGGCTTAAACTCTTGGGATACTTATTTTCTATCTTGTCATTGGTCATGGCTTACAATCTTGGGTGGCCCATTTGATATCATGTCATTGGTCGGGGTTTACACTCTTTGGATTTCCATTTGGTATCATGTCATTGGTTGGGGATTACACTCTTGAGGTGGTCATTTGGTATCATGTCATTGGTCAAGGATTATACTTTTGGGCTAACGGTTTGGTATGATGAAATTGGTCATCGATTACACACTTGGGCTTCCAATTTGCTGCACTCATTATAAATCCTATAATGGATTAAATAGAGGTCGTAATGACCATGATGGTGTGTATGACGGCATGATGTTAGTTGGGTTTAATTAATGCGTGATCCCAAATCATCATGGTCACTTCCTTCATAGAATAATAATGTGGCTGAAGATTCTCAACCAGTGTGCACATGAAATGAGTTTAAGTAGGTCTACCTCACCAAGAGAATATGTCATAAGGGATTTTCCGAACATGTCATGAACATCTATTGGGAAAATCGTTATTGACTACCTGATATGATGTGGGAACCTATCTTACATAGTCGAAATAACAAAAGATGTATCACTAATGAATTTTCATGTTCTAGTTGTTTTCTTAGGATCAATTGACTTTCCTCTAATGTCTTTTTCTGAGTAAAGTAGTCATGTAAAAAGTGCTTCACATAACTATATGAACACGTTGGTGGTGCTTCTCATGTCGAGGTGGACATATCAAGAGTTCTTCATATGTCCAGGTGTACATTTTAGGAGTTCTTCACATGTATAGGTGGACATGTCTGAGGTTCTTTGCATGATCAATGGGTTTTACGCATGTCTATTTGCTTAATCAAGGTGAACATTTCCAAGGTGTCAGGTGTGATTGAAAGGTGATTCACATGACCCAAACATGCATATCTATCTAAATTGTTTGTTTATTTTGTGGAGAAATGCACGGTCATCCTGAGCACGTCGCACATATTTTAGTGACCATGAGTACCTTTTTCCTCCTCCCTTTTGATCTCGTTAATGTTATTTTATGAAGTCCTTAGATCACACAACTTGGTATGTGAAACTCTTATGATTTTTTATGTATTTTTAAAATCTTCTTTGAATGACCAATATGGGTCACATGGAGAGAACACAAACATATTATGGGAATGTCTATTTTCTTTTTCATAGGGTGCTGCCCGGTTTTTTTGTTCATTCCCGGGGACATCCATGTGGTGAGGAATCCATGTAAGGGGTTCTGTCCTTGGGACAACGCATGAGATCATGGACATGACTAAAATTGGTCATGTGATAATGTTGACACATCAATGACTCCTTAAATGATCATAGTTTTTTGTATAGGTCATCTTCACATGATCTGGGAAAAACAATTGGGGCGCTTTACAAGAATGGTATGTTTCATCCTTGGATAATCACTGGACCATGGTGATATATCGATGGGTTGTGTTGAGAACTAACTAACTACTCCAAGGCCTTCCTAGTGGTTAACATGGTGTTTTTATGGGGACGACATGATACCATCAGAGGGTATCACGAGTGTTATTGGGGTCATGTGCTCATCCAAGTGCTGTGAGTGCCTATCCAATGGGAATATTTCATAAGTTTCATGGCATGAATATATTCCTGAGATCTCATGATGAAGGCATACACCATTAGGTTTTAATGGAAAGGGTAGGTCCTATTCATGGGATTCTGTGTGGGCTAAGGGGAAATTAACATGAAACCATTCATCAGATTCCATGATTTAATGACCTCAAAGCGGTATCATGATGATCCCCATGATTATGCACAAGGGATATACCTTGAGGCCAAGGTGTGCATGGGGCATTGATGGTTGCTTGGCTAGGAGTGCATGGATTATGGGATGCACATCCTTAATGTTTTCTTCTCTTGTCAGAGGCATCCATGGTGATCCTTCATATTAGGGTGGACACAACTAAGTTCTCAAGAAGATATAGAGAATAAATGTGTCTTCTTGTATGACCAAAGATAGGGTCTAGAAATTGTCCTTATGGTCTTGCACCAGGGGCTTCACATCAATATTTTCATGTGTATGGGCATGAAATTCATGATAGTATGATTGATCTTGAGGGTGCATGTTGTCTAAAAAATCAAGTGATGGTCTTAAAGAACACTTATATCGGCTGCTTTATAATCCGCATAGATGGGGTTTGCATTATGTTGAGCCTTTCATGGATTTTCATGACTATTCCTCATGGAATTTTGGACATTCGCTTAACCTGAAAGGGGTCTTGTGATGGAATCACTGACTGTGAGTGAGTTTGATTATTGAGGCTGAATATAATGGGGAAGGAATATTTTTAGGATAAAAGGAGACTGACATGGTCTCTTGTTTGAAGGAGCATGATGGTATTCCATGTGCGTGGTGCCAATATCACGGACCATCAGTCACGACCATCAAAGGACTAAGATTTCATTACATGTGATTGTGGGTTTGTGAAACCATGAATCCCTCATGTTCATACTGCTTTCATGTATTCAACAGATGGCCACATGATTGTTTCTTCATCCCACATAGGGCTTGCAGGAGGTGTTCACATTCTAAGATAATCATGTTGAGTTTTGAATATGATCACTGCTGACAAGTACGATAATTATATTCTCAAGAAAAGGGTTCACATATTTAATGGATCATATCTACGGGCACCAGTATGGGTGCCTCATACATTCCAAGGTTAACGTCACATGAGGTTCCATATCTTATACAATCATGTGATATAATGGGAGGCCTTGTAGGTAGTCACGCAAGCATTCACAGGGGCCCAACATGTGATCATGTGATCATTTGTAGATCAGGTGATAGGTAATTCCAAAGACATCCTATGGAATATTTATACTTGAGGTACCTCTCTTCCTAACATGGAGGAAACCCTTGATGGTGGTAGTCAATGGATCTATTCCTTTAGTGTCTTCCTCTCCATTTCCCCTTGTATTTTAGAGCACTCATTCCTATCCCTCGTGGCTTTATTTTTTGGGATGTGAAGGGGTTTATATATATAATATGAGTCTGACCCTTCTACCACTTTAATGATATGAGGGATGCGTTTTCATTTCATCACATTTTTATTTCATGGAAAGGCGTTACATGATCCTAGAGAAATCCAAAATTAACATGATGAAAAACACGTCGAGACAGAAGGGGTCCATAGTTGTTAAATGAATCATGAAAACCCATGGGTGGTCTTCTCCATGGTTGAATGATCACTTATTATCATGTTATGGATTCAATTTCATCTAGAGCCAACCGTGAATGTTTTTTAGGGAATGTAGTTTCTTCTACCGGTCATCCTATGCTTGATATTGTGATTCTAGAACGATTGTGTGAAAACATCGATCACTAATGTGGATTATCAAGGGAGACCAGTGGGATTTGCGGTAGCTTGGAATGATTTCATCGGACTCTCGATGAAGTTATAGGGTGGTGGACATGATAAAGGGATAGTGATGGGTGTGTGTTGAACCAGGGTGTTAAGAGGTTGAAGATGAAGGTCACAAAATGCACATGTTATTCTATATTTGAACTTATGATATCTGGGATTGAGTGGATATATTGGATCCGTAGTAGATGCGATAAAATGGTGTCGATAATTTGGAATAATTATTGGATAAACCTAATTTTATCCAGTGAAATAATTCACATCCTACATTGAATTCCCACACCTTCTTCCCTCCGGTATATTAGTCATTCTTGGGAGAAAAGTTTTTGAGATGAAAACATGGTCGAAGACCATACCATTTGCATCACCCACAACCCAATGGTCCTTGGCCCACCTATGAATTCATTTTCATGTGGGATTTTTCACCTTGAGTCCCATACATGTTCCTTGATTATTCCTTGTGGTAGTTTGATCCCCATTCTATTAAACTAGTTGTTTTGGGTTGACTCCCTTAGGTGTGGTCGACCTGGTCCCACATGGGCCTTGGTTGAATTGGTCTAGATTCCTGGTGGGATAAACATATTTTTTTGGGTAGGCATAAAATAAATATCAATACATTTAACTTATGAATTGAATTAAATTATTAATAGAGTCCGGTCTAAGATATATTTATAGGTCTTTATGCATGACCACCTCCATATATCAATCCATCATTTCACATGGTGATTCAATATTTATAAAAAATGTGACACATGAATTAATATCACCCCCCCTAAAATGAGATTCATACAAATAAAATAATAATATCTTAAGGTAAACATAAACCAATTTCATGTATATCTAAATATATGATGATCATGGCCCTGAACTCTTTGAGAGGCCCTATCTTGGGTATGTATGAGGAGATATCAAATGCTTATAAAGATGATGTATCTGGCCCCAATGTCTCAGATGAATAAAATATGGGATATATCTTAAGAATATAGTATATATATGTTAATATTATAATGTATGTGAATTCCAATGTGAAATAGGGTTTGGGTGGAGTGAAAACTATGGCTGGATCCAAAGTAAAATATTTTGATGTCACTGCGTATCCTATGATGATTTGAATCAAGATGAAAATATTTCTAAAGTATACTATTATTAAGATAAATCTAATGAATATGGATAATATATTCATGGATAATGAAACCTATTGTGACTGTACTTATATAGATCTAGCTCATACACAACAGATGGTACATCACTATTTTGGGATTCATCCTGAATATGGTGCCATGTCTCAGTGGACATGCTAATCAGATCATCCACCATGTCCATCGTTTATGTGTAAAACCAAACAGATCCATTTGACTATATTTTAGATCTTGAAATCTATAAAGTTTCTTTTAGAGGAATGTTTAGGAATACTCATTGACAATAAATCATTCAGTTATTATACTAATCCAGTAGTCTTGAGATCATCTGGCTTACGAGGAAAATTTGGACATGGTATCCTTCTTTTATGTGAAATGATGAAAATTTTCAATTTTTTAGGGGACTTAAAAAAGATATTTCTTTTTCGATGAGGCTATATGGTGAACCAAACAAGTTTTATATATATTTCTTTTTTATTTGACCTAAATTTTTTCTAAGATTCATATAGGGGGACTTAGCAGGAATGTAATTGTATTCTTCAAAGGAATCCTTCTTATAAAATTTCCACCTTGCATGTGTTAATGCCTATTATATTTTATAGATTCTCAATATTGACTTGATTACATAATTAATATGTCCAACGAGCGGGAACTCGACTTTTTTCCATGATTCCTTTATAGAGTTTCACCTTTGTGAGCATTACATCTCCATTTATTTTAAGGTCCATTATTAATTTTTGTGTGACATATAGTTTAAAGCCATACCAACAAGATTTTTGTGTGACATGTAGTTTAAAGTCATACCGCCAAAAGTTTAGTGTAACATGTAGTTTAAAGTCTTATTTCTAGGACATTTAGGGAATATGGTGCTCGAAATCCATGGATGAATCAAAACACTATGGGGTGCTGAGTTTTGACATGGGGCTATTGGGGATAACGAAGATTGGAGGTCTTTTGTTTCTATAATAATATGTCTTTAGTTGGTGGGTTAAATTACTTATGCCTTAATATAATGTCCAAAAAAGGTGATCTCCACCCTTATTTAAGGGCTATGAAAGATGCATGGGGTGAATATGATTGTGGGTGAAATGATATTAAAGATAATCCCACCTGGATAATTGGGGTGTGGGGATGTAAATCACAACCCATAAGTTTGAGCCGAGTGATAGGGAATGGGGTTGTCATTCCAGGTATGTCCCTTGACAATATGGGGTGTTAGGTTCCACCATATTGTTGTTGAGGATAACATGGATTAGGAGGCCCTTTATACCGAACCGAAATGTATTCAATCAGTTTTTCTGAGCCCTTGCATCAATAGCATGACCAAGAAGAGATATATATTTTCCTTTCCAGGGGATATGAAATATTTATGAAGGATCAAACAGAAAGGTGATGAAGTTGGGTGTTGAAGGAAGACTATCCAAGAAGGGTTATAGCACCATCGAGAAACTTAGTTCTTAATTGATTGGCTTTATCCCTATGCCTTGTGGATTCGAATCACGATGTGTGAGCTAAAAAATGGATGAAGATTTAAGGGTCACATTATCATATTGAGTGTGGGTAAAAAACATGGTGACACTACATCTTGGATATAGAATCCTCTTAGATCATCTAGCTTGGAGACTGAAAATCATATTCTAAAGTGCTCAGGATATGAGGAAGGTAAGGAATAGCCATTCTAGGGTAACCTTTAACACAATGGGGTGATGTGTTCCACTATGGTGTCTTTAGGCTCAAAAGAATTATAAATCCATTTACACTGGTACAAGATACCTCTGGTTGGTGGGTCTGAGCCCTCGCATCAACAACATGTCTAGGCAGAGAGATATCTTTTTCTATTTATGGTAAATGGACGATTTACGATGAATTATGATGATTTGGATCATAAAGTTGGATATATGGAAAATTTTAGATACAATAAGGGTTTGAGCACACTATAATTTTGTCCACAACTTTTATAACATAGTCTTATAATGAGGAGGTGTGACAAATCATTACTGTCATTTTGTCATAGACCAAGTGGTCTATCGATCTATTCATTGGTTTTTACTAGGGATAGAGAATAGAAACTATGAGTTTTATTCTATAGTTAATTGTGCTATAATTTCTTCTTAATATATGAAGGTTATGATTTTAGCGGGCCGAGACATGATTTTTTCTTAGGAAACCCTTTGTGGGGTTTTAAACTATCATGTTCTGTGTCTCTTTCATCTGTAGTTTAAGGTCTTTCAATGTGGACCTGGTATGAGGATGTTACAAAATATTTTCCTTCGGATACCCAGGGTCAAGAGTAATCCAACATCCCTTTGAGTGGGTGATGGAGTTGTCGTAAATAATGGATCATGTTTCATAGTTCATGCATGATGGTATGGGACAATCATTCTAGGGATAACCTATAAAACAATAGGGTGCTGGGTTCCACCATGGTGACATTATGCTCACAAGAATTAGATATCACTTTACACCAGGCCATTATTTCTCTAGTTGGTTGGTATGATCCCTATCATCAATATAATATCTTAGAAGAAATACCTCTTTTCTTATTCAAGGGATATGAAAGGATTGCGATGACCCAAAACACTTGATACATTAAGTGTAGAACATTGTTTGAGGTGCTTAAAAAGATGATGAAAAAACTCCATTATCTTGTTGGACATGTTAAGTCTTTTATGGTCCTTTGATAAAGAGGGGTTATAGATTATGACCTACATAGTTTATCATCACATCGTGTGGATGTAATTCCTTGCAGTTTAACATCATGTGGTAGGGATGAACTTCCAAGCAGTTTAACATCTTGTGGTGAGGACTCTTCCCTGAAGTTTAATAGTATGAGATAAGGATTTGAAAACTGATGTGAATGGTGGTAATTTTATTACTGGGACCTTGGATGAGGACTTATTAAAAACTTTGTATCCCACATGAATGATAATCCTACAATATTTAGTTCTTTTAATAATCCATGAAGTTTAATGTCATATGGTAAGGATGAAGGTGGCCTATTGTGAATTGATGGGGACATTCATCTCTGTGTAGTTTAATGTCATGTGGTAAGGATGTGGGAACTGACATGAAAGGTGGTAATACTCTGACTCGGACCATGGATGAGAACTTGGGCATCACTACATATATCATGGGAGTGTGAATCAAGCCACATGTAGTTCTTTAAGGTCCATGCAATTTACCATCATGCCGAAAGGACTTACTTCCATGAAATTTAATGCCATGAGGTAAGAATGTTACATAATTTTTTAATGTCGTGTTGAAGGGACATATGTGGATATGTTAGGGTCATGTGATTTAGACTGTAAGATGGATTCCCTAATAGAGATGCGCAATGTGGTTCCATGAAGTCAACCGATGTGAATAAAGACCAAAGAGATCCCATACACACCACAAATACTTCCATAAAAAACTGAGCCAATGAGAAAAAAAGAGGTTATACCCATGGCTAGGCCCGACAAAAAAATGTATAGGCATCACTACGTTTCTCATGGGGATGAAAATAAAGCCACATGTACTTCTAAGAGTTCTATGTAGTTCAACATCATGTGTTCAAGACATATTTACTTACAATTTAATGTCATGTGGTAAAGAAGAAGGTATAATTATGTGAATTAATGGGGATATTGTGGTTTGGCTTGTATGTTGAATTTCGAGCATCAATATGTATCATGTGATGATAGTGATAAAACCACATATAGTTCTTAAATGACTGTGTAGCTTAACATCATGAAATAAGGACATACATCCAAGCATTTTTACATCAGAAAACATGGACGAAGGAGGGAGAATAAGCACCCTAAAGGGATTATCATGGAGTGGTAAAGAAAACCCTGATATAAAAGAGAACCAAATATATCCACACTATACCACGCATCCCTAGAAGGGGATCAGGACAAGAGGCCAAAAAGGAGGAAAGATTTGTGGTACATGCGGCTGGACCCAAAGACTAAATTTTTAGGTGTTCCTACATATTCTATAAGGATGGTAATCAAGCCACATGTAGTTATAGAATAAATGTGTAGTTTAACATCATGTGGTAAGGAAAAATTTCCATGCAGTTTAACATCATGCGGCAAGGACATGGTTTACCCGACATGAGTGGATATGGATGTCCCAAGTCCATTCAGATTTATGTAATGTGGTAATGACAATATCCATGCAGTTTAATGTCCTGTAGTATGGACATTGGATCATACTATGTGAAAGTAATACAATCCTCTAGCTAGGCCAAGAAGTATGGGTTCATCCATCACTACATATACTGTGATGATAGGAATCAAGAATTACATAGTTCTTGGTGAACCATGTTGTTTAACATCTTATGGTAAAGATGTGAGGGGGATCAAAACTAGAGGGGTATGGATGACATGAACTAGTGTAAACTGATTTTAATGAGGCCATGAAGGCCCATTCCATTCCAAACATTCACAAGGAAGGCACGTGGATGGGCCTAGAGACAAAGTGTCTGGGCATCACTACGTATCCTATAAGGATGGGAATCAAGTTGTATGTTGTTCTAGAAGTGATGGTGTGGTAGGAGACCAACATCAGTGATGGTGTCCCTCTTGGGATAGGTCTATAGGGGAATATAGTTTCATGTCTGGTAGTGGACATTGACCACGTAGATTAACATCATACAGTGAGAACTCGAGGTCATCCAAATCCTTCATGCCCTATTTTTTATAGGGAAATCCTTATCGGTATTCCAAATCCAACAAACCTATTTTCAATGTGAGAAAAAAGGAATGAAAAGGGAATCATTCACTATTCAGAGTAAATGTAGGATAGTATAGGGGTATTTTATGTTATGGGATGGCCAAGCCAATACTAGTGATCAAGGAGTCCATACGTATCTCATTGGAAATGAGAATCAATCCATACTTAGTTCTAGGGGGACTTGAAGTTTAACTTTATGTGATGGGGGAATGCTTTCACATTTTAACATCATGTTGTAGGAACATATGCATAATGTTTAGGGTCATGTGGCTTAGACCGTACGATAGATCTCCTAATGTGGATATGTGCAGTGTGGTGTCATGAAGAATGCCAATATTAATGAGTACTAAAGAGGTCTCAGCCACCCCATGATCATTTCCTTGAAAACTCTTGAAAATGCGACAAAAAAGATTATACCTAGAGTTGGAACTAGAGACAAAATTCTTGGGTGTCACTAAATATCTCATGTGGTAGATAATCAAGCCATATGCAGTTCTAGTCACGTAGATATTGTACATAGGTCTGACCCATGCGTAGAGGTGGGAATTATCTCCTATTGATAGTTGTGTCTAGTCCAAGAATTGGATTTGAGGTACTCAGAAGAATTATCAGGGACTACACATAGAATTATGGCCATATATGAGTCCTCTCCAAATTCATTGATGGATTTGGGGGATGGATGACCTACATGAGGACCTAGTTCTGCAAATTAGGAATAATTAGAACAATATGGGAATTGCACTGATGTGGATGCCCATAGGAGCTAAAGACGTAATAAGGATACCTATATATCCTATGTATGTATTGAATCAACGTTCTAGTTGTTTAATTTATACATTTTACCACTGATGGGTTAAGGTGAATGGTCAGACTCAGATTCATTATGAACACCCCTAGGTTTTTAAGTGTTCTAGTGACCTATAACAAAGGTGGAGGCCCTAGGAGTGGGGATATATTTTAATATGTCACTGATTGAAGCTTAAAAACCAGGAGTTACTGTGATTGGTGAACACATATTATGTCATTAGTTTATGATTAAACCCTAAATTTTCCCATTTGGTATCATGTCATTTTTCTGTTCTTACACTCTAGGGATGCCTGTTTTGTATCATGTCATTGGTTGAGGCTTACACTCTTGGTCTACCCATTTCGTATCATTTCATTGGTTGAGGCATAAACTCTTGGTATACCCATTTGTTATCATGTCATTGTTTGGGGATTACACTCTTGGGCTCCCTGTTTGGTGTCATGTTATTGGTACAGTCTTACGTGCTTGGGATACACTTTTGGTATCATGTAATTGGACAGGGCTTACACTCTTTGGCTGCCCATTTGGTATCATGCCATTGGTCAGGGCATACACTATTTTGATGCTCGTTTGGTATCATGTCATTGATCAGGGTTTATACTCTTGGTCTTCCAGTTCGGTATCATGTCATTAGTCGGGTCTTACACTATTAGGATGGCTATTTGGTATGATGTGATTTTTTCAGAGCTTATTCTCTTGGACTACCCTATTTGTATCATGTCATTGGTCAGGTTTTACACTCTTGGCCAGCTTGTTTGGTGCCATGGAATGGGTCTGGGCTTACAATCTTGGACTGCCCATTTAGTATCATGTAATTAGTTGAGGATTATACTCTTGGTCTTCCTATTTAGTGAACTATATATCTTTCCTCAAGAAGATTAAAGAGGGGTTGTGAGGACCATGATGGTATGTTAGTTGGTATGATGTTAGTAGGGTTTCATGAATGCATGATCCTAGATCATCAAGTTCACATACATCATAGGAGGGGAATGTGGAAGAAGATTCTTAGCTAGGGTCCACATGGAACGAGTTCAAGTAGACCTATTGCGCAAAGAGATCAGGTCATAATGGATTTTCCGAACATGTCTTGGCCATCTACTAGGATTGTCTTGATTGGCTACCCGATATGTTTGGGAACCTATCTAACATAGTGTATATATGCAAGTATGGATTCCAAATCAATTTTCATAGTTTTCATGTTTTTACATGATCGATTGAATTTCCTCCAGTGTATTCAGCCGAGTGAAGAAGTCATGTAAAAGGTGCCTCACATGACTAGGAGGACATGTAAGGGGTGCATTGTATGTCCAAGTGGACATTCCAGGTGTGCTTCACATGTCTAGGTGGACACATTAGGAGGGCATCACATGTCAAGGTGGACATGTCAGAGGTCCTTCACATGATCAAGAATCTTTTATCTGGTCTCTTCACCTGATCAATGTGAACATTCCTATGGTGTCACACATGATTGAAAGGTGATTCACATGACCAGAACACAGTTTTCTGGCTGACTTTTCAAGAGGTTTTTTAGAGCGGCGTTTCAGTCATCCTGGGAACACTATGTGCCTTTTAAAGACTGTGATTACCTCTCACCTCCACCCTTTTGATCTCATTCTATTAAATTTATGAAGTTCTAGGATCAAGAGACATGGTATGACTAACTCATATGTTTTTTTCTTGATTTTTCAACGATGATTCACATGAAAAATATGTGTCACATGGAGAGTACACAATCATGTTAGTTAAATTTTTATCTTCTTGCTCTTATGGTGCTATATGGTTTTCTGGGGATACCTAGAGACACACATGTGCCAAGGAATATATGTATGGGGTCATATTCTCAAACTATCGCATGCCAATATGGATATGTCTACACTCTATCATGTGACCATTCTAACACATCAATGAATCCTTCACATGATTCAAGTGAGTTGTCTAGGACATCCATGCATGATTAGTGTGGTAAACTCCTAGGTGCTTCACATGACTGGTACCTATCTTACTTCAATCATTAGATGACCATGGTGATATATTGAAGGGGTTTCACGAGTCTTGAACAACATGTCCAAGGCTTTACTTGTGGTTAACATGGCATTTGTCTGAGGATGTCACAAGACCATCAAAGAGTCTCAATAGTGTTCTTGTTGTCTTCAGATCATCCAAGTGATGTGAGCGCATATCAAAAAGAATAATTCCTTATGTTTAATGGGGCGACTATGTGCCCGAGAGCTCATGATGAAGGCATACACTGTAGGGTATCCATGGAAAGGGTAGGTCCATTCCATGGGATTCTACATGCACCAAGGGGATGTTAGTATGACACCCATCATGGGAGTCCTCGAATTGAATGACCTCAAAGTGGTCTTCTGAGAAGTTTTATACTTATTTATAGGTAATGTACATTGAGACCAAGGTGTGCATGGGGAGATGATGATAGAATGGCTATCAATGCATGGATTGTGGGCCACACATACTTATTATTTTACCCACATCCTAGGGGAATCCGTGGAGATTCATTATGTTACGACATCAACTTCTAAAGTCACATATAAAAATCATAAGGAAAGGGATCTTCTCGTATGACTATGAATGGGGTCTTGAAATAGGCCCTATAGTATTGATCTTGGAGATTCACATCTATATTTTTATGTACAGGGGCATGCATTGCATGATCTCATGATCGATCATGTAGGAACATTATCTACAAAGTATCACACGATGGAATTTGAAAAAACTTATAGAGGTTGTGTACTAGTCTCCATAGACGGGGGTTTGATTCGTGTTATGACTCCTAGAGTTTCATATAATTGTTCCTTATGAAATTCATGTCACTCACATGACCAGGTAGGGGTCTTGTGATAGATTCCCTAACTATGCTTGGGTATTCGTTTTGAGTCCGCATATACTAGGGACCGAAGATGGATAGAATAGTCGCGTGTCTGATGGTTCTTGAGGAAATCCCTGGTGTGGCACACCATATTGGGAACCATCTTTTTGGTCGTCGAATTCCTGGGATGTCATTCTGTGCAATCACAGGGTTGAAAAACCTTGAATCCATCCTATTCATGCAGTTCACATGTCTTCAATACAGGGTCCCGTGATGGTTTATTCATCACGTCGATGGGTTGTGAGATGCTTTATCCTTCCAAGATAATCATATCCAGTGAAGCATATGATTTCATAAAGTGAACTACTCTCATGGTATTCATGATATCTCGGTTCACATATTCACTGGAGCATATCTATGGGTACCAGAATGGGTGCCTCATACAATCCAAGATTCACATCACATGAGGTTCTGTATCTCATGTGATTGTGTGATATAAGGGGAGGCCTTGTAATAGGTGTCATGAGAATTCATAGGGGTCTAAAATACAATAACATGATTATATGAAGATAACGTGATTGATTATTCTGAAATAATCCCATGGAATATTAACATGGGAGGGACATCTATTAATTATTTATAGGAATTATCTGATTGGGGTGTTTGGTGTATCTATTCATTCTATATGTTCCTTTCTGATGACTCTAATATTTTAGATCTCTCTCTCCTCTACCCCTTGCTTGTGTTTTTTGTGATCGGAATGTAATTATATAGGCTGCATGAGGATAAACCTTCTATTTATTTTTATGGGATGATTTTCATGATTAAATTTCATTGCATCTCCTTTACTTTAGATCGATTCATTTGATATAGGATAAATACAAAATAATCCAGCTGAAAAAAATGTGGAGACTATAGGGGTCCATATATCTAAAATGACTCACACCAACTCATTTATTATTATCGTCTCAGTCGCATGATCATGGGTTATCACGTGATGGCTTCAGGTTCATCCAATGGTGCTCATTGAAGGTCGACAGTGGCTTCTCCAAGTCATCCTTTTCTCTGTCACATGATCCTAGAACAACCATGTGATAACATATAATTATATCGAGGACTATCATAGGAGACCAGTTGGGATTGTGTGGGATTCAGTTTAGTACTTCAGACTATCGATGAAGTGCAAGAGAGGTACAATTGATTAGTTGAAAAAGTTCTGTGTGCATCAATCCAGTGTGTCTGGAGGTTGAAGAGGAAGGATTTTTGGTGCACGGTTTCTGTTGGACATGAACATTTGATCTATGAGATAGAGTAGACAATTAAGATCAGTAGTTGATGAAAAATTATGAAGCAGATCGTAAGGCAGCATGATCAGAAACCTTGATTTGATGCAGTGTAAAAATCAGCATCCCACGATGAATCATCTTTCCTTATTACTTTTGGGATATAAAGATGTTGGTGGTAGCTATTTTTTCGAGTCAGAAACATGTTCGGAACTCATATCATATGAATCACCCACAACCAAGTTGGATGTGGACCACATATGCATGTGCGTGCCTGTGGGATGTCACACCTCATTACCTATACGTTGGCCCAAATTGTTCTTTGTGGGAGATATGATCCCCTTTCTGGTCCACTGGTCAGCCTAGTTTGACTCCCTAGGGCATAGTCGACCTGGTTCCATCTGGGCTTTGGATGAATTAGCCTAATTGGTTGCTGTTCTAGATGTATTTTTTCCTAGGGATAGTATCAAAATGAATACCTTTAATGTAATAATATAATGAAATTCTTAGTAGTGTCGGGTCCAATGTATGTTTCTTTAAACCTTAGGTCTAGATCCTGGTCGGCCTAGTCTAACTCCCTTAGGTGTGGTCGAACTGGTCCCACATGGGCCTTGGTTGAATTATCCTAACTAGTTGGTTGGATAGGTGTATTTATTTCTAGGGATAGTATCAAAATTAATTCCTTTAACTTAAGAATATAATGATATTATTAGTAGGGTCGGGTCCAAGGTATGTTTGTTTAATCCCTAGGTCTTTATGCATTACCTCCACCACACAATAATCCATAGTTTGGAATGGTTCTTAAATCATTGGTGGAAAAGTGTGACATGAAAAAATATCGGTGTCAATAGTCAATAAAAATTCTCCACCATTAGAGGCGGTATAGAAAAAAATGAATGAAATCGTTTCATGAGGTGGTAGATCACCGTGCACACAAACAGTATGTTCATTATCCATTTGATGTAAGTGTGTGTAAGAGTAGGTTTAGAACATAATATAACAACATATATGAATATTAAGGATAGTAATGTTATTTTATAATAAAGTAATATGAATAATTTAATGGTTTAAGAATGAAATAAAACAATAGTGATCATTGATTGATGTTACCCCTTATCACGTATCCCCCATTAGTTTACATCAATGGAATTCCCTGTGTAGATTTATGTCAAAATTGAGGGTTCTTTATTTAGGGTAGGGATATTTGTAGTTAATTTAGGTAGGGTTTGTATGATCCAAATGAGTTTGAGAGGTGTGAAGAAGTGGGGAGTGTGAGTGCCTTTTTATTGGGGAGGTGGAGTGGTATTCTTGTTACTATAAAAATGTAATCACTATTTGGAGGTCTCCCTTATCTAATGTGATTAAAAAATGATAAAATATATATTAAAGGGAATTTATATTTGATTCAAACTCACAACACAAATTTTTTTATTAATTTATATCATTTCCCTAGCCTTTAACTTTCCATTTTCTTATTTGGGTTTTTAATTTGGGTAGCTAGTATTCTATCATATATAATTAATTAAGTAAGTAAAAATTAAAGTGATTTTTTTAGAAAAACTACACCAAATTATTCTAAAATATGACATATAATTTTTAAAATAAAAATACCATATGTTATGAAAATTAATTTTAACAGAAATGCATGAAACACACAAAAAACCACATTAACACTAATAGTGCTAACAATGTTTTAACTATTTATGGATTAGTATGTGAAAGGTTTCGAGGTGGGAATCAGAAGCTGGGGGCTGGTTGATTTTAGAATTTTCATCAGTGGGATGACTGAATTTGTCGTTGCCAACGATCTGAGCCCTGATAATGCCCAAGGATCTTGCGTAAAATTTAAGGAGCACTAAATTAAATTAGAAAATGTACCCATTTCAAATCTGAAGCTGTGGTTGACTGTATCTAGTCAGTTATGATCATTTCTCAAAGGATTTAAAGAATGAAACCTCTATATCTTCCACACACACTTCAGAAACTGCTGGAAAGTCGATCGTTGAACATTGGGTGCTATAATTGAAATCTGATGATGCTTTAAACATCCCAACGATCACTGTATTGCGATGCCTACATTGTTTGAGGAAGATATCAATCCGAACTTTTGGATCAATAGCTTCCCTCTGCAGGAAGTGGGAGGAGAGAGATGCTATAATTATTCATTCCATTATTTAATAAATAGTGGAATGGCTACCCATGAGAGAGAACCCTACCTTATATTTATAGTGACGCTGATAAATGCCCAGTTGGGTTCTCCGACCCCTATTTATTTCAAATTCCACTGAATAAATAATTTTTGATGAACTAAACTGAGTAAATATTAATTATTATTTTATCAGATATTTGTAATATGTATAATATATTACATGATAAAATCTGAGCCATTTAACTCGACTTGATGTCCTGTTTAATATTAAACAATCCTTGAATATTAAAATAATATTAATTCGATTAATATTTTCTCATCTTTACTAACCCTGTAAATATATTATATAAATTTAATCTCTAATATTCATAACTTGAATATTAATGAATTTATTTAATTCTTTTGGTGATCGGAAACTTGGAAAACACTCAGACTCTGTAGTGGGGCCCACTATGTCCATGTACATATTTAAATGTATATGTATGATTCTTGAATATTCTTTTGTGTGTGACCCTATAAGACCTTATCTTGATAGAAGTGAATAAAATCAATAAACCAAGAGCGGAGTCTAGAAACCCATCATGGTCACTAAAGAGATAAGGATTGTTATAGCAATGACAACCAACCTATGAACACTGACTATGTACTATAATCTCTTTGTCATTAAATATCTCATAAAGCAGGACGCACACTTGTGTCATTATACATTTCATTATTTATTATTTTTTGCTATATCTAGGTATATTTTCCTTTTGGATGCTTTGGCCAAAGACTTATGAAGGCATCACTATCCTGATCAACTGTGCATGTGATATAAAACTTCTTAAAATTGGAAGCAACTAATCCTTTCTTGAGCATTCCGACAATGTCATACCGCCAACGATGCACCCATCACAAGCTACCTCACCACGATTTCAATACCATGGTAATTTTCTTGCATCAATGTACGCCATCAAATGATACAAACTGATAATGAGCTCAATTTCGTAGACCGATAGACATGATCATAGATTTGAATGACCAATTACACCTAAAACATATGAAGTTATTATTGGTATGTCTGTCCCAAAGATATCACTACTAGGGATCACCATGTCCAGACTTCATGAAAAAAAGTCTCAGTGCTTATGAACCCCCATCACCAGATAGTCAAACATCTATTGTGTGCAGTCAGTAAGATGTTTATAGACTACAGAACATTTACTTAAGATTGATGTCATAGTATCTTGAGGTTCTCATTATATCTTGGGATCTGCTATATCCTCTTGAAAAAACAATTAATCATTTGACATTACCATCATATAGTTGATACATAAATAACAACACTATAATGATAAGATGAAATCACGTATAACTAACTAGACACATGATTTGGTAATAAAAAGTATGAAATTGTTGGGTCAAGGGAACCCACTATTTTAAAACCCTCACTTGCACTAGATCCAACTTTCCAAAAAAACTAGTTAGCTACTCAAATGATAAATATCATGCTTCTCCTATGTAATAACTTTAACTGTTGTGCCTACCACATTTTCACCATGTGGAATATCTACTGTATGTAACATCATCACCTTCAGTGAAACTTCTCTAGAGAAGGTATCCCCAAGTATATTCATTAGTCCATTGCCATAACATGAAAACATGGCTAGAAATAATATCACAATATTTCATTTTGATAACACTTTTCTCACTAGGTGTGATTACAAGAACTAGATCAAATCTTTGTAATTGATAACATCTTAGTTGATGCCTTAGAAGCTGCAACATACATTGTATTCATAGATATAGATACCACTAGATTTTATGAGATTGACTCACTCATCTACTTAACCTAAATGAAACAATAGATCAAATTGATTTAAGGATTACTAGTTTGTGTCCCACAAAAACTAGAATTCTTTCTTCTCCAAATTCCAGGATCATATCGTTTGTACACTCCAAAGTACAAGATGATAGTTTTGACTGCATCACTTGCAGTGCTCTAGGATATAATTCATATCGTCCTATAATAAAATATATTTTAGCAATATTAGTTATTGTATATATTATGGTATACATGATTGATCCACTTTGGAAGATTATGCACCTCAACTCACAACTTTAATCACTTCTCATGTACCGAACATGTCTACCTAAAGAGATTAAGTCATATGACATAGTAAAAAATTTTGAACTTGAATTGTTCCATCTTATATTTTTCAATACAATGTCACTTTATGTATGATTGACTAGGTCCAAGGAACTTTTAGATCCAATTAGGTAGATCCTATTCACTTGAATAGCAGTTACTACTTTAAGTCAATCATTGGAGAATTAATTTTAATCTAATCTTATCTAACTGTAAGATCAAGATCTGTTTTCCATATTTTTTCGAACATATTTTACTTTGAAAACATTGGTTCTCCCACTATAATTTGGTATACACAATGAAAACATTCATTTGAAATTAATTCTATAAGATCTTGTTGCTTACTTTAATCTAGAGCTGGATTTCAGGAACTTGAAACCCTTATTGGCATCGTATTGTATCATCATCCCTTTATGGTTGCATCAAATTGACACCTTCCATGAAAGATGATCTTGACTTCCAATGGAAAATTTAATGATCTTAGAAGTTAGCTATGAAAAGTAAAATTCTAATATATTTATGCATACCAACTTGGTATAACCAATCGACCTTTATTGGTACCAGTCTTTTACCATCCATGTATCGTCTCATTTGAATACCCACTGAAGTTTGCAATTCAGAATCTCCATTGCAATTTGATTCATGGAATTCATTATTTAATTTTAATTGATCTTATCAATCTTAGGTTATTTCTATATACTAATTACTTATAGGATATATTATTCATACTAAATAATATATCATTGTCTGCAGTGAATATAAAACCATCAATGTGGTTTCATCCTTCCTACGTAATATTGGTAATTGGAACATGCCTATTCCACATGTACTTGTGGATCTTTTTCCTAGGCCAACCATTTATTCATATTAAGCATCGACTATATTCAAGTCAATTTGGATCCCACTATATCTAATAGAGATGTGAACCCCTATATAAAAATGTAGTGTAATACATGAATACATATTTTCTATCTTAGGGATTTATGTGATATCCTAAGAAACTGTTAGGATATATACAGAGATGTACAATGTGTTTAGCATGATGCATGTATTTTTAAATTGTAACAAAATCTTTGAATCTAAACACTTTGTATGACAAAATGGATTTTTCATCATACTAGTACTCCTATGATATCCAATTATCATTTATTAGTTTTCATATTGGTTATGGGATTTCATAGTTATTTTTAAAGAACGTCAAAAAATATAATGGATGTTTTTACAACATTCAACATTGATACTCTATACATCATAACTTTGATGTATAAAATTTGTGTTTAGGAATTACTCCATGAAAATTTTTGTGGACCAATTTTAACATGTAATACTACTCATTGATCCCTTTTTATGAATGTAAATGTCGTGATGTAGATAAGGTAACGTGCATTTAAGAAATACATTATGATACATTATCATGATCGATGAATGCTTGGTCAAGATATTCTTCTACATGCTGATCTGCAGCAACTCATATCTTCGAAACATTCATATACTTAATAATTACATTATTTAATTACATAAAGTAATCTTATTAAGTATTTTTACCTCTTGATTTCATTTGGGAATAGTTCACGCTTCCTTGTTGATCTAATTCCAAATGGATTTTGGGCATACAATTATTTCTAAATTTTTATTTGTATAAACTAGAGATGTTAATAATACCGAAGGTGTTTAGCTATGCCGAGCCTAAATACAATACTGGGTATATTTTTGACATCCACTTTTTGTTTTACATGACAAATCATTATATTTTCACAACTGGGTAAGTCTTATATTTTATATTCATATTATATTTCCTTTGATTCAAGTATATCTGAAATATTTGTTGAATATGTTACCATAAACAACATTCATTCCAAAGATATTGAATAAATTTTCATTATGTCTAAATGGATACATGAGATAAATGTTTTGGTTATACTCAACAACCTTTTCAACCTGAATCATGCACTTGGCAATTAGAAGTTATGTGTTTCTCACCACTAACATCTGAATCATCCTTTCTCAACTGCTTGGAGAATACACTTTACTTCATGTAATGTTCCTATACATACATGGTTATTGAATTTAAATACACATATCTTATTGGAATATTGTATTCAATACCCAATAGGTATGTTAGAAACAATTATTTATATTGATTAATATACCTAAATGAGAAGCATGTACTTGCTTCTTTTATGTCAATTTATTTTATTTTTAAACTTCATAAATTAATTTCAATATGTGATGAAAATATACTCTTGTTATGTGACCAACTTCTTTTCATTTAAGGACATGATTAAGGCTCCTTTGTCATAACTTTCCATATGCATTTCCTCTTGTCTTTCAATATATTCTCTATAAAAACAAAAGGTTGTTCTATCTTTATTATTCTTATCGCTTGGTGAATTTTACCTTAATGGTAATGAAGATCATAATATATACCATTCAATTTTATCCATAAATGAAACTAAACTAATTTTGTGTAAAATGTATAATAATGCGATGACATGAAATATTGTGAACTATCTTTCACTTTACACAATCCGAGTTCAATCATCACATTCAAATCTTGTTTCTCTTTCTCCTTTGAAAACTTATTGGAGATTTGATTAAATGTAACATCATCCATGTCTTGATGTAGTTACCATAATTAACATCAGTCATTTATGATGGCATTATGATTGGAAAATCATATTAATAATTATTGAGTCTCCTATAAACAATTTTCACACACTCGCATCCTGAGGTGGTTTAATAGGCTGGGATACAAACACCTTGAATTTCCATTATGGTAGTATTGTGAGAAAGCACCAATAATTTACTTTGAATTTTGTGCTTGTTTGTTCATTAACTTTGTTTAATATTTATCACAACTTTATTGCAGTATTACCTTCCATTTTCTACATATAAACATTAGCAGATTGTACTTTTACATTGATTACTAAATGTGAAATTGGTGATTAATTTAATCATTAAATGTCTCCCACTAATTTTTTGATTTCTAGGAACACACTAATCTAGAATTAGAATACTCTTGAGTATTCTAGTGTCAAGGATCCCTGAACTTCCCTCATAGTATAAAAGATATGGCTACGCCACTACTTGGAGTTTCCAGGGGTGGCTTTTGGCTGGACAACCATATTAACTCCTATTTCCTTATTCTGTTGAGTGAATTCCCAACATCAAAAATCATTTCTTGATGTACTCAACGATTGCCTCTAAAATTAAAACAAGCTAGATATGGTTATTTCATTGCAATAATTTTAGTTATGTTAACCCGACATCATAATAAGAACTCCCTGGTAGTAAGATACACTCTCAGCTATGGCATGACCAGCACCTCGAACACCTAGTTTTTTTTCAAACATGAATGATGGAAGAATATTGTGACATAATATTTTCTTTGAGGGTTTTATTTTTTCTCTCGGTGAATGTAATACATTTATAATAAACATGTTCATCTATGTTGTCACACTCACAACTAAACTTTCATAGAAAAACAAGCGCCGCTTCATTAGTAATTTTATTATATATTATTTTATGTATTTTCCATCTATTCTAAATTGAATAAAATAATAAATAAATGCATAATGTTAAACTACTACCCAACTAGTTTGGAACATCTAAACGACCTATAAGAATTGTAACTCAGTCGAAACTTGACTCCTAATGAACCTTTCCCTCATCTTGTATATTCAATTCACATATGAAGTTTCGCATTGTCATGGAGGGGTTCACGAAATATATTGGATTAGCACCTCCTCTTAGAGGGATCCACATATTGTCTTGCATCGTATTGGATAGAGAACATAGCCTCATAATGACAGGGTCCATTTCATTTGCTGTCTCCAACCAAAATACAATAATACTAACATGTAGGCGTGGGGGACTAATGGGATAAATATAAATCAGGTAAAAACTAGGCACATTGGCCCTTATACCTTTTAAAAGAAAAATTAAGGTGATGCATAGAATGTAAAATAATTAATTTCAAGCATCACACCTAATTAAATAAGTAATTAAATTAATAATTATATGCAGACATACAAGGGTCAGTTCTCAAGACCATCATGTGGGTAAATAAAGCTCAATAAATTTAAAATTCATTAAATAAGTTTGAGGGATATAGATTAAATTAAATGAAGAAACTCTAAAACTTTAATTACTCATCAGCCCTATAAATTAATTTAATTTTGATATAAAAATTAAATTAATTTAACTTAATTAAATTTATTAATAAAATTGAATTAATTTTTAAACAAGTATTAAAATTAATTTATTTTCACCCATAATTAATATATAAATTTATTTAATTTAATTTCATAATTATGTTAAATAATTATATTAATTGAAATTAAAACTCGGGTCTTGAAACATTTCTCTGGCATAGGGTGGGTCGTGTTGAACCTGTACCGACCCGTAACAGGTCAGGAATAGCCCGTACTTGGATTAAATGGGCCATTCATGTCCGCCCAGACCCAAACATGGTCAGATAGATCTGTTTGGTCTTGTATCGAGAAAAATCAAAACCCTCAAGATGTGTTAGGGGTTACCTACACCAGGGTTTGTCTGATGAAAAATTAGTTTGGTGGTATAGACTAGATCAGTGCGGTGGCCAGGTGAGCCAGGGGCACTCCCGATGATGGTTCTGTCCAAATTGGAGCCGGTCTTGCTGAGTGGAGTGGCGGCCTGGACAAGACGGTGGAAATAGGCTGTGGGAGGCACCCCATGGTGTCATGTTGGATACGAGGTGCAGCGTGGCCCGCGGAGGTTGCCTTTTGAGCGATGGGTGAAGTCATCGATATGACCGAGCAGAGGCTTTGCAGACGGAAACAAGCCGCATGGTATCTTGAGGTAAAATCCAGATCAGGGTGCCGCTTTGCTGGTGGGGCGATGTGGTGCGATGATGGGTCAATGGCGAGGAGGCCTGCACCTACTGTAGGTGGAGGCTAGTGGCACCCTGGAGGCAGGACGATGACCACATACATGGAGGTTGTGGTGTGGTGCAGGTCACCCAGGAGGAAGACCTGGTCGAAGATGCTTGGTGAGAGTCTATCAGCTGAGGAGTCAGAAAATGAAGCAAGGGACGGTAGGGAGGAACTGAAGCAGGCTGAGTGGTGGCCTGCTTCAAGGAGGGCATGCCTACCAGCAGAAGGTGGACGACTAGGCAGTAGGAAGCTCGGGGTCGATAGGGACGACGGGTGTTGGTGGCTTGCAGGAGCCTGATACGCCACTTGGGTGGAAGAGGTGACACTGAGGACGTTCGGGGAAGGTTAGTGAGCCATGAAGAGGTGTTTCTTGGTCTCATGGTGTCTGAAATATGCTAGGCTGACAGGGGGTCCGCTGCAACCCCCATTTTCAATTACTTTTTTTTTCTTTTGCTCTATCCTTGAGCTGACCGATCCCCACCTATTTCCCCTCCTTTTTTATATTAAAGACTTTATTTTGAAGTCTTCTTCCATCCATTTAATTTTCATTAAACTCAAGTCATCTAAAGAATTTCACTAAATAAAATTCCAATGGCTAATTTGCCTTTTGTATTTAATAATAATAATAATATTATAATATAATAATTAATTATTATTATAATATTATTATAATAATAAAATAAAAAATATTATAATAGTAGAATTATTTTTCTTATTATTTATTATAAAATTATAAATTTCACAATTAATATTATTTCCGATGAACTGATTGAAACATAATCAATTCAGCTGGATGAAATAAAATTTAGAACCTGAGATCAAACTTCATATTTGATCAAATCCCAAGAAATAAATTGACTATAACATGGTCATTCGGCATCGGATCGCCACATGGTTTGAAGAGTTGGGACCGCCATTGAACCCTCTACTTAATTTTATTCAAATTAATTTTATGTTGATTGGAAAAACTACGTGATCCCTCTGATACCAATGAAAGGTTATAGAGCCTACCGTGGAAGCCGGTGGGCTAGGGGATTTTAATATTTTCATCAGCGTGCTGACATAACTTGTCATCGCCAATGGTCCGACCCCTAGTAAGGACCTTGGATCCCGCGCTAATTATAAAGAGTACAAAATAAAAATTGAAAATGTACCAGTCTAAAATATGATTCCACGGTCGATTGCAACTAGTCAATGGCGTTCTTCTCTCGAAGGATCTAAAGGAGGAAACCTCTAGATCATCCACAGACACTTTAAAAACCATTGGAACGTCGATCGTCAAACTATGGGTGCTAGTCTGGTGATCCAAAGATGTGTTTGACGTCCCGACGATCACCGCATCGAGATGCCTTCGATGCTTGGAGAAGATCTCGATCATAATTATGGGATCAATTGCTTCTCTATCTATGAAGAAAGAGGAGTGATAGGCTCACAATTTTCTTCTTATGAGTGAATGAATAGTTGAATTGCCACACATTTATGAGAGACCTCCCTAGTATTTATAGTGATGTTGATATATACATGGTAGGGTTCCTCGACCCCCATTTATTTCAACGACTACTAAATAAATAATTTTTGAAAAACTAAACGATGTGAATAATATTTATTATTTTATCACATAATTTTAATATATAAAATATATTACATCATAAAATCTGATCCATTGAACTCAACTCAATGTCTTGATTATTATTAAACGAACCTTGAATATTAAAATAATATTTGTTCGATTAAAATTTTCTCGTATTTAATAACCTGGTAAATACATTAAACAAATTCATTATCAAATATTAATAACCTTAATATTAAATAAATCATTTAATTATTTTTCTCATCTATAACCTGGACAACACTCGAACCCTGTAGCGAGGCCCACTATGTCCATATACCTATTTATCTGAATATGGATAATTCATGAATATTCTCTTGTGTGCGATGCTCTGGGCCCTTATCTCAATAGTAGTGAATAAAATCCACAGACGAAGAGTGGAGTCTATAAACCCATCGTGTACCCTATAGAGATAAGGATTGTCATCACAACGACAACCAACCTTTGAACACTAAATGTGTATTATAATCACTTGGTTATTAAATATCTCATAAAGTAGGACACACACTTGTGTCATTATCCTATTATTGAATTATTATTTTTTGATCTATCTAGGTGGATTTTCCTTTCAACTACTATTCCCAAAGACTTATAAAGGAAGCACAATCCTGATCAACTAGGCCCAAGATATAAAACTTCTTAAACATGGAATAGACAAATCCATTCTTGACCATTCATCCAATGTCATACCACCAACGATGCACCCAACACAAGATACCTCACCATGACCTCAAAACCATGGTTTTATCTTCACATCAATGTACACCATCAAATGATACAACCTAGTAATGATCTCAAGTCAGGAGACCAATTCACATGTTCATAGATAGGAATGACCCATGAAACCCAAAAAAAGTGGTGTTCTTATTGGAAGGTCTGTGCCCATGGTCTCAATACTAGAGATCATTAAGTGGGAACTTCATGAGAAGAAGTCTTAATACTTATGAGACCCCAGAACTTGATAGCCAAACATCTATTGTGCCCATAGTAAGATGTATCTAGACAATAGAACATATATTTATGATTGATTTCATAGTACCTCAAGGATGTCATTATAGCCTGGGATCTACTATAACCTCTCAAAAAAGAAAACAATTAATCATTGAACATTACCATCATATAGTGGATGGAAAAATTTCAACACTATAATGATAAGATGACATCATGTATAACTAACTATATAGAATATATTGTAATCAATAGTATGACATCATTGTGTATAGGGAATCCACTATTTCAACAGTATGTTCACTATAGAAGACCCATAGGATCATGAATAGAACATATCAGATATATATTATAACTTATAAATTACATTGAAAATATAATAGTTTTTGTAATTTTATATAATTCTATTAAATTTCATTTATTTTATTTTATTATTAAATTAATAATCCATGTGTTGGCGTTTAATGTAATTATATCATCTCTAAAAATTAAATATAAATTATTATGACAAAAACAACTAGTTTATATTAAAAAATAATATATATAACTAAACATGTGTAGCTTTTTCCCAACAATAGTGCTTTATAAGTGTTAAATTCATAGAAGGTTCCTTTTTTGTCCTTTTCTATACATAAGAGAGTATATTGGTAAATTCCATGGAGTAGATTCCTAATAACCAATAAAAAGCTTGAAAAAGGTTTTGGGGGTTTAAATATGTTCATTTAAGGTGTTTTATACATGTTTGGGTCTTTTATAAAATTTATATTCTATGTTTAGTCATTAAGTAAGATTAATTTTACCTAAAGCATTGTAATTTTTTTTTAATACATTCACTAATTTTTTTGTTAAAAAAAATTTATTTTGATCTTATTAGAATAATTTTTTTTACTGATTATAAATATTTGTAACCATTTTTTCAAATTCAATTCATATAAGTGGCTAAAATTAGTTTAATATTAATCCCACACACACTGTGAGGTAACACGTTTTTAAAGAGAAATGTTCAAAAGTTGGAAATGTTTTTATATCCAATTTCTACTTAAAGATGAATAAATTAACCTAAATTGGATTAATTTAT
This sequence comes from Viscum album, assembly GCA_963277665.1. Classification (NCBI taxonomy): domain Eukaryota; kingdom Viridiplantae; phylum Streptophyta; class Magnoliopsida; order Santalales; family Viscaceae; genus Viscum; species Viscum album. The sequence goes on along the minus strand of OY728146.1, from coordinate 736,053,660 downwards.
TTATAATTGAAATATTAATACTTGAAAACAAACATAAAATAGTATTTAACTATAAAAATAAATTAGAAAAAATTGGGTTTTAATTAAAATGTATGGTTTTCAAAATTCATCAAAAATTAAACTATTCAGAAAAATAAAAAAAATTATGAAATATATATTTTAATATTATGATTTAAAAAAATTGTTTATTTTTTCATATAAAAATTATAAATGTGTTAAAATTTAGTTTTAAATAAATTATTCCATAAAAAGGAAATGAAACTGCCATATTAAATAATATTACTAAATATGTATTATTGTTCGGTATAACACAGTCTAACATGTAACATATGTTCTTGAAGAAACTCAATTTTATGTGAAACAAAAGATAAAATTTATCTTTCATAAAATTCATGATAAAACATGAATTTCATGTAAAACATTCTATCAATTAATTTAATTTAATTTGAGTGAAATATATTTCATAAAATATCGGTATGTTACATCCTAATCCCCATAAAAAGAATCCAACCCTCAAAACTCATATTGGTTATCTAATTATAACAATGTATAAAATTTAATTATTTTATACCACATTTTACAAATTGTTAATAAAAAGACAACATTAAAAGGGGATGTGGGAAACATAACAACCTCTAGAAGTTATACATAACTAGGATTTCATATAGGTATAACATTTGGGGGAAATTAAAATATGGATTTGGTCGGGAATACTAATTATCATGAAACAATAAATAGTGATATAGAACGTGTTCAAGTGGAAGTCAATGATGAAAAAACATACAAAACAAATAAGTGTGAAAAATTCTATTTAAATCATCCAAAACAATTTTAATATGAATGAATTTTCTTTTTTAACGATTATTTTCCTAAATGTAGAAGATTCATTCACCATATATACCAAAATAATATTGAAATATACTTACTTGACAATCAAAATTCAAAACATTGATTAGTTTCCAGGAAAGTCTCATCCATAAAATGAGTATTTAAGATAACTTTTTGGGTTTGAATCTCTAGAATCAATATCTAATAGGTCACACAATCATTATATGGATAACGTGATATTCCACATATATTTAGATATTAACCCAAACCAATATGGTTAGAAAATATTAAGATAATTCTAACATTCTTGTAATGAGATAATACATTAGTTTTTAATTTTCAAAAGTAATTTAATAATTATTATTAAATTAATGCATTATATTAACATAACGTCAACTGAACATCTCCCAAAAATTCATTAATCAATTTATGATAACATCACTTAAAAACTCATAAGAAGTTTCTAAAACCTTAAGATTATGGTTAACCATTGAAAAATATTGTTTTTTTCTAGATATTCCATCACTTTAATAGATGGACCAACATCCATAGTAGTAGTAGAGAAATATTTACTATATATTTTGTTTCCAATCATGATGATTCGCATCCCAAGTAAGAATCATCCGTCAAACATTAACATAATGAATCAAATCATTGAAAATAAAACACCTCATTATTTGTTTGATATTGGTTACCTAATTTATTGGTTGTACATAGATATTTTCATTATAGTCATGAATGTTGTGACCAAATTGAACACACTAGATATACTTTTTAGATCATACCAAATATTATTTGAAAAGATTTTTATAAATTTAGAACATTTTGGGGCCTTACCACTCGAATTCGTAGTTAGTTTCTTCTCCATTCCTTGCCATATTGACCATTTCTTTCTCTTCATATTGTGTCACATAAGTGTCAAAAAAATCCATCTTCAACATTCTAAACACAAAGAACCATTTTTACATAACAATTAAATTATTTAGAGAAAACATTTATTTATAGAGTTGGTTTAAATCCTAAGTAAAATAAATTAATTTTACTATCAATGTCTCAAATAAAATCCTAAAAAAACCTACAAAATCTTATCATGTATTATTCTTTTGAAAAAACTGAATTGTCATCATTTTTTATTAATTTTAAGAATCATTTATCCATCATAAAACAAAAAACTAAAGGTAAATATTTCTCAAAGAAAAAATGATTAATGTTTTCGTATTCCTTAGAATCAAGATAAATTTTCTATCTAGAATTATTAACTAAATACCACCATCAAAAAACTACACCTTCCAAATGATAGATGGAAAGAGTTACCTTTTTACATTTTGAACATCCTATGAAACCAAATATCTTGTAAAGAGAACTGATCCATCCTTTTAATACAACTGGGTTAGATGATCCATTTAATGATGGGGGATGATGTCTCATGAAATGCACTATTATAGGCATTTTCTTTAATTGTACATCAGGTTCATATCTTAAATAGAAACCAACACCATTTATATCTTCTGTCAATAGGGCCATCACTAAAATAGACTTCTCTTTTCAAATTCTAACCATAAAAGGATGCTGATCTTGAAGGATATTATCCTCTCAATGATAACCAATTGTATCATCCTTGTTTACCATATGAAAAAACATTCTATGAAGACATTTTTTAGAACAAGAAACTTTTAAATCATAAAATGTTATGCCAATTAAATATAAAAATAAACTAAAATATTCTAAGGGTATAGTATTAACACTATTCTAAACAATAATGTTTTCTAAACCTATACTTTGATAAAATCTATACGTACCTAAACATAAACATTATATAATCATGAATTAAGTCAAGAGTTTTACTTTATATCACATTGAATATATCTTTAGGTTTATATCTTTATATAATTAGGAAACAAATCACACATAAAAATCATAATATACAATGTGGAAACTTCTGATCAGTATCAATTTTTACTATATTATTAAACATTTAAAATTATTTTTTAATAATATTCATGTTAAATATTCTTTAAATACAACACAAAATCTTTCATTACCTTTCCATCCCCAAACTAAGTGAGAAATTTATAAAAAACATGGATTGAGTACAAAATCTCAAGAAGGGATATAAATAGAAAGTAAATTTTTAGATCAGTAAATTATTGAACATTCATATAACATTTACCTTGATCTTCAAATTTGTTTGTTAATATGTAATAATAAATTTTCACATGAATAAATAACACAAATAAATCTCAAAAAAATATTTAGAATCCATAAAAAGAAATTAAAACTCATTTAGGATACTTAGAGCAACATATTCATAAAACCATTTAAAACCCTTTCAAAATCCTTTAAATTAGAGAAACTAGACTACCAAAATTTAATATTATCACTAACCATTTTATTTGATATCAATAGAGAACTAACCCAATGAAATCTTCTCTAACCCATGTAAGGTTGTATCATGCTTTCCTGGTGCTATTTGGACCCCCATGTTATGCTCTAACATGCATTACCGATGTAATCTGGGCCACACAATCATGTAATTATCAAGTAAAAATTCAGGTATAAAATTTTTTCTTAATAAAACCCATGAAAAAAATATTTTAAACTCATATGATAACCATTTAGATAAAACATCGTGATTTATTTTAAAACCACAATTTCAAAAAAAATACCAATTTTCTTTTGAATTTTTTTTTCAAGATTAAAATACCCAATAAATATAAGGTTGTTTTTTTATTTATTGAAAAATTAAATATTAAAATGGAATTTAGGAAAAAATAATAGTAATGGAGGCTGAAATTTCGTTATCGTTGTGTAAGTTAGGATGAGAACATTCCTTTTGTCATTTTTCAAAAAGTTTCATATAAAACACTTAAAAATATTACCTTTGAAACACACTTAATTAAATTAAAAATACAAATAAAATTTCTTTTATAAACGTTTTATATCTATATAAAAATATTTTAAATAATATAAATAATATTGAAATGGATAAAATATTTTTTAATTAAATATTTAAACATTCAAGGTGTCCCTTACAACTGTGAACATTTAAATTATAAGAACTATGAATAATTAAAATTTAATAATACACTTAATAACATGATTATAGATAAAATATGAGTATAAATGTTAATGGGGCTGTAAATATGCCTTATTAAAGAAACAATATGCATATCATGAACAAATGCCTCAATGAATGCGGATTGAGATGAAATCCATTACAAATATGGTAGCATATGAATTGGAAAACCCAATAGAAATAATCATAAAACCAAATATTTTAATACCATGAATATATTATAATTAATTATATAATATATCAAAACTTATAGTAGATACACTACATAAATTAAGTAAGTGATGATAATGAGTTTTATACCACAAATGTAAAAATTGAGAAGAAAATACAATGCCTATTTTTTTACTTATCACATGTGTGTTTATATTCATATATAAAAAAATTATGTTAATTATTTACATTATTAATTAGATTTTAAATATTATTATTAATTTTATTTCACTTATTACAAGGCATTATACAACTACTAAACCAAGTAAAGTTACGTCGGGTGTTTTGATGATATTCAGTTTATGTGTCAAAATCACTAAGGTTGGTTGTTTATGGTAAAGGGGTCATTATACAATCACATAAATAATTACAATCAAGGAATAATTATTATATTTATGCGCAAATTATAATTTTAAAAATAATCTTGATTAATGGTTATAAAAAATGATCAAACGTTACAATCATTGGGATGGTACGTCGTACCTATACATGAGTACCATTCCTATTTTACAACGATAATTATGGAAAGAAAGTATGTAAAATTTATCATCATAGAATTATAATTATTTAATATATAAAATATTATTAAATAATATATACTCATATATATATATATATATTAATTTATTACTCAAAAATGACTCATATCCCGTCGAGGAGGCGATAGTACACAAGTCCAAGAATAACGATATTACTTTTTAGTGTGTGAAAAGTGTAATGAAGAAAATGATAAATTATACTTATAGAAAGTTAATTATGTAAATAATGTAATATATATGTCATTTATTTAACATATTTTAAATTAAATCCATACTTAAAACATTCTATGTAATTTGTGAACGTATCACATCACTTTGAGGAGGCTGTTGTCCACATGTCCACAAATGATGGTATCATATTTCCAAAAAATAGAAAGAATGAAGTTATGCATTATATAAAAAATATAAAAGTATTATGAAAAAAGAAATATCATATATTTATAATATATAAAAATATTTTTTACATCATAATTCTATACCATTATAGGTGGTAAAGGAAAAATGAATGACATCGTTCTCTTGGCCATTGTTCGTTGTACACACGAATGATAAGTTTATTTACCATTTTATTGATGTGTGTGTAGGAGTATGTTAAATCATTAAAATTAAAACATATTATTATATTTAGAATACTAATGTTATTATATAACCATTTAATAATATGAATTTAATGTTTTGAGAAATAAATAAATCAATATTGTGTGTTAAAACATGTTACCTATTTTTTGGGTATCACCTTTTGGTTTACACCAAAGGACTTACTTTGAGTAATTTATGCCCAAAGTGGGGATTAATTTTAATAGGAGGAATTTTATGATTTTATTTGATCCGGTTTTCTAGGATCTAATAGGGAATTATTGGTGTGAATAAGTTGGGTGGGTGAGTTCCTTTTTATAGTGGAAGTAGAGTGACATTCTTGTAAGTATAAAAATATAATCACTATTTTGAGGTATAACATACCTCATGTTCATCCAAAATTAAAAATAATAGTGATAATGGGAATTATCATAAATAAAAATTCACACTAAAATAAAATAAAATAATTTTTATCCTTTTTTCCTTAGTATTTACTTTTTTTTAAATTTCAATTTTTTATTTAGGTAACTAGTTTGATAACATATTTAATTTATAGATTAACGATAAATTCAAGTGAAAATTATTATAAAATTAATCAAAAATGGTTATAAAATATGATATATAATTTAGAAAATAATAATTCTATTTATTTTGGAAATTAATTTTAATAGAAACGTGTCTAATATGCAAAAAACATAGCTTTAACCATAAGTGAAATAAAAACGTTTTTACTATTTATGTGTCAATTTTTTCATTATAAAAGATTAATTTTTAATGGATGGGAAATATAACCTGTTTTTTATCCCATAAAAATAACTTGAATTAAGATATGTATTTTTTCATTTTATATTATTTAATAAAATAACGTTTATTTTATTTAACTATTACCTAAATAATTCATTCCTTGGTATTTATCAAGAATTATATGTTATTATGTCATGTATAAAAATAAAATATAAATTAACATGATAAAATAAATCATTTATATGAAAGAATAATAATTATGAACACAACAATATAGTGTCTTCTCTACTCCAATCCATTATAAGAGTTAAATGCAAGGAATGTTCCTTTTTTATCATTTTCCTTTTATAACATAGAATATTGGTCACTTTATTGGAATTTTAAGTTGATAAATAATAATAATAGATCCTACGGTTGTGAGGGTAGAATTATTTCCAGATAATTGGTGATGGACATGTTTTGGATAATTTATTCCCCTTATATTATAAGTTTAATAATTAAGTAACCTTGTTTTTACCATAATCATTGTAATTAATTTTAATTACATTCTCTAACCTTTTTTGTCAAAAAATTAAGTTGATATTATTAATTTTTTCATAATTATTACCAATATTTTTATCCATTTCTAAAATTTAATTCATATATGAGGCTAACAGTAATTCAAAATTAATCCTACATACTATGCGAGATATTAAGTTTTTATGGAGAAATGTTCAAAATATTGAAATGTTTTATATCTGATTTCAATGTGAAATTGAATAAATTGAACTAAATTAGATTTATAGATTTATAATTTATGTATACCCCAAAAATAATTTAAAATATTGTTTAACTATACAATTAAATTAGACGTAAAATTATTTTTCAATTAAAATGCAATGTTTTTCTCTATTCATCCAAATAATTAAACTTCTCAGGAAAATAACAAAATATTACCCAATATAAATATGGATATGATAATTTTAAATATAAATTTCATTTTTTAATATAAAAATTATAAATGTTTCAAAATTTAGTTTCAGTGCAACTCTTCCATTGAAAGGCGACAAAAATGCCATATTAAATAATATTATTAAAATTATATTATTGTTATGTATAACTTGAATTTCTATGTTAAAAAACTAATTAATGAAAATAATTATTATGTGAAATGAAATATAAACTTTATATTGCATACAATTCAATCTTAGTAGTTCATTGCGTGTAACACATGCCATCAAAGAATTTAATTTAATTTGAAATAAATATATTTCATAAAATCTCATTCTATTATAATAAAATATAAAATATATGATATGATAAATATCTCCATAGTTCTTATTCATATTAATAAAACATTTAGAATAATTATAGAGAATTTTAAATAATGTTCAACCCAACTGAAGCATGAAGTAATAGATTTTTTCCCAATTTATAATCAATTGAGTCCTATTTGTTATTATACACCAATTCAATATTATGTGGTGAATATACCACCAATTTAACTTTTAATATCAAGATTAATTCAAACATCATTGTATTTTATGTATCAATTTGATTCAATTAATCTAATGGTATTCTACTTGAAAATTACCAAGCGGTAAAATTTATTATACAATCTCACTTTCATTGTAATTGTTATATATCTCTTAAAACAATCAATTTATTATAATAATTTTCATGTGGGAATTAAATTTAATTTAAAAATACATATTATTATAAAATAGATATGATTATTTTTAAGATCGTAAAATTTTTTGTTCATATGGTTTCCACTAAATGTTATTTAATTTTCTGGGAAAATATTAATAAATCTAAATCCATTACTCAATAAGGATACTTTATAATAAAGAACATTGTTTGTGAATTAAATAAATTATTTAATATATGAGGAATTAATTGGATATGAAATATATGGTTTGGGGATCGGTAAATGAAATCCCCTTGATTGAACAATATTCTCATGAAAATAATTCATTGTCTAAATTAGATGGGATTATACCCACAATCATCAACTCTCTTGAGGATATAAATTCATAGTAACTATTTCTAGGATAAATCTTGATAGTGCGTACATCCAACATTATGAATTCCACCATTATTGGTATTCCATTTGATTATTCAACTAATTAAAATATCCATGTTCAAGTTTCAATCTCATGTGACTAATTTTATTGAATTATTTTATAATAGTTTATTTATTCCATATCATTCCCATGATATTGATTAATTGAAATTTGTTTTAGTTATTTATATTTAAATATTTATTATTAATTATCCAATTATTTTAATGGTACGCAATTATAGTTATTTACTATGCTTGTTGATTATGATTATTAATTCAAGATATATTTTTCTCTATGTAACCTTTGATGATAATTAGAGCACACTATTATTTTGTTTTTTCCCTTGGATATGACGAAGAGATATTTGAATGAGTTTTCAAGGATTCAGTTTTATTTGATGTTTTTATGTATTATAGATTATTTTTTTCTAATTAAAATGTGCATTATATATGTATATGGTTTTAAAAACTAATTAACTGATATGTCCATTAAGATTATACCCCTTGTATCTTTTCTAATGTAATATATTAATTCACCGACTTTGGGATATTTGGTTTGGGGTTGTCACACCTCTTCTTGGAGTACCTCTTATAAATATAAAATTTGATGATTTTATATAGAGTAACAAGATTTTAGACATATAAGAGTGATCTAAGGGAATTATAAAAATGGAATATGTTATAGAAATTTTTTTAACTTTTATAGTGTCCTTGTTGGGGTGTTAGAATGCCCCTTTTAAAAGTAGTGTGAATGATTTTTTAAATATAAATTATTAATATAACAGAAACACTTGATTTATATAGATAGTGGAATCTAAATAATGGAAAAATGTAGGGGAGATATAATTTATTTTATCCACACCACAAGAATACATTTTGGGATATGTTTTTTAAATGTTTTATGTATTTAACTTCAAATTTTAAAAAATTTTCATTTTTTGGTTTTGACATTGATTAATAATTTTTTTTGAGGTAATTTATTACTAAGCCTAAAATTAAAATATCTGTGGTTAATTAATTTTTTTTATCTATTATGAATATTAATTATATCCTATCAATTAAAATTTATATGGTTGATTGTAATTAATTTTAATTTTATCCCATGTAATGGGAAAAAAATATTCTTTGAAAAATTGTAGTTTATATTATAAACATTATGTTTTGTTTAAAATTATCAATGTTAAATAATTTCAGGAAAAATAAAGGGGTTATTGTTAAAAAGAACGATTTATTTGTCACTAAAATCAATCCAAAACCTAATTCGATCTTTTGGATACATACTTAAAATAATTGTGCAAAAACCAGTTTTTTTAAAATAATTATAAAATATGATTCGAAATTTTATACAAGATATTTATAAATTCCACATAAATTTTTAAAGGAATAGTTTTGAATAATTTTTTAGTAATGGAAAATTTTCTATATTTTTAATTTTATAGTTAGTTTATGATAATTTAATAAAGGTATCGAATTGGTATAAACTATATATTTCTATAATCAAGTCAAAATAATCTATTTCAGAGAAATAAATAAAACTAACCCTAATATAATTTTGAAAAATTAAAATCAAAATTTTTTTTAATAATATCAAATTAAAATTATATTTTTATTTCTTCTTATTAACAAACACAACATATAAAGATAAAAATATTTCTACAGATAAATTCAAATTTGAGAAGTAAATGGAATTAATCATATCCCATTAAATTTTATTGTTAAATGATTATTAGTACATTTTATTTAAATATTATCATATTCATATTTTAAACATTATTAATGTAATTTAACAGGTAATATACACATTAATAAAAATATGTGATTTGAAATTTTTACCACATTTTTTTAATAATTAATCATCTAACAAATAAACTTGTTCAATTCATTTGTATTAAAATAAACCAACCATATTATAAAAGTGTTAATATATAATAAATTTAAATATTTTTTTTATAATAATCCATTATTTAATTTGTTTATTTAATTGAGGCCTAAATCTTATTCCAATTTTGTTATTAATTTTTTATTTCAAATTGTATTATTTTAAAAATTATATTCCAATTTATTTTAATTTGGTGTTTCATTCTGTAAAAACTATTAAAAATAATACATATTAAGGGGGAAATCAATATTAAAATAACTTGGTGCTACATAATTTTTTTCTTTTTTATGTCTCATACCTTTATCATAATGATGTATTAATTAGAAAGCAAAGTAAACAAGGATTAAAATGTCCAACCTTGAAAGCCTAACCCTATTTTTTTCACATTGAGTTTGAGGACATGTTTTCTCCACTAAAAAAATATTGAGTATAATTATAATATGTTCTAAAAAATTATTTTTATAAAATCTCTTGGAATTCCAATATTATACTGTATATAGAAACTCCCTCTCAAAAAGTTTTTATTTTTGAAATCATCCCTATAAATCTATCTCCAGAAAATATTCTAGATATCTCTAAATGGGGACTTTATACAACCTCCAAATACATCCTATAGGATATCCCAGTCTACTATATGATATGGACTCGAAACACAACTATCTCCTTATGTAGTATATATATATTTTAATTTTCCTTCTTCATGATCAATGATTTTTTTCTTATGTAGAATTATGATTGAGGGACTTCGTAACTCAAGTGCATCTTTTGTAGTGATGATAGCTGCAAAAAAATTCTACAATGTCAAGGTGTTTCCAATATACATAAACCATTATTACTCTTATTTGAGGAAAATGATATAACTGAATTCAATTTGATATTATCCTTTGATACTAGTAAATTTATCATTATTTCCTTTATTTTTCAGGTTCTTATGTTTTCAAAATTTCTTCTTCATCACCTACATATTTAATATTCATTGAATAATGGAAATTATTTCAATATATACATATTGTAATTCAATGAAATTCATTAATGATATATGTTCTCTTACAAAAGCATTTAAATTGAGTCTAGATCCTCCTTTTAATTCTCTATAAATGTCACGACCCGTCCTCGGGGCTCGTGTAATGACTACCCCAAGCCCGCCTTCCATAGGCCAGGGGCTGGAAACTATCACCAAAAGAATAAATCCTGATAAAAATAGAAGTCATTTATTTTATGAATGAAAACAAACACAATAGATTACACAACAGAAGAAAACACTAAGTAATACTAAATACAAAAGTAAGTGCTGAAAGGAAAGGGGCCTGAAATACACTCCCAACAGTATGTACAGTACAATTGAAAAGCTAGTACAACTACAGTAAAGTAAACATCAACTATAGAGTCGTACTCTAGGAATCCCACCTGAAGGGTGGGTACAGATGGCCACCATATCACGTCAGGTCCGACCGTCTACTCCGTGTACGTCTCGCCAAGTGGTCCACCTCCGGGTACCGTCCACCTCCACATGTCTCCACATCGATCAGTGATGTCTGTCATCTGCATCAAACACAACGTATTGTAGGCATAGCCCGTGAAGGGGTGAGTATAACGATACTCCGTAGGGACCCCGAGACCCTCATGGTCTCACAAAATCCAACAAGGATAAACCACAAAGTATGATTTCAACAGATAACCATTAATTAGGTATATGCCCATACATATACATAAGTTATCATGTAACCAATCTCAATCATGAGGGAAAAACAAAGGTCACTGACTCAGCTCAAAACATGATTTTTATTCACGATGTAATAACCATGGCTGCTGGAGAAATCCTCCTCTGTCAAGTACAGTGGGCCTGACGCTACAACCAAGCTCTTCCCACTAACCTTGGACTGCTGAAGTACTCCACCTATCGAGTACTATGGGCATGCTGCTACAACCAATCACTTCCCACCATGGGTATGCCACTAAAACCAAGATCTCCCCCCGATAGCCTACAGAGGTACTCCTTCTGTTGAGTACCGCGGGTCTGCCGCTACAACCAAGAGCTCCTCCACTGCGGGTCTGCTGCTACAATGAAACGCTCCCCACTAGGCCATATGAATCACTCCAAGTCGATCCATCAGCAGTCGTCAAGTCACATCGAACTACTATGTCTCTCTAATCTGCTTGCTTTTCATCGGGAGGGTCCGCTCCACGAGCTACTGGTCGTTACTTCAGAGTGTCATGAAATCTCACATAGAAGTATCTCAAAGAACCACCACATCATAGGGGTCTCAACGCAACAGACGGTGTGTCAATCCGACGCCCGGTCATTGAGTTATTAGCCATTTAATCCTAGGGCCCTATTGGTTTCCTGTACGAACCAACCTGACCGTAACTGAAAAACACCCTAAAATCCCATGGGGTATACTCAAAGGGACAGTTTCTGAATGAGATTACCAACACCGCTGACGGTTCATCAAACGGACCTCCGATCTGAGAGTTATTGTCTTTTCCGTTCCAGGGGACCAGTTGTTTTCTAAGATAAACTAACTCGGCCATACCCCAAATGCATCCAAGCCTCAAGTGGATTATGCCAAAAGAACCATCTCATAAAAAGAAATCCAATGTAGTTGACGGAACGTCAATTGGACGTCTGATCCTTAAGTTATAAGCGTTTTCGTACTGAGGGCCCGGTTGGTTTTGGGTTCAAACCAACCAGGCCATACCTAAAAATCTCCAAAACCTTGAGGTTGATATACCAAAACTACTATCGCGATCTGAGGAATCCTACGCAACTAACGGTGCGTCGATCAGATATCCGTAACTCATTTTATAGGCGATTAATCAAAAAATGGTCCGATGAGTGGAGTTTGGCCCCGGTCCAGCACGACCCAACCTACGCTAGGTCATCCTGACTCGGGTCTGGGTCCGGCCTGGCTGGACACGGCCTGGCCCACAGCTGGCCGAGTAGGTGGGGGGGTCATTGAAACAGCTGCCCCAGGCTGGCACCACCCTGCCTTCCCAGATCCCATGCGGTGTGGGATCCACTCCACCTCTGCCGCTGCTGGTGCGGCGACGGTCTTCCACCGGCGGAGCACTAGGGCGTCGCCACCGCCTCAAGTCACCGGAGCCGCCGCGACCTTCCGCGGGCCACAAGAGTCATTATGGTGGTCTATTTTAACTCCCATCTGCGCCGACGGCATCCTCGGTTCCCGCTCTTCACTACGACAACCTCAAATCATTGTCGCCCTTCTGTTCATCCGTCGCCAAACATTCCGCGCGTCAAGAATGATATTGAGATGGGTCCAAGCTTTTTGATTAGCCCTCACTCACCACTTTAGTGGCTCAAACAATTATTCAAAAAATAATGACCAATGATCATGGGTATAAATCACATAAATAAAATTATACCAAATCCCACTACCTCGTAATTGACGTCAGATGTCGACAAGACATGGATGAAGAGTGTCGCAGAAGATGGAGTCATGGAAGATGGTGTCGTCCCATAAACATTGGAGTAGGACTCGTTGACGTAGGTGACGCTTCTCGCGAGCGGTGTCTTCTCCCTTGATGCGGAGGAAGAAGAAGGTCGGAAGAAGTTCTTCGTGGAGAGAATGTCGGAGTTGTTCTTCGTTGCGAGAGGAACACCTTCTCTAAATCTCCAGAGCTTTCCCAACGTTCTCCCAACACAACAAGTTCCCATAAAATAATAGCTAAGGCTATTATTTTATTCACACATGAAATTCAAACATTAAACTCTTTAATTAATTAATTGAAGAGTTCATTTAATTATTTTAAATGTGTTGGAAAAATTTAATAGGGAGAGAGGGAGGTGAAGAGATCACATTAAAAAGGGAGTTGTCATAATAAAAATAAGGGGAGTAAAATGGGGGTTTCAATGGAGTTGAGGGGAGGTGATAAGATAGGGGCTCATGTGGGCCCCACAACCCTTATTTATATTCTCCCATGGGATGTTAGGTGGGGTGTGGGCCCCACCCCCAACTTCTTTTTTGAGGAAATAACTTCAACATAAAATAAAATTGTAACACAACAATTTTATTTAATTCTTAATGAATCCACAAATTTTAACTACCACATAAGACAAAACGTAACTACGGTAAAGGTCTCTTTAAAAGAATACCGGTTCTATGAGTTCATTTGTGTCATTAGATTTCAATTTCGAGCACCAGTTAAAACGATAGAAAAAGTTGCACGTACGTTTACAGAACATACCCGAAAAAAACATCCGAAATTGATTCCGGGCACACTGGGCCTCGGAATCAGGTGCCCTCAGAAATTACAGACTTGTAAAATTCCAAATAATTTAAGAAAAAAAATTCCTGGAAATTTTAGATTCTTTACAATAAAACATTATTTTTTCATTCTTTATTCTCCACATTATATTCATATCTCATGATATATAATTGACATAACCATTTGAGGGTTAAATTATTTGGATGACTTTCACATGAGCATATATTTGAAAAATGGGACTACATCTTATGGAATGGATGAAATCTCCAGATATTATGAGAACATCACATTCAATTTGATAATTTATTGTATTCATTAATTAGAATGAACATAAACATCATTTTTACGATTAATTCCATTAATTATTAGAGAATACATCATTTTTATTTTTTATCATTGTTCATAAAATTTTTATTAAGGAATTATCAGAGAAATTCATTAATAAAAAATCTTTATGTTTCAATTACAATAATACTCATAAAGGGTATATAGGTGAATCATATTCAAAGGCTAATTTCTTTTACATAAATGTCCCTTTACTCTAAATTTAAAAATATACTATTTTAATGACTCTTTTGACACTCTATAATGACTCATAAAAAATATGTAATTTCTCTAATGTCCCTTCAATATATTATAAAAAACTCTACAATAATGTATACATAGTACTGGTGCATTTTCTAACATTCATTATAGAGTCAGGTATGACTAATAAAAAGATCCTAAAATTATTCTTATATAGTATAAAGATACTCCTACGTAATCTTGTATATATGAATTTTCTAAAAATCTATATTTCACTCAATTTCCAATACATATTCAATCCACATCAAGAAAACATGAAATGCCACAAAAAACCTTCAGGACCCATCCATAGGATCTATATCCAATGGATATAATCTATACATTATTTAATTGATGTCTTATTAAAAATTAAATCTAATTCCAACATCTTCATTTTCTTGGAACTTCTTACTTCTATTAACAATTGCGGACAACACTATAATCATTAATACATGTCTTCACGAGGAATAATAGATCATTAATAATCACATGTTTTTTATGATACTTTAAACTATTTATAAATGATATTTTTTTCAGAAAAACTTTTACCATTACCCATATGACATGTAAACATAAATATTTCATTCCATATTGTTTTTCAGGGATTCCCACATAACACATCATGAAAAAATCCTTATTTTCTTACTTAAAAAAATTATTATTCCATTTCATTAAATTTACATGATTAAACATGGATTTATTTATATATTATTCTTCGTACTGTTTGATATTTTTCATTAACTTAGGAGCCTATAAACTATGTACTATGTCTTATTGAGTTTCTAATTTTTATCTTCTGGAAGTGTTTCTTCTTTTAATCATGTTTTTTCTCTCATTTTCTAGTCTACTACCCCACGAATCATCCTAGTTACATGAAAATATAATATAATTACAAAACATTTATGATTTATTTCAATATATTAAACAATACCATGAATATCATCTTAATATTTATCATTCATCAATTTTTGAAAAATATTGGTGGAACAGTAGTTGATGTTAACAAAAATTAAAAAAAAATTATTAATTTCCTGGGGGTTTAACCTTTATAAAAGCAATTCCTCACTTTTTATTTTTGGATCCCAATTTTTAGGTCTTTTTTCATCCTAAAATCTTATATTTCTATCTCTATAATGTACATAAATAGATAAATAATATTTAACATCACGTAATAAAATTAATCTTATTTGTATCTCTTAATTTCTCTTGTCTTTAAAATATTTATATTAGTAGGGATGAATCTCTAATTTTATTCATAATATTATCTCATGGTACTTTATGTGTTTTAATAAATTAGATATAGATATCTTACCCCATATAAGTATTACTCTATTAAAACATGTTTTTCATTGAGATCATCCATCATGTTATATTATACAAAAATATTGTACTTGATAATTATAATCTTCATTTTGAGACGAATCTACTTTATATCATCAATTATTTCTATATGTCTAGATGATTTACTCCTTAAATTAGTTTTTCATATTTCCCAAGGAAGGAAACATGTGTTCATTTAAGCATGTATTCAATGTATCCATATCATTCATCATCATCATAATTTGATGTGTTTTAACATATTTTAACCTATTCAATAGAGGTTTTATTATCTTAAGGGGTATCATCATCATTAGAACCACACAAAGATAACAAGACATAACTTTTATCATTACCCATAAGATATATCATGTCCTTTCTAAAAGACTTGATCTCTCTGCTCGAGTCATTTTTCCGAGATTTCCTGAATATTTTATTAGAAATTTATTTCTTCTCATCATCACTAAAATTTTAATCAATTCCTTTATATGGGTATGAAAATAAAAAATTCAAAATAAGAACACACCTAAATAGATTAATTTTAACTTAAATTTAATATCAATGAAAACCTCATATACTATTTTATTATAAAAATTACATGGATTTCTAATGACCCTACTCTATTTATAATTAGTTTTTGGATCAGAATATTACACAACCTCTAATTTAATAAATCTTATTTTCATTCTGGGATTTTATTTTTTATCTCCACATTTGGTTTTTAGTACAAGTAAATTAATAATTTTATAATTATGGATGGTATTGTGAAACTCATCAAGGAAAAAATATCTAATCACCCCCATGTATGATATGTGAGGATCAAATCTATGAGGGAAATTTCATAAAATATTCTTCAAAATAGTAGAATATTATTAATTATCTCTAAATACATAAATGTATATAACTATCTTATTTACCATGGTAAATTAACTATAAATAGTCTCATCATCACCCATATGGATTTCATTAAACACAGCTCTCCAAATACTATTTTTTTCTTTAATCATTACAGATCATTTATAATTATTATAATGATTTCCCCTGCATCATATGTAGTATTATATTTCTCTATATTTGGGTGGTATTTATTGGATAAATATGACATGATGGAATTTCTTGATCTCCCAAGAATTATAAAATATATCATTCCATCATATATCTTAGTAGAATCTCTTATAAGTGGTGTAAATCCCATTTTTACAACAACACTCACCTTAAGACACGATCAAAAATGGTATGTAAGCATTTGTTTCCTCCCTCCAAGAAAATTAATTCCATAAAAAATATGTACCACTATACCATTTCTGAGACTGGTATTCTCCCTATATATATTTGGTTATATCAAACAAATATGGAATTAATTTTATACCAATGGTAATTCCCAAGTGTTATGAGATCATTGAGAGAGTTCAAGGGTTAATCAGTGACCCCTTTATATTTTATCAAATTAATTATTTACAAAAAACAAGTATGGATGATTAAATTCTTGACTAAATATTGTCCTGAATAAAAACTCTAAATAAATGATTTAGTAATCCAAAGCAAGAAAACCTAATAATTTATATGTAACACCCCTAGAAAAGTGATACTTAAAAAGGCTAAATGTTACTACCTATGTCAACAAGGTGCACCTTCCTTTTCTGGAGTCTGCCTGATTAGAACTCAACCGTTAAGCATACTTGTCTTAGAGTAGTGATCAGGTTGGGTGTCCTTCTGGGATGTTTCCCAGGGTGTGTGTGAGTGAGGACAAAATACACTGAAGGAACATGTGTTGGCCTGTGGGGACAATCATTAGTATGATAAGCGACCCTAGTGAGTAATAACCTATGGTGTGTTGGGAAGGCAACCAATGTATACAGGGGACCCATGGGGTCAGATGAAAAGGTTCATGGCCTGAGGAGGTGGGTTGTGACAAATGGTATCAGAGCCAATAACTAGCTGTAAGTTATTAGGCACTACCTGTGTTTGAGTCTTGGGGTCTACAACGAGGGTGCCGTGCTTTAAATGGGTGGATAATTTAACACCCCTGCAAAAGTGATACTTAAAAGGATAAATGTTACTAACAAAGTCTATAAGGTGAAACTTTTTTTCGGGATCCTAACTTTTTAAAACTCCATAGTTAAGTATTCTTGGTCTGGAGTAGTAATCAGGATGGGTGACCTTATGGGAAGTTTCCCCGAGTGTGTGTGAGTGAGGACAAAACACACTGAATGAACATGTGTTGGCCTATGGGGACAATCATTAGTCTAATAATTGACCCTAGTGAGTAATATCCTATGGTTTGTTGGTAAGGAAACCAAGATATTACAGGAGACCCATGGGGTCAGATGAAATGGTTCATGGCCCGAGGAGGCGGGTTGTGACATTATAAGGATTAGTATAAAATCATAATCTTGTTGAAGTTCAGTTTAAGTTTGAACACATGGATTCACCAATATATAACACCTATTACATGTTAAATAATTTTCTATAAATATTGGTATGAATTATGATAATGTTCTTGGTCACTAGAGAATATAGTATTTACCTCTTGATGGGTTATTTATACTATCATCCCACCAGTTTAACAAATCACCTAGAACACTTTTCGAAATCTCAAGTCAGGGACATTGTACAACCTCCCGCTAGTTCATTAAGATTACTTTTAACATATTCCTTGAATTGGTATTTAAACAGGACTATCTTCTTATCTTGTATCTATATTGTAATTATACTTTTTCATATAAACTAATTTAATTAATCAATAGGTACAATATCATAGACCATGATTACTCTATCTAATGAATTAATTTGTTTGTAATCTCCTCAACTATATTTAATGCATAGGTGTTTCTTAAATGAATCTTCCCTCCTCTATACTCTTTTATAAAAATGGATAACGTGAACGAAATCTTATATTCTACATAGATAAATCAAATACCTATATTTTCATTTTGGTAACTGGTTCTCATAATCTCAACATTTATTCTTTATCACATATATAATTAATATTAACACAATTTGGAATATTATTTCTATAAAGACTTATGTAAATAAGATAATCATCCACATTGAGATATTCTCCCATTCAAACTCATTTCAATCAAGTCATTTTCCTCCACTAATTCTCTATATAACCAAGGAATCTTCTCTAATCCTTCTCCACATAATATTAATATATTTTGATATACAATTCTCCACAAAATTAGATTGTAAAATTCCTTTAAATACTTGCAGTATTTTATAGAACCACAACATGTGCGTTGAACCACCCATGAAAGTCTCATCATCCCACACCTTACCCTTAGAAGATTTTTTGGTTAATAAAGGGCCATATATGATTACTATAATAATATGAATAAGTATAATATATATAATAATGAATATAAAATTATTTTATTTTTAAAATTTATAAATGATTTTGATTTTGGTACAACAAAAAAATTTTATATTTTAAATTAGATTTCAGTTAAGATGTTTTTTATGAAT
The DNA here is from genome assembly GCA_963277665.1 of Viscum album. Lineage (NCBI taxonomy): Eukaryota > Viridiplantae > Streptophyta > Magnoliopsida > Santalales > Viscaceae > Viscum > Viscum album. The sequence continues at coordinate 736,034,188 of OY728146.1, read as the reverse complement.
TAATGAATTTTGGAAATGAATAATATTTTGAAAAAAAATTATTATTAAATAAATTTTATTAATTATAAAATATTATATAATTTTTTGAAGTATAATGTAATTTTTATAAGGATTCATAAATGGTTATTTTAAAAAAATTAGAAATTTTGTCAACAAATGTCGATTATTATTTTAAATATAAAAATAGTTATATTTAGAAACTTATTTTTATAAAATGAATATTCTTTTTGGAATCAAAATTTTGAAATTATAAAATTGTTAATTTTTCCTAATTTTATAACATAATGGAGTTTTTAGTTAAATATTAAATACTGTATAAATATATGTTGTATATTATGACATCTTCATGACCCAAAAAGTGATATAACAAATAATATAAATGGTATAAAATACATGTTTTCCCTCTAACATAATTTTATATTTTGTTTATTTTATTGATTTTATATATCAATTATAAATCCTCAAAAACCTAAAATATATTATAAGGTTTTAAAACGATTTCTTTAAGAGTATGAATCACTTTCACATCCACAAGGGTATTTTTTTGACATTTTTCTTATAAAATAATCAAAAACACTCTTATTTGGTATAAATAATGGGATAAAACCTAGGGAAGGATTGTGGTTTTGTTCATTTTATTATATAGGGTCTAAAACCTAGTTTTGTGAAATAATAATTAAATCAAAACTCATTTACTATATAAACCCACACATGATCCAATTTATCTTCACTCAAAATGACTCTCCCTTCTCCTCTCTAGAGTCCACATATAGTTCCCCCATTCTATCAATAATCTCTTATGAAGAATTTTGAGTCACACACCCATGTAAGGGATCATTTCTTTGTCCTCTCTATTAAAGTTTCTTCGCTATCATATGACTTCTATTTAGAATATCTATTGTTTGGATATTTTTTTTACATGTCCATATTAATATAAATCTATTTTCCAAATGATTATATACCCATTTAAATATTATAATCCAATTTTATGAATTTTTATGTGATGTAGTTGTGTTACAAAATTTTCACAGAGATTTTTAATGCCAAAACAATTGTGTAGTGAATACCATATCCAATTCATATCAAGTGTGTTCAATATTAGGCATTTATAATTGTTTTATTCGGTACATACATGTATAAATTCCTCACATATTGATCATGAAATAATATTTTATGATGGATGAATCCATGTTTTATAAAATCTATGGCACACTTAAGCATGAGAATGAAATAAAATTGATGGGGACAACTAGAATTATATATCCATCCAATGAATTTGGTAATTTTTAGTATCCTGAAATTTCATGGTGGGTTAGGTAATGAACATGATTCATTCATGGTACATTTTCTCTTGTGATTTCTTGGTAGTTATCCTTAACCCATGATTATGATGTAGTGTTTCATGATGGTGTAATATTTACCCTGTTTCCTTTTTGATTATAATTACATACTTTGTATCATTATTCATGCTTATGATTATCACCCCTTATATACCCGATTGATATGCCTATTGCAAAAAAAGACCGAATCATCGCCCAGGGCTTCAACCAAGGAAAAATCACCTAGGAGGAATTCATCCAGATAATGGATAGAATGGTTTGTCACCTCAAAGAACTCATCAAGGAGAATCTAGACACCCAGGTTAGTACTCTGCAGTAAGAATTATATAGAGTGTCTCATTTAAAAAATCTTAGTCTGGTGTTTAATAATTTTGTGAGCTCTTTCCGCACGCAATGGTCCTTGTTTTTCAAAATATGGATTCTCGCTTTCCCTTAAAGTGGCTAAATAAAAATTTATATTTGGATGGATATTCCTATTTCCAAAAATGGTTTTTTCTTCATGTTATGCAATGTTTATTCCCTTATTTGGATTTATAGATCAACCCTTTATTATGTTTGTCCCAATGTTATCCCACACAATTTTTTCTTAGTGGAATATAATGATTATGTAACATATTTTTTCGATAAAGATATTTTATTTCATATTTTTCATTGTTTTGTAATATACCTAATTCTCAAATACACAAGTCTTGTTGATCTTATGTGATGTATTAATTGTATTATTATGTTATAAATCATGAATTAATGTGTAATAAATGGAAGGGCTGTCATAGTTTATATCTGTGGAAAAGTGTAGTTATTTTTTTGGTTTAAGATTAGAAAACTATATAAAAAGATATAGGGATAATGTTTTGTACCAGAAAAGATCCCTATATTTTTGTAAGTATATATTAATTGGAATACCAAGAAAATAAATCCCTATCTATATATTACAAGTGAATGTTACTCTGGCATATATGTACATAGGGGTAAAACCCAAAAACACCACATTGAGCTAGACTTGACTAGGGAATGGTGCATTTGAATTAGCCTTGTTGCACAACAGGTTTGATACTCCCACCATATATCATTTGGAAAAATTTTAATCTCATTAAATGCACATTTTAATGTAACAAAAAATTACCAAAAGATAATATTTTCATAAATTGGTAACATATTAAATATATTGAAGTCAAAAAATTCATATGTTAAGATATAAATTAAATTTATTAGTAATCCTTTTAGTTTAACTGGATTCCCAATTTATGTTTTTAATTGTTCAATTATACACATTGATAATTTTTCTTTTTATTCTAGAAAATTTTCTTGAAATAGGGGGAACCAGGTAAAAAAATGATGTGAAGGGTATTATTTTATTAATTTAGGACCTTTTACATATAAAATAATTAAACCCCTCTTATTTGGTATAAATAATGAGAGAAAACCATGGGAATGATTGTGGTTTTGGTTATTTTATTATATATAGTCTATAACCTATGTCTGAGAAGTAATAAAAAATCCCCACTCATTTCCTATATAAACCCACCCATGGTCCTATTTATATTTAATAAAAATCCTCAAAGAATGTCATTACTCTTCCCTCCCCTTTCTAGGGTCCACCTAAGGTTCCCCATGCTCTCAAGAAGCTCCTCCCAATAATTTTGAGTCACATACTCAAGTAAGAGATCCTTTCCTTCTATTTATTAATGTTTCTTTAATAACTTATACCTTTTATTTACAATTAATAATGATGGGATATGATTTTACATGTCCGTATTACAATCCATTTCATTTAAAAATTATTATATACTACTTTTACTCTTATTAACCCATTTTATAAATTTTTACGTGATGTCGTTCTGATACCAAAATTTCACCATGATTTTCCATGCCAAAGAAATTTTGTAGTGAATACCATTCCCATTTTTTACCAAGGGTATTCAAATTTATAAAATTGGAATTGTTTTATTTGGGACATAAACGTATTTATTCCTCACTCTTTGATAAAGGAATAAAATATTAGGATGAATGAATCCATGTTTTATGATTATGTGGTGCACATAACGATGATAATGAAATGAATTTGACGGGAGAACCTATAATTATATAGCCATCCAATGAATTGGGTAATGTTTAGTCTCATGAGATGTCATAGTGGGACAAGGACTTAACATGATTCCTTCTTAGTACCTTTTCTATCATGATGTCTTGGTAGTTAGCCTTGACCTATGTATATCATTCAGTGTTTTAAGATGTCTTCACATTTCCCATGTTTCCTTTATGATTATATAAGAATATATTGCCTCATTGTTCTTGCTTATGATTCTGAATACTTTTATGCCCAATTGAAAAACCTATTTTCTAACATGAATTATCTTCTTCATGTAATTCCATGATTATTCCCTTATTGGGCTTTATAGATCACCCATTAATTATGTTCATCAAAAGGTTATCCCATGATGTTTTATGTTCAGTGAAATATTATGATCTTGTTACTGATGTTTTCAATAAAAATATTTTATTTCCTATTTTATGTTGTTATATAATGTACAATATTCTCAAAGAAACAAGAATTATTGATCTTATAGATTATATTAAGATTATTATTATTTATTAAACCATGAATTAGTGCATAATAATTTGAAGAGTTGTCGTTAGTTTGTATCAAAGAGATAGTGTAGTTATTTTGGGGTTTAGGATTAGAAAAATATATAGAAAGACATAGAGATAACGATAAGTATAAAAAACATCCCTAAATTTTGTTATGTATAATGTAAATGGTTTATCAAGAGAATACATCCCTTTCTGAATATTATTAGAGAATGTGACTCTAACACAGATGTACATAGTGGTAAAAGCCAAAAACACCATGTTGATATAGAATCGACTGGGAACTGGTGCATGAAAACAAGACGTTCTGCACAAATGGTATGATACTCCCATGGGATATGCTTTTTAAAACATGTAATCACGTTACAAACTATTTATAAGGTAACAAGAAATTACCATAAGTGTATATTTTAGGAAATTGGTCATGGATTATGTATATTGACGCCTAGATATTCATAAGCTAAGAAATTCATGAAATTTATTAGAAATCCCCTTAAATTAATTGGATTCGTAATTTATGTTTTTTAAAGTTTAAATAAAAAAATCCTTAATTTCCCTCTTATGCGTGATAATTGCCAGAAATATGGGGAATTATGTAAAAAACCAACGCAAAGGAAAATGTGATGACTGGACTATCAACATGCCCTACATGATGAGAGCGGGAATAACAATATTTATAATGATACACTCTCTTCTGTCTTAGGTTATATATATAAACCTAGATCAGGAGGTGCTTCCAAATCCTCTTTAGAGAGTACATGATGGGATTATGATCATTATGAGAAACATTTCTCCAAATTTTAATGGATTATAGTATCCATTAATCATGTAATAATGGATAAACACCATTGGGAATATCTTCCCAATCCTTTAATGTTCCGAAGACGATGAGAATCTACTTGATGTTTATCGTATGAAGGGAGAGGCTGGTAAGTGGTGGAATTTTATCAAGAATATGAAGCTTAAAGAATAGATTAAAGTAATGGGGTGGATAAAATTATGGAAAATATTTTTACAATAAATACTTACCTCCCAATTTCCGACATAAAATGGAAAGGGATTTACGTGTCTTCATGCAAAAAAGAGAACAAATCTATCTGTACACAGAAAAATTCACAAGTCCTACAAAATATGAATTTTTTTTAATTACCCATGAATTCAAGGTTGAATGATTCTTTGGTGGGCTAAATTTTTTTCCAAAAAAATACCTAGTTATTAGAGACTTTGATAGCCATACATAAATTGTTTGATGTTCCCTAAAAGATGAATTAAAGATCAAGGAATATCAAGGGTATGTTGGGGATATAAAACAGAAATTGGAGTTTAATTCTCATAGTCCGATAGATTAATTTAATAGTGTTTATAAATCTCAATAACCCACTTCTAGAATTTGTAATCAGAAGAACCATATAAATTGATTAATTGGAATGAGTATATTATTTATGTGTAGGAAGGAATGTCCCCTAGCTAGCGATTATTGATATGAGAATCCCAATAACGCAATGTAGGAAAAGAATTCTATAGGTAAATGTGATCACATTTTTAAATGAATCAACTGTAAGGAAATGGGAAAATTTACAGATATATTCACTAAGCCAAGGGTTTTTTGGTGACAATGAAAAACCTCTATGGTGTCAAGGGAGATATTTCCATCAAAACTGCTGAGGTAGATCCTGAAAATGATGTGGTGAAAGGTATACTTGTTATTAATTAAACACTATGGAACCTATTTTTTGACTCTGGTTCTATGTATTCTTCGATTTCAATAAATTTTATTATAACTATTCAATCACCACCATAAATCATGTAAGTAGAGCGGTCAGTGAAAAAAAATAGGGAAATTATTTCCACCCATGTATATAACTCTTACCCTATCAAAATTATTGTGAAGAACTTCCTTGATATCATTTAAATAATCCCTTTAGTTGAATTTGATATGATTTTAGGAATTGATTGTATTTCCACATATAGATCCAATATAAGTTTTGATTAGAAAAAATAACTATCTATATTGCAAATCGACTGCCGATTATGTACAAGTACAAGGAGGAGGATGAATATTATTGTTAACAATAATCCCAAAAACATGGATATTATTTTTCTATATGAAAGAATATATTGATCAAATTATTGAGTCAATGGAAATAACCATCCTCAAAGAAATTCATATTGTGAGGGAATAGACTGAATAATTTTTCGAAGAATTTTATAGTCTTGCTCTTTGATGAGATGCGACATTTCAATTGAGCTTATACCTGGGGAATTAAAATTATCTATGACACTATATAAAATGGAAGTTTTGGAACATCAAGAGATGAAGAAACAACCATAATATATTCTAGGTAAAGGTTTCATACACCCATGTTCTTTACCTTGGGTTGCACCTATCCCCTTTATCAAGTAGAAGGATGGGTCAATGCACCTTTGCATTGATTATCATGAGCCCTACAAGATCATGATAATGAACAAGTATCCTCTACAAAGGATTTATGAATTTTTTGATCAGCTACATGGGGAACAATATTTCTTCATATTGGATCATTATTTGGGATGCTAACAAGTAATATTGAAGATAAAATATATCCCCATGACAACTATTTGTACAAGGAACATACAATATGAGTTCATAGTTATTTTTATTGGAATCAATTATTCTCTAATAATCTTCATAGGCATGTTAAATAGTATCTTTAGATAATTCCTTGAAAAATTTGTGGTAGTATTTAAAGATGATATTCCAATATACTCCAAAAGTAAGTAATATTATAAGGGCCATCTAATCACATTATTAAATAATCTATGAAAGGAAAATATTTATGCCAACTAAGAAAAATGTGAGTTCTAGTTGAAGGAAGTATCATTATTGATGAAAATTATCTAATGTAATGGGATATTTGTGGAATATTCAATGATAAAAGAAATAGAATGATGGAAAAGTCCATCTACTATGATAGATATCTGTTGTTTTATTTGATTCACAAAGTATTATCACCTATTTGTGAGAATGATTTCATGATTTCAAAAACCTCTTACCAAGCTATCTCAGAAGGGAGTCAACATTTATTGAAAGGATAAATGTAAATTTAGATTTAAGGGGTTGAAAAGGATGATTTTCCCCACACTAATGATCACACAACCAATAGGTGGAAATTGTTTTGTGGTATTCAGTGATGCTTAAAATAAGGGATTAGGATGTGTGTTAATGAAGAATGAAAAAGTGATAACATATCCTTCGTGGAAGTCAAACATTCAAAAATATAAATACTCAATATATGATCTTGAATTGGATACAATAATCTTCAATTTGAAATGATGGTAAAATTATGTCATTCGGTTTGAGTTTGAAATATATATGGACCACAAAAGTCTCATGTATATATTCACATTTAAGGATATTAATACGTGACAATGAATATGGTTATAGATGATCAAGTACTTTTACTAGTCAGTCCACTACCAACATGGGAAAGAGAATAAAGTGGCATACACTCTATGTAAAAATGATCCATCAATTATATCATTGATGAGAACTGAGAATGATTTGGTCATTCTAGACTTCAATATGATTTACAAGGGAATCATAATGTAATTAACATCATCAATACTTTCAAAAATGATATTAATCCTTCCCCTCTAGAAAAGATAATGTATTTTTAGAGAAATGATGTTGGAATTCAGAAGAAAGTGTAATATCTTTGAAAAGAGAAATCCTTAGCGTTCAATGTAAATGAAGAACGAGTTTTAATATTTTGGTCATGAATTTTATTACTATCAAATCAAGATCTAATGAAAATGTTTTTGGATGATGCATATTGTTCAAATTTTTATATCTATTTAGGAAGAAGAATGATTTATCAAGGAAACTAAGAGAACAATTGGGGGAAAAATATGTATAAGTAGATCATGGAATTTACACCAAGATTTCTTGTGCATCTTTAAGTGAACGAGAAAGGAAAAAATACAAAGGGTGGATGCAACCATTAAATATACCAAAAAAGAAATTCAAAAACACCACTATAGACTTTTTCACTAGTCTTCCAAATACATTAAGAGGAATTAATTCTTTGTAGGTTATGGTGGATCATCTTAAAAATATTTTACACTTAATTGAAATTTAAGAGGAATTCTCTGTAAGATCCTTGATTTTTCTAATAGTATTTTTTTATTTTATGGTTTGGGTATATCTTTTTGGATAAATAAGTGTTTCCTAGAGTACAAGTGAACGCTCAAGGGTGATCAGGGGCTCGGGGTGCGATGAGAATGGCAATCAGGCCAAGCAGTGCCAAGCACACGGTCTGCACACGGTTAGGGGAAATAGTGTAGGTAAACCATGTAGGATATCCATCCTCGTACAGTAGTCCCCATACAGTCTGAGAACCTTTAGGGAAAAGCGTGCGGGATCCCAAAAAAACACGTGAATGGGTGTTTTCGGATAGTGTCTCACACACGGTTTGTGCATGGTTTAGAAAACCGTGCGGGTAAACCATGACACCAGGAAAATTAAGAAATATTTAAAAAATTTCCAACTAGGGATTTCAGACCCCAACTCGGTATTTTCCCCAATTTCATCCCCTATAACCCTAGTGATGAACTATCCTGACCTAATCTTCCAAGAGGTGGTTTTCCTTTGATTCTTGGATGTTTGGAGCGTTGTCATTTGTGGATCGAAGCATCGGGTAAGTCAAATCATTTCCACCAAGATCTTCTTGAGATTAGGGATTGTGATTACACCCATCATCTTCTGAATCTCTAAAACCCTTTATTTTTTATGGAACCTAGGTTGGGGCTTCAAAGGGTGCTTCATTGCAGATCTAAGGCCATGTTTAGGGGTGCATTCATCATCGAATTCAAAGTAGGTGGTCTAAAAGTTATATCCCTTGAGTTTTATAAAGATTTTCCATGAGGTGTTTGATTCATACCCTTTTTCGAGAAGTTCAACATGCCATAATTGTGATGTGATGTTTAAGAAGTCTAAACAACCTAATAGAACACTCATGATCTTTGTGGGATACGGGCTGGAATATGTGACCTATTTTAGGTCCACCCATGGTGTGTTCCCACATTTACAAACATAGAGTTTAGATATGTAAATGGAGGGACATTTTGTGAGAACATAGAGCCTAGGGTGGATAAGATATTAATCTTTAAGGATTTCAATGGGGTCCTAGTAAAACACATGGGTTGGTCGGTGACCTATGTGGGTGGTGGTGGGCTTAAAATGGGTTTTGTGAGATAAATGGAATAGATAAGGGGTTGGCATTATACTTGATTATGTTTTGTGAGACAAGCATGGGAAATTGTAACTGGGGATGAATTGTGGAATGGGTTTATACATGACAATTAGGTGTTGCACATAATTTATTGAATGTAATTAATGGATAATGTTATATTATATGAGAATTGTTTTTGTAATGCATAAGTGGGTAAATGCTTGTGAAATGATAAATGGGTTAAATTGGTTAATAAAATGAAAATGATGATTTTGGCTAGGGCAAAGGGGTTGTTGAATTCACCTAATGGGTTAAGGGAAGGAAATGGGAATTTTTTAAGATGGATATGAATTTTAATAAAAATTGTGTTAATGGGTTATTACATGGAAATGAATTGAGACCATAATGGAACAAATTTTGAGCCCGGTAATGGAGCCTAGTGAGTTAGTCTTCATGAACGATGCCTAGTGAGATAGGCACAATGAATGAATACTTAGTGAGATAAGTGTGATAAAAAGGGAATAGGGATAAATGGCTAAATGATGTGAAATGTTGTAAATGTTTATATGGGTTGTGGCATAGTATTAATTACTATGTTTTTTAATGCATTGTGAATGTTGATTCCCAATGGAATTGGTCATGTTATGTTGTGTTATATATTGTGATATCCAAGGGAATTTAATATACATGGTTGTGTTATGGTATGGTTGTGGTGATTTAATAAATAGGAATGTCCACATGGATTAGTAGTGTGGTGTATTAAGTGAGGTTATATGCCCACGGGTCGAGTTGGACCGATGCTCTAAACTCCAACCTAAATGCACAGATTAAGGATGAGGACTAATTCTATATTCTCATAATTTTTTCATTCTACCATACTAAGGCTTCGAGGCAAGGTTATTGTAGTAACATCATTCCACATGGAATGAGGGTCCAAGGTGACGTTATGGTATTGACATCATTCCACCTGGACTGAGGCTCCAAGGTGAGGATATTGTATTGACGTCATTCAACCTAGACTGAGGCTCCAATGTGAGATTATTTTAGTGAAATAAATATACATGGAATGAGGCTACAAGGGGTGGTTATTTTATTGATATCGTTCCACCCGGACTGAGGCTTCGAGGTGAGAATATGATTTGATGTGAAATGTGTATCCTTAGTGAGATAAGGACTTGATTTATTTTCCCTATGCATTGTTTCATTTCCTTATCCATTTGGGTAAAACATAATTATTCCATTCCCAATGAACATGTGATTTATATGACTTATGTTGTTAATATTTTATAAGAAATGGAATTGGGATGAATTCTATACATGAATTAAATGATACTTGTTAATTAATGGCACCTCAAATGTCCCTTGAATTCTAAATATTTTCATTGTACATGCATGTAATATCAATTAGACTAGATATTTTGTAGACACCGTTAGTGGTGTACTGCTGAGTTTTTTATTTACACCTTGGTCGGGCCGCCGTTGGGTACCCGAGTAGATCTCTTAGTTGCATTTCATGACAAGGGAAAAGGACCTACTCCAAGATGTTGAGTTGGGATCTGGAAGTACATGGGTAAGGAACCAAACATGGAGTCAGTACGCATGTGGGGTTTTTTCATTTGTTTTTATATTGGGATTCTTCCACTTTTAACTACTAGTATGGCATGACATGCTTGTATTTGATTTGAGGTTTGTAACTTGTTTGGGAAACTCTTGGTTAAGAACATTTAATTGGAAGTTCATATTGCATCCATTATTTATATTGTATTCTATTGTGTAATACTATAGTGAAGAGGGTATAGTCTCCCCACAAGACTCATTATACCACCACTGCTAGTTGAAATCCCCTTGCGAAAGGGGAGGTGCACTTAAGGTCATGAGACCTACCAGATCAGAACATCAGTTTAGTGGATTTTCGGTTTTGGATGTTTCCAAGTGGAATCAAAGGAGTTATTTTTTCATTTTCACTATTTGGGGATGGTAGAAAGAAGAGAAGGATGGTTTTGGGATATGTTAATGAGATCGTGATTGGGAGTATCAAACCCATGTATGGGAAAAATCCCAAGTCACCCTGGGTGGGGATTGTTGTTCTTGATGTTAGTTGTCATATTTAATGTTATTTCACCATTAGGTAATGCACATGTTTAGTTATTTGATTGATTTATGATATTTTTCTCATTCTTGTAATTTAATGGGGATGTGTATTACTGCATCATTTTGGGAACCTAAGGATATATGTGGCATGCATCAATATAGGCACACACACCAGATGGGTGTGTGGGGCATAAAGAGTGGAATTGATTTTTTTACTTCCTTGATAAATATGATGAAAATGATGCCTAATAATTGTAATGAAAGTGGGTGAATGAAAATAATGAAAATGAGAAATTTTGGGACTAGGTTAAAGATTGGGGTTGTCATAAATTGTATGGGTTGATTCGTTGTCCAAAAAAAAAAGGGTCACATAATGCTGGTAAAATTGTTAATAAATTTTTCCTAAGGAAAGGGGTAAATGTGTTAAAATGTTGATTTTAACATTTCATGAAATGGAAATGTTCCTAAGAGCAAATGATCATGTTTTAAAAGAATAATTGGTTTGAATATGTGTTGATAAAAGTCAAGTGATTGAGTAAGTTTGATTCCACGTGTCCACCATGAACATGGTAGGTATGGTAAGTGGTGGTGTTATAAGTGTGATAGTGGCCATTGGGGAATGGAATGATGAATGGGTTGTTTTAGGATTGATCACATGGGAACTTTCTATATGTGGTTAAATTCTGTCAGTCATTTTTCAAAGAGCCGAGTGAATGAAAAGAATTGAATGTAAATGTTTGAGTGCAAAGGAGTGCATCCTTTTTGTTGTTAGTTATACCCTTATATCTGTGGGTTGGGGAAGTGAGAGTGCCATAGTGAAGATTTTGGGATTTTATTGTGAGTCCATTCCAGTCATGCTATGTCCTAGGGGGTGTGTTTTGGGAGTTGGTATTGTTTAACATTTAAGGTACCCTATGAGAGAGGTCGGAGAAGGCTTATAGTTCTTTTGAGTGTGTGTCACACCTGTGGATGTTTTGGACTATTAAAGTGGGACATAGAGTGATTCTTGGTGCAGTTTTGTGATGTAAATATATGTTGGAAGGATGATGGTCAAGTTGTGCCCGGTTCATTCACAAGGGAACCATATTATATTTGATAATAGGTGAGGTTTGATTCGAATGTCTATATCACCTGAATTTTTGACTCATCTATTTGAGTGAGGATTAATAGAGGTCTATAAGCTGTTTTGAATAGAAAATAAAAGGGTGGCTAATGTGTGGTTATATACCTAAGATTAATGGTGAAACCTGAGGTATGGGTGGTCATGTGGCTGAACTTGTGCGTATGAATGGTTTGAATGTGGAGTGGTGGGTGATGATAGATGGAAATCACACCTCAGTGGTGATGGTTATGTTTTGAAGTGGCATGTTCGACAGGGAATCCAATGATTCTTGGTAGGTCATGGTGTCTCATAGCTTGACATCAGAAACAGATAAGTTGGTGGTGGTGTTCTTCGATGACTTCAAAGAGTACCTCAGCTAGTGATGAGCATGCCCAACATCTTGACATAGTCCAAGATATGCTTAGAATCTTCAACTCACACCAAGATACATTAAGTTTTTTTGTTAGATGTGGGAAATCATGGAGTTTACGCACAGGGAAATAATATGTGTGGAATTTGATGATAGGATTTACACCCTCCATGTCTTAGGTTGGGAACCTTGGGATGGTTTGAATGTTGACTTGTGCTATGGGTTCTGTTCACTGAGGCTGAGAATATGCATTGGGTGAAGTTTGTTTCAAAGTTTTGGGAAAAAGACATGATGTTCATGACTAAGTATGTGGTTCCGTTTTTTGATTGGATTTAATATGTAGTGGTCTTCATCCCACACGGTGTGAAAATTTAAGGGCACTCCTATGGTGGGGAGTGATAAATCATCCTTGGATGTGGGAAATAGAACAATGAGATTACATAGTGGCACTGAGGTAACAATGAAGAACCAGTGAGGTATGTGTTAGGTTCCTTGGAGAGGCAAGATGGAATTGGATTTGGTGAAAAATGATCCAAGTGTTGGATTGATCTCTGGGTGGGACCTAGTGAATCTTGGGAGATATATGCTAAGTCCTGAGAGGATGTGGTTGGATATGAAAACCGGTTATGGAAAGAGAGTTTGGGATATTTTAGATCCATCATATATTGGGGTTAGACCCGGGTCAATTGTCCTTGTGTGGTTTTAGGACGTCAAGAAGTAGTGTGAACCTTGGCCATGTGATGTGGGGTCATGGTAAGGGTGAAGTCGATGACATTCTATGGGGTGGTAATGTTGTGATAAAAAATTCTATTGGAATTTGGGAAATGAACTTAGTGGGTGCATAGAATGATAATGATATAATTCAAGTTAGTGAGCACCGTGGGAAGGTAGGAATGGGGTAGTGTATCATCAGTGGAAGGTGGGTGTTTTGGGGAATGTCAGTTGAAGGTGGTCTAATTCTAGATGGTAAATGATAATGGGTGAGATGAGAGTGAACACCTCTGGGATTATGTCGTAGATGAAAGGACCTTTTGAAGGGAAGTTGTACCTAATTGAGGTCGAGATGATCATAGTACTTAAATGGATGGTGTAGGGATGTCTTCCCAATGGCTGTGATGGTGCGACTGGATGCCAAGGTAGGGTAGTGCTTGGGTGTAGTGAGATGGAACATGTTAGGCGATGGGAATGTTGGGTTGAGTTATGATGTTCCTTCCTTGATGGAGGAGGTGCCACATAACTCCAAATGGTGGAGAGAATCATAACAGATAAGTGGTTGGTTGATGATGTGATCATAGTTTTAGGATATAAGGACTCAAGTAGTCATCATTCAGGTGATTTGGCCCTATTAGAGGGATCTGGAAAGGTATAATTGGTCTAGTAGCTGATAGTTTTGAGTTGTGTTGGGTTTATAGTCATAGAGTGAGATCTTTTGGAAATGTGGTTATATGGGTCGTGTGTTTTCCTCCAGGTGATACCAGGTTGGGTCACCATTAAAGTTGGGTGAATTGAAAATGACGTAAAGTTATTTAGGTCATGAGTTGTGAAGAGGATCATGACGATGAGGTGATGATTGGTTCCTCCATGATGATGGTATGTTTTGTGTTATGTTTCCATGTGTCATGAATTAGGTTTTTTCACCTATACTTTCACCATGATGTTCTCTTGGTGAGAACGGTTTATGATGATGAATCCTAGAGGGGTTTCATCTTGTGTTGTGGTAGCGGTGAGAAAGGATTATGGGGAGTGTTTTTTCCATAGATTCATGTTCGGTTGGAATTTTAATGTAAAACTTGAAACGTGGAAAAATTGGAGTGAATATGAAGACCTTGTTTCATGATCCCTTGTTATAGAAGTTAGTGATTCCCGAAAGAGTGGTTCGATGATGAACTGTTATAAGGTGGGGAGGATGTAAGATCTACGAATTTCTCAAGGTTTGTTTTTTTATGTTATGGTTAGAGTATTTTTTGGATAAATAAATGTTTCCCTGTGTTCATGTGAAGTATTGGGGGTGCCATGGGGGTTGAGGTGCGAAGAGAAGGGAAAATAGGCCAAGCAGTTCAAGGCGCACATCCTATGCACAATTAGGGGAAACCATGCAGGAAACCATGCAGACTAGCCATCCTTGGATAGTAGCCTCCACACAGTCTACGAATGGTTAGGGAAAATTGTGTGGGATCCTAGGAAACAATACGAAAGGCGTGTTTTTTGATAGTGGATCACACACAGTTTGTGCATGGTTTCTCAAACCATGCAGGTAAACCCTGCAGCCCAGAAAAGTTGAAAAAATTTAAAAAATAGAAATCCTAAGATTTAAAACCTCAACATGGTACTTTCAACCATTTCATCCCCTAAAACTCTAGTGAATAACCATTCCAACCCAAACTTCAAAGAGGTGGTTGTACTTTGATTCTTAAATGTTTCGAGAGCCATTGGTTGCGGATCAAAGCTCCAGGTAAGTATAATCCTCTCCACCCCTCTCTTCTTTGGATTATGGCTTGTAGTTTTTCCCATCTTGTTATGAATATCTAAACCCCTTTATTTGTGGTGGAACCTAGGTTAGGCCTTCATGGGATGCTGTAATTCAGATATAAGGCTATCTTTAGGGGTGTGTTCATCATTGGATTTGAGGTAGGTGGTCTACAAGTTATATCCCTCATGTTTTATAGATATTTTTGAAAGAAGTGTTAGATTCTTACCCTCTTGTGAAGAGTTCATCATGCCATTATTATGATGTGATGTTTTGGGAGTCTAAACAACCTAATGGAACCCTCATGATCCCCGCATGATGCATGGAGGATGATGTGACCTTGTTAGGGTCGCCCATGGGGTGTGCCCAAGTTTTTGGACATAGATATTAGCTAAGTAAATGTAGGGACATTGTTTGAGAATATAAATCCCTGGGTGAATATGATAGTAAGAATTAATGATGTTAATGGGAGTCCTATTAACACACATGGGTTGGGGGTGACATATGTGGGTGTTGGTGGGCATAAAAGGGGTTAATTGAGAAAAAGGGAAAAGCTAAGGGGTTAGCTGTGTACATGTTTATGATTAGTGAGATAAGAATGGGAAATGGTAATTGGGAATGAATTGTGGAATGGGTTATTACATGAAAATTAGGTTGTTCACCTAAATGATTGAATGAAATTAAGGGATTGTGTTATGTGATATGAGAATTGTGTGTGAAATGCATGTGTGTGTAAATTTATGTGAAATGCTAAATGGGATAACTGGGTTAATGAATGAGAAATGATGAATTTGGATATTGAAAAGGGGTTGTTGAATACACTTAATGGGTTAAGGCATAGAAATGGGAATTTGGATAGATGGATATGAATTGTAATTAGAAATTGTGTTAATGGGTTATTACGTGGATATGAATAGTTACAATAATTGAATGGATTATGAGCCTGGTAATGAAGCCTAGGGATTTTGTCTTAATGAACGATGCCTAGTGAGATAGGAATAATGAGTGAATTTATAGTGAGATAAGCATGATAAAAAATGAATTGGGATAAATCGATAAATGATGTGAAATGTGGTAAATGTGCAAATGGGTTGAGGAATATTATTAATTCCCATGTTGTTTGTTATTCATTTTGAATGTTTATTCCCAACGTAATTTGTGATTTTGTTTTATGTTATATATTGTGATATCAAATGGAATTGGATATACTTGGTTGTGTTATGGTATGGGTGTGGTGATTTGATAAATAAGCATGAGCACATGGCTTGGTAGTTTAGGGTATTGACAGAGGTTCTACTCCCATGTGTCGAGTTGGAATAATGATCTATACTCCACCCCTAATGCACGGGTTAGGGATGAAAACCGATGATATATTACCCTAATAGTTTAATTCCACCTGGACTGAGGCTTAGAGGTGATGTCATTGTATTGAAATTATTCCAGCTGGAAAGATGCTCCAAGGAGAGGTTATTTGTTGACATCATTTGACCTGGACTGAGTCTCCAAGGTGAGGTTATTGTATTAACAAGATTCCACCTAGACTGAGGCCCCAAGGTGAGGTTATTTTATTTATGTCATTCCACCTATAATGAGGCTGCATGGTGAGGTTATTGTATTCACATCATTCCACCTATACTGAGGCGTCAAGGTGAGAATATGAGTTGATGTGATATGTGTATCCCTAGTGAGATATGAACTTGTTTTATTTACCCTATAAATTTTTTGATTGCCATATACCCTCGTGTAAAAGAAAATTTTTACAACCCCATTGAACATGTCATTTATATGGCATATGTAGTGAGGAAGGTCTGAGAAATGGAATTGAGATGAAATCTAGACATGAATTAAATGAACCATGTCAATTAATGGAACCCGAAATATACCTTTATTTCTTACCATTTCCTTTGTAATTTTATGCACTATATATTATACTATATATTTTGCAGACACTGTTGGTGGAAGGCTACTGAGTTTTGTACTCACACCCTACTCAGGCTGCTGTTCGGTACCTGAGAAGATCTCATGGTTGCAGGTCGAGACAACGACGAAGGCCCTACTCTGAGATGTCGAGTTGGGTTCAAGATGTCTGTGGGGAAGTACCCAAGCATAGATTTGGGACTCCTATGAAGAATTGGTCTTTTTTTATATTGGGATTCATACTATTTTTACTACTAGTATGGCATGGCATGATTTTACATTATTTGATGTTTGTACCATGTTTGGGAAACACTTGGTTATGCTCGTTTAATTGGTAGTTAATATTTTTTCCATTATTTACATTGTGTTATGCTATGGCTTACTCTGGTAAAGAGGTTATAATCTCCCCATGTGACTCATAAGACCCTCACTACTTTTTGGAAACCTCTGGCATATGGGGAGGCACGCTTGAGGTCATGTGATGACCCAGCTCGGAGCACCGGTTTAGTGGCTTCAGGGTTGGGGATGTTAAATTATTACTCAATAAACCATCATGGATAGGCATTTGAGAATCGGTGTGGCTAAATGGAACACCACTATGGATTATATCTGATTATGACCCCCTGATTTATGGCTATGTTCTAGAAGAGTATTCTGTATACTCTAAATACTGAGTTGAAACTCACCAAAGCTCACCACCCCCTATTTGATGTCCAATGTGATTTTTCTATCCATATAATTGAGGAAATATTTAGAGAACTATTATTTGACTTTAAAGGAATCTAGGATCAACATCTTCCTCTGGTCAAATTCCCATGCAATAAAAGTTTCCAATAAAGCATAAAACATTCCCCATATGAATCCTTTTTTGGTAATAAGTGAAGGACACTTTCATGTTGGGTTTAATTTTGGGAATAAAAATTTTTATTCTTGTAAATGGCTGAGGAAATTGTGGAAAAGGTCAAAAACATTCAACAACACATCAAGGATGCTCAGAGTTGACAGAAGAGCTATGTAGAATTTCATTGGTGAGACCTATAAGTTGAATTTGGAGACATGATATTCTTACACATATCTCTATATAAGAAAGTGATGAGATTTTGGGAATAAGGGAAACCTTATCCCATGATACATTACCCCTTTGAGATCATTGATTTTATTGGAGTGGTGGCCTGTCGACTTAAACTCCAACATAACCTATCTCAAGTACAATATGTGTTCCATATATCCCTATTGAGGAAGTACATACCATAAACCACTAATGTACTGAATTCAAAGGTTGTACTATTAGAGAATGATCTTTCCTATAATGAGTATATGGTGAAAACATTTGATCCGAGAGAAAGTGTTCTATGAAATAAAACTATGAAACTTGTCAAAGTGATATGGATAAACAACATATTTTAAGAAGCTATGTGGGAAAATTAAGAGGTGATTAAATAGAATTCCATTAATTTAATGTTTTATTGTAATCAAATATTTTGAGGGAGATATTAATTAAGGGGTAATATTGCAAAGTCCTGAGCTTTTTTAAATTAAATTCCCCATTAAATTTAATTTAATGTCTTATTATGCAATATTTTTTTATAAAAAACCTAAATTCTTTTGATTTATTATAACAAATCATATTTAATAGAGCATTATGAATATTTACCATTAATAATATAGTTGGTGAATAGTGATAAAACGATTAGTATAAATATAGGGTTATAATAAATTAAATTAACATAGAGATAGGAACTGATGTATGAAAATAATAGGGTCATACCCTATAAATCCCATTTATTAGATCCTCTAAGGGATATAGTATCAAAAGTATTTTACCTTGACCAATCCCAAACTGAGTTCAAATTACAAAAACATGATGAAAATGGTTTATGGGATATGTTCAAGATCATCGAGATCACGAACCAAACCATGTACTCTGAACCACCCCATGAAATTCTCACCATCACACACCTTAATATTCAAGAATTTTTTGTTCTAATAAATGGTTCTATATCAACAACATAATAATTTGAATATGAATATTTTATATAATAAGGAAGATACTTTAATATTAGTTTTTTTACTTTATAAATGTTTTTAATTTTTTTATAATAAAACACTAATTGTATTTTTAATTCACTTTCAATTTAGATGCAATTTTTTTCTAAATTAATGGGTTTTTTAAATAACTAATATTTTAGTTGAATATTATTATTAAATAATTTTTATTATATATAAATGATCATACTGTTTTAATAAAGTGAATGTAATTTTTATAAGGGTTTAAAAATTGTTATTGTAAAAAAACTATCATTTCTCAGTAAACATCTGTTCTTATTTTAGAAATGAAAATGAAAATATTTTATATTTTTCTGATAATATTAATGTTATTTTTGAAATAAGAAATTTTAAATTATCCAATAGTGATTATTTCACAAATTTTTGAGATAGTTGAATTTTTGTGTAAAAAATAATTACTCACTATAAATACGGTGTATATTATGACATCGTAATGACCCAAAAGTGTTGTAATGAATACTATAAAGGGTATACACCACCAAATATAAGTTTTAACTTTAATATAATGTTATTTTATGATTATTTTTATTAATTTTATAATTCCATTATGAATCATTACGAACCTATAATATATTTTTACATTTTAAAATCATTTCTTTAAGAGTATTACTCACTTCAACATCAGAAATGTTATTATTTTATATAGTGATGCCATTTTGCTTATAAAATTATTGAAAAAAATCCCATTTTGTTGAAACCATGGGAAAAACCCATGATGAAGTTTTTAGTTTTGGTTATTTATTATATAGAGTCCAAAACCTATGTTTGAGAGATAATAATGAAATCCCTACTCATTTCATATATAAACACACCAAATATCCCATTTATATTCTCTAAAAAACCATAAAAAAACTTATTACTTCTACCTACCCTCGCAAGAGTCCTCCTATGGTTCCATCATGATCTCAAGAATCTCATCCAATGAATTTGGAGTCACACACTCAAGTAAGGGATCTTTTCGTTCTTTTCTTTATTCAAGTTTCTTCACTGTCTTATGCATTATATTTCATATTCATATTATTGGGATATATTTTTCCAAATTCATATCAATAGAAATTTATTTTACAAATGATGATTGATCAATTTCACTCTCATCAACACATTTTATTAATTTTTAAGTGAGGCTGTTATAATGCTAGAATTTCATCATGATTTTCCATGCCAAAATAGTTGTGTAGTGAATACCATACCCTTTTCCTATTAAGGGGTTTCACAATTATAAACATATAATTATTTTATTTGGGATTTAATTTATTTATTATTAACACCTTTATTTTGGAATACAATATTATGATTAATGAATCAATGTTGTTTGATCTTTGTTGCACACATAATCATGTGAATGAATTGAATGTGAGGGGTAGGATTAGAATTATATAGCTCACCAATTTGATTGACAATGATTAGTTTTATGAGAAATCATGTTGTGATTGAGAGTGATCAAGATTAATTTATGGTAATTTTTCCATCATGATGTCTAGGAATTTATCCTTGACATTTGATTATGATTCAGTGTTATAAGATGTTGCCACATTTCCCATGTTTTCTTTATGATTATCATGTTATATTATTCCAAATTGTTAATATTTATTATTCTCTCCCATTTTATGCCACATTAATTTTACTATTTTCAAAAAAAGATTATATTCTTCATTTTATGCCATTTTATTCCCTTACTGGGATTTATATCTCATCCCTTTCTTCTATATTTCCCCAGGTTATCCCATGATGTTTTAATTTTGATGGAATATTATGATCATATTAATGACATTTTCAATAAAGATGAAATATTTAAAGTTTTATGTTGTTATGTAATGTAACTAATTCCAAAATAAAATAGAATTATTGATCTACCATGTTGTATTAATATAAATATTATGTAATAAATCATGTATTAACCGGTAATATTGAGAAAGGATTTCATAGTTGTATCAAAGGAAGTGTTTGGTAATTTTAAGTTTATGATTAAAGAAATATTGTGAAATCCTTGGAGATAAATCAAATTATTATAAAACATCCATAATTTTTTAAGTATATATTAAGTGATTTATCACGAAAATACATCCATTTCTACATATTATAAAAGGATGCGACTCTAGAACCTATGTACATTGGGGAAAACCTAAAAACGTCATGTTGAGCTAGGGTTGACTGGGAAATGGGTAATAAAAAAAGACCTTGTTGCTCACTTGGTTTGACACTCACAAGGGATATTATTTGGTAAATTTATTATATCATTAAGAACCAATATTAAGGGAATAAAAAATTCTCATAAGAGTAAATGTTAGAAAAAATATCAAGGATAACATAGTTTGAAACATAGATATTCATAATTTTAGAAATAAATGAAATTTATTTGTTATCCCTTTAATTTCATTAGATTCCCTCTTTATGTGTTTAATATATTAAAAATACTCATCCCTAAATTTTTTTATTCAAGGTAATTATAGAAAATTGGTGGAATCAAGGAAAAAACAATGCTATGAGAAATGTGATGACTACCCCAATAAGATGCCCAACCCGATAGGAGCATGAATCAAAAATATTATGATGATACTCTTTCTATTGGTGTAGAATATAAATAGAATCCTCTATCAGGAGGAGCGTTAAAATCCCCCCTAAGGGAGGTCAATCAATGATTTAGATCATTATGTAACAAATGCCTTTGAATTGAAATGGATCATTTTACCCCTTAATCACAGAACGATGAATCAACTCTATTGAGAAGATATTTTCCATTGGTCATTGTTATAAACAAGAGAAGTTTCTACTTGATTCTTTTCATATAGTTTCTGAGGCTATTTAGTGGTATAAATTGATCTAGAATAATAAGTTTGAGTAAGAGATAGAAGTGATGGGGTGGAAGGAATTATGTAAAATGTTTTTTGATAAATATTTTCCTCACAAACATTGGCATAAAATTGATAGTGATTTATTTATACCCCTGAAAGAAGATGATGAATCTATCAGGTCATGTAATAAAAACTTCATAACACTTCCACAATACACCTTCTATTGTTTCATTACCCACAAATTCAAGGTTGATAGCTTATTTGGGGTTCTAAAACCTAGTTTATAAAAATATCTAGCAATCCAAGAAATTGGTAGCTATAAATTTTTTTGATGTTCTGTCAATGTTGAAATAGAGATCAGAGAATCTCAACAGTTTAATAGGGATAGGAAGAAAAATGTAAAGTTCAATTTTGATAGTCTGATAGATAAATATAATTGTGCTAGGAAATTTCAACTTCCCACATTTCAATAGTTTATAAATAAGAACCTTAGAAACTACGTAAGGGGAATGAGGGGATTCATTATTTATAGGGAGGAATGAATCATATATAGTGATTACTAATAAGATAAACCCACTAAAGTGATACAGTAATGTAATTATACTATCAAAACGGATTGTATTTTTCATTTCATCAAAATAAAGAAACCATGGAACTTGGAAAACCAATTCACTACGAAAAGGTTTTTTAGATACCACAAAAAACCTTCAATATAGAATGGGCGAGATTATTCCATCGCAACTGATGATATGGATCCGGAAAAGGATGTGGTGAATTATATTTTACCTATCAATTCAATAATAGGAAATATTTTTTTATCACGGTTCTTTAATTTCTTTCATTTCATGAATTTTTAGAATAACTACTCAAAACCCACCACTAAACATTTCAGTAAAGATGTTAATGAAAATGAAAAATGGGAAATTATTTCATCCCAAGTATATAACTCCTCCTCTAACGAAATTTCAGGTATGCACTTCCCAACAAACATTTTTCATACTCCCTTTAGGGGAATTTGATGAAATTATGATCCTGGATTGGATTTAACTATAAACATCCAATATAAATTTATATGATAAGGAAATCACTCTCTTTATCATGAATCAAAACCATATTATATACATGAAAAAGGAGGAGTATGAATCTTATTTAGCACCAAAATCTCAAGAATGGATATTTTTTACCAACAAAAAACCATATATACCTAAAATGATTATTTCTATGGATAAAATTATTCTAGAAGACATACCGATTATGAGGGGATATATTAATGTGTCTCTAAAAGAATTTACTGGTCTTATTTCTAGTTAATATTTTTAATTTTATATCATTATTAAACCGAGGGAATTACCATTCTATAAAAAATTATTTGGATGAGGAAAATATATTTTGATTTTTTCCCACGTAATGAGTAAAACAATTTCTTAGAAAAAGTGTAATTTCTATTATAAACACTATATTTTGTGTAAAATTATAGATGTTGAGGATTTAAATGAAAATAATTAGTTTACTGTTGAGAAAATAAGAGTTATTTTCTAAAAAAACTAACAAAAACCTAATTACAACTTTTCGATACATAATTTAAAGAATTGTACAAATACAATTTTTTATTAAAATAATTATAAAATAAGTTTCATATTGTTAAAAAAGAGATTTATAAATTCCACATATTTTTCAAGGAATAATTTTGAGTAAATTATTTGTTTTGGAAAACTATCTATATTTTTTTAATTTCATATTTAGTTGATGATAATGTCATAAAAGTTATATAATTGTTACAAACTATATTTTTCAGTAATACAATAAAAATAAACTATTTTAGAAAAATAAAAAAATCTATAACTTAATTTATAAACATTAAATTGAAAAATGTGGTTAATGATATCAAAATAAAATTCTAATTTTTTTAATTTCATCTTCTTAATGAAAAATAAAATATAAGGGAAAAACATTTCTTAAAAAAATACACTTTCAAGTATTAAATGGTAATAATCATATCTCATAAAATTTCATTGTTAAATGAATATTAATATATTGGATTTAAATATTATTATATTCATATTTTAAACATTATTAATTTAATTTAATAGGTAAAATATAAATTTATTAAAAATACTTCTTTGAAATT
Organism: Viscum album; assembly: GCA_963277665.1. Classification (NCBI taxonomy): domain Eukaryota; kingdom Viridiplantae; phylum Streptophyta; class Magnoliopsida; order Santalales; family Viscaceae; genus Viscum; species Viscum album. The sequence goes on along the minus strand of OY728146.1, from coordinate 736,010,115 downwards.
TTTTTTATTACATTCATTTAATTACTAACAATTTAATAGTTAAATTTGAGTAATTGATTTGAATTAAAATAAGTCAAAAATATTTTAAAAGTGTTGATATTTATGAAATTTACATATATATTTTTATAAAAATTCATTTTATAATATTTTTATTTAAGTGAGGACTTACTGTTAATCCAATTATGTTATTGATGTTTTATTTCATATTGTATTATTTTAATAAGGAATGACACAATTTATTTTGGTTTACTTTTTCATGCCTCTAAATATATTCAATATAATATTTATATATGGGGAAATTAATATTAAAATACAATGTTTTTACATCAAATTACAAGTCTTATGTGTCATATCCTTATCGGAATGATGTAGTAATCAAAAGGAAATAATCACAAGAATTAATAATGTTCAACCTTGAAAGCATAACCCTGATAGTTTTAGGATGAGTTATAGGACCTGGTTTCCTGATTTCAAAAAAATGAGTAGAATTATGATAATTTTTAAAGAAATAGTAGTAGAAAATATCCTAGAGTTCTTGGATTCGAGTGAATATAAATTCTCCATAACAAAGGGTTTTTATTGTGGAAATAATCCCTCTGAACCTATCTCCAGAAAATATTCTAGACTACTCATGAGATGGAATTTATACCATCATTCAATACTTCATCATGGATCTCCAAAATCCACTACATGAGATGGACTTCAACTATATATTTCTCCTTATGTATTATGCATATTGTAATTTTACTTCTTCAAGTTTAATGATTTATTTTTTATTTAAAATTATGATCGAGGATCTTGCTTACTGAAGAACATATTTTTTAGTGGCAGTAACCACAACTACATTCTTCATTTTCATGGTGTTTTCAAGATGCATTAACCCTTATTATTCTTATTTTGTGAACATAAAATTTATAAATGCAATTGGATCTTATCCTTTGATTCCAGAAAATTTCTCTTTTTCTTTTAGTTTTTAGGTTCTCAGGTTTTCAACATTTCTTCCTCATCATCTACATATTTAATATTTATATAATCATGAATATTCATTCAATGTAGACTTATAATAAATTAATGATATTCACTATTGAGATATTTTATAAACCAAAATCATTTGAATTGAGTTAAGATCCTACATTTAATTATTTATAACTCTTAACTTGTTTCATTCCTCATTCTCCAAATTATATTCATATATCATAATCTATAAATCTCATAATAATATATAGGTTACATTATTTTTATGAATTTCACAAAAAAATACATATGAAATATGGAGATACTCACATGGAATGGAATACATATCCATAAATTTTGAAAACAACACCTTTAGTTTGATACATTATCCTCTTTATGAATCAAAAATGAATAAAAACTTCATTTTTATGTTTAGTTCCATTAATTATCAGAAATGAAATAAAATTAATTTGTTTATAATTATTCATAAAATTTTTATTATGGAATTATTAGTAAATCATTAATAAAAAATATTTATGTGTCATTTGTAGTATGAATCATAAAGTGTCTATAAGTTACTCAAATTCAAAGGAGAATTTATCTTACAAACATTCCCCATTATTTTGAATTTACTAATATACTAGTGTAATGAATCATATGAAACTATATATTGACTAATAAAAACATTTTAATTAATCTTATGCCACTTCAATGGAACATAGAAAACTATATAATAATGAACACATAGTACACGGTCCTTTACAAAAATTCATTATAGAGTGAGATATGACTCATTAAAATATCCTAAAATGATTCTTATATAGTGTAAAATGGATCATACATTATCTTAGACATAACATTTTCCATAAATCTATATTTTACTAAATTTTTAAAACACTTCTATCCACATCGGGAAAACTAGAAATGCCATAGGAACACTACAGAACACATCCAAAGGATCAATGTCCAATGGATAGGGTCTATAAATTATTTAATTTCTATATTATTAAAAATGAAATCCAATTATAGCTTCTCCATTATCTAGTAACTTGTTTACTTCTATTAACAATTTCAGAAAATACTATCGTCTTTAATGCATGTCTTCATGAGGAATAATTGTTCATTAATTATCACTTGTTGGGTGTTTTAATTTTAACTATATCCCCTTGATATTACTTTATGAAAAAATTTTACCAGTACCCATATGACCTAGAAATACAACTGTATCATTCCATAATGTTTTTATAGCTTTCATACGTGGCACTTCATGTATCCAGCCTTATTATCTTACTTATTCAACAACATTTTCTTATTCTATTTGAGTAATTTTTCATGATTATTCATGAATTTATTTACATATTATCATCCTTAAATAATTTATTTTTCATAACCTCTTCCACTTAAAAACTAAGTATAGTGTCTTCTTGAGCTTTAAATTTCTATCTTCAGGATGTTTTTATACTTTAAATCGAGTTTCTTTTCTCCATTTCTAGTCTACTCCCCCATGATTAATGCTTGTTCCTTGGAAATGTAATTTTGAAACAAAAAAATTATTTTTTATTTCCATATCATCCAAAAGACCATCAATTTTCCCTAAATATTTATATTTCATCATTTTTAAAAAATATTTTTGAAAAAATAGTTGAGGTAAATTAAAATTAAAACTATTTTTTTTTAATTTTTTTAGGGGGGGTTCCCCTTTTAAAAATCATATTTCTAACTTTTTTGTATGGTATCACAATTTTTATGTATTCTTAAAGCCCGAATTCTAATAATTTTTATTTTTCAATGAAAAAAATTAGATAAATCATATTAAATATAAGTTAATAAAATTAATCTAATTTGTAACCCTTTATTGTCCTTGGACTTCTTAAAAGATTGCGATTATTTGGGAATAACCTCTAATTTTTTTCATAATTTTCAAGTATTTTACACTATGAATTTTTATAATTTATATATAAAATTCTTACCTCATAGAAATATTATTCTTTTGAAACATGTTTTCATTGAGATATTCTAGCATCTTATGCTATTAAAACATTTCACATTGATAATTTTAATCTACATTTTTAGATAATTCCCCATTGTATCATCAGTTATTTTCTATTTATCCACCATTTAAACATCTATCATTATTTTGTAATATTTTCTATGTGAGGAAACATTTTTTTATCTTATCATGTATTCAACGTAGTCATATCCTTCTTCCTCATCAATGATTGATGTTTTTATGTATTTTATCCTATTTAATAGAGGTTTCATTAAATTAAGTGGTACCTTAAACATTATAATCACTCTAATATAATGTGTCTTATCATTTATCCCTTCTCAAAAGATATATGAAGATCATTATTGAATACATTTTCTCTCTTATAGAGTCACGTTTTCAAGATTTGTCTAATATTATATTAGAAATACATTCTTTCTCATCATCACTCAAAATGTTATCAATTATATTCATTGGGTACTAAATTCAAAATTTCAAAATACATCCATAAAAAAATTGTTTAATATGAAGTAAATGTTAGTATTAATCATTCCCTCCAATAATATTCTATTATAAAAATTCCATGGATTTCATATGATCTAAAATCCATTTATAATGACTTTTTGGACCTAAATATAATGCAACCTCAATTTTAGATTTCATTTTAAGCCTTGGATTTCAATTTTATCTCCCCTTTTTTTAATACAAGTAGATTCTTAATTTGATAATTATGGATTGTTTTATAAAACTCTTTAATGGATAAATACCCAATCACCCCCATGGATGATATGTTAGGATGAAATATATAAGGTAAATTCCTTAGTAGATTCTTCATAATATTATAATATTATTAATTATCTCTAAATACAATAATGTATAAATCTATTTTATTTACCCTTGTAAATTATCCATCCATAGTATCATCATCAGCCATATGGATATTTATTAAAAATAGATTTCAAAATCCTAATTTTCTTTTCCTTAATCATTAAATTAAATTTAAAATTATTAAAAATATTTTCTCATATATCCAAGGTAGTTTTAAGTCTCTCTATCTTAGTGTAGAATATATCATATAGAGAAGACATGATGGAATTTCTAGATCTTCCATGAACATTAAAATTTATCTTTCCAATAAATGTCCTCGTAGAATCTCATATATGTGGTTTAAATGCCACTGTTACATCAAAACTCACCTTACGAAATAGTCATAAATGTTATATAAGAATTTGTTTCTTTCATTCATGGAAATTAATTCCCTAAAAAATAGGCACCCCTATACCATTTTTGATATTAGTATTCTCCTAATATATATTGGTATATTTCAAAGAAAATATAAATTTAATTTGATGCCATTGGTAATTACATAAACATATGAGATTATTGAGAGATTTTTTGGTTTTATTAGTGAATCTTATATATTTTTAAGAATTCATCGTTTAAAAAAACATATTGGGATGCTTAAATCCTTGATTGAATCTTCTTCTGTCTTACAACATTAAATAAATGATGTATAAATCAAAATCCACAAAATATAAGAATTTACATGTTTAAACATTCAAATCCCAATCTTTTCCTTGTTATGTTTATGTTCCATGACCTGGACTCATAAATATATATAAGACCAATATCATGTTTAAAAATTCACTTAAAAAGATAGGTAGTAAATTTCCTAATTTTCATTGTCACCAGCAAATATAATTTCCACCTATTGAGGAATTATTTGTACTACCATCCCTTCAGTTCATGATATCTCATAGAATACTTTTGGATATATCTATATGGGGACATTGTTCCACCTCATGGTAAATCTTTAAGGTTACTACTAACCTCTTACTTGAATAGGTATTGAATCAAGACTATCTCCTCATCCTATATCCATATTGGCCTTATCTTCCTTTATAAACTTGCATCCAATTATTCTATAGGTATAGTATCACAGACTATGATTACTCTATCAGATCTATGAATGAGTTCATAATATCATCAACCTTATTCAATACATGTTTGTTTTCTTTAAAACATCTTCCCTCATCCAATGTATTTTATACAAATGGATACCTTAACATAAAGAATATATTCTACACTGATAATATCAAATACCTCTATTTTAATTTTGGTAACTTGTTCTTATGATCTCAACATTTCTTTTAAGTCACATATATATTTTATATTAACATAATTGTGAATATTATATCCATAAAGACTTATGTAAATAAGATTATATTCAACACCGAGATATTCTCATATTCAAAATAATTTCAATCAAGTCATTTTCCTCATGTATTTCTCCCTAAAACGAAGGTTGTTTCATTACTCATTATTTTTATGATATTTATATAGTTTTATATATAATTCTCCACACAATTTGCATGTAATTTTTTTAAATAATTACACATTTTTATGGATCCAATACATGTGGAGTAGAAATCATGTCAACATCTTCTCACAATATATTTTTTTGATTCTCTATTCATTGAATGAATCATAATGAATTTCAATATCATTCTGATATTTAATTATTTTGTAGACCATAGATTCCATCATTTTAATTTATTCTCATTATTTCTCACATATTTACTCTAGAGTTATAAAAAATTAAATATTAAAAAATTATATATGTTAAAATTCAAAATGAATCATTTAATGTTTGATGGTGACTCATAATATGTGTAAAATGGAACATACAATGATTTATAATTTTTCAGAAATGAATCATAGAATCTTAAAAGGATTTATACAAAAAATAGAAATGAATGGTATCGAAAAATGTAATGAATTAGAAAAAACAGTAATGGATAATAAGAAGCTCTAAAATGATACATTCAATTTCTAGTGTCCATGCAAATTTTTATCCTAGATTCTAAAGTGACTCATACCCAATTCATTAAATGGTTACAGGACAATGTCAAGTGATGCATATAAAATGTCACCCATTGGAATTTTATTCAACTCCATAGATCAATCAATTTTTACAACGTCTTCAATCCACTTCAACCCAACTCCAAATAACTAAAAATTCTTTGAACCATATATAAAAGTACTAATTCAACTAGATGAAATCTCTAATTTCATAAAATGATTCCTTATAAAATATAAAAACTAATTCCAACAACCCACATAGTTGTCGATTCTTATGTTTTATTATATATTATAGACAAAACTGTCATCATTAGTACTCATATTTACCATGAAGAACAATTCATCCATCTTCACATATTGGGACTACTACCAAAAAGTTTATATCCCGGATATTCAAGAAGTAGCAATATTTCCCATTTTATTTTTGATGTGGGAAATAAAATCTCCATCTTTATTTCCATTTAAGATGGTATCAAGTCATCCATATCTCACTCATAAACTGAACGCTTATTAAAAAATTCATTCATATTGTCACAACCTCACAAATTTACAAAAAATCTATTCTCTTTAATGGGAATTTTATAATTAATAAAGGTATAATAGATTTTTTTTATTTATAAATATTTATTACGGATGTAATTTATAGAAAATAATTATAAATTTTTTTAAAAAAAATTGAAATAATAAATTATTATTATTATTAATTTCAAGTTAGAATAATAACATTTTTTTATAATATGTGATTTTTTAAAAATAATTATCATAATAAATGTGATTAATTATATTATCAATCACTAATAATTATTATCTGTTTTAACATGTAATTAATTAACAATTGTTAAAAATAAAATTAGTTTATATGTAATTGTAATCTTATTAATATTTATTAGTAAGGGTCGATACCTATACCTGACTATTTCTCTATTTAGTGTAGCTTTTAATTTTCTTTTTTTTAATTTATTGTGAGTGGGTCCCTGAACCCACATCCTAGACATTATTTGATTATTATATTTTAAAATAATCTTCCAAAAACAAGGTCAGTAATTAACAAATATGATGAACTATAATTATTGATGCTCATTTTTATTTTTTAAGAATAAAAATAACAAATTATAATTATTAATTACTAATAAAATAATAATTTTTTTGTTTGGTTCTAGATTTGTTAAAATAATTTTTTGTCTATGGTTTGGAGATAAAAAATGTTTAAATCCACCAGTACAACTTTTGGTTCAAGATAGAGATGGTGGAGTGACAATGAAAAAGTCTAGATGAATTTATGTTAGCATACCCGATGATAGTAATCCAAAGAAGGATACCAAATTTTAACCATGGAATCATTTTATGGGGACAAAGATGAAGCAAAAGATACAAGTGTGAATGAAACTCAAGGGATAGATAAGAGTATTTATGAAGGATTCTGTGGGTGGTTTTAAAAAAAGGGAAATAATATGAGTTAGTTAATTAAATATAAGAGTTAAATAATACACTTTTTGGAAGTGGGAACTATGTACATGAATATAGAGTTGAGATGATTGATACCTTGGATTGATTTAATGGATACCGACTATGATTAGAGTGGTATGACCACTATAATTTGAGTATTGGAAGGTTTTATTGTTTCGATTGTACTAGTTAGAAACTACTATATTTATTAGGATAAAATATAAAATGATTTTTACAAAGTAAAAAGATTATATAGTAACAATATTCTAATTCTGTAAATTTATGTAAAGAAACATTCCCCCTATTTAGTAGGGCTATGTCTGAATCTCTTGAAACATGTATTTTTTTTCATTTCCACATTTAATCACTTTCATTAACAAGTTCTTGTTTAGTTCATTTGTAAGTTATATGTTGTTATATGGAGACATATATGTGTAATGTATTCATTGTTTTCTTAGTATTGATTTTTCAAGTTAATTATAGTTAATTATTTCCACATTGTATGTTATAAAGGCATAATAATCAGTGTTTTGTCAGAATTTTAAATAAATTCAATTAGTGGTATCAGATATTTGTTGCAAACATTTTTTATGACGAGAACATAGATAATATTTTTCCGATTTTAGTTTATGAGCATCATTATGCCATTTTATTTGAATAAGAATCCATCTAAGTAGTTCTTAATCCCCCTTACATATTCTAGAATTTATTAAGAGTTAGTAAACTTTCAAAAGAAATGATGTTAGATAGGGTACATTATGAGTAGGGAAGATTGATGGATTTTTTATAGAGAGAAATTATTGATTGATGTACATAATAAAAGGATCTTGATCTTCCATTGATGGGTATCAATCAAATAGTGATTAATAAGTATGAAAATAGAGAGGCTGGATAGTACTACATTTTCTTTGATTTAGACGTGATGAGCTCAGAACATTGCATAAAATATCATAGAGATGGAGACTAATTTAGAAAACATGATGACTCATAATTACATATATGAGAAAATAAAAATGATAATTAAGGTATTGATATTGTGGAGGTTATTCAGCATGTGGATGTTGGATGTTAAACAAATATTTAACACCACCATTGACATCAACTTGATTTAGAGTTAGTAGGAGTCAGTGGTGGAGAAATATAGAGACCAAATGTGGTGATTTTTCTACACTCTCTAATCCCCAAATATTGAGATGTGATGGTGAACATTTTTAATAACATGTATTTAATGAAACCTTTGTGTTGTAGATGTAAGGTATCTTATTCTAAACATGCAACTTTTTAGAAGTATATCCATTGAGTTTATGAAATTTCATACAGAGTGGAAGGAAGAGGATTTTACCTATCCTGAAATAGTCACATGAAAGGAAAAGTAAGGATAAGTTAGAGAAATATTATATCGGTAGATGTTGGTCCAATATGATAGTATTGTTGTTAGAAAGGTCATATTAAAGAACATTGCTGCTAGTGATGGGAAATTCAAAAATATATTGTTATTACCTTAACATTTATACATAACATTCCCCTATCATTTTAATTATATATCTTATTATGTATTATGGTTATAGAAAACACATGACTTATATGGTTTTATAATATCATATTGAATTTAGAATACCTTTATGAGGCTACATCATTGATAATATACCCATTGAACAGTTATCACATGATTAGTAGAGATATAGGGTTTTACCAAATCCAATTGACAAAAACAAAAGAACTTTTGTCCTCACCCAATAGTATTGTACCCTATATCACTGGTATTTTTCATTTACATGGATCAAGCTATGATCTATAAAATAAAGCATGAATGAAAATTTTTATGGGAGATTCTCAACCTCATTGACATCATTCCCCCAACCATAACGCCAAACAACCCCATAAAAGTCTCACAATCACACAAATTTCCATTAAAGAATTTTTTGGTGTATTAGAGGCTATGTATCAAGACCATAACAATAAGAATATTTATATTTTATATAATAATGAATATAATTTCATTTTAATTAGTTTAAATTATAATTGATTTTTATTTTGGTACAACAAAATACAAATTTTATTTTTAATTCAATTTTTTTTTGAATTAATGATTTTTTCAAATGAATCATATTTTAAAAAAGTATTATTATCAAATAATGGTTATTGAATAAAAATTATTATATAATATTTATGATGTAAAATTTATTTTTTATAGAGGTTTAAAAACTATTATTGTATAAAAAAAAATTAAATAAATGTCGATTTATATTTTAGAAGTAAAAATAATAATATTCATTTCTTTTTGAATAAAATGAATAATATTTATGGAATGAAAATTTTTAAATTATCCAATAGTGAACTTTTCATTCTTTTTTGAGATAATCAATTTTTTTGGTAAAAATTAAATACTGTTTAAATATATGGTGCATATAATGACATCCTAATGGCCCAAAAGTGATTTAATAAATAATATAATGTTAATCCAAGAATAATAAAATGATTTATAAGTAAAATAATGTTATTTTTTGTTAATTTATTTGTTTATAAATCCATTATTAATCATAAAAAATATAGAATATATTTTATGGTTTTAAAATCATTTCATTAAGTGTATGAATAATTTCCATATCAACAAGGGTATTATTTAATCAATTTGAGCTCTTTTACATAAGAAACAATGAAAAATACTCCCATTTGGTAGAAATAATGGGATAAAACCATTGAAAGGTTTGTGGTATTGGTTATTTTATTATATAGAGTCCAAAACCTGTGTTTGAAAAATAATAAAAAAAACTCCCACTAATTTCTTATATAAAACCACCCAAGCTCCCATTTATCTTTACTAAAAATCCACAAAGAATTTCCTTATTCTCCCCTCACCTCTCTAGAGTCCTCCCATGGTTCCCCCATGCACTAAATAATCTCCTCTTATTAATTTGGAGGCACACACTCGAGTATGGGATATTTTCTATCTCTTTATTAAACATTATTCATTATCTTATGCCTCCTTTTTCCAATTACGAATTGTGGGATATTTTGTTTCTATATCTTCATTACTATTAATTTCCTGACCAAATAATTATAGACCCTTTTCGCTCCCATAAACCAACATTATGAATTTTTAACTGACTGTAAGGACCTGACCTTATTACATACGTAATATTGAATTAAGAAAAAACTTCCTTTTACATTGATGATATTTTCATGTTTCTATCATTAGTGAATTAGGACAAAAAAATTCATAACATTAAAAATTATTATAGAGTGGATACCATAAGAACAATTTCTATATTTTTCAAAATAAAAAACATTAAAACATAAAACAAGACTGCTTGACAATTCGTCAACATTTAACATGGATTAATTACTTGTCTTACACATCCATTAACCTGTGAAAATCATTGAAAAGCATGGTATGAGCACAAAAGCTCAGTAAGGGATAGAAAATAAGGAAAGATCACATTAGTCCCTGAATACACATAACGCGGGAAAGAATTTCCAAAATTCATTCTTGTCGCCCATATAAACTTAATTTGTGTAACATGAGACTTACACAAGATACACACAGAACATGAGAACATAAATATAATCATAAAGGTATCTTGGGGAATTACATAAATAATCTTGTAACAATTCATGGCTACCTTATAATTTGTAACCCTCACGGCTACCTTACTTTGTTTAACCATCGCAGTTACACTAAGACTAACCATACACCCGAACTCCAACATACACATAGACATTGCATTGGAGGGAGATATAGGTCCCACCCTTCATCATAAATAATTCCCAAGAACCAAACCATAATCATACAACATGAATAAGTCCAAAAAAATATTACTTTTGAATTTCGTAAAAGCAAATTTAAAAAATGGATTTTTAAAGAAAAGCCCCTTATAAATATCATACAATTGAAGAGAGACTTAATAGAGTAGATGGATTATGTATATATACTGTAAATACACATAAATAAACAGAATATAATCATAACCAATCACACAAAAAATTTAAATAACACATAAATAATGAAGTAGAAGGTTTACCCAAAGAATGAAAATCGGGTTAAGAATTCCATTACCTCATGTTTGTCTTACTTCAAACATGTTTCAACATCTTGTATAATGGGTAAAATAGTGTTTATTAGAATTTTACAGAGACATGTTCATGTTTATAACATCTTATATTATCATTTCATAAAATCATTTCAACATTTAATTGTTAGTATTTTCTCCTTGCACTTTTTTTGGGTGAGTTCTTAACATGATTTCCATGATTGGTTCATGGTGGATGTTGTTGTCGAATGGAAGTAAAATTTCAGAATTGGAATGGAAATGTATTTACATATTTCCTGTACCATAATTTATACCATTTATCATTTCAATGTTTAATACGAGGGTGATTCAAAAGTTAAAACATTAATGATGTTCGTTTAGATCATTTTAGTGGTTCTTTGATAATGACAACCTAATTTTGTCTTATAAATTAGAACCATGAGTACAAAATAATTATAAAAACATGGGTGATTCATAACACATATATTATAACCCAGTTCATCCATATAGATGGTTTCATGACCATACTTGAATGAATTAATGGGAATTGAAATCACATCATCCACGATGTCGGTAATTCGACACATCATGGATAATGTTTTTATTCCTTAAATAAGTTTGATAGGAGAAGAATAATGATGTGGAATTTTATATAAATATGATAAAATCCAGAATATAAATGATTTTTGTAGATTTAATGCCTCTTGGGCAAGGAGATATAAATAAAGAATGTGGAAAAAACTCAAAATAAAAGAATAAGTGAGAAATATCTTACAAAAATTCGGCAGCCCAATGGCTATGCGACAGGGTTTTAGAAAACATTAATAAGATATGGGAAAAGGCCCACCCATCCAGAAATATATCATAATACATAATAGAGATAGAATAAGAAGGAAACAAGAACATGGTATGGAAACTTGAATGATATACCACATAAAAGAGAACTTGAATGGAAAAAGAAAGAAATTGAGAATTTTCTTACCTTGCACAGTTACCCTTAGAACATGACGGTTGGGACCTTGGGGGTTGGGAAATCCTAGGAAAGACTACTATGGAGGTAATGAGGCCAAATATTAGTTGAGGGAGAATTGGGAATTGATTCAATGAAGGGAAGAGTTGGTATTTATATGAAAAGTTAGGGATTATTTTAATAATATTCAAGGGACACCTCATGAGTGGTATTTGAAAAAGCATGGGCTTGCCCATGGTATTTTCACATGGTATAAGACATTTAGGACACCTCACATATTATTTAACTATACACAAGTCTACCAGATTTATGACATCATTATTACATCATTAATGATGTCATTAACACACCGAAACTAAAAACTGTATTTTTACTATTTACTGAAAAGTCAACTGTTTCAGAAAAATTCCTAAAATTAACTGTAACTATTTATCGACATGTTAATTTCAAAAATGAAGACCATATTTTTAAATAATTTTATAAATATTCTAAAATTAATTTTTTTTTCAAAAATCATACTTAATTCCAAAATTATTTATTTAAAAACTATAACTGCTTTTATATCACATTGAAAAATTAATCAAGATTTCATTATCTTAAATCCATAAGAAAATAAAATAACAATACAATTTACTATTCATTAGGGTCATATTATAATTCATATTAAAATATATAAGGGTGTGCTACTATTCAACAAAAAACAATTTGGTTCTAATAGACTCCAAATAACATACTGAACACAATTGTAAATGACAATTTCTTGATATTCAAAACATAGATATCGAAAAATTATGCTTAAAGGATAGTTATAAATATCTACTTAAATCAAAGTTACATTAATTTCTATTTATTTTTAGAAAAACCTGTGGTGTTACATTATTCCCACCTTCTTGAAATTGTGTCCTCACAATTTATTTACTTATTAAACAACTGAGGGTATTTTTTCCTCATATCATTTTAAGACTCTCATGTTGCTTCTTCTACCATTTGGTTTCCCTACAAAACCTTTACCTAGTGTATTACCTTATTCCTCAATACCTGTTCTCTTCTATCAAGAATTTGAACTGGTTTCTCTTCATAAGAAAGGTTCTCTTATAGCAGAACTGCTTTTGGGTTCAAGACATGTAATGAATCTGTCACATACTTTCTCAACATCGAAACATGAAAAACATTGTGTACATCAAACAAGCTCGGAGGAAAAGCTACGCATTATGCAACTATTCGAACTTTCTCTAAGATTTCAAAATGACCAATGAATTGTTGACTTAACTTCCATTTTGTACAGAAACACATCACACTTTTCCAAGGAATGATTTTAAGGAAAACATGGTCACCTACCTCGAAAGAGAATTCTTTCCTTCTATTATCTTCATAACTTTTCTACCTACTCTAAGCTTCCCTCATGTGCTACTGGATCATCATTTCATTCACATCCACTTCTTTTACAAATTCTAGCCCCATAAACTTTCTTTCACTGACTTCATCCCAAAACGTTGGACTCCGACATAGCTTCCCATACAAGGCCTCAGAATTTTCCATCTGAATACTGGAATGAAAACTGTTATTATAAGAAAAATCATATAAAGAAAAATGATGATCCCATAATCTCTAATAGTCCATTTAACAAGCTCGAAGCATATCCTCAAAAGTTTGAATCTTTCATTATGACTGCTTATTAGATTGAGGACGAAAAGATGTACTGAAATTTAACTCTCTTCCCAACAACTTCTGAAGTCCCTTCCAAAAGTTAGAAGTGAAACTGGGATCTCGGTATAATAAAATGGATAGAGGATCTCCATATAAACATACAACATCCATGAGATAAAATCGAGAATGCTGATCCAATGTCATTATATCTCGAATAAAAGAAAATGTGAAGACTTTTTTATCCGGTCAAAAATAACCCAAATTACATTGTTACCTCCAGAAGTCCTTGGTATCCCACCACAAAGTCGGTGGATACATTTTCCCATTTCCACTCTGGCACTAGAAAAGGTTGAAGCATCCACTTTGGTAACTACCTCTCTTCTTTAACATGTTGACACGTCAAAAATTTCATGGTAAAATTAGCAATATCTCTTTTCATTCCATCCCACCAATAATACTTCATAATGTATTTTTGCATCTTAGTACTGCTAGGATGAATAGAAACTGGAGAACTATGAGCTTCACACAAAAAATGTTTTTTCAACTAAGAATCACGGGGCACATACATCCCTTTTCAAATCTTAAAACATAATCTTTATCAAGGTTAAATTCTCGAAAATTCCCCATTTTACCCAATTATACATTTTTCTGTAGTTCACGGTCTTCCTTATGCGCTTTCTTAATTCTGTATGACAACAAAGACTGCACTGAAACCTGAAAAAAATTGAGGTATTCCCTGCACCAATAAATTCTAAGCCAAAATTCATCAAATCATTAATCAAGGGATCATGTTCCAAACGTATCATGATTAATTATGCATGATGTTTCTGACTTAAGGAACCACCACTTTGTTTTCTTTCCCAGGATGGTAATTGATCGTGTAGTCATAATCCTTTATCAGTTCTAGCCATCTTCTCTAGCTCATGTTTAATTACTTCTGAGTGAATATAAAACTATACTTTTATGGTTAGTATATATTTGTCATTTGGTTCTGTATAGATGATGCATCCATATTTTTAAAGAAAAAACCACATATTCCAATTCAAATCATGTGTGGGTTAATTTAGCTCATGAGGTTTATTTTTCCTCGAAGCATAGGCAATTACCTGATCATTCGGCATCAAAACACAACCAAGTCCCTTCAAAGAAGCACCACTGTAGATGAAAAATCACCATTGCGAGAAGGTAAGGCCAAAACTAGAGTATTTACCAATCTCTTATTCAGTTCCTGAAAACAAACATCAGATTCCTCAGTCCAAACAAATTTAACCCCTCTATGTGTAGACCTAGTTATCGGGCTAGATAACCGTGCAAAGTTCATAACAAATCATCTTTAATAAACTATTAACCATTGAAAACTACGATTCTCTGAAACATTTCTGGGTCTTGTCCATTCATCAAATACTTTTGTTTTGTTAGGATCAACTGTTATTCCATCCTTATTTATAACGTTTCAAAGAAAAGAAATATATGGCAACCAAAAATCGCAATTTCTGAATTTTCCATATAGTATCTTTTCATTTAATGATTGAAAAACAACCCTTTTATGTTTTTCATGCTTCTATTTATTTTTAGAAAATAACGGAATTTCATCAATAAATACAACCACAAACTTATCCATGAACTAATGAAATAATTTATTCGTTGGATTCATGAATAATGCAGGTGCATTAGTCAATCCAAATGGTATAAAAACAAATTCATAATGCCCATATCTAGTATGAAAGGCTATTTTCGGGTTGTCAACCTCCTTCACCTTTAGCTGATGGTATCCAGATCTCAAGTCAATCATGGAAAAGTACTGAGTGATTTGGAGATGATCCAACAAGTCCTCAATATGATTCAAATGATACTTGTTTTTAACAGCGATGTTATTAAAATCTCTATAATCAATGCAATGTCTCATGGAACCATCATCATTTTTTTTTCAAAAAATGGGGCTTCCCATGGTGAAGTGCTAGGATGAATGAAGCCTTTTTCAAGAAAATATTACAACTGGTTTTTCAAATCAAGAAGTTCTATTACAGACATACGATATGGGTGTTTTGAAATTGGCTTAGCATCAGGAACTAAGTCAATTGTGAATTATACTTCTCAATCAGTTATGACATCAGGTAGCTCATCAGGAAAAACATCAACATATTCATTTACCACTAGTACATCAATAATTTGAATAGTTCCCTTGTTTTCAACAATATGAGCATGATATATTTCATCTCCATATTTCAATAGTTTCTTAGCTTCTTGATATGTTATAAATTGTATGGGTTAATTATTGTATAAAAACTGATACTCTTTCTGAAAAATAAATTATTTATCTCTATAGTGAAACTTAGCATGACAATCTGGAAGCCAGTCCATTTCCAGAAAAACATCAAACTTGTCTATGGGTAAAACAACAAGATTTGTAGGTAAAGTATTTCCATAGACCACAATATAAAGATTCTTATAATTCCTCATTGCTATAACATTTCCCCTGGTGTATTAACAATAAGTTACGGTCTCATTTTTTGAGGTGATATTTCCAATTTACCATTAAATTTCTCAGAGATGATGGAATTTGTAGACCCCGTATCACACAAAATTTTTGAAAAATATGAGTGAACAAACAAAGTACCTAATACAACTTCATTGGATGGCCCGAAATCTACTAACGTAGTCGAAAAGGATCTCACTACACCTATCTTCTTTTATTCTAGCTTCTTTGCATCATTCGGATCTCTCCTTGGGCATGCATTTGCATAATAACCCATTTCACCACATTTACAACACTCTGCAGTCTACTTATCAGGATTAGTCTTTGTATCATTTTCGTTACAATCCTGGTCTATATATCCAAACTTACCACATTTAAAACACTTCCTAGATTTGCTAAGACATTCCCCAGGGTGTTTCTTGCCACACTTTTCAGAAACTAGAAATTGGATTTTCTTACCATCATATTTCTTTGGTTGATTATTACCCATTACTTTTCAACTGGACCTCTTCTTCTCTTTGTGTCCAAAATACACATGATAATCAGAAAACTCCATATCTACCCTCTCAGAACATCCGATAAGTTTCTCATAACTTTTGAATTTACAGGAGGCCAACACCCTTCGATACCATGGATTCAATCCTGAGTAAAAGTGGTTGATATTTCTATCAAGATCTTGAATAAGATTTTGAGCATACCTTTGGAGTCGGGTGAAGTTTGCTTCATACACAGCCATTGTGTCTTACTCCTTCTGTTTCAATTCAAGGAATTGATTCTCTATTCTATGTCGCACCACCTTAGGAAAATATATTTCAAGGAAAAGAATTTTAAATTGATCACACTCTAAGGAATCAAAATCCTCTCTACCCCTGATATTCCATACCATTTACCACCACTGATATGCTTCCCCTTCAAAACAATAAATGTAAAATCTTCCCTTTTTATTTTCCGAACATCCCATAACATCGAATATCTTTTCATGGGCTTTGATCCACCCTTCAACTGCTACTGGGTCAGAAGATCTATTGAATGTCGGAGGATGTGGTCTCATAAAATGTTCCACTACTGTCATGTTCCGTTGTGGTAGCTATATTGGTTCTTATGCATAGATTCCACCACCATTTATTTCATGTGTTAGATGATCCATTACTGTCACAAACTACTTAGGTCCAATCCCTACCATCCCAGGCTGTAGTTCCGGAAGGATGTCATTCTGTCGATGCCTCTCCTCTTTGGCATCCCTGTTCCTTCTATGGACAACCATTCTGAAAAAACACATCTTAGATGAAGCAACATGGTAATCATTAAATGATAAAACATTTTAAATAAAACATAGAGTGAAAGTCATTTATGGTATACTATTAACATCACCATAAACCCTAAATTTATCTAATCCATCCTCTGATTCCAACATTAAGGACCCGACCATATTACATACATAATCATGAATTAAGAAGAAACTTCCTTTTACATTGAGGATATTTTCATGTTTAGAGCATTAATTAATTAGGACAATAAATTCATACCATTACACATTATTACAGAGTGGATACAATAAAAATAGTTTCTATTTTTTTCAAAATATAAAACATTTAAACATAAAACAAGACTCCTTGACAAATATTCAACATTTAACATGGCTTTATTCCTTGTCTTAAATATCCATTAACCTATCAAAATCATTTAAATACTCGGGATGAGCACAAAATCTCAGTAAGGGATGGAAAATAAGGAAAGATAACATTAGTTTATGAATACTGATAATGTGTGAAAGAATTTTCAAAAGTCATTATTATCACCCATATATACTTACTTTTTTTAACATTATATTTACAAAAGATACACACAAAACATGAGAACATAAATATAATCATAAAGATATCTTTGGGAATTATGTACATAATCTTGTAACAATTCTTGGCCACCTTATAATTTGTAACCCTCACGGCTACCTTACTTTGTGTAACGATCACAGTGACACTTGGAGTAACAATACTGCTGAACTCCAACATACACATACACAATGAATTGGTGGGAGATATAGGTCCCACCCTTCATCATAAATAATTCCCAAAAACCAAAATATAATCATACAACATGAATAATTCCCTAAAAACATCACTTTGGAATTTCGTAAAACTGAATTTAAAAAGAGGATTTTTAATGAAAATCCCCTTATAAATATCATACAATTGACGATAGACTTAATATAGTGGATATAGTATTTATATATAATTCAAATACACATTAAAAAACATAATATAAACCGAACCCATCTCACAAACAATTTAAATAGCACATAAATAATGAAGTAGAAGGTTAACCCAAATAATGTAAATCGGGTTAAGAATTCCTTTACCTCGTGTTTGTCTTACTTCCAAATTGTTTAAACTTCCTGTATAATGGTTAAAAGAGTGCCTATTAGTTTTTTACAGAAACATGTTAATGTTTATAACATCTTATATTATCATTTCATAACATCATTTCAAACTTTAATTGTTAGTATTTTTCTCCTTGCACTATTTTTGGGTGAGTTCTTTGTAACACCCCAAGCTTCCACGATACGCTTCTCTTTCAATAATGCAATAGTTTGCATTGTACGCAAGTTCGAGATTCTAACACACCGCGACCAATCAAAATAGCCATTATGAATAGTAATACCCACTTTTTGAAATTATATATATATTATATTTCAATATGGACTTCCTTTTTGGATTCTTAATTTCGAAATTAGCCTATGTTGAATTTTTTGTATTTTTCTGAGAACATCCAATTTTTTATGAATAGGGAAAAATACATAAAAACAAAATTTTTAATCAAAATAATTTATAGTGATAAATTATTCTATTTAGTGGGTTTAAAGAGTAATTGGAATATATTTTTACCATTTTATCAAATGGTGGTCATTAGAATTAATTTCACTTTGAAATTGGACATAAACAACTGTCAATCTTTTAAAATATATTGTTTCATAAAAACACGCTATTTTTTGTGACAACAGGAATTAATTATAAAATTGATTAATGCAACTTATATGTTTGGAATTTTTTAAAATAGACAACATTTTTGAATTCGTAATATCAATTATATCTTAGGGTGAAATTTTGGCATTGTTCTGAAAAACATCAATTTTTGATGAATAGTGAAACCACTAAGTGGTAGTTAAAAAACTGATTTTTAGTTTAAATGAAACACTACCACTTCTGTGTTTTGATTTTCAAAAATAAAACATACATGGTTTTAATTAGGAAGTAAAATGTGGTTCAATGGGATTAAAATAATTTTTTGGTGAATAGTTCCTTTTATGTTTAATTAATCGTGATTAAAGGTAATTAGTGAAATTTAAGGTAAAAATGATATTATAAAATATGAAAATACCTTTACAGTTGTCCTACACTTATTGGATTAGTCATGTCCAACCAAGACAATCCATGGGTCATCTTGGGGACCCCATGGAGCCACTTGGGTAAGAAAATGACAATAATAACTTTTTACTTAAAGTAAAAATAAAATTGTCACAAACATGAGTTGTTTTACTAAATCAATTATTACATGGGGTTATATAATGTACCTTTTCGACTATAAATAGTAATTGGAATGCCAAAAATATTTAATATATCATGATATTTTTTAAAAAAAAATTAAACCTTAAATAAATTAAATATTTTATGACACCATGATGATGCAACGATTACCTCATTAATTAACGATTTAAATAAAATGAAAAGACAATGTAAAATATAAGACTTACACTTTTCAAAAACATATTGGATGAGTATAATTAGAACCATTATCACCTTATCCTATAAATATATATGTTTGGGACATTTAAAATCTGAAACTCATTATATAATAAAGTAACATTTCATGACTTTCCAAGAGTTCCCCTCCTCTACTCTTATAAAAGGCCCCCACCACTACCACCTTATTCACACCATTAAAGCCTTTTGGCTTGGCCAAACTCTGCCCATTTTTTCTATCCACATCCCTCTCTTACTCCTAGAAGTCTCACTTTGGGTATAAGTCTTCCCAAGGAAGCCTTTGAGCTCAAATTAAAAAGAGTTACCCATTTTTAAATGTAGTGTTTTCTCTTGTGTTCTTATGTTTTATTTTGCTTCTCCAACCCCCTAAACTCTTTTTATTCATTTCTTTTGTAACAAAAGCAGTATCATCAATATACTACGATGTTGTTATAAGATTTATTAGAGCTACAATTACACACACCAACATATAATGGTTAAAGAATATACTGTTTCTATGGATGGTGAATTTCTACCTCATGAAACGATGATTGTTCAACACTCATATAACACCTTCAAAGGTGGCCATTAAGATGTCACTATATTTATATATGATATATAATATGATTATGTTTTAATTAAGCTTCTGTATTTATCATTTATGGAATACCGTTATGGTTTCCATTATGGGTAAATGCGATAATTTCATTTTAGGAAGTGCGGACTACCGCCCCCTCAAAGTGATTTGAATCGTTAATGCCATATGTGGGATGTATAAAGGATGGAGTAAATGGTATTATACATTATATTATACTAGAATTATATTATACCTTCATATAATTATAATTTCATTCCATTAAATATGAAATAGAAATGAAAGTCGCGTTCTTGCGTACGTACGTCTTACCGTCTCCATGAACGGTGCATTTAATTTCTTACCTCTAAATGTTATGTCATATTATAAATGAATGTATATACTGGATATATATGATATATATTATACCTACATCATGAATATAATTTTGGATATATTGGATAATTTACCACATGAACAACTTGTAATTATAAGAAGTTTATTTTTGACTCAAGTACCAAAGATCGACAAAACGACCGTTATTAACTTAAGTAATTACATAATGTTCATAACATGGTAATAAGTGATATAAAAGGAATAATGAACATGAAAATGGTTATTAATAAAATATAAATTAACTCTAGTTTATTATTCATGAGATTAATGAACGTTCGAGGAAGTCAGACACGAGGTAAGGGAACTTCTAAACCCAATTTCCATTCTTTGGGCTAATCTCCTACTTTCAAATTATGTCATGATATTATTATGTATTATCTTGTATTTGTAATTTTTTATGTGTACTTATAGTGAATACACATAATAGATCTAATTTATTTAAAAAATGATCTTTTTAAGGGACTTCATCTCAATTTCCTTTCATTGAGGCATATTTGGTTTTATACACAACTTTTCTTTATACGGTGTATAAACCCCTTTGACTTTTACTTTTACTCAAAAAGAATATTTTTATACGAAGCATTTTTACAAAACTACAAAAGGAATGTTTTTTTCTTACGTATGCAGCGACAAAGACTTCCCCGCCGTCGTGACCATTATTTGAGTTTCGGATTCCACTACAAGCGATATCATTTTTTTAAAATGAAAAATAAATATCATGTTTTAATTTTCTTTTATTTTGGTATTGAAAATGGTTTTGAAACTATTTTTATTATATCAATGTGCTGTATTGATATCTTGTGATTGAAATGTGAAAATTTTATGTTTCATTTATGCATATTTTATGTGATATGATTATGTTATGGTTTATGATATGTTTAAAACTGTTCATATGAGGAATACATTGGACTTAGTAAGTGACGGGTGGAGCCCGCTATAGCTCCTCAATGCACCGGTAGGTCTCATGAGACATACTAGTGTCTTGGCATGAGGCCTTGACAAAATCTTATTTGTAGTCTTGGCATGATGCCTTGGCTACATGGTTATGATAGTCTAGCATTATGCCTTCCATCATTATGAAAGTGGTTATTGATATTTCATGTGATTATTTGACTAGTAGAATATCCAAGTGAGTAAGTAAATGGAATTATTTAATTTTATTTTTTCCATATTATGATGAAGTTTAAGTCTGAAAAGGATTTTGTTTTAGTTATACATTGCCTTAAATGTTAATGATTATTTATGAAAGCTTCCACAATATTGTTATCCTTAATAAGCATCTAAGATCACCTCTTTTAATGTTTTAATATTTTCCAGGATGTGAAGAAGTATTTTATGAATGACTTGCAGGGATAGTCATAAGAGGATATGAGTGTGGACTATGGATAATTTTTTATTGTAGTTTTTCACTTTATGATGTAATGTAACATTTATGAATGTATCCAGTGTTTCCAAGGATACTAAACAAATCATTCTTTCGAGACTTGATCTTTTTTTATCATGGTAATGCTACGCAATAATGCACCGACTCTGGGTAACTGGGGCCAGGGTGCTACAGTTAGTATCAGAGGCAGTTTAGTACTAACCTTGGAAGCTAGATTTAGATAAACTCTTATTATAGCACATATCCCAAAGATAGACTTTGGGGATTAGTATAGAAGAACATCCTAAAATTTTGGTATTATAGAGATTTCGTGAGTTTTCCGAGCAATACATCCCTGTCTGGATACGAGCAGGTAGAGGCAGCTCTGGCACAGATGTAACTAGGGGTAAAACCCAAAAACACCGCTTTGAGTTAGACTCGAATGGGAACTGGTGTACGACAACGGGCCTTGATGCACTCTTGGTTACGACACTCCCGGGGGATATGATTAGGATAATTATCATTTTCTTTACTAACCATTATGAAGGGCTTATGAGTATATACTTCCTCAAATAAAACATTTTTATGATTATGGATTATATCCATAAATAGTTTAAATTATATTTAGTGTTTTACAAGTATGTAATTATGTATTTTAATTCATAAACTAATCTATTTAATTCCATTGTTTAGAAATGGCGCCTAGTGGGAGAAATGGAAACCGTATCAATGCACGCACTCCGTGTAGGGATTTCCCTCTCGCTCAAGATAATTATTGTGGAGTTGGAGATAAAATTTGTGCTGATCAACTTATCACCATACTGAGTAAAATCACTCAGGTTATGAATAGTAACTTTACTCGTATGGAGCACCCTGATCCGCAATGTGGAGGATCAATGTTAGACCGCTTCATGAGCCAACAACTGCCAAAATTTAATGGGGGTACAAATCCATTAGTAGTTGAGCATTGGATAAACTATTTAGGGAAATATTCCACTGCTTTGGGTGTAGCGAAAGTGAGAAAGTTGTCATGGCAGTTTACCGCCTCACTGGAGATGCCGATCAATGGTGGTCGCTGATTCCAAACACAATGGAAGATGAAGAAATATCAAGTATGGAATGGAGGGAGTTTAAGGAAATTTTCTTAGAAAATATTTTCCTCATAACCATTGACTAGATATGGAAAGACAATTTCTGAGTCTGAGGCAGAAGGAGGATGAGAATGTCCCAAAGTATGATGATAACTTTACGAGGTTAGCGAGGCATGCTGCAGATTATATACGTAACCCATGAAGTAAGATCGATCATTTCTTTGATGGATTAAAACCATTTCTCCATCGATCATTAGTATCACAATCTTTCTCAACATACAAAGATATAGTCTCGTGTGCTATCAAGACAGAAAAGGAATTCTCTAAATCTTATGACAATAAAGTAAATCAAGAGAAGAAGAGAACGGTGAAACAAGAGACAGATAAAGTGAAAAAGGGAAAGAAGGATTTTCCATTATGAGATAATTTTGGGAATAATCACCCCAATACTTGCCTAAAAGGAATGGGAGTTTGTTATAAATGTGGAGAAAAAGGTCATCAGGCTCGTGATTGCAATGGAAAGAAAGAGCCTATCAATGTTGACGGCTACAATTGTAGGGAAATGGGGAATTATGCAAATGAATGTATTAAGCGTCTGGGAAACTTATCTCAGAAAAGGCCAATGGATCACGGACAATCTAATGTTGTTACTACAGTTGAAGTGTAATAATTAATGTATTGGTGCGTTTGGAATCAAGGAGTATATTCTACTTATATGAATAATGTGATATATATAAGGATTGTACTGCAATACTTGTTGTTTTCATTAAGGTTTTAATATGATGAAGGTAATAATATTTTTAGTTTGTGACAATAAGTGAAATTTTACATTGTTTGGGGAATCTAATGTTACAATTGATTTTGGAATTTATGGACATATTAGAGAAAGTTTGGACGAAGGTATTTTGGATAACAATAAAGGTTGGAATGGATTATGTTGAACATTGGATAGTATTTTTTATGGTTAAAACATTTATGAATATTTTTTTGGGGTATTATAATACTATAGTATAGGAAAAGGACAACCTATAGGTCGGGGGTTAACCCATCGCGCCGGAAAAAGCTGTAGGAATAAAACCCACAACCATAGTGTAACATGCCTTTATTACCTACCACTAGCCTACAACAAGTCCCTGGTTATTAAAAAAAAGTTTTCCTAATCTAAATGGTATTTTTTAATATTTGGAACCTTATACAATTATGATAAATAGAATATTTTTGAGTTCTATTATATTTTAGAGTGAAAGAACGGTTTGTGGTAAAAACTTATTAAATAATGAAAGACTACATGGAAATTATGTATATTCCCTTACATTCTTAGTAAATCTTCAAAATAAATTCCTCAAATTTATAAAAGGTAACTTAAAAAAAATGTTGCCGATTAACTTTTCCAACTGGGGATTCAATGACCGTTTAACCAATCACAAGTTTGTAATTTTCTTCTAGTTAACTTTCTCCTAACCCAGTTTTCTACAACTCTCCATCAGACCATGATGGTTTGTTTTTCTTCCATATCCATATTTTCATAGAATCCTAGTATGGGCTATCTCGGGTGAACTTTGTACTTATCTTTCATTCTTTTAAAGTTATATTTTTATTTACATTATTTTTGATGTGGGTTTTCCACAAAAGTATTTTATATTTTCAACCTTTAATTTTCAAAGAAACATTTAAAATTGCGGGGACACAATTTATTGAAGGAGGGGAGAATGTAACACCCTGAGCTTCCACGTTACGCTTCTCTTTCAATAATGCAATAGCTTGCATTGTACGGATGTTTGAGATTCTAACACACTGCGACCAATCAAAATAGCCATTATGAATAGTAATACCAAATTTTTGAAATTATATATATTTTATATTTCAAAATGGACTTCATTTTTGGATTCGGAATTTCGAAATTATCCTATGTTGAATTTTTGGTATTTTTCTGAGAACTTCCAAATTTTTATGAATAGTGAATAATACATAAAAACAACTTTTTTAATAAAAATAATTTATAGTGATAGATTATTCTATTTAGTGGTTTTAAAATTTAATTAGAATATATTTTTACCATTTTATCCAATGGTGGTCATTAGAATTAATTTCACATAGAAATTGGACATAAACAATTGTCAATCTTTTGATATATATTGTTTCTTAAAAACACACAATTTTTTGTGACAGTGGGAATTAATTATAAAATTAATTAATGAAACTTATATGTTTGGAATTTCATTAAATATACATAATTTTTGAATTTGGAATATCAATTATATCCTAGGGTAAAATTTTGGCATTGTTCTGAAAAACTTCAATTTTTGATGAATAGTGAAACCACTAAGTGGTAGTTAAAAACTGATTTTTCGTTTAAATGAAACATTACCACTTATGTGTTTTGATTTTCAAAAATCTGAAATAAATTGTTGTCATTAGGATGTAAAATGTGGTTCAATGGGATTAAAATAATTTTTTGTTGAATAGTAACTTTTATGTTTAATTAATCACAATTAAAGGTAATTAGTGAAATTTAAGGTAAAAATGATATTATAAAAATATGAAAATAACTTTACACTTGTTATACACTTATTGGATGAGTCATTGCCGACCAATACAATCCATGGGTCAACTTGGGGACCCCATAGAGCAACATGGGTAAGAAAATGACAATAATAACTTTTTATTTAAAATAAAAATAAAATTGTCACAAACATGAGTTGTTTTACTAAAACAATTATTACAGGGGGTTATGTAAGGTACCATTTCAACTATAAATATTCATTGTACTGACAAAACGATTTAATACATCATGATATTTTTTTTTTCAAATTTTTAGACATTAAATAAATTAAATATATTCTGACACCATGATGATGCAATGATTACCTCATTAATTAACGATTTAAATAAAATGAAAAGATAATGTAAAATCTAAGACATACACTCTTAAAAAACCTATTGGATGAGTATATTTCGAACCCTTATCACCTTATACTCGAAATATATAAGTTTGAGACCTTTAAACTCCGAAACGCATTATATAATAAAGTAACATTTCATGACTTTCCAAGAGTACCCCTCCACTCCTCTTATAAATGGCCCCCACCACTACAACCTTATTCACACCTTCAAAACATTTTGGCTCGGCCAAACCCTGCCCATTTTGTCTTTCCAAATCCCACTATTACTCCTAGAAGACTCACTTTGGGCAGAAGTCTACCCAAGGAAGCCTTTGAGCACAAATCAAAAAGAGTTACCCATTTTTTAAGGCAGTGTTTTCTCTAGTGTTCTTATGTCTTATTTTGCTTCTCCAACCCCATAAAATCTTTTTATTCATTTATTTTGTACCAAAACCAGTATCCTCAATATACTAGTATGTTTTTATAAGATGAATTCAAGTTACACTTACACACACCTACATCTAATGGTCAAAGAACATACTGTTTTTGAGGATGGTGAATTTATGCCTCACGAAACGATGATTGTTCAACACTCATATAACACCTTCAAAGGTGGACATTAAGATGTCACTATATTTATATATGATATATAATATATTTATGTTTTACTTAAGATTCTGTATTTTTCATTTATGGAATACCTTTATGGTTTCCATTATGGGTAAACGGGATAATTTCATTTTGCGAAGTGCGGACTACCGCCCTCTCAATGTGATTGGAATCGTTAATGCCATATGTGGGATGTATAAATGATGGAGTAAATGGTATTATACATTATATTATACTGTAATTATAGTATACCTTCATATAATTATATTTTTATTCCATTAAATACGAAATTTAAATGAAAGTAGTGTTCATGCGTACGTACGGCTTACCGTCTCCATGAACGGTGCATTTAATTTCTTACCTCTAAATGTTATGTAATATTATAAATGAATGTATATACTGGATATATATGATATATATGATACCAAAATCATGAATATAATTCTGGATATAATGTATAATTCACCACATGATCATCTTGTAATTATAAGAAGTTTATTTTTGACTCAAGTACCAAAGATAGACAAAACGACCGTTATTAACTTAAATAATTAAATAATGTTAATAACATGGTAATAAGTGATATAAAAGTAATAATGATCATGAAAAAGGTTCTTAAGAAAATATAAATTTACTCTTGTTTATTATTCAGGAGATTAAAGAACGGTCGAGTGAAGTCGGACATGATGTAAGGGAACTTCTTAACCCAATTTCCATTCTTTGGGTTAATCTCCATCTTTCAAATTATGTCATGATATTATTATGTCCTATCATGTATTTGTACTTTCTTTATGTGTAATTATAGTTAATACACATAATAGATCTAATTTATTTAAAAAAATGATCTTTGTAAGGGACTTCGTCTCAATCTCCTTTCATTGAGGCATATTTGGTTTTATACACAACTTTCCTTTATACGGTGTATAAACCCTTTGACATTTTCTTTTAATCAAAAGAAATATTTTTATACAAATCATTTTTACTAAATGACAAAAGGAATGTTTTTTTTCTTACGTATGCGGTGACAACGAATTCCCCTCCACCGTGACCATTATTTGAGTTTCGACTTCCTCTACAAGCCATAATTTTTTTTAAATGAAAAATAAATATCACGTTTTAATTTACTTTTATTTTGGTATTGAAAATGGTTTTGAAAGTGTTTTTATTATATCAATGTGTTGTATTGATATCTTGTGATTTAAATGTGGAAATGTTATGTTTCCTTTATGCATATTTTATGTGATATGATTATGTTATTTTTTATGATATGTTTAAACCTGTTCATATGAGGAATGTATTAGACTTAATAAGTGATGGGTGGAGCCCGCTATAGCTCCTAGATGCATCGGTAGGTCTAATGAGACAAACTAGTGTCTTGGCACGAGTCCTTGAAAAAATATTATTTGTAGTCTTGGCACGATGCCTTGGCTATGTGGTTATGATAGTCTTGAATTATGCAATCCATCATTATGAAAGTGGTTATTGATATTTCTTGTGATTATTCGACCAGTAGAATATCCATATGAGTAAATAAATGGAATTATCTAATTTTATTTTTGCCATATTGTGCTGAAGTTCAACATTGAAAAGGCTTTTTTTTAGTTATAAATTTCCTTATATGTTAATTATTATTTATGAATGCTTCTGCAATATTGTTATCCTTACTGAGAATCTGAGCTCATCCCTTTCAATGTTTAAATATTTTACAGGATGTGAAGAATTATTTTATGAATGACCTGCAGGGATAGTCAGAAGAGGACATGAGTGTGAACAATGGAGACTTTGTTATTTTAGTTTTTCACTTTATGATGTAATGTAACATTTATGAATGTATCTAGTGTTTCCAAGGCTACTAAACTAATCGGTCTTTCAAGACTTGATCTTCTGTGATCATGCCAATGTTACGCAATAATGCACCGACACTGGGTAACTGGGGTTGGGGCGTTACATTCTTAACATGATTTCCATAATTGGTTAATGGAGGATGTTATTGTCAAATGGAAGTAAAATTATAAAATTGGAATGGATAGGTATTTACATATTTCCAGTACCATAATTTATACCATTTATCATTTCGATGTTTAATACGAGGATGATTCAAAAGTTAAAACATTAATGATGTTCGTTTAGATCATTTTAGCGATTCTTTGATAATAACAACCTAATTTTGTGTTATAAATTTGAACCATGAGAAAAAAAAAGAATTCCATAATCATGGATGAGTCATAACACATTTATTATAACTTTTTTCAACCATATAAGTGGTTTCATGACCATACATGATTGAATTAATGGAAATTGAAATAACATCATCCACGATGTCGGTAATTTGACATATCACGGACAATGTTTTTATTCCCTAAATAAGTGTGAGAGGAGAATAATAATGATGATTAATTATCCACAAACATGATAAAATCAATAATATAAATTATTTATGAAGATTTAATGCCACTTGGTTAAGGAGATATGATGAAATAATAAGGAAGGAACTCAAAATAAAAGAATAAGTGAGAAATCTCTTACAAATATTTGGCATCCCAACCGCTATGCGATAGGGTTTTAGAAAACATTAAGATAAGAGGGGTCAAGGGTAACCCATCCATAAATGAATCATAATACATAATAGATCAATAATGAGAAGGAAATAAGAACATGGTATGGAAACATGAATGATATACCACATAAAAGTGATCTTGAATGGAAAAAAAAGAAATTGTGATTTTTTTACTTTGTAGAGTAACCCTTAGAAATTGAAAGTTGGGACCTTGGAGGATTGAGAAAAACTTGGGAGGACTACTATAAAGGTAAGGATGCCAGAGCTTTGTTGAGGGAGAATTGGGGATGAATTTAATGGAGGGAAGAGTTAGTATTTATAGGAAAAGTGAGGGATTATTTTAATAATTTTCAAGGGACACCTCATGAGTGGTATTTACAAAGCCATGGGCTTGAAAATGGTATTTTCCAATGCTATAAGCCACTTGGGACACCACAAATATTATTTTATTGTACATAGGTCTACCAGATTTATGACATCATTATTACATCATTAATGAGTTCATTAACACACTGAAACTAAAAACTGTATTTGTTTACAATTCACTGAAAAATCTACTATTTCATAAAAATTCCCAAATTACACCCTAACCATTTATCAATGTTTAGATTTCAAAAATGAAGCCCATTTTCTGAAAATAATTTTCAAAATATTTTTAATTTAATTTTTATATAAAATCATACTTAATTAAAAAATTATTTATTTTAAAACTATAACTGCTTTTATATCACATTGAAAAATTAATGAATATGTCATTATTTTAAAGACTGAAGAAAATAAAATAATAATACAATTTACAATTCATTAGGGTCATGTTACTATTGATATTACTATTCATAAGGGTATGTTACTATTCACAAAAAAACCTAGTTCGTTCTAATAGACTCCGAATAACCTACTGAACACAATTATAGATGTCAGTTTATTGAAATTAAAAACATAGAAGTGGAAAAATTATATTTAAAGGCTAGTTATAAAAATATACTTAAAACAATGATCCAAGCATTTATATTTATTTTTCAGAAAAACTTAGGGTGTAACACTGACACTGTTATGCTGCCAAAATTTCACCACAATTTTCAATGCCAAAGAAATTGTGTAGTGAAATAAATACCCATATTATCAATGGTATTAAACTATATACACTTATACATGTTTTTTATGGGACTTAAATGTATTTATTAAACAATCCTTGATCTTGGAATAAAATATTATGATTAATGAATTCATGTCGTAGGATCTATGTGATGCACTTAACTAAGATAATGAATTGAAAGTGACAAGTGCACCCAGAATTACATAGCCATTCAATGAATTGGGTAATGTTTAGTCTCATGAGATTTCATGATGGGATTAGAAATAAACATGATTAATTCATGAGACTTTTTCCATAATTATGTCTTAGTATATATCCTTGACCAAGGTTTATGATTCAGTGTTTTATGATATTTCCACAATTCCCATTTTTCCATTATGATTATCTTGTTATATCTTGGTTCATTTTTTATGTTTTTGATTATCACCCCTTTTACGCCCGATTGATATGCCTATGGTGTAAAAATAATTATGTTATTCATGTTATTCCATGTTTATTTCTTATTTTGCTTTATAGATCACCCATTTCTTATATATATCTCATGGTTATTCCTTGCAGTTTTATGTTCAGCAGAATATTTTGACCATGTTACATATGTTTTCGATAATGATGTTGTATTTTCTTATTTAAGTTGTTTAGTAATGTATTTAATTATCAAATACACATGAATTATTGATCTTCTAGGTTGTATTAAGTGTATTATTTTGTAATAAATCATGAATTTATTTTTAATAATGAGAATGTTGTTATAGTTAGTTTTAGAGGAAAAGTGATTTATTTTTTTATTTAGGAATTAAAAATATAGGAAAGACATAAGTATATGGTTATGTATAAGAAAAAATCTCTGAATTTAGGTAAGTATATATTAATTGGATTATAATGAAAATAAATCCCTATCTAAATATTACAAGTGGACGTGACTCTAACATAGGTTCATAAAAGGGTACACCCCTAAAACACTACATTGATCTAGAATCAACTGGGAACTGGTGCATGACAATGGGCCTTACTACACACCAGTTTTGATACACCTATGGGATATGCTATAAAAATCATGAATTCAAATTAAAAACCAATTTTAAGGTAATAAAAAGTTTCCATAAGTTAATATTTTCTGAAATTGTCCATGGATTACATATATTAAATCTTAGAAATTCATAAGTTAAGAAATAAATAAAATTTATTAGTAAAACCTTTAATGTAATTCGATTCCCAATTTATGTATTTAATAGTTTATATATACACATCCCTAATTTTTAGTTTTGTTATTGAAAAATGGTCAGAAATAGAGGGAATTATGTAATAAACCAATGTGAAGGGAAATGTGATGACTATCCCATAAATATGCCCAACATGATGGGAGTGGGAATCACAAACATTATGATGATACTATTTCATATGACGCTTGTTATGAATTGAATCATGGGCCAGGAGGAGCATCCTAATCCCCTTAAGTGAGAACAAGCTGAGATTATGAGCTTTATGTGACAAAGGACTCCACATTTTAATTGATAATATGATTCATTAATCATAGAAAAATTGATAAACTCATTGAGAATATATTCTCAATCATTCTATGTTCTGATAAAGTGAAGTTTATACTATATATTTATTATATGAAGGGATAAATTGGCCAGTAGTGGGATTTAATCTTGAATATGAAGCATGAGGGAGATATCGAAGTGATCGAGTGGATATAATTCTAGAAAATGCTTCTAGATAATTATTTTCCTCCCACTCTATGACTTAAAATAGAAAGATATTTTCCATACCTCATAGAAGAAAGGAAAAATATCTATCGATACATATGTGGATAACATCATAATACTTTCACAATATTCCTTAGGTTTATTTCATTACCCTTTAATTCAAGGTTGAATGCTTCTTTGGTGGGATAAAACCTTGTCCACAAAAATCCTTTGTGATCCAAAAATTTGATAGCTATGAGAAGTTTGTGTGATACTCCCTCAATGTCAAAATGGATATTAGAAAATATCCAAGGTATAATGGGGAAAAGTAGAAGATAGAGTTTAATTTTGGTGGTCCAATGGATATATCTAATTGTGCTAATAAATATCAATACCCTACTTTTCAATGGTACAAAAAGAAGCACCCATAAAATTGATTATTTATAATGAGGATATTATTTAGGGGTATGATGGAATGACCCCTAGCTAGTGATTACCAATATGAGAAACCCTTAAATGTGACGGGTTAAATGAATTTTATAGTCAATCCTCATTATATTTTTCAATGAATAAACTATAAGGAACCATGGAACTTTTCAAACAAATTCTCTATGAAATGGATTTGTGTAGAGAACGAACAACTTCTATAGAATCAAGGGAGATATTTTTCTATCACAAATGCTGAGGAAGATCTTGAAAATGAAGTGGTGAATGGTATAAAATCTATTAATCCAATAATAGTAAATCTAGGTTATGATTCTAGTTATATGAATCCCTTATTTTGAATAATGTTTAGTATAACTATTCAAACACCACCACAAAGTAAGGAAGTGGAGTTTTTTGTTGAAAACAATAAATAAGGAAATTATTTCATACATAATATATAACTCATACCCTATCTAAATTTTTGGGATGAACTTCTTAGAGTCCATGAAATACTCCCTTTATTGAAATTTGATGCAATTATGCCCATGGATTGGATTTACCTATATAGATCCAACATAAATTTCCATGAGATGGAATTCACTCTGTGTATTGCGAATCGAACCCCAATTCTGTACATGTGTAAGGAGTTGGATGAATATTATTTAGAATAATCATCTGAAACATGGATATTATTTCCCTATATATAAGTTTATCTATCTAAAATTATTGAGTCTAAGTAACGAACCATCCTCGAATACATTCCTATCATGGGGAAATACAATAGTGTGTTTTCTAAGGAATTGTTTAGCCTTACTCCTAGTTTAGAGGTTGAATTTTAAATCAATATTAAACCTGGGGTATTTTCATCATCCAAAATTTCCTATAGAATAGAAATTGTGGAACATGAGGATATGAAGAAACAACTACAATAGAATGTTGATAAAGGGTTCATAAGAACAAGTGCTTCATCTTGGGTGACAAGAGTCCTCTTTTTCTAGAAGATAGATGGGCCAATGTTCCTTTATGTTGATTATTGGGAGCTGAAAAAGATAATGGTAAAGAACAAATATCCTCTTCCATGGATTGATGACTTGTTCAATTAGCTACAGGAAGAAAAATACTTATCCAAGGTGGATCTTTGGTTGGGATATTATCATGTAAGGATGAAGAAGGAATATATTAAAAAGATCAATTTCGTACAAGGTATGGGCATCATGAGTTAATAGTTATTCCATTCAAACTCACTTATTCTATAGAAATATTTATAGATATGGTGAATAGTATCTTTAGAGATTACCTCAACATATTTGTGTTAGTATTTATAGATGGTATTATAATATACTCTTAAATAAGGGAGGAGCATGAGGACCATCAGGGGACTATTTAAATTACCCAATTTAAGGATAAACTTTATGAAAATTAAGTAAAATGTGATTTTAGGTTGGAGGAAGTCTCATTCATGGTGAACATTATCACCAGTAATGGGATATCTATGGAACCTTCAATGATGGAATTGATAATGGTATGGAAAAGACAACCTCTGTGATAAATATCCATAGATTCCTTTGATTATCTAGGTTTTATCTAGGATTGTTAATAATTTTCACATGATTTTAAAACCCTATTACCATGATAACTTTAAAGGGAGATATGTTTTCATGGAATGATAAATGTAAATTGAAATACAAGGAGTTGAAAAAGAGTATTATCACTACACCTATTCTAACATGACCAATATGTGGAAATATTTTCATGGTATTTAGCTATGATTTGAAGAATGGATTGGGATGTTTGTTAATGAAAAATGAAAAAGTGATAACCAAACCTTCACAGAAGATGAATTTTCTTGAATAAAAATTCCATACTTATGATATAGAGTTGGGTACAATGGTCTTATCTTTGAAAATATGGATAAAGTATTTCTTTGGGGATATGATTAAATTATATATGTATGAAAAAATCCTTTTGTATATATTCACAAAGAAATAGATGAATATTCACCAATGAATATTTTTATAAATGATCTAGGACTGTTAATGGTGAGTCCACTAACAACATGGGAAGGTGAATAATGTTTCATGAACAATAATTAAAAATGATCAAAAAATTATATCATTGATGAGAAAAAATAAGTATTTCATATTCTAGGACATGAAAAAGATGGAAAAGGTAATAATAAAGGAATGAACATCAACAATCACTTCTGAAATGATTTCTCAACCTTCCCTTCTGGAAAAGATAATGGATGCTTAGAGAAATGATATGAGAATTCACAATAAAGGGGAAATATAATTGAAAGATAAATCTATGGAGTTCATTGTTAATGAAGAATGTGTTTTAATATTTGGGTCACCTGAGCTATATAATGAACTACTGTATAATTCACATAGTTCAAATTTCTCCATCAATTTAGGAAGAAAAATGAATTATCGAGATCACCGAGAGAACTATTGGTGGGAAAAAATGTTCAAGTACATCAAAAAATATACATCAAGATATCTTTTATATATTCAAAATAAGAAAAAAGAAAAATATCAAAGGGGATGATGCAACCATTACCCATATATACATGGAAATTAAAAAACACAAATATAGACTATGTCACTAGTCATCCAAAGACTACCAGAGGAAATAACTCTATTTGTGTCAAGGTGGATCATCTTACAATGA
Organism: Viscum album; assembly: GCA_963277665.1. Taxonomy (NCBI): domain Eukaryota; kingdom Viridiplantae; phylum Streptophyta; class Magnoliopsida; order Santalales; family Viscaceae; genus Viscum; species Viscum album. The sequence continues at coordinate 735,974,650 of OY728146.1, read as the reverse complement.
CATTACACTTCCATGAGATTTAAGAGGACATCTAACTCAATATACTTTCGTGGATATGTATTATAGAAGTGGTGAGGCTAAGTGAAACACCATTATGGATTATATCTGATCAAGAACCCCCGATTTACCCGTATGTTCTAGAAGTGTCTAAAATATACTCTAAATATAGAGTATAAATTCATCATGGCTTATCAACCCCCAATTTATGTTCAATATGACAGTATTATCCATAATATCAAGTATATTGTGGTAGAATTCTTATTATACTTCAGGGGAAGATGGGATCAACATCTTCCTCTAGTCAAGTTCTAAAATAATAAAATTTTACACTCATGTATCCAAGTGGATCCCAATGATTAATTTTTTTGGGAATAGGTGCATAACAAAAGGAGGATGGGATGATATTGGGGAATGCAAATTTTTAGTTTTGAAAATGGTTTAGGTAATAGTGAAAAGGGAATGGGCCATTCTGCCGCACATCAAGGGTGATCAGAGTTGACAGAGGAGCTATGTTGACAACAATGAAAGAGACCTAGGATTTTCTATTGGAGACATGGTATTCATGTGATAATCTCCATAAAATAATGTGATTTTACTTGGTAATACATGAAAGAATAGTCCCGGATACATCATCCCTTTTAAGATAATTGATTGCATTAGAGCGGTAGCCTATAGACTATCAGTCTCAGCTAACCTATCCAAATTCATGGTGTGTTACACATATCCCTCTTAAATAAGTACATAGAAGACCCCTAAAATTTACTCAATACATGTGTGGTTCCATTAGAGAATTATATTTAATATAATGAGTTTATAGTGAAAATTATTGATTGTAGGGACAATGTTCTACGAAAAAAGACAATGCAATTTTTCAAAGTGGTATAAAGATACAACATGTTTGAAGAAGATATGTGTGAAATAGGGGAGGTGATGAAATAGAGTTACCCTAATATTTTTCAATATGGAAATAGAAAATTTTTATGGTGAAATTTCTGAAGGGGGTATATTATAATGACCTGAACGTTATACAAATATTCCACCTACAATTAAATTTAATGTCTTATTATGAAATATGGTTATATAAAAAACATGACTTATTTGGTTTTATTATATAATTTCATATTTCATAGAACATTATATAAATTTACTATGGATAATATAGTCGTTTAACATTGGACACATGATAAGTATAAATATAGTGTTTTATCAAATCCAATTAACCCAAACAAAGGAACTAATGTCCTAAAATAGTATTATCAAACCCTATGAAGCCCATTTATTATAGCCTATAAGGGAGATATAATCACTAGGGTTTTCACTTGACCAATACCAATCTAATATCCAACACCTTAATCATTAGAAAAACCATTTATGAAAGATGTCTGTGATCATCGAAATCATGAACCAAACCATGCACGCCGAACCAACCAAGGAAATTCTCATTGTCGCGCACCATACCCTTAGGGACTTTTCTACTATAATAAATGGCCATCTATCAAGAGCATAATAATATAAATATTTATATTATATAAAATAAATAATATACTTTCATTTTAGGTTTTAATTTATAAATGATTGTGATATTGTTACAACAAAACAAAACATTTTATTTTTAATTCAATTACATTTAACATCTTTTTTTTGGATTTCTTAAATAAAAAATATTTATTAAAATAATAATATTATTTATTTATTATTAAGTATAAATGATCATATATATTTTTTAAAAGAGAACTTTATTTTTTATATTGGTCTAAAAATTGGTATATTAAAAAAACCATCATTTCAAAATAAATGTCAATTCTTATTTTAGCAGTGAAAAAAATATTGAAAAAAATATATAGATAAAATTAATATTATTTTTGGAACCAAAATGTTGAAATAATGCAATTTTTAATATCTTATAATTTTATGAGATAGTCAAATTTTCAGGTAAAAGTTATATACCCTCTAAATATATGGTGTATGTTATGACATCATAATAACCCAAAGGTTTAGTAATGAATACTATAAAGGGTATCCCCTAATAAAATATATTATTCCCTTTAATATAATGTGATTTTAAATTTATTTCATTCATTTTATAACTCTATTATTATACCTCCAAAACCTATAATATATTTTTAGGTTTTAATCAAATTAATTTAAGATTTTGAATCACTTCCAGATCAGAAAGGGTATTATTTTTTTAATTTAGGCCCTTTTCCAAATAATATAATTTATAACCATCCCATTTTTGTAAATCCATCCGAAAAACCCATTATAATATTTTTAGTTTTGTTTCTTTTTTATATAATGTTCAAAACATATGTTTGAGAAATAATAATGAAATCCCTACTCACATCCTATATAAAAACACCCAATATCCCATTTCTATTTCCTAAAAATACACCGATCACGTACTTACTCTTACAAATCCTCTCTAGAGTCATCCCAATGTTCCCCAATGCTCTATATAATCTCATCCCAAGCATTTGGAGCCACACACTCATGTAAGGGGTATTCAACTTTTTATCTTTACTCATGTTTATTCATTATCTTATACCTTCAATTTCCAATTCATATTGTTGGGATATGTTTTTAAAATCCCCTATTTCTATCCATTTTCTCTCCAAATTATGAGAAAACACATTCAATATCATCAACATATTTTATGAATTTTTATGTGAGGCTATTATTCTTCCAAAATTTACTGGGATTTTCCATGCCAAAACAATTGGTTAGTGAATCACATACCAATTTCCTATTAAGGGTGTTCACATCCTCTAATAGCCTGAAAGCCTTCATTTTTTTATAGATTATGATAATCCACCTATCTAGGGGTGAGTTTGAACCCTTACGAGGCCCATAGTCATAAATGTATTACATGACCCGTAGGCCTTAGAGGAATTCAATGCCCATAGGCTTCAAACATTAAATATATTTATTACCCTTTCATGTTTTATTAAGTACAATATTTTATAATAAATCAATAATTAATGGGTAATATTGAGATGGATTGTCATAGTTGGTTTGAAATGAATAGTTTAGTAATTTTTATGTTTAGGATTAGAAAAATATAGTTAAATCCATAACGGTAAATCTAATTATATGGAAACAAACCTAAATTTTGGTAAGTATAAAATAATTATTTTATCTTGAAAATACATTCATCTCTAGATACTAAAAGTGGATGTGACTTTGGCACATATGCACATAGGGGTAAAACCTGAAACCATTGCTTTGAGATGGAATCAACTGAGAACTGGTTTCTGCTAAAGGGCCTTATAGGGAACCTATTTTGTCACTCACAAGGGATTTTATTTAGTAAATTTATAATAAAATTATGAAACAATATTAATTTAATACATAATTTCCAAAATAGTATATGTTATGAAATTACTCATGGATAACATATATTGAATCCTTGGAATTCAAAATTTAAGGAATAAATGAAAATTATTTTTTATACCTTTAATTTCATTGGATAAACCCTTTATGTGTTTAATAATTTAAAAATAATCATCCCTAATTTTTTTTATTCTAGATAACGGTCACAAATAATAGGAATCAAGTAAAAAAATGTGATAGGAAATGTGATGACAAGACCAACGAGATGCCAAAGAGAATGTGAGTTAGAATCAGGGAAATAATGATGATACTCTAACAATTGAATCTGGTTATGAATATAAATATGGATCAGTAAGAGCTTCCAAGCCCCCCTAAGAGTGAAAAAGATGAAATTTATATCTTTATGTTACAAAGGAATTTGAATTTAAATGGATAATTTGATCCCATAATCATAGAACAACTGATCAACTCTATTGAGATGATCTTCCCCATACTTCAATGTTCCAACCAAGAGATGTTTCTACTGGATATTTATCATATGGAGGGAGAATATCGTCATTTGTATACATTGATCATGAATAATAATGCTGAGTAATACATCAATGTGATGGGGTGGAATGTATTCTTGAAAAAAAAATTTGAGAAATATTTTCATCACACAATTTGACATAAAATCGACAGTGATTTCATTTCCGTCATGAAAGAATATAATAAATCTATCAGGGAATATGAGGAAAACATAAAAAGACCTAAAAAATATGCCATTAGTATTTTTGTTACCCCAAAATTCATGGTTGGATGCTACTTTGGTGGTCTAAAACCTAGTATACAAAAATCCCTATCAATCTAAGACATTGATAACTGTGAAGAAATTGTCTGACGTGTCATCATAGTTGAAGTGGAGATCATAGAATCTCAAGGGTATCATATGGTTAAGAAGTAGAATTTAATTTTCAATTTCAGAAGTCTAATATATAATTCTAATGGTGTTATTACTTTTCAATATCTTACTTTTTAAAGGTGTAAAAAGGATCACCCAAAAAATGCCTAAGGGGAATGGGGAGATGATTTAAGTATAAGAAGGAAAAACACCTAGCTATCTATTATTGATAGGATAAACCCACTAATCCCATAGAGAAATGGAACGATTCAGTAAAATCTAAATATATTTTTAATTTATTTAATTAAAAAACCCATAGACAATTACAAACCAATTCACTAAGTCATGTGTTTTTAAAGACAACCAATATCCTCCAGGGTAGCAAGGGAGAGATATTTCCATCACAACTAATGAGATGAATCCTGAAAATGATTTTTTGAAAGGTATTATAGTTATTAATTAAATAATTGAGAGTATTATTTTTTATTATGGTTTCAAAAAATCCTTTAATTCATGAATGTTTAGTATAACAATTGAAACGCCACCACTAAACATGGAAGTAGAGTTTTCTGTGAAAATGAAAAATGAGAAAATTGTTGCATTCTAGGTGTATAAATATTTCCATATCAAACTTTTATTGTTTAAATTAACAAAAAAACTTATTTCTACTCCATTCGGTCGAATTTGATGAAATTATGCGCATGGATTGGATTTCCAAATATAGATCCAACATAAATTTCATTGAGAAGGAAATCATACTCTTTATCGTGAATCAACACATGATTATATAAAATTGAAAGTAGGAGGATAAATCTTACCCTGCATCAATATCTCAAAAATTGATAATATTTACCTATGAGAAATTATATTTAGATCAAATGATTAAGTCAAAGGAATGAATCATCCATGAAGACATACCCATTATAGGGAATATGCAGATATGTTTCATGAAGACTATCCTAGGCTTCCTCATAGTCAAGAGGTTTAATTTCCTATCAAGATTATATCTAGGGAATTGACATTATCCAAGACTACATATATAATGATTTTTGTAGAAATTCAGGAAATATTGAAACAACTATATGAAAATATGGATAAATGGTTCCTTTTCTGATGTTCATCGCCTTTGGGTTCACATACCCCCTTAATAAAGAATAAGGATGATCCAACGTGCCACTACAATGATTCTCGTGAGTTCAAAAAGATCAAAATAAATAATTAATATCATACACCATGGATTAGTTACATTTTTGGATCAGATACATGAATCAAAATACTCTTCCAAGGTGGATCTATAGTTAGGGAATTACCAATTTAGGGTGAAGAGGGAGGATATCACCAAGCCTACTTTTCATACAAGGTACATGCACAATGGGCTCGTAGTAATGCCATTATGATTCACTAATGAAATATAAATCATCACAAAGTTTATTGATAGAGTCTTGAGTTATTACATCGAGAAAGTTTTGATATTATTTATAGATGATATTCTCATGTATTCCAAAATAAAGGAGGAGCATGAAGATCATTTGAATACTATTCAAAAACCTTACCAATGGACAAGCATTGTGCCATGTATAGAAAATGTGAGTTATGGTTGAAGGAAGTTTCATTCCTAAGGAATATCATTATAAGAAATGTGACAATTGTTGACCCTACACAGAGAAAATAACTGGAGTGATGGATGAGGAAAAAATATGTGATATATATCCATACTTTTATTGCATTAGTTCGATGATATCGATTATTTGATAGAAATTGCTCATTTTTTTAAAAGCCTACTACCAAGATAATTCAATAGTGAGTCATGTTTTCTTGAAATGATGAATGTGAAGATACCTCTCTGGAGTAGATAAGGAGGATTATAACTCAACATATTAGTAGAATACCCACAAGTGGAGAATGTTTCATGGTATTTAATAATTCTTTGATGAAGGTGTTGGGATATGTGTTAATAAAAAATGACTAAATTATAGTTTATGCATTATGGTAGTTGAAATTTCACAAAAAACACCAAACACATGATCTAGAGTTGGCCTGAGTGATATTTACATTGAATATATGGTGGGATTATATCATTTGGTAGATGATTGAAATATATATGGGTCATAGTATCCTATATTATAAATTCACATAGTATGACATGAATATGCCCCAAATTTTTTTGTAAAATATGATCAAGGAAAATGGCTCCTCAATCCACTACCATCATGGGAATGAAAATAAAGTGGTAGTTGATCTATGTTTAAAAGATCTAGAAATTCTATCACTGATGAGAATTAATAATAATCCGGTCATCATAGATGGGAAATGGTTGGAAATGGTAATCGTAAAAGAAGTAACATCATCAATCCTTTCACAAATTATTTCTCAACCATCACACCTCGAAAATACAAAGGATGATTAGAGAAATGATGTTGGAATTCAAATAAAAATCAAAACATTATGAAAATGGAAATCCTTAGAGTTAATGTTAATGGGTAAGGAGATGTATGATTTTGGTCATGACATTTTATACTATCAAATACTGAGATAAATAAGGATCTTTGGATGACGCACATAGTTCGACATTCACTATACATCCAGGAAGAACACTGATGAATCGAGATCTCTAAGAGTACGATTGGTTAGAGAATATAATGATGGAGATCGAGTAATATGCATTAAGATGGCTCTTTTTTTAGCATGTGAAGGTGAAATGACAAAATATAAGGGTAGTGGAGAGGTTGTTTGGAACACCACTATTGATTATATCTGATCAAGACCCCTAATTTACCTACACGTTCTAGAATAGTCTCTAACATTATCTAAATACCGAGTTGAACATTTGAAGGAATTATAACTTCTAAACCGATAGACAATCTAAGAGGAATATACAGACACTGGAGGACTTCCTAAGAGCATCCTCAATTGAATTCAATAGAGGATGGGATCAACATCATCCTTTGGTCGAGTTCACATAAAATAATAGCTTCCCATAAAGCATCCAAATGGATACCTATAATTCCCTTTATTGGAATATGAGTGGAACACCTTCATGTTTGGATGTTTTTGGGGAAGGAAAATGGTTAGGCCCTTAAATGATTAATAATATGGTGTAAAAGGATAATACCATTTGGTAACCAATGAAGGCTTCATAGAGATTGTAGAAGAGATATACCTGTTAGCGCTAAAATTCAGGATAGATAAGACACAAAAAAAAGGAGAAGCATAGGTGGATGCCTCGTGAAGCCATTCCGCAGAGTCCCCCCAGCACCGCGGCCACCACGAAGCAAGGAGGCGGGATACTCCGTGACCGCATTTGACGTTCGCGTGCCCGCCGTGAAGCAAGGAGGTGGGACGCTCCGCGACTATATTTGACGTTCGCGAGCCCACCGCGAAGCAAGGGGGTGGGACGTTCCGTGACCGCATTTGACGTTCGCGAGCCCACAACGAAGCAAGGAGGTGGGATGCTCCATGACTGCATTTGATGTTCGCGAGCCCACCACGAATCAAGGAGGCGAGATGCTCCAAGAACCCATTTGATGTTCGCTACCCGCCGCGAAGCAAACGAGGCCCTCTTCGTGTCGCGTCAGCTCCGCTCCGCGGTGCCTTCTACCTATAAATATCGGGCTCCCCTTGATCCCAAAGGATGAAAAATCTGATCTTTCAACATCCCAGCTTTCGAATCACAAAGAATCCTTCTTCTATGCAAACCATGAGCTGTGTGAGGTACTTCTTCTCTCTAAAGTGCTTCCCCTCTATCTTGTTTTGATCCCCTCTTCTGAGGTATTATTTTCATGAATCCCAAGGACCTTCATGAAGGAAGGGGATCTCCATGGGGACCCAGGTTATCACTGATCATTTATGCTTCACGAAACACCCTTCAGGTACACTTGTTCCACATGCTAAGGCAGGGTCACTAAACTTCGCAAAGAACATTGCTTCACGACACTTTGCTTCGCGAGGAACCTTTTTGCTGTGAAGAAGTGCACCGCGAATTCCCTTCCTCTTCGAGAAGAACCCACCATATTAACCTTTTCCATATGCTTAGGATAAGGCACCCCACTTCGTGAAGCACACCCCTTCGTAAGTGCCCTCCATCACGCGGAGCAACAAAACATCACAAGGCCCTTGCCTATAGAACCCTCTTCTTGGAAATTATTTTTCTCGTGCGACCATCCAGGTTTGAATGATGTGACTTCAATTTCCCCTAGAGGATACCACCTGTTGCGTTGCTTTGCCTAATTCTTCTTCGCATAGGCACGCTAACGACCATTTCTTCTTTGTATAGTCACACTAATGCGGACCCCTTGATGGTTTACTCCGTGACACCCCCTCGCAATGGTGTTGTTGATGCCTTCCCTCCCACAAGGAGCAGAGGATACCCGTTATATAAGTCCTAGGGGTATGGAGTGAACCCACCTCGTCTGAGATACATGATATTAATGTTACAAGTGTCATCATCCTCAGAACATGACGTTAAACTTTGACTTGGACCTGTGCCTCGCGCGCTGGGTTCCCCCGCCTTGGAGTTTATCCACGCCCACTTGTCTCCACAAAGATAGGATAACCCTTCACAGGGGATGATATCCTCATTACTAGAGTGGATTTTGTCTGCAAGGAAAGTGCATCCACCTTGGTGTAATCCCCTAGCTTTTCTTCCAGGAGGCAGTATCTCTTCTCTACTTTTCATCTTCGGTCCCCAAGGCCAGTGGAGGGTGTGATAGGGAACACAGATACTCTTTTATTCGGTCCCAATTCCCTCTCTTGCTGTGCTTAGGGGCCTCGGACCTCCATCCCAGAGTAAGTCCCGACACCTTGGGCCACTCAACGTGTACGCCTCTCTCTACTTCTCACGGACACAACATTCGAGATGTGATTGCCGGGTCTTTTCTATCTCTTGTTTCTCACACCGATAATGAATCATGTGATCTTAGAGAAAGCATCAACCTTGGCCAACAGCCTGGGCCGCCTAGATAGTAATCCCCAATCCATCCCGTACTATGCAAACTTTGATCCATGTCAAGGCATGGTACGTAAGAAGCCTCGACGAGGTTCAAGCCCCAACACTTTGGGAATCCTATAGTGTAAGCTCCAATCCATCCCGAACTATGGGGACTTTGATCCATGTCAAGGTATGGTACGTAGGAAGCCTCCATGAAGTTCAAGCCCACCTAAACCCCTGGCCCCTTCACATCGGTTCACCGACACCATCCAGAACATTGAGTACTTTGATCCATGTCATGGAATGGTACGTAGGGAGCCTCCACAAGGACCAAGTCCACATGGACCCCTGGTCCCTTCATGTCGGTTCGCCTACACCATCCCGAACTACGTGGACTTTGATCCATGTTAAGGCATGGTACATAGGAAGACTCCATGAGGTTCAAGCCCACCACCTAGTCGTTGTGACCCCTTCACATCCCTTCACCAAAACCTTGGGCCTCCTCAGAGCATAAGACACAAATTCCCCTATCACGCATGATGTAAATCTATATACACCATCCTGAACTATATGTTTATTGATCCATGTCAAGGAATGGTACATAGGAAGCCTCCATGTGGTTCAAGCTCAATAATCATTGGCCCCGACCGTCTCCGTGTCAGTGTGCCAAGCCCCTTTTCACCCGAAATACGAGGACTTTGATCAATGTCAAGGCATCGTACGTAGAAAGCCTCCCTATGGTTCAATTCTAACAATCATTGGACCCCAGGTCCACCTCTAGTGGTAATCTATTGTCACTCCCTTCAGCGGTAAGCCGTTGTCACTCAGTTCATGGGTAATACATTGTCACGCCATTCAGAAGTAAGCAGTTGTCACTCCATTCAGTGGTAAGTAGTTGTCACTTCATCCAGTGGTAAGCCGTTGTGATCCCATTCAACGGTAAGCCGTTTTCATCCCATCCTGCGGTAATCCGTTGTGATCCCCAATTGGTGGTAAGCCATCGTCAGATGAACTATGTGGTCTTTGATTCACTACCACAGGGATACGTAGGAAGTATCTTTGAGGATCAAGCCCAAAAACCATCATCCCCCATGACAGTTTAACTGCATTCACCACCCACTTCATTCAACCGCTCTATCATCCATCCCGATTCTTACCCAGGCCGCCACATCCTGTTAAAATCACGCCACTCCATTCCCCAACACAATTGACATCATTCGAGAAGCCACCCATGTGATGGACCCAGTGTCGGTGTTCCCTCTTGGGGGTTCCTCCATCTGATCCACTCAAGTCAGAGTTCTGATCTGCCAGATCTGTCTCTGCTGGACGTTAAAGTTGTGGCATACCCTGTGTTAAGCATGAGAAGCTGAGGAAAACCTCAGATACATGCCCATGGAATACGGTTCCCCACGTTCGATGTGGTATGCCTCAGTCTTTAATTCCCTCGAGAAGCCCTATAATAAGGGACAAAAGACAGACATTCCAATCCCCTGGTGTCCAGACACGCCAGTGATGCCCCACCGTGACTACTCCCCTAACTGAAGCTTGTTGCACTGATCGGAACCCTTCAAATGTCCTGATAGAAGCATCGTAATTTACAGGTGTCCATGATGATATGGAACCAGGAAGAGTTTCACGAAAAATGTATTAAATCTATGAGGGAGACCTGAACTAGGTGACGAGTTCTGAGGAAGAATCTTCGGAAGAAAGAACTGACATCCCATCATCCCGTTTCGATCAAAGAGAAGATGTCCCTGAAAAAGGAGATGATTAAAAATACCATTAGAAAGAAGGAATGTGAGTTAAAAAAATGCCTCGTCTTTCGTCCCGAACGATACAGATGCACGTGCCCCGGAGAAAGCGTCGGAAACAGAAATGGTGAACCCGACATGAAGTTATTATTCTCAATATAGAGATTAGTAGTGTTCAGAGCATCAATATATTGACATGTCACCAGATCCAGCTATCCGACGCTGGGTCCCACCAAGAAAATAACGCGCCTGTCGTAAAACTCAACGAAAGTTGGGGTAGTAGGACGTTGGACATCCCATTCGGCGATGTTGTCATCTTGGATCCCTCTTACCAGCCACAAAAGACGGAATGATGATGGGGCACTAGTTGTCAATTTTCCATATCAGTATTAATGAGTTCATCTCCATGCTTTCAGGAACCCTGTTGTTGCATCCAGAGCTCGATCACCTGCCCATCAGAGCAAAGGAAGGGGCAATATCGACGTGGATACCCCATGCAGTTCTACCTCTTTCATGGCATCCTCGACCGCCATGACTGTTGGGCGCCCGTGCCCCCTCTCCCCATATAAAAATATCAAGAGAATGGTAATTAATGATCTTGTATGAAGTTATGAGGAGGAGGGGATCATCCCCAGCTAGGATATGTCCCGGCAAGATCGGAAGGCATCTGTTCCTTGCCGTCAACGCCGCCCAAGAGGGCCACGCTGGGAGACACTTCTCCCCACCCCAACATTCAATCATTTCAGGAGATTTTCCCCAGAATTCCTTGATGAATCCCTACCTTACGATGATGAGGAGAGCGATGCCTAGCCCATCCCGGCCAGATTCCCAATCTAGGGGCTCCACGAAAGGGCTCCCACCTGGCCACGTCAGCGCCGCCGCATAGTCTTGCTAGAGGAGCAGACAAGTTATGCACCTGCTCCACCAGCCTCATCTCATCCAAACCGACGCCAGCGCCATGCACAAGATGAGGAGGACACCCGCCAAGGGGCGTTAATACCGACAGCTAATGTGGCATGATCCACCACCGACACATATCATCAAGTCCCTGCATACACTGTGCAGGGGCTCTTATACACCCAATCGGGATCGAGGCCCCAACCACCCCATGGGCAGGCTGGGTCGACTCTCCTGGTTACAGGCACAGGCGGTGGTAACTGCGAACCATCCTGCAATGACGCCACCCCATACGAAGGTCCTCCCCTTACCACTGCCAAAGGGATAGTGGGCCTTCCCCGCTTCGAGGCTCGACATAGAGGTCCACCCTATGCTACCCCAATACAAATGAGGGTCTGCACTGCGACGGTGATACTCGGTACAAAAGCCTCTCCCATGCCCATTAAACTGGGTATGGAGTCATCCCTCCTTCCCTCGTCCGTCGATATGGAGACATTGCCTATCTAATTCCTCTCCTATGTTGGGGTCCTCCCTACGTCCTTTCCGCAGCTAGCGAAGGTCCTCCTCACCCCGACAATCAGAAGGGTGAAGTCAAGACTCGCTCCACCTGCAACAAGCATGGAGGTCCTCCCCATGATCCCTACGGTTCCAGTAGAGGTTCTTCCTACTCTAGTACTATTCATGGAGGTCCTCCCTGTTTCCCCTTCGACATTTTCCCAGGTGCTCCTCGCACCCTCGATTTCTCGAGTGGAAATCTTCTCCACCCTAGCCCCAGTGCAGCCAAAGGACCCCATTTTAGAAAATAGCCCTATACTAAGGAGCAACCCAGGGGTGGGAAGGCGAGTTGTCGGCACCACAAGAAGAATCCTGGGATGGCCTAGACAGAGATCAAACCGGTCTACTTCTCAAAATCTGAAGCGGAGTACGACTCAGCTCGGGAACCCTCCCCTCGCTCATCCGAGTAAAGGGATGGGGAAGGGACGAGAGACATGATTCGGGTGCTCCCGGAATGCGAGTTCATCAGGATTCGTGCCTCCCTCTATTGGTTTATCCATGAAGATAAAAATATTGTTACCCTGCAGGCTACGGTCATGCAGTCTCCAACTACGTTGCTGGAAGTGCTTTCTACCTCCAAAAAAGATCATGGGTAGCTATTTTGGGGACCAATGACAGGTGACCAGCATCACGACCTATCACCACCAGCCCTGACCCCTGATCCAGGAATGGCCGCCGTCAGCCCATCCTACCGCGACGTAGCATCCAGATCGCTGCACTCTTCAGAGGAGAGTCCGAGAGTCGGAGACTAGTCATCCTGTTCGCTATATTCTCCACTGGCCGCCCTGTCGCCCCAATGGTCTGCCTCAGTAACACTAACATTTCCTCAACCACCCCCATTTGGGGAGTTGGGAAAACAAGGGCTAGACCCTGAGTTATAGCAGAGGATCTTCTAGAGAATTCTTGAAGTGGACCACTTCCCCGATATGTTCTGGCCCGTGGCAGCGTAAGATTTCTGAATCTCAAAAACTCTCACCCCAGATGAAGTTGAGTGCTTCCTATACAACCTCTGGGTGACGCATTTAAGTCTCCGTCATCAGTATGAGGTTTATCCAAGGAGCCCTGTGCATTTTTAAGACATCAGTGAGAAGTGCCGTCTAGTCGATCTGGACCCACTCCTGGTGGCCCCGACACCCTGAGTCTCTAGGTCATTGTGAGGCTCTCCAGCAACAATGTTATCTGAGTATCAAGGTACTCTGCTGAATTATCAGGGAGGCTACTCCCCACGTGAAAATCTATGGCTAGATGCAGTATGCTTCCCTCCTCTTCATCCCTATCAAATGACAGCCCGACTCGCTATGAGATATTGAGGTCATGCCCCCAAAAAAGGTAACGGTCCACATGGACGACATAGTGGACAATGAGAATGAGATGGAGTTTCTTGATGGAGACCTACCCTTTGAGGGTGTTCCACCACTACCCATCTGGGAGGATTAATCGTCAACAGAGGAACCTCCTAGGTCTCCCTGCGCCCACCGAGTCGTTGGTACTCGGTAGGAATGACAGTAAGGGAAAAGAAAACGTTGGAGCTGTCAAGTACTCCGACCCATCCGCCTAAGTGCAGAAGATGGAGGAGGACCCTGAGAAGGACACAATTTGTTAGCTACATGATGAGAAAAATAGTTTGGTTGATGAAATCCTGGCTAAACTCAATGTAGAGCGACGACTTGACTACGACAACCCTAGGCCGGGGCAGTAGGGGTAGGAACAACTTCCCCCCGACATGATGCCTCCTGGAAATCCTAATCATGCCGGTCTCACTGAAAGGGCGGAAGCCGGAGCTCATGGAAAAAGGGTGTGGTATGTCTCACCAAACCCTCTCGAATGGTGCGGCAATCCATGAAATCCAGCCCGAGATCCCCCAGCTACCCCACATGCCACTCTACTAGCCGCTCCAAGAGTCGCTGAGCCTATCTGAACCCAACAATGCACTTGTGGTTAGGGATCCCCATAAAGATAGATACCCCTTCCCAGATGATCCTATGGTGGCGCTCATAGCTCATATTGAGGCACTAGAAATGGGACAGGTGGAAATCCCACCTAATGGAAAGCAATACCCGGCATGGGTGGAAGATATGCTGGCACTCTGGGTTTTTGGAGTCCTACCTTCTCCCATTTTAATGGGATGGTGGAACCGCCACAGCATTTGGCCCAATTCAATTCAAGGTGCGGGCCCCTTTTGGGGACCCTAGCATAGAAAGAGGCCGCAAAGCTCTGTTTTTTGGTTTAGACGTTGGAGGGGCCAACCATCATTTGGTACAGCTAGCTCCTGGTTGGATCTGTGGCCAGCAGGGAGGTCCTTCATAGGTAGTTCCTCTACCAGTTCAGCTCTACCACCCAGAAAACGAGCATCGCAGACCTCTTTAAGTACAAGAAAATGCCTCTTGAGAGAGTCACACACTTTATCGCCTGGTGGAAAGGGGATCACATACTCCATTGACATGCCACTGACTCTAGAGAAATTACTGACGATGTGCATGGGAAATGTCAAGACGGAACTGGTCCCTTGTATGATCACTCAGATCTATCCTATAGGGTTTTGAGACTTCTATGATAAGGCCGAATTCTTGGAGGAGGCCCTGCAATAGGCCAGCCAGGCCTGACCATTGCCCCAATAATCCCACAGAGGAGGGATACTAGTGTCGAGCCCGTCATGGTGGATCAGATAAAAGCCACTAGGCAACTAGAATTTCTACCAGTAGCACTGACCCTATAGCCTCTTAGAGGCCCTCCACCTCAGGAATAGCCTCCAGCTCTACAATGTCCTCCAAATAGGTAGGGGGCCCCGCATCACGCCCTTCCACCACCCAGGCGGGACAATCAGGGTCCACCTCCATGAAAAGCCTCTCTTGCTCCTCATCAGGTCCATGCTCCAAGGGCCCCCTTTTCAGAAAGAAGACACCGAACTTAATCGTTCAGTGAGAATCATGTCCCCGGTTACTTCCAAAGCGCCATAGAGCAGGGGATTGTACACTTGCCTGAGTGTAAGAGGCCAAAAGAGGTGAATCTCACCGATCTCCCAAACTACTACCCCTATCATCAGATTCTAGGGAACACCCTCAAAGAGTTCTATGTCTTCAAATTCTATCTCCAAGACCAGGTCAACAACAACATAGTCAGGTTGGACCCGACCCCAGCACAAGTGGCATGTGTCTTTGTAGGGTCAGGCAACAATAGCGATAGCGAAGGCGAGTGGAAGAAGGTTCCCATCTGAGGATCCCAGAAGTATGAAAATTGGATGGCTCGTAAGATGGTTTCTCACGCCCCTGTCATAATTCGAGCATCCCCGAATCATCCTAAGATTTCAGAAGTTGCAGCCTCTACATCTGCATCATCATCTTAGCCGGCCACTTACCAGAAGAGAAAGAATCAGCGGCGCAAGAAAAAGTAATGCGCCCCGCCAAGTACATCATCGTCTCTCACTCTCGGCGACTTTATGCCCCCTCATATGGGGATCCCTCCCAGTGTCTGCCTAGTGGTGGATGATTCTTCATGTGACATTCAAGGGTATGATTCGGTTAAAACTGTTGAGTTGGTAAACACCTATATGACTCCTGACAAGGGGGAGCGCCAGGAGAACCTCCCAAATGTCCCCAGCCAGCGTCAAAGTCGGAAGAGCCGTGACTATATGTGTCATCGAGGCGCATCAGTTGTCACCTCTATCCAAACTGTGCATTCCATTGAGACTAGAAAGCAGGCCTAGCATAGTGCTCAGCATGCGCAGCCTTTTTATCCTGTGTTGTTAGGACCGCCTCCACCACCGTTTGTGCTACTGGATCAGGCAGGGCTACCTTGCCCAAACCACTGCCAGCCTCACCTGGCTAAAGGCCAATCTCAGTAGTCCAGTCATCATCTGGTAGCTACTCTTCAGGCATCGACTATTGGGCAGTGGAATATTCCTAGCACAAGCCAACCGCATGTCCAGACGGTAGGGCCCGCCATGCTTCTAATTGTAGAGCGACCTCCCGCAAGCAGAAGTTTGCTCCTGGAATGGAAGTATGATGCCCTCAAGCACCTCTATGGCATCCCAACAAGACTGTCCATCCTTGAATCCCTTCATCTATCATTAGATATGCATGAGGCCCTCACTGAGTCTTTAAGGAGCCCCCTCCAGTTTGAGATAGAGGTAGCAGCTGCATAAGCCTTTAATGCTGAAGGAGTTGAGAATGCAGAATGCTAGGAAATCATCTCAATCTAGGGAGAAGATAAAGGATCTCCTATACAGGGGCATATCCACTTGCTGTACATCACCGAAAAATTCAAAAGAATCCAAGGATAAGACGGGACATAATAGACCCCAGTCGGGAAGATCCTTTTGAAGACCCAGTTCGGTGGCCATATTGCCAATACCGAGTCTATAGTCATCTCCCATGACACCGTGTAAAATACATTGATGGAAAGACCATGGCTCCACCTACAGGCATCAGTTTCCTCATCGTATCCCCAATGCCTCAAGTACTCCCTTAATGGTAGAGTAGGCGTACTCCAAGGTGATGCCTCTCCATTCACCTCTTGTGAAGCCCGATATCTGGATGCTGACTATTACAAGAGCCTGGAAAAGAAGATTCTGGCAATCGAGGTTGAGCCCGCCCTGGTCACAAGTGACCCATAGGCAGGTTTGTATGATGCATATGTCTTCCCAATCCATCAATTGGAGGCCACTACCCCTTACATGGGGAAATGCTATGTCGTCTCGGGTACAAGAGGAAGGAATATTCCCAAGTCCTAGAGACGGTGGAAAATCACCTCGTACTCCTACACTAACCAGGCTCGGATGATCCCGGAGTCTCCTACCCTAGTACGGTACCGCGATGTCCTCCCCATGGCAATGGTAGTACGTCATACGTGTCTATTTTGCTGGGATAGAATTAACCAGATCATGCCGACACACCACGACTAATTTGATATTATCAGTCGTGGCCCCTTGGTCTGAAAACCATATGAGATTAGATCGACTGACTTCATCGCTATGGTCTCAGCAGTGCATGAATCTCCTGATAGGCAATCCAATGTTCTCCAGGCTGGTACCATCCTCCTGTCAGGTTCTTCAGATCCAGGGGAAGCTTCACCCGCTAGGAATCTATCCTCCTCAAGTGAATAATATGATCTAGAGGATCTTCCTACATCCTTTAAAAAGGGTGTCTCTTCAATGGTCGATGAACAGGTACAGGTGAACCTTGGTAGCGAGGCACATCTGAGACCCACAATGATCAGTGCAGCCATGTCCCTTGAAGAGTAGAAGCAGTATGTGGACATCCTTAAGCAGCACTGTGACATATTTTCCTAGAGTTATAACGAGATTCCAGGAGTATATCCTCAGGTATCTATCCACCGCCTCGATATCCCAATAAATCATCGTGGGTTCAAGAAGCCTCCTAGAAAGTTTCACCCTTCTCACGGTGCCATGGTTGAGGCCAAATTTGACAAACTCATCAGGGACATCTTCATCAAGGAGGTCCAGTACCCCAAATGGCTTGCCAACATCATGCCAGTCTGGAAGAATAATGGACAGATCAGAGTCTGCATCGGCATCCGGGATCTCAACCATTATGGTTCAAAGGATGATTTTCCCCTTTCGGTGACATAATTTTTGATCGACGCTACTGCTGGGTTCCAAGCGCTCTCCTTTATTGATGGTTACTCTGGATATAATCATATCTTGATGGCCCCCAATGTTGAAGAGTCCATAGCTTTCAGGGCACCCCAAGGAACTTTCTATTACCAGGTTATTCCTTTCAGCTTAAGGAATGTAGGTTCTACCTATAAGCAGGCCATGCATCGCATATCCAAGCCGATCCTTGGGACATTGGTGGAATGATATGTAGACGATCTGGTGGTCAAATCTTGCTAGTGCCAGGACCATCTCAATGACATTATGAAAGTGGTTGGCTTCCTCCATTCCCACCACCTAAAGATGAACCCATTGAAGTGTGGCTTCAGGGTCACCTATGGGAAGTTTCTTGGTTTTGTTGTCATGTACCAGGGTATCGAGATCAACCTAGAGTAGATCAAGGCAATCCTCCAAATTCCCCCCCAGGAAATATTCGCGAGCTTCGAGGTTTTAAAGGCCACATAGCCTACATACTTCGATTTGTTGCGAATATTACAGGCAAGTGTAAGCCCTTTTCCCGGCTAATGAAGAAAGGCTCTACTTATGAGTGGGACGAAGAGTTCCAGACCGTGTTCAAGAAAATTAAGAAATTTCAGCTCCATCCTCCGGTCTTGATGCCACAATTCTCTAGAAAGTCATTGTTCATGTATGTGATTTCTCTGGATCGATCTCTCTGCACCCTCCTCACCTAGAAGAACAATGTGGGGAAATAGAACAACCTCTACTACCTCAGTCACATGATTCTCGATACGGAGACCAGATACCCCCATCAAGAAGAGCTATCTTGCTCTGGTTTTTTCAGTAAAAAAGTTGCGAAACTACCTGTAGCTCCATGAGGTACAACTAGTCTCTCGGGTAGAATTGCTGAAGTTCATTCTGAATCGCCCCATGTTAACCGACCATCTTCCACGGTGGGTGGTAATCCTCCAGCTGTTCGACATCAGTTTTGTGCCCCAGAAGGTTATCAAGGGACAAGAATTGCCAGACTTCCTAGCTACCAATCTAACCCCCGCGGACTAGTCCCTGGACATGGATTTTCCCAATTATGAAATCCTATCGGTAGATCATGTCTTCCCATGTTGGAAGATATAGTTTTATGGTGCCTCCCAGAGCCCCACTAGTAGGAGGCTCAATGATCCTCGAGTCAACAGAGTAGGCATAGGTATCATCTTCATTACCCTGACACAAGCCATTCTATCATACTCATTCCTGTTGTCAGAAGGCTTCACTAACAACGAGGCATAGTACCATGCTCTTATCACTTGCCAAGAGGTGTCCCTCAAGATCGATGTGCCCAATTTTCATGTGAAAAGGGATTCCGATCTAGTCATCACGAATATCAACGGTGACTACATTTTCAGAAAGCCAGATCTTGTACTATTGTTGGAATGCACCCTCCAGATAATGGCCCAGTTTCCTTCTCGACCGGAGGTTACCCATGTCCCTCCGTCATAGAATGGTCGAGCAGATGCTTTGGCCTGTTTAGCTAAATCACTTGTAGAGTCTGAGCAGGATGACCTGATTATACACATGGCACACCAGAGAGTAATTGCACCCATCACCCCAGAGGTTGACGAAAACCTGTGAGTAAGCCCTCTTACTGCCAGATCCTCCACGTCAGGACCCATATTCCCTTCAGATATAGTGGTTGATGTGACCCCCGACTGGAGATCCCCTTTTGACGAGTATCTTCAAAATGGTTGCCTCCCAGTTGATAGGGCCGAGCATTAGCTAATTCTACGTCGTGCGTTGTATTTTACCCTTCAGATTGGTCCCAGTCTTGAGAAGATCCTCTACAAGCACATGTTTTATGGTGTTCTCCTCTATTGCATCAAAGGAGTTGTGATTACTCAGGTCATGCAGGAGGTTTATTCCGGTTCATGTGGTGCCCATTAGGCTGAGAAAATGCTATCCCATATAATCTGGATACTGGGGTACTTCTGCCCTCTATGATACAATATTGTATCGAGTTCACCCAGAGAAGTCACATCTTCCATGTTCATGCTAACTTCTTGCATCGGCTGCCAGAGCCTCTCCACTCCACCGAGTACTCTTGGCCATTTTCGGTGTGGGGACTCAATGTTGTGGGACCATACCCACCGGTGACAACTCTCTAGTGAAGGTTGATCCTGACCGCCACATACTTCTTTTCCAAATGGGCATAAGTAGTTCCACTCAAGGAGTTCAAGGACCACTCTATCGTTGACTTCGTGAGCTCCAACATCATCCACTAGTTTGGGGTCCCTTATGTTGTCCTCATCGATAACGACACCAACTTCCAAGCAGCTGAGATGAAGAAATTGTACTCCAATTACAATATCTATTCGAACCATAACTCTCGCTATCACACATAAGAAAATGAATGGATCGAGGCGTTCAACAAAACCCTCTATAACATTTTGTTTAAAGTTTTTGGCCAAAACTAGAGTAGTTTGCCGGACAAGCTCCCCAACGCCCTCTGGGCCAATCAGATGACAAGTCTCAATTCAACCCAGGTGACCCCATATTCCCTGGTGTATGGGGCCGAGACCATCCTGGCCATGGAGATCCAACTGAGTTTGCTACGCACCATGGTCTAAAACTAGAATGCACCATATAAGGTGGAAAAAATTTGTCTGTAGGTATTGGAATCACTTGACGAAAAGAGGCTTCATGCCCTGTAAAATCTGGAAAGGAATCATAATAAGATTGCTAGGGCCTTCAATAAAGAAGGTTCACCTCCATTCTTTCCTGCAAGGTGACCTGGTATTGTCCCTTTGAGCGCCAATGATCCCTGGCTGGAAACCACCCAAGATGGAGCCTAAATGGGAATGACGTTACATAATTCATAGGGTTTACCCCAATGAAGCATACTCCCTGGAAACCATGGATGGTGAGCATATAACTCCTTCCAAAAATGCCAAGTTTCTCAAGAAATACATTGCCTGAGACTAATGGTCCTGCACGACCTTAAACTGGAAGGTCCCGCATGACCTTAAACTGTCCAGTCATGCACGACTTTAAACTGTGCATCATCTTGCAAGACATTAAACTGCATTCCAAGAACTATGTATGGCTTGATTCCCATATACATGGGATACATTGGAACGCTCAGATGCCTCTTCTTGAGCCCATCCCCAAACTCTTCTCCTTGACTATTCCCCCTGGGTATAGTCATATCAGAGTGTCCTCATGTGGTACAATCCTCCATGGCCTCATTCATGAGGGAGTTACGACGATCACACCACGTTCTCCCTCATTCTTCTATTCTCCCATGTCTTCACCGCATGACGTTAAACTGCATGGCCTTCAAGAACTACGTATGGATTTATTACCATCCATATAAGATATGTAGAAACTCCCATAAATTTCATTTGTTGGCCGATCCAAAATGAAGGAATCCTCCCCTCGGGTCAAGAAATATGGAAGGGGTGAAAACTTTCTCCCCAATTCACGTTGAGCTAACCTCGATCTGGCCATACGTCCTGCTCCATGGAGACGTTCGTATATTTTAGAGACAAGTACAACTATGCTTCACCTACTCCATGATTGGGACTCCATTATTTTACCTATATGTAAGGGCCCCTGAATGGTATGGATGCTAGGACAAAGGGATTTCCTTCCACTTTGGGTCAATGCCGTTGAGGATGACGAGCAACAAGCCAATACAAATCCCACATTTCAAATATGGTCAGTGGTCGATGCTCATTTGTTTCTCCCATTTCAGGTCACTATAGGGATGTTGTGTTTTGAACATGTCCAATAGGCGTCATGTATCATTAAGACCACCCCAAGATGTCCCAAACATCAAGTGAAGTGGTTCATTCTGCCTCGTTGTATCTCCAAGAGACTAACTCATTTCGGGAAAGGAGGAGTTGTCCTCCCATATGAGGCCTAGCCTCAGGCACCTTGTCCATTTCGGGCCCCCAGGTCAGGTTCTCTCTTATGGGATTGTACAGTGTGGTATCGGATTGTGTCCTCATTTACTCCAGGTTACTCGACGTGCTGTTCACATCCCCAGGTGAGATACCTCTTCGTCCTTCCTGCAAGACATTAAACTGCAAACCGGTTGGGCCTTCTTGACTGAGGCCTAGCCTCAGGCCCCTTGGGAATTTCGGGCCCTGGACCAAGTCCTTACATCGAGTTCACATGGTGATATGGGATCATGTACTCATTCACATCTGATAATTCGCCATTCCGTTAACCTCCCTTGTGTCAGACATATAATCCCCTCTTCGTCCTCCATGCAAGACGTTAAACTGCACACTGGTTGGACCTTCATGACCGAGGCTTAGCCTCAGTCCCCTTGGCCTTTTTGGGCCCTGACCCATGTTCCTATTTAGGGTTTCACCATGTGGTATGGGGTTGTGTCTTCATTCACATCTGGTTACTCATCACACCATACACCCCCCCCTCATTAGGGAATCCTACCCCAATGTATGATTCTAGAACTATGTGTATCTTGATTACCATCCTTATGGGATACGTAGGACCACCCAAGCCTCTCGTCTTTAGGTCCAACCCCATCTTGGCCCCTCGTCCAGCATTCTTTCATGAAATGGATATATCGTGTTGTGCATAATTATGTCGTCATCCACATCAGGTTTTTAGCAACCACAACATGTACCTCGTTCTCCTAAGGGTTCTATATCCCCTTGTCCTATCCTCATCTTTTCAAATCGGTCTCTCTCAAGATGAGCCCCTCGATCCTCTTCGGTGATTCACCAACGTGCCCAAGGGTAATCTGGTTTAATGCCTGGAATGACAGACTCTACTCGGACATGGTTTAATCTGTGTCTCAGGATTTTCATTCCCCTTAATTAGGGCTTCCATCACCTTTCCCATCTATAAGGGCCCCCAAACAGCATGGATTCTAGGCCTAAGGCCTCTCCTACCACTTTGGGCCAATGCCCTCGAGGTTGTCGAGCAACAAGATTATACAAATCCCGTGTTGCGAATATGGTTAGCAGTCGATTCTCATTTGTTGTACCCATTCCAGGACAACACAATATGGATGCTGTGTTTCGAACATAGTCAACTATCATCCTACATCGATGTGTTCCTGGATCGCTGGTTTCAGGGGTCCGAAGGTTTAGCGGTGGAAAAGATGGCCCACTCATTAATCATTAACGTGGGCAGCTGGTGCTTATGGAAATCCAAGAACCGAGCTAGGTTCTAGGGGATCAGTTCCACTTGTAGGTCCATCGTGGGAAGCATTAGGTGCATGATGGTTGAGCCTATTTTCTATTCTGGTAACTAGAAGGAGGCTCTGTCCATTAATTTGTTGGGTGTCCCTATGGCTGCAGTTCTTCCATTTATTTATAGGGGGATTTGTGTTTGATGGGTTCCTCCTGATTTCTGCCCCAAGCTCAACAAGGATGGGTCTTGTGTCCTGGGTGACATGAGTCGTGGTGGGGTGGTTCATGATGCTAGGGGAAGTGTTGTCTTGGCATTCACACCTCACATTGGGAGTGGAAATTCTGTTCGGGCGGAGGCTAGAGCTGTTCTTTCAGGTTTTTCTCTCTGCAGGGAACGCGACATTTTTATTTCCCAGGTGGAGACTGATTCTATGATTATCTATGATGCTTTACTTGTTAATGGCTCTGTCCCCTGTTCAATCTCTTATATCATTTGGAAATGTAAGGCCCTCCTAAGCGACAACATTTTGGTCACCCACACTTGGTGCAAGGGGAACAAATTGGCAGACTACTTGGCCTAAATGGCTTCTCCTGATACCCTGTTTAGTTTTCATTCTGATGTTTTCTTACTCAAACCTTATGTGGTGAACTTGATTCGGGCTGATGCCCTTGGTTTGTATTACTTTCGGCCTCCATAGGCCCAAGATGTTCTCTTTTCATGTAGCCTTTGGGCCTAATAATAAAATTATAATGATGATAATGACGATGATGATTCACATAATTCTCCACCTAATCAAGTCCAAGTTGAACTTTGAAACTCTTGGTACTGTTCCTCAGTGCTCATCCACACTTTAGGTGGGAAAAAAGGCCGCGACAAGGAAATCGTTTGGGGGTTCACCGATTTCCCCACTTCCATGCATCTCACGTATCGTGAATACTATATCCGCCCTTGTTTCCTACACCGAGTACAACTCATTTAGGCTTATGGATTGGGTTAAGGTCTGCCTTTACTTCTGATAGTCCTCCTTCTCTCTGGTCTGAGTTCTAAGATCCTAAACTAAGATCATTTCGTATTAACCCTTTTGTAGAACTATGAATAGCTTAATTCCCATTCTTATGGGATACATAAGATCCCTCGCACATGTTGTTTTTTGAGTTTAGCTCAGTTTTTGAGCTAGTTTCTCTGGCCCCTTTCCATATTAGACCTCTTTATCCCCCTTGGCCTAAGGTTCCCCTCTCAGAATTGCATATAGTGTGAAATGGGATCATGTCCCCATTCACGTTGGGTATGTTTTATTGCACCGTACACATTCCTCAACAAGCATCGTCTCTACTAAGTCTACACTGCATGATGTTAAAATGCATGCTTGGTCCCATCACATGACCCTAAACTGTGACATTATCATCCTAGCCGCATGATGAAAAAAACACTACATCGTGATGCCCTCACCCAAGGGGACACCATGTTTGGTATCAGTCACATGCCATGCCATTTTTCAACGCTTTCATACGGTTTGATTCTTGCAGTGATGCCGGGACTTACTATCCTAGGCCTGTTGCTTAAAAAACCATTCACCTTATAGGACAAACATGATAAATCAAATACCGATTCTTTTTGTGTGGGGGCCACACCTGCACGCCCCTTTTATCCCTAGAAATGGAACCTTACTGTGCCATTTCTAGAACTATGTGAAGCTTGATCCCCATCCTCATGGGTAACATAGGAACATCCGTGCATCTTGCCTCAGGCCCATCTTAACTCTCAGTTTTGGGTCCGTTGACCTAAAATATTCCCAGGGAACACGTGGTGGTCGGAACACCAGGTCCCCATCCACGTCGGGATTTAAAATTAACTCACCAGGAATCTCTTGAGTTTCCTACCATCCATGGTCCGAATTCTACGACCCTAAACTAATATCTCCCTTTGGGAGGGGACTCGACTCCCTCTATCTAATACATATCATTTTCGTATTCACATACTTTTTGAAAAAGTTCCCGAAGTGTAGAATTATTATGGGTACATTCCCCTCGTTCCATGTCCAAGCTTCGTGACGCTTCTATTTGGATCCTCATCCTCTTCCACATCCCAAAAGGACCCCCGGATGGCATGGATGCTAGTCCTAAGGGATCTCCTACCATTTCGTGCCAATTTCCATAAGGATCTCAGAAGACATTTACCACATGTCCTGTTTTTTGATCATAGTCAACAGTCGACCCTCATTTTCATGTCCCCATTCCAGGTTAACACGATATGGATACTATGTTTTGATCACGGTCCGCAGTAATCCATCATTGTCACACCACCATCATTTGGATCTAGATTTCGAGTATCATGATTCACACATTTTCACTTCCCCATGTTCAAGTGTAATTATGACATACTCGACTTTACTTCTTCGTGCATCGAGTTGCGCTACATGGGCGTGTTAACATCGTTGGTCCGTCATCCACTGAGTGTCCCTTCACCCTAACATGTTCCTTCCTATTTCAGGAAATACCAACCACTGCGTTTTGTTTCCCACATCGAGTATGACTCACGTGGGCTTAGTAGTTTTGGTAGGATGAACACCATCACAGCCAGGCTTTTCATCATCCTGTATGACGTTAAACTGTGTCTCTAGAACTACATACGACATGATTCCCATCCTCATAGGATACACAGGGAAACCCAGAAATTTCACCCTGGGTCAAACCCCAGGAATTATAGATCTTGTTCTTCCTTATTTCCGGCCCCGACCTGACCCCTTTTGGGGAACCATGTAGCTTCCATTTTTCCCTGAACAAGTTTGGGATGCCCAATGGTGACATTAGGAAGTGACAACACCCTCACCAGAGAGGTCCTGCCTAAATGAACAAATGATCCAGGATCAGAACTATGCGTCCATCTAATGTTCTTCCACCATGGTGGCGTAATTTTGAGAGTGTTGGATTCTGTTCGAATAAACAATCACTGCACATTCCACGCTTTGTGTGCCCCTTATTTGGACCCTCGTCCTCTTTCTCATATGGAGGAACCCCCTAATAGTTTGGATGCTTGGCCTATGGATTGCCTACTATCATGGGCCAATGTTCTAGAAGAATAATTGATGACATTTGTGACAGGTCCTATGTTTCAAACACGATCAACAGTCGACCCTCATTTTCCATCCCTGCATCAAGCTAATATAATAAGGATACTGTGTTTCGAATGTGGTCAACAATTATTCTTTATTATCATGACACCCCCACAATTTTACAAATCATGGGTATTTTGATTCATACCTACCATTCCCAACTGTTTAGATTGATTTCAGCACCTCTGGCGTTACCCCGTTTGTGCACAAGAGCACACTGGGAAAACAATAATTCGCCTATTCTGAGAACATCATTCTCTAGTCAGGTCCCTCCCATTTCCTCCCGGAAATCTGGACTGATTGTTCAAACCCCGGATTCCGGAATATTGGTTTGTGCTCCTATGTTTGAATGAGGTGATAAGGTGGTCACCCCTTGTTTCTCACATCGGGCACGACCCACATGAGCTTATGGAATGATCGTTGGATGCTATGAGAACATTACAATGATACAGTAAACCAATGTAAACAACGGAACTCATGCATGATACAAAATCAAACAATTAAAGCATGAAATTACGTTTGAGGGTTTGTAATAATTACCGTACCCAAGGGTCGAATCCCCCCATGGATGGGTTGACCTCATAGAAATAGCGTAGAAGCTATGCCACCCTCTGGCTGGTGGCGTCCAGGAGTTTTCGTTGCTTGTTCACCTCCCACTCCTCCTCAGCGGCAAGAGGGTGCAATCCGTTGGCCGCAATCTGGCCCCACTCCACATTGTCCTAGATGGTGATAATCTCCTCAGAATCTCACTTCATGCCCTCTTCGTGTTTTTTCAGCTGTGCCTTCAATCGCAATACTAGATCAGATTGCACATTAAGGGAGGTCAAGTGCTCGTATGCCCGATTCTGCAGCTGTTGGACCTTATCTTCAGCCTCCTGGTGCTGCTTGATGTTTACCGCCTTCCTCTGTTGCTAGCTCATACTGACGCCACAATCATATTTTTGAATCATTTCATCCATAAGATCTCAGATGAGTATATGAGGGTGCTGGGAATCCACTCCCCCAACACACAGTTTGCACAGTCATGAGCGAAGTTTGTGCATCTCATCCAACCATAGTTCTTGGTGGGTTTAATTGATGAAGCACGAGATCAGAATCCACGATCGAAAACATACTATTTTCTATCCCCCTCGTTAGAAGCCGTCTCGTCCCAGTTGGTGCGGTTGACAGGCGCATATGCAGGGAATGCCCCCAGGAACTCCTCACTGGGTCCACGTTTGGCGTTGGATCAGGCGTGGTGGGGCCTGGACTGTCTGGTTGATCTTCATAATCTGATCCCACCTCAATAACCTCAGGCACAGTCCCACTGGAATCCCCACCAGTGATCGGAAGCACTACATCTCGTCCAAGCCAGTTGTCCACCTCCAGGATCATTGGCATGCATATAGGAAAGGTGCTACCAGATGTCCTGACCAACGTTGCCGCAGCGACCCAGGCCAATTGAAGGAATGTACAAACCAAAAATGGGACGTGAATGTTAGTTAACATTGTCAGGGGATGGTAGTCATAAATTCGGTAGAGGAGACTTACAATGATTAATTCCATGGTCTCTCCCTTGGGATGATGTCATCGGGACCCTGAGACACCCCCCCATATGGTTGGTAGATCTGGAGATTTTGGGGGAGCTTCCTTAAGTGTCCTAGCCCCTCTATACTCTGAAGTTTATGGAGTCACAGGTGTGGATCCCAAAGGTCCCACATCATCACCCATTGTGGGGAAAGAATGAGGTCTACGCACGAGGTCTTCCTGTACAGTGCAGACGCCGATAAAGAATCAATAGTAACCAAAGGGTAGACTCTGGGGAAGGGGCTGGGGATTTTACCATAGGGGCCTCTGCTAAATATTTTAGATCTGAGGGCTGATCTCCAACTTCACCCTCCTCCAATGGACTCCATCCACCGGCCTCGTCTCCCCACGAGGACTCGTCCGATTCTTCCAGCAGAGGGAAGAGCTCCCTTAAGTCTGCATATGACAATGCAGAGGGATGGTATGATCCAATAGCACCCTGACCCATTCTGTCATCGAGAGCAGGGCACCCCGGGAATGGATGAAGCCTACCAGTTCAGCTATGTATTGCTCCACCTCAGCCTAGGATGCGAAAAAACTGGCTCTAATAGGGAAAATCCCCGGCAATTCCATCCAGAGGCGGTTAAGGTGCTGACATAGCTCAGATGGGTTGAGGAATTGCGGGTTAACATCCCAGATTTCCCATGCCTTTGGGAAGACAAAATTTTTTAGTAGGTCGATATGGCACTGCCGGTTCCCTAGGACCTGTGTAGAAATCCTGCAGAATCCTTTTTGTGGCCGCCCCTCCAGATGAATCTTTTCTCCTGGGACCACCGGGTCCGATGCTACTTCCGGATCTAACACCACTGCTTCCCCCACAACTGGTACGGGTGTCACTACTACAATAGCCCCACCACTGTGTGATGCCCTTGCCGCCTTACAGCCTTGGCCCCGAGATCAGGGAAGCTCACCCACTCTAACTAGGACGGTTGGTCGCCTCAGAATCTCCCCTGGATTGATTGCTTCCCAAATCATTGCATATTCCTTTACCAGCCCAAGGGCGACGATCAACAGATGCAGGACATTCTGCATCTTCCCATCTTCCTATGTGAACTTGATCCAGATCTGCCTCATCACACAGGGTTGCTCCTCGTGACTCACCTCCAGGTAAACATGTGGGGTCATTCGTTGGAGGCACCAGAATTTCCTTGCAAACCGATGTGGGGTTTATGTCTTACAGAGATGATCGTGGTCCACCCTAGCCACCGAGACTCCACCACAAAAGGCCAGGAGGTAGGCACGGTGCACTTCCATTCCCTAAACATCATCCGTGAAGGCCCCCGTCAGCAATGGGAATGGGTGGAAATTGAATTAATCAACCCTCCACAACCAGTTCAAAACCGATGGTGTGGTCATCTTGGTCGGAAAGCCCCCCATGACATTCAGGATCGATGGGAAGAAGTTCGACCACAGAGGTGAGATGGGGTTCGATTACTCGTAGATCCCCCTGATGTGCGCCGCCATACACCCATATAAGATGTGGAATGAACCACATACCCTATGTGGTCTTTCCCCTTGCTGAAGTGCCACAACATTTTATACAACTTGGAGAGCATCAGGATCTCTAGGTTGACCCGCCCTCCTATCACCAATGTGGACGCCATGATGAAAGTTCTTGATCGTACTCCCATGTTGGTATCCCTCACCGGCAGGATCCAACTGCAAATGATATCTACAATGAATGCAGCCATCCGGACTATTGGTTGTTACTAAGTGCTCACGCTGAACCCCAAGGTCTTCCCCTGGTTATTCTCTAACAACCCCCATTATGAGTGTTTCTTACTCCAGGCCCCTTTGGGAATGTTCGAGGTCTTGCCGGGAAATGCCTATTTTCTAGGAAATATAGGAAATGCTTGAACCACTGCCTGAAGTGGACATCCCGGATGGCTTCCTTGTCCGCCCTAGGCATGAGCTCCATCATTTCTGTCGCCAGACGCGACATCTTCTCCAGATCCTCCCACACAACCATAGGCAGGAGGAATTCCACATACATCACACGTAGTATCAAGACCCCCCGAGATATAATGCACCTCCCATAAACTGATGCCAACCTCCCTATGATGAAGGTGGAAGGTATTGGTCCTCGGTGATGACCAGATCAACAGCTCTGGAATTAGCTTCATAGGCTGGTGGATGTGGAAATGGGAGGCCCAAGAAGCCTCATATAGGCCCACCCTTCTCATCTCCACTCTGAACTCCTCGCATGAGGAACCTAACCAATAGGCCCATGCCTAACCATCCATGAAATTGCCACCCCAGCGAAGGTCCCACTCCTCGGACCACCCCTTCTTCGGGTTCCCCTCTGCTGCATTGAGGATAATTAGGTATAGAGTATGGGATGTCTCCGGCTATAATGAATTTCTGTCAACATTGTTCAGATGATTGTATAAACAGTCGGCAATGACCGGCGTGAAGTCCTCTCGGGCATGACTATCGGGCGCCCTGAACCATCAGTGCTGACACGGTATGCTCCAGTACCAGTAAGATGGCTCATCCCTACCCGCTTCATGAATGTAGACATCATCCCTCTCCCCGAAGCCATACAAGGGTAACCTCCTGTAGAATGGGTGGTTCTTCTGGCTCTCTGACAGTAGCCCCACCAATGAACTGTGGTCCGATTGGCTCTATACTAACTCTCCTTTCCTGAGACTATTTTCTATTCCATCCCTCCAGGAGACATCTGCAAGGTACCCCCTGGGTAGCTTCTTGGTGGGCCATTCGGTTCTAGAACATGGAAATTTTTGGGTTGGTTCATGAGACTCGATCGTAGAGCGTGTTCGCAAATCTGTTCGCAAAGACAGTTCGCAGAGCGCTGCTTAAGTGTTCTGGAACCGGATCGCGGAGCATAAACACGGAGTCAAGGACTCGCTATGTACTGCGAAGACATGATTCGCAGAGAACCCTCGCAGAGAATGTAGAGCTTCATGAATCGAGATTACAAAAGGACAACTTCGCGGATAAAGGAATGGAAAAAGGAGACAACGGACCCCCTATTTATAGGTGATGACCTTCGGAGCTTTGCGGCGCATCAAGTACGAACTGGGTTTCGCGGTGTACTCGGCCTGTGCATTCCCAATCTTCCTCACGAACCCTCTTCGCGATCCAGTACTACGAACGGCTAAGGATTTTGGAAATTCCCTCAGACTTAGACCCCTGATCTCTTCGTGGATCCAAGTCTAAGGTGGGAATTTTTTGGTTCCAAAATTTGGGACAGAGAAGACACCCAAAAAAGGAGTAGCACTGGTGGCTGCCTCGTGAAGCCATTCCGCGGAGTCCCCATGCACCTCGATTGTCGTGAAGCAAGGAGGCCGGAGGCTCCAAAACTGCATTTGACATTTGAGAGCCCCCCACAAAGAAAGGAGGCAACACACTCCATGACCACATTTGATGTTCACGCACCCACTGCAAAGCAAGGTTGCGGGACGCTACGTGACCACATTTGACATTCGCGAGCCTGTGGCGAAGCAAGGAGGCGGGAAACTCCATGACCGCATTTGACGTTCGCGAACCTTCCACGAAGTCCGGAGGCATGACGCTCCATGAACCCATTTTATGTTCACGACCCGCAATGAAGCAATCGAGGAACTATTCACACCTCTTCAGCTCCGCTCTACGGTGCATCCTGCCTATAAATACCGGTCTCCCACTGAGCCCAAAGAACGGAAAATCTGACCTTTAAACTTCCCAACTCTCGAATTGCGAAGCATCATTATGCTCTTTGAACCATAAGCTGTGCGAGGTACTTCTTCTCTACGAAGTGCTCCCCCTCTGTCTTTTTTTGATCCCCTCTTCCGAGATAGATTCCTTTCACGAAGCCCAAGGGCCTTCACAAATTAGGGGGATCCCCAAGGGGACCCAGGTTGTCATAGAGTGTTTATGCTTTGAGAAACACCCTTAATGTATACATGATCCACAATCTAAGGCAGGGTCACTATACATTGCGAAGCACATTGCTTCATGACACTTTTCTTCGAGAGGCACCTTTTCTACATGAAGCAGTGCTCCACAAATTCCCTTCCACATCGCGAATCACCCCCATATACACCATTTCCTTATACTTAGGCTATGTCACCCCACTTCCTGAGGTACACCCCTTCGTAAGTGCCCTCCGCCATGCAAAGAAACAGAGCTTCACAAGGCACTTGCCTATGGACTCGTTTTCTTGGTAATTACTTTTCGCGGGTGACCCTCCAGGTTTGCACGATGTGACATTAAAGTCCCCTAGATGATACTGGCCATTTCATTTCTTCGCCTGATGCTTCTTTGCATAAACACGCTAATATCTATTGCTTCTTCGCATAGTCATGCTAATGTGGACCCTTCAATGGTTCGCTCCATGACACCACCTCACTATGGTGTTTCAAATGAATTCCCTCCCCCAAAGAGCCGAGGGTACCGGTTATATAGGTCCTAGGAGTACGGAGTGAACCCAACTCATCCGAGCTGTACGATGTTAAACTGCCAAGAGCCATCATCCTCAGCACATGAGGTTAAACTGTGACCTAGACCCGTGCCTCGCAAGCAGGGTCCCCACCACCTTGGACATTCTCCACGCCCACTCATCTCCCCTGGGATGGGATCACCCCTCACAGGGGATGATATAATACAAACTGGAGTGGCATTTTTCTATGTGGAAATGGAAGGCACCTTGGTGTAAGCCCCTAGCTTTCCTTCCAGGAGGCAGCATCTCTTCTCCTACTTTAATATTCGGTTCCCAAGGCTAGTGGAGCACGTGATAGGTAATGGGGATCCTCCTTTATTCAGTCCCAAGTCCCTCTCCCACTGCACATTGTCACCTCGGGCCTCCATCCTAGATTAAATCCCGACACCGTGGGCCACTCAACACGTAAACCCATCTCCACTTCTCACGGACGCACCTTTCGCGACATGAGGATCAGGTCATTGCTGTCTCTTATTTCTCACACTGAGCACGACTCACATGAGATTAGAGAAAGAATCGACCATGGTCAACACCTTGGGCTGCCTAGAGTGTAAGCCCCAAACCATCCCGAACTACGGGGACTTTGATCCATGTCATGGCATGGTGCATAGGAAGCCTCCACGAGGTTCAAGACCCACCACCTTGGGCAGGCTAGAGTTTAATCCGCAATCCATCCCAAACTAAGGGGACATTGATCCATGTCAAGGCATGGTTTTTAAGAATCCTCCATAAGGTTCAATCCCACGTGGACTCGTGGTCCCTTGACGTCTGTTCACCGACACCATCCCAAACTATGAGGACATTGATCCATGTCAAGGCATGGTATGTAGGGAGCCCCCACGAACTTCAAGCCCACCTGGACCCCTGGTCCCTTCACGTCTGTTCACTGACACCATCCCGAACTATGGGGACATTGATCCATGTCAATGCATGGTACGTAGGAAGATTCCATGAGGTTCAAGCCCACCACCTGGTCATTCCGACCCCCTTCACGTCGGTTCACCAACACCTTTGGCTACCATAGAGCGTAATCCCCAAATACCCCCAACCCGATTGACGTTAAACTGTATCCACTATCCTTAACTACGTGGTCTTTGATCCATGTCAAGACATGGTATGTAGGAAGCCTCCATGAGGTTCAATCCCAACAATCATTGGCCCCGACTATCTCCATGTCGGTGTGCCAAACCCCTTTTCACCCAAATTACGAGGACATTGATCCATGTCAAGGCATGGTACATAGGAAGACTCCCTGAGTTTGAAGTTTAACAACCATTGGAACCCAAGTCCACCTCCACTGGTAAGCCATTGTCACTCCCTTCAGCGGTATGACATTGTCACTACATTCAGCGGTAATCCATTTTCACTCCATTCAGCTATAAGCTGTTGTTACTCCATGCAGCGGTAATCCGTTGTCACTCCATCCAGTGGTAAGACATTGTGATCCCATTCAGTAGTAAGACGTTGTCATCCCATCTAGCAGTATGTCATTGTGATCCCCAATTGGCGTGAAGTCGTCTTCTGATGAACTATGTGGACTTTGATTACCTACCACGGGGATACGTAGGAATTCACTTAGAGGCTGAAGTCCCACACCATCGTCACCCCATGACGGTTCCACCCCATTCACCACCCAATTCACTCAACCGCTCCATCATCAATCCTGATTCTTACCCGGGCTGCGACATCCCGGTGAAATCATGCCACTCCACTCCCCAATCCCACTGACAGCATTCATGAATCCACCCACGTGTTGGCCCTAGTGTCGGTTTTCCTCCGGGGTGTTCCTCCATCTGATCCACTCTAGTTAGTGTTCTGATCAACCTTATTCGTCTTCGTTGGACGTTAAACATGCGGCATACCCCGTGTTATGCACGGGAAGATGAGGAAAACCTTAAATACATGCCCATGGAATATGGTTCCCCGCATTCGGTATGGGATGCCTCAGGCTTCCTCGCCCTCAAGAGGACCTATAATAAAGGAAAAAAGATAGACACGCCAATCCCCCAGCATCCAGACATGCCAGTGATGCCCCAACATGACTACTCATCTACCTGAATGTTGCTTCCTTGACAAGACCCCTTGAATTGTCCTGACAAAAATAGCTTAATTAACTGGTGTCTATGAAGATATGACGCCTGGAAGAGTTTCACGAACAATGTATTAAATCTATGAGGAGAACTTGGACTAGGTGACGAGTTCTGAGGAGGAATCCTTGGAAGGAAGAACCGACATCCCAACATTCTGTTTCGATCAAGGAGAAGACATCCATGAATAAGGGAAAGATTCTGAACACCTCTAGAACGCATGAATGCGGGGTAACAAAAAGCCGCGTCCTTCTTCCCCGAACGAGACGGATGCGTGCCCCCCGATGAAGGCTTCAGAAACAATACTAATAGTCATTGATGAGACCGAGATTTTGATATTGGAGAGATAGTATCCCTCCATATAACTCCATGGAATAAAGTGATGAGATCTAGGAAGAAGTTAAGGCTTAGTCCATGATATATCATCCCATTTGAGATTCTTGATTGCATTAGAGTAGTGTCCTATCAACTAGCACTCCCAGATAACCTATCTCAAATACAAGATTTGTTATATGTATCTGAATTGAGGATGTATATTTCATAACCCTCACATTCACTCATTCTAGAGGTGGTAGCATTGTATTATGATATTTCTTATAAAAAGAATCTAATGAAAATATCAGATTTTCGAGACAATGTTATATGAAATATGAAAATAATCCATGCCAATGTGGTGTAGAGAAAAATAAAATTTGAATAAGAGATGTTCAATCCAGATGAGGTTATGAAATAGAGTTACCCACAACTGTTTTAGTGTGGGAAAACCAAATTATTAATGGTAATATTTATGAAGGGGGATGTTTGTAATGACCTAAACATTTATAAATAAAACTTCAGTTACAATTTAATGAGATATATTCTTTAGTATTATGGTAATAAAAAATACATGAATTTTTTAGTTTATTATATACTATCATATTTAAAAAACCATTGATCATCTTTTCAATTGATAACATTCCCATTGAATAATGATCCCATGATTAATATAAATATTGGGTTTTATAAAATCCAATGGATATAGGAAAATGATGTGATGTACTCAACATATATGATCATACCATATAAAGCCCAATTTTCTAATCTTGTAAGGGATTTATAATTACTAGGAATTTCCCTTGACCAATCCATGTTGTGGTCTTACAATTTAATCATGAGTGAAATAGTTTATGGGACATGTTCATGCTCATCGAGATCACAAATCACACCATATATGCTGAAGTACCAAGGAATGTTTTAACATGATGCACCATATCCTTATAGCGTTTAATGGTGTAATAAAGTTCCATGTATAAATAACATAATAAAATGAATATTTATATTGTATATAATTATAAATATACTTTTATTTTAGTATTTACATTATATATAAATTTTATTTTGGTACAATAAAACACAAATTTTTCTTTGATTTAATTTAAATTTATTTTTTTATTTTATTGAATTAATGGATTTTTGAAATATATAATATTTTAGTAAAATATTATTGTTAAATAATTTTTATTGAATATAAATGTTCATATAATTTTTATAAATTCAAATATAAGTTTTATATGGGTTCAAAAACTATTGTTGTTAAAAAACCTATACTTTCTTAATAAATATCAATTTTTTTATTATATGTTAAAATAGATATATTGAAAATTTATTTTTTAAAAATAAATATTATTTTGGAATCACAATTTTCAAATTATGGATTGGTGAATTTTCTTTAACTTTATGAGACAGTCAAATTTTAGGGTAAAAATTAAATACCATATAAATATATTATGTATATTATGACATCAAAATGAACCAAAATGATGAAATTAATAATATAAAGGGTATCCACGACCAAATATATATTCCCTTTAAAATAATTTTATTTTATGATTATTTTTTTAATTTTATAAATCCATTATGAATCCTCAAAAACCAATAATATATTTTATGGTATTAAAATCATTTGGTTTTTAGTATGACTCACTTACATTTTATAAAGGTTATTATTTTAATAATATAGGCACTTTTATTTGTATACTAGATAATTCACACCCATTTATATAAATTATGGGTAAAAGCAATGGTAAGACTTCTGGTGTTTGTTATTTTATTATATAGAGTCCAAAACCAATGTTTGGAAAATAATATATAAATACCCACTCATTATCTATATGAACCCACCAAATATGATATTTATCTTCATTAAAAATACCAATAGAACGTCCTTAAAATTACTTACCTTCTATGGAGTCCTAAAAAGGTGTCCCAAGCTCTCATGAAGGTCCTCCAAAGAATTTGGAATCACACACTCAGGTAAGGGATATTTTCCTTGTCCTCTTTATTCATGTTTTTACTATATTATTCCCTGTATTTCAATTTACAATTAATGTGATATGGTTTTATATGTACCTATTACTATACTTTTTTTAAATTATTAGATACCCATTTATCTTTCATCAAACTTTTTTTTGAATTTTTCAGTGTTACCGTTTTGCTACTGAAATTCCACTATAATTTCCCATTCCAAAATAATTGTGTAGTGAACACAATAAACATTTCCAATAAATGTTGTTCAACTTTATACAATTTTAATTATTTTATTAGGGACATAAATATTTTTATTATGCAATACATTATCATGGAATTAAATATTATTATGAATGAATCCATGTTGTATGATCTATGTGGAACATTAAAGCATGATAATGAAATGAAAGTGATAGGTGGGTATAGAATTATATAGTGATCCATTGCCTTGGATAATGTTTAGTATCGGGAGACTTCAGGTAGAGACATGGAGTGAACCCAATTCCTTTATTTTACTCTTTCCATCATGATGTTTGGCAGTTAGGCTTGACATATGTTGATGATGCAGTGGTTTAAGACGTTGCCACATTTCTCATGTTTTTTTAGGATTATCATGCTTTGTCATACCTCATTATTCATTTATAAGATTCTCACCCCTTTTACTCCCCATTTATAATTCTATCATCTAACACATATCATATTATTTCATGTTATTCCATGTTTATTTTATAAATAGGCTTTGAAGCTCACCCCATTATTATGTTTATCTCCAGGTTATCTCATGCAGTTTAATGTTCAATGAAATACTGTGATCATGTTAAGGACGTATTAAATATTGATGTTTTATTTATTATTTTAAGTTGTTTTTAATGTACATAATTCCCAAAAACTAGAATTATTGATATTCTAGGTATTATAAAATATAATATTATGTAATATACCATGAATTGATGTGTAATAAAGAGAACTATTGTCAAATATATACTTTTTAATGTTAATTCTCAGGCTCGGGTACATAGAATAGGGTATGGTTCTCTTTATGTTCATATTGTTTTAATTTAATGTATTTTTTTATAAATTTGGATTGTAATTTTTATTTTCATGTGATAGTAGAGGGGCACCAAAAAGTCATTGGAGGTCACAAGTTAGTCGGTGTTAGCTAGTAGAAATCCTGTAAGTCTGTAGGAACCACTGGAACGTCAGTGGATTTCATGGAGGTGAGTGTATTCATCCTACACTGATCAGTTGTTTGAAGGGCTAACATTTACCCTCCAATGGTCTTCCATAAGACCTGGATGGTCCACCTATAGGTGTAGGCATTATTTCAATACTATCAATTTAACTAGGGAAGGCCACCTACCAGCCATTGTCATCAAAGAAAATGCAGTTTACAAATGAAATAATTGTATTTTTTTCATCAAATGGTTTCTTTATTATTATTAACCTACAAATAAACCTTAACTATGTTATAGTGAATCATTAGGTTCCAATTTGTAATTTTTGTCTCCCATATTCTCCCTAGTGTAAAATCATTATACCGATTAAAGGCCTCTGTCTCTATTCTTTGAAACCATTTAAGTGGACCCATTATAATAATGATAATTCACTATTTGTACATGAAATTTATGTATTCAAATACTATATTATAGGATCAAGAATAGAAACAAAAGTTTAATTTGTTTCTATCAGATCTAGTGATGTAGGTTGTGATATGATGTCCTACCAACATCAATCTTGAATATGTTGATGTTTCTATCATGATTGTGGTTGGTGTTTATATGGTCTGGTCTAAACTATGTAATAACTTATACTTATAGATATTTTAAATTTATTTTTAATGAAAATTATTAATGTAAATTTCAATATTCCTGGAAAGATTTGTTATGTTTTCAGAAATGGGTTTTTATGGAAAATATTTGATATATATAATGTGTTTGATAAATATCCTCAAAGGATCGCTAAAAAGGGAAATTGGTTTTCATTCCTAATAATAATTTGGTTATATATATATAAAATAATCTATGAAAATTTCTTCTTGGATTTAAATTGGATTATTCCTTGGAAAAAACTATTGAATCTTGGTTTTGGCTACTACCATGAAAATAGTTTATGGGACATTGTTTTTTTTCTCATTAACATAATGAAAATGTGATCGATCACATGGAAGACCATTGGTTTTGGGTAAAATATTAAACATATAATATCACTAGTAGAGTTAGCTATCAGTAGTGGTGGTTCTCCTAATTCCATGGAGACTAGTTCGTAGAATGTTTGAGAGAATAAGGTTCCCAAAATACTAGAGTCACATATGCTTTATTGTGTACCTTTGGAGAGA
Organism: Viscum album; assembly: GCA_963277665.1. Lineage (NCBI taxonomy): Eukaryota > Viridiplantae > Streptophyta > Magnoliopsida > Santalales > Viscaceae > Viscum > Viscum album. The sequence goes on along the minus strand of OY728146.1, from coordinate 735,935,754 downwards.
CTAATTTATTTGGTTTTGGAAACCCTCATGTGATGTATAGACCACATGGTTTCAATGATATTAAGTTATGGTCGTTATCATTCAAAATGATTATTTTACCACTTGATCATGTTATATATATTGGTTCTTGAAAAAAATTGGATTTATCTATTTATGAAATTGAAAATATACAATATATAATATCACTATTTTTTTAATATGGAATTATTTTGAAAAAAAATCGATGATTTAGAAAATAGAAAATTATTTATTTCAGAAAATATTAGAAATCGATTTTAAATATGAAATAATGGACATAAGTGTTTACAAATTGAATAGATTATAGGCGGTATAATACTAGTATCTTGAGTTCATACCCTAAATTTTCATATTGGTAATTTATATCATTGGTTTTTTATGATATAGGTAAATTTATGAGAGTTATATAAAGGATAGATATCCATGTTTGTGCTTCAGACAAATGTGTTTTTATTGAGGTGATTTATGTTAATGTGTATATAGAATCATGGGTTAGTTCTGGTTCCATATTGTTGAATATCTCTTTACTGTGTTTGATAATTTTTATGTAGTTGTTTGATGTTACCTTTTGGTTATTGTTTTGAAATCTAATATATTCCAATAATCTACTGTTATACTAATTTTTTATTTTTTATTATATATTTACTAAAGGTGGACTCAGTCCCATTATCTATATTATAATAACCAGGTTATTTTCTTAAGCCCATGGAGATTAGTAATTAACATTAGTACTTATGAATGTTTAGTTCCATTATTGTTATCTGTTTTCCCAGGTTGTCTTGTTATGATTATTATTTGATCCTCATGCTATGTTAAATCATATGATCAAGATTGTGTATATTCCTCTTATGTATGTGGATTTTTTATATACTATATATAGGGCATTTATAAGTTGAAAGGTTGTTTGGTTGCATTATTTACTATCCCAAGGTCATTATAGGCCTTGATTTAACATGGAATTTATGGGTTTATCCAATGATATTATATATAGTTTAAGCCTTTTATTTTTATTTAATTAAATCTAGTTATGTTGGAGGAATCCAATTATAGTTCTAAATGTATTTTTTTCCTATCATTATATATGTTATAGATGATCATATAAGAATAATTATTCAGATTTATAAAGATTAATGTACAGAGAATGTCACACTGGTGAATACTCTAGTTGTTCCTGTTATAGTGGAAACAAGAGTTTATAAAATCCAATATAGGGGATAAGTCACAAATATTGAGCAGAAACAAAAATGGATTAGTTTTAGTGTTTATTGTGAATATTCTGTTGATCATCAATGGTGAAATGTGTCAAACATATTGAGTAAAAAATTTGAAGGATTGATATTATTTTTCACTTTCTCAAAACTCAAGAGGACTTTAGGTTGGCTTCAATACATGCATGATTGACCATCTAGGTGGGAAGTTGTTGTATTCTATTAGCAATGAAATTATAAATGATGATATCCCTAGGATTACCTACATGAAAGACATATAATACTATCCTATGACCCTGATGTAAGTGAAGGAACAAGTGTTTGTTACTTTATAGAAGGGTATTATACTATCGTGGATTATGCAATTGAATTTTCTATGTAAGTTCACATGTCTCCATATTTTTTTCCAATCATTTTATCATGTAAAGAAGGTTCTAATATGATATAATGATAAATATCTTATATTTGATGATTTTATGTGCCTAAACACCTATATTGATGTTGTGGAGAAGGAAAATATGGTCAAGGTAGAAAAATCTAGGTTAATGGGTTTCTTTGAAGCAATAGTGACAGTGAGAGGTTTGTTGGGTTTCGTTTTTGGTAAGGAAAAGGAGCTTGATCACGAGATTCATAGTGTATGAAATGGTTACCAATATGAATTAGGGAATATTTTGCTGGTATACTACCAATGTAGGAAAAATGTACACCTCAAACCTCTATATCCATATTCATATAATTTGTATCACTCTGGCGACATGTCTAGTAATCTTCAGTGTTTCTATGAGAGACTATCTTGTGGAAGTATAGAATGATCTACCTCCACCAATGGCTCTCAGTTGAAACATGATAAAACTGAATGTGTGGTCTCTCAACCCAATTCAAATGGATATTCTCAAGAGGAAAATAAAGGGTAATATAAGGTCATATATCTATATACATTACAGTGTTCACTATATGATAGAGAGATAGGTATTTCTACCACAATTTGTACTATGTTCATATAAATATTCTATAGTTTTTGATTTTTGGGAAATATGTGAAAATCATTCATTTTATCATACAAGATTATCTGTGACTTTGGTTTTCCGTAAGACATCATACATCTTGTGATGAATCATTTCACTCCACTGGGAATTATGTTAGATCATGGTTTTACATTTCCAAAGTATTGTGTGATAAATTTGATTATGAAATAATTTGATAGTTTTTGGTCATTGACTGTGAAATCACATATATTATCGTTGTAATAAATTAGGTGACTATCAATAAATATTTGATTGATTCCCATAAAAATTTGGTATATTTTTTCTTTCATAATGTCGTCACACGTATCTTACAAGGTTAGTGGAATACTTAACCTGGAATGGAATTTCATGTTTATCCATGTTATAAGTTAAAATCCTTAAAATTTTCAGTGTTTTTTAATGATTCCATTAATCTATGCCTTAGTGACACTCTTATAGTTATTGTGTGTGGGTAACTTTCTATTTTTACTGATTATTTATCTAGGTACTCTCCCAGTAATGAAGTTAAATTTTTTATTAACACACTTTTGGGGATGAAACCCATTTGGTGCCTTAATAATGAATGAATCCCACTAAGGAAAAATAAATAATGTCTTAGGTTGAGGATCGTGAGGCTAACAGATGTATCCATCCTATAATTTCACATTAGAAATTTCTAGCACTATTTGAATATAAGGATGATGATTAAATCTACATTTTTGATGATTGAAAGAAACTCAAATAGGTGAGTGTAAATAAAAAATATCCCTTACAATGAATTGATGTCTTTTTTATTATGTTAAGGGGCTTCGTTATTTATAATGATTGATATGATATCAGGAAACCATCAACTAATGATTCAAGAGGATAGTATTCATAGGGCAGTATTTAGGTGCAGGAATAGACAATATGAGTATTTAGATATTACATTTGACCTTACCAATGATCATGTGGTGTTTATGGAAATAATTAACCAAATATTTTATCAGTTCTTGGATTCCATTATTGTTTTCTTTGTAAATGATATATTTGTTTATTCCACATTAGATCACAAACATACATGGAATCTAGATATATCTCGTGGAATATTGAGAGATTATTGTTTTTATAGAAATATATCCATATGTTAGTTATATTTTCTATAGGTAAAATTTCATATCAATGTAATTTTTATGGAGGAAATCTTAGTGGATCATAAAAATATTCTAACAGTGACGTCTTGGGTGAGGCCTCAAAATATATTTGAGATATAGAGATTCCTAGGGTTAGATAGTTACTACATGAAATTTAATCAATACTTATTCATTAATAAATATCATATTGTATATTTTACCCACATGGCTCTTAGGTTTATTTGGAGAAATCAGTTTTATGCTTCTTTTGAGGATTTTATAGTGAGATTGAATTCAACCCTAGTCATAATTCATTCTAAGTTGTGTGCTGGTCACTATGTATTCTTTGATAGCTTAGTTATGGTTTTGAGTTGTGTTGTAATTTAAGGGAGACATTTGGTTTCTAATGTCTCACATAATTTACTCCATCATGAGTAAAAATGTCCCCTTCATGATCCCAATATTGTGGATGTCATGCATGTTCGTATTACATGGTGATGATAACTTTTTAGAGAGTGGTTTATTGGGTATTAAAACCACAAGAGTCTCACGAATTTTTTCAGTTAGAGAGATCTCAACCTAAGATAGGTATTTTTGGTTTCATTTCTTCCAACATTTTATTTTTATATTTATTACAACAACAATAAAAGGAATATTGTCATAGATGCATCAAGAAAAAAAATCACTAACTAATTCATTTAATGAATTAGTTGAAGAGTAGTTCCAGAAGATCTTGTTTTATAAGATAAACTTATAAGAAGATGTAAATAATGATAATGTATTCCAAGAATTTTTAAAATTTTGATCACTCCATTATGTTTAAATTTCAATTATACATGATTAAGATGTAAAAATTCAAAATTTATCATAGAATATTTATGGTAGGGAGACCTTGGGTCAGTGGAAATGGTGGCCTGATGATGATATAACCTTACATGGAAGAATAGTTGTTATGGTATACTTGAAGTAGGAGTTCATGAATAATAAACTTTAATCTATTTAGTTGGTTCCCCTTTGAGATACCAATAAGTAACATGATTTTAGATATCAATACGTGTGTCTAGGATTGTGGTGATCAATAGTGGGTTTTGTATCTCAGTTTATCCAATGTCAAAAACTCCAGTTATAATATTAGTAAATTTGGGATTTAATTCCACTGATATTAATTCTAGTGTGAAACTGGGATGATATTGACAATGGATTTTTTGTCAGGAATCCTTAGACTAATAGTGGAAATGATGAGATATGGGACATTATAGATTGGCTAATCAAATCATTTCTTATCCTATCTATTAAGGAGTCAATAAAGGTATAGGACCTCAGATACATGTATGTGTGGAAGGTTTATAGACTTCATGGTTTATCATAAACTGTCATTTTGACCAGCACCCTTACTTTACATCATAGTTTTGTAGTGAATTGTAGATAGAATTGGGCACCTTGTTGAAGATTAGCATAGCTTATCACCTATAGAATAATGGATTGATTAAGTGAGCCATATAGATTCTAGAGGACTTTATACAACCATGTGTACATGAATTCATTGGATTAGGGTTGAAACATCTTTCCTTACTCGAGTTTTCCTATAGAAATAGACATTAGGGAACTATCTAGATGGTGACATTTGATGAATTGTATGGGGAATATTATATCTTACATATGTAGTTTGGAAAAAGATGGAGAATAGTCCTTAGTTAGGCCTAGTATGATTTATAAGATGAGCGATATTATATTTTAGACATGAAAAGGGATAATGACAACTAAGAGTGTGAAGAGATATTATGTCAATTAGTGTCTTCATCTGTTTGGATTTAAATTAGGTGAGTTGTTTTTATAATTTTACTTCTACTAGGACATTCATTCTAGTGGAATAAGGTTAAATGAGAACCATGTTATGTTGGTTAATTTTATATTTGGGAGAGACTATAGAATGTAGATGACCATATATACATAGCATCAAATTTAATATATATCAATGATTTGTTTCACATTTCTAAGATAAAGAAGTATCAGCTGAACCCATTCAACATGATTGGGTGGGTGGACATTGATATATAACCCAATAATCCATTGGTTGAAGGGAATGTTTAGATAGTGGTATGATAGTATAAATTGATACATTGAATGAAAATCCCATTTTTCAAGTGGGATGGCAGCGGGGAAGGGGAAACGATGAGACATGGGTGTGAAAATCCTTCATGATACATCAATGACCTTATATTTTAGTAGTATTATGATCTTTTAAATTTATGGAGATAGAATGTTTTTATAGTAGCGATAATTATAAAAATTAGTTATGTGGAACTAGGTATAGAGATATTTATATATATATTATTTTGATTTAATAGTAATTCGTAATTTTAGAGATGGTTTTTGGGACGTTTGTGGAGGTAGAGGGTCACTGGATATTCTGTGGTGGGAAGAAACTAGCTGGTTCTTCCTAGAAGAACACTTGAATGTTGGCAGGTGCCACCAACTACCTAGTGGGATACCATAGTCCCACCAATCGAGTTTGTCGAGGTGGAAAAATTATCCTTTCACCCATCAGCTATTTATTGATCATCCAATGGCCATCCTTTTGGATTCATATAGTTGTAGGAATTATGCATTCACCCACCATCAAGATAGTTTCATTGTTGGGGAAGTATTTTAGTAAGGTCATAATTTTACCTTTCTCCTAAAATATTTTTTTAGCATCCCTTAATCCAACCCATCATCACTAACTCAATTTTTTCTCAATGAAGATGCTAAAATTTTTCATTCATGAATATTTTCTTATACCCAGTTCTCATAATTCATGTCAATTTAAGGTTTGGTTCTTTGATCTTGGTGATTTTTAGAGGAAACCTTTTAATATGGTATTTTATCTACTTCCACATGAATTTGTTGTCTTACAATACTATCATATTTTAATATATCATAGTTATTGAAAATTGAATATGATTTCATTATATATAGGTTCTCTAGGTTCTGATATCTTCTCCCTCCATCACAGGTTTTATAGGTGATGTTGTTTCAACCAGTTTTGTGGTAGGTTTATCTATATTATTGTCTAACTATTGTCATAACTTTTTTTAATTAATTTTTTCCATTGGTTTTGATTAGTAAAATGATTCTTATTGACGAAATTAATCATTGATTCTATTTTTTTTGTTTCATAAAATGTGGGTTTTTATGGTGACAATTTGAAAAATGTAATTTTGTTGTAAAATTTCCATCAAGATGTTTTTAAAATATTAATGGGGTTTTAAGCAAGAAAAATAGTTTGGGTCACTATAGAAATTGTTTTATGAAAATGTGGGCTTGGAATTTAATTATAATATTCCATGGAAAATGATTTTGAAATAGGGTTTTGGATTATACCTTGAATTTTTTATGAAACATTACATTGATTTAATTAAATATAATGAAAATATGAAAATATGAATTGGAGACATTGGGGTATGGGTAAAAACAAAACAAATACCTTCTGTAGTTGTGTTAGCTATATATATGGGGTGTACTGATGATGTTAAGGTAACTAGGGGAACCCTTTCTAAGGGACATATGTTCTTAAAATATAGGAGGCACACATGTGAACTAGTGTACCATTTGAGATACACAGAGGTTTGTTTTTGTACACCCACATATCATGAATAACCCAATAGGTTGATTTGATACTAGATTACATCAAGGATCATTTGATATGATTATTTTCCAACGTGTTCGCGTTATATAAATTGATTATTGAAAACTCTTTATTTATCGGTTTATGCTATTGAATGTCTAAAATATCATATTATTTTTCCGAATATGGCGTCATCTTAAAAATAAATCCATAGGTTGTTTCATTAAGTGGAAAATGATTTTTTTCACACCATTCTAGAAATATGTTCAATATATGGGCTAATGGAAACACATGGTTAGAGAATAAATAGATTATTAATGGAATCATACAAAACTCTTAATCTCACACCATACTTATACCTTTTTCCATTAATAGCCTTGTATTTTCAGGATATACGTAAAGGAAAGAGGATAACATAGAGGATGAATCTCCTAACTCGTGTATCCTAATGGTGTGTTGGGATGTATGTGACTTATGGTCACATAGATATAGACCCATGGGTTAGTTTAGGATCTATTATATTGATGATCTCTTTGTAGGGTTCACAGAGATTATTATCCATATATTGGATTTTAGCTTCTTGATTGTGATTATGACATATGATATGTAGTGTTTATCCACTATTTTACTCAATTTGTTATTTTATATCATATGTATATTGAGGGGGATATCATTTCCATATTCTATTTTATGATACCTAGATTCCTTTTTCCATCTCATGGTGATCGAGAAAATGATTCAGGCCTTGTTGAGGTTCAATTTTGGTGAAGTTATTTGTTTAACCATGTTGGTATATTATTTAAATCCATAAAACCTATATTATAAGATATCAGAGTTCTTCAATTGAGAGACTATAACTCAGATGTGTCTTTGATCACAGACTCTTAATCTTCATTACACTCAATACATAATAGAATAAGTATGAATAATTATATTCCCATATTATTTGTAAAGGTGAATTGATTAGATGATCAAGATATCGAGATTATTGGAAATATTTACATTTATATCCAAATGAAGAATAATATATTTCTAGATGTGTATGGCCTATATATAATACATGTGTTAAGGAAAAATTCCAAAATCATTATTAGATAGTGAGATGTTATGTACAATGTTAATAGACAGAGGATTGATAATAACATGAAAATCAATAGTTGTCGATAATGGGGTAATGTATATAACATTTCAACTCATGGGTGTTTAAGAAGGTGTTATTCATTCTTGGAAGATAACTTCAACAATGTTATGGAATGATCTTCCATGTCACGTGAGTGAGAAGGGGAAGAATGTCTTATCTATTAAAAGACTATTAATTATCAGAATCTTGGAGTACAAAACATTAAAATACTAAACAATCGGAAAATAACATAATGTATTATTCCAAATTTAATTGAAGACACTAAATAATAAAAAAACAATGTTTTTTTACTAATGTATGTGGTATGGCCCCATTCAATTGTACATTGGGAATTTTTAAATATAGCCTTCATTGAGGACGATACACTAATGTTTTGGGTTTTCTTTCACAATAATAAGTCCAAGGTATCTTAAACCATCATTTAATGATGAAACATGGAAGAAAAATAGACTAGTATAAAACTTAAGTGGTTGGGGTCTATTAATATTGGGGAATACCAGTGTAGGGTGATTTTAAGGTTATATGGGTTGAAGGAATTATGGTTTTAGAAGAACATTCATGTACCCGATGACATAAAAGGGTTACGGAGGGGATGAATTATACATTTTACATGTAAGTGAGAATACAAAAAAATAAAATAAAATTCTATAGTTTGTTATGTATAGTAGAGGTGAATTTTGTGGCCTATATAGTGAACATGAGTAATTCATCTCTATTAGGATAAAAACATCAGTATGAATGTTTTTCTAGAAGAAAGGTTGATCATAAAAAAATCATAGGATTTATCTCTCTAACATCCCTCCATATTTCTGCAAATGATATGGTCAATATGTTGGATAAGTCAAGATCGTGTTTCCTTTTCACATATTGTGATTATGAATTTCTTTTTCAAATATGGAATAAAAACTATTAGATAATTTTTTGATGTTAAAATTTTATCTTTAATAAAGAGATTTTATTGAATGATCAGAACATGATAGAGATATCTGATGAAATTAAAGTTTCATTAATATATAAGTTGTAACTATGTAGACACCTAGAAATTATAGATTTTTAGATGGTATATTAATTAGATCAATTTTAAAAACACTATACTCTACGAATAATTCCTTAGAAGGAGGTCATGTTCTATTGGTGTTTCCAAGGAAAATGTTCTAATTTGTTCAAGGACTATAGATGATTTGGGAATTTCTTCAAAACATGATGGTCCAAAAGAAGTATTTTTAAATGGTAAAAATATGTATAGTCAACGTGGGAGATTATCTATGATTATAAACTTTGTTAAAATATATGGATGTAAGTTACAATATTTTTTAGTCAATAATGATGGAGAAACAGAGGTCCCAACCAAAGATTCATGTATGAAGGACTTAAAAAAAGGAGTTACCCTTGAGATATGTGATCAATTATTTATAACAATCAAAGACAATAGAGATAATGGGAATTTCAACAGGCATGAAATTAGTTCAGAATAAATGGGCATATCCACTGAATGTAGAAATCGATACTATATGTAGCTATATGGAATTGATTTTTGTGAAGTTGTTTTATTAAATGGATGGGGAGTTATTCATTATACATTTATCTGTAATAAAATTGATGACAACACAAATAGTAGTTAGTATGGTTGTAATGGAATGACTTCATATTTAGTATTTGGGCTTAAAGAATATTTTTCATATGTATTCATATGAATAAATTTATATAAACCATCTAGATGTTTTGAGAGATAAAAAAATTATTTAATCACATGTACATGATAAATAAGATCCTATATGAATTGATGAAAGAGCCACGGTAGTGTAATTATAATTTTTTAATTACATTATTTTAGAATTGTGGTTATTCAGGGTTAGTGTAGATTATTACTATTTCCAAAAGGTTCATAGCGAGTTGTGTTAATTGATATTTATTTAAAAGGGGATGACACATCTTGTACGACTACCTGGTTCTTTATTATGTGATATTCATGAGATGTATATTCAACCATATGATATGATAAAAAAATTAAATGGGCATATAATTATCATACTGATGATATTTTTTTATATTATGGGCTTAAAATATATGTTTAATGTGACATCACATGTTCAGAGATATTATCCAATATGGATTTATTGGTTTATAATATGCGAGAGGAATCATTTATTTCTTGAAATTTCTTTATTAGTGTGTTTGATGAAGGATGTTCCTATAAGTTGTAATATGTGGTTACCATGAGATGGAACCCAATATAATCATAGTGGATGATCCTATTAATAAAATCATGATCATACTGAGTGATTATAAAAGGATGATATACATTTATATTGAAGATGACACGTAATTCATGTTTTATTTCCAAATCAATATTCCTATAGAAAAATATTTTTTCACTATTTTAAGGATCTCATGACCATTCTATGCCTTTAGGTCCTCACGATATGTTTTTTATTCAATACTAGAATATTATCTTTGGAGGGAAGACACCATTGTTTTCTACTATATGGAACGTCAATAAGAATGCCCAATCTAGATTGATCCTAATATGTAATCAATGCATGTATCTTGTGTTATTTATTTTAATTTAAAATTGGTTCCTTGAAGATAGACCAAGATTGTTCCTTGGTTATTCTCACTATTGATAATAATGACATAATTCTATAAAACCCATCAATTGTAATAGAGAAAGGTCATTCGTGTATTCAATATGTGAAATAATTTTTATTTTGAGTAATTTATAAATCCTAAAACATTTTTCACATATCATATATTACGATATGTAGAAATAATCTTTGTTTATTTGCAATAGTGTACAACTGATCCTTGTCATAGGGTATGATAAATAGAAAATTTTGGGTTAAAAAAGATGACTTATCATATGATATAAAACATGAAAAAATATGAATGAATCCTTATTTTAAGAAAAAATATATTATCATAACATAAATATGATATTGCTACAATAATTAAATTTAATAGGGGAAATACTATATGTCTAATTTTATTTGGTTCCATAATCATTGTGTATGATTGGAGTAATAGAATACATTGAAAACATGTGAATTTCTCTCTATATTATTAATCCTATTTTATAACCTGAATGTTATTATTATCAGTAAAAAAATGTGATATGGCTAAAAAACATAATTTTTTTTAATTTGCTAAATTATCTTATAATTTAGAAAATGAATTAACATCATAATGAAAACTATGTTATTATAATATCCCAAAGAAAATATAAAATGTTCATATTGGAATACCTCATTTTTAAAAATAAATAAATTTTTTATTTATTAGTTATATTCCTTTAGGATCATCAGGATTAAATTTTTTCTATAAATTATAAATATCTTGAATTAACTATATATATGAAAAACTACCTCTAGGTGTTAGATCACTATATTACATTCATTGTTTGATATCGTAAGATTTATTTTTCATATACATTGACATTAGTAGTTTAATTTAATGTTATGTGTTTGAGAATTGTTATTTGATATTGTTAGTAGATATTAGGTTTTTCATATTTTATGAATTTAATTATCTCTTGGGACATTTTTACATTAGAGAAATGACTTGGCTTCGAATTAACTATAGGATATGAGTAATAAAATTGTCTTACAAATTTTAGAGGTAGGTTATCTATCCTTCTTGTAACAATCATATTCATAATATATTAGATTCATTTTTTATATTTGAAAATTATTGGATTTTACTTATGGTTAAGTAACACAAAAAGTCTAATTTATAAAAGAAAATAATTTAATGAAGCTACACATAATGATAAGAATTGAGATAATAAATATTTGATGATATTTAATGGGTTTAATATGCATGCGTTTTATATTAAACAAATGATATATTTAAAAAAATACCATATAAATTCAAAGTGTGATATTCCTTCCAAAAAATAACATGTTAGGATCCCAATCATCTAACTATATAGATTCACTCCAAATATATGTTTCTGTTAATTTTCATATACAAGGGATGGGGTGTGGTAAATCCAAAGGGTTAGGAATCCACATACAATTTTTAGATTTGGGTGGTACATATCAAGAAAACCCTATGGGTTTAGATATTAGGGTAATATGGATTTATTAATTTTGAATATGATGTTTATATAAAAATTGTTTCCCACTGAATTATCCAATAATGACAATTGTTTTTATTATAATTATTTCAAACGTAAATAATTATTGTAATGACTTCCATACCAAAGTTATGTTATTGCTTACTAAAATATTAATCATGGATCACTAAATATATGTGACATATGTGGTCATCATTTTGAGTAAAAATTAATTTCCATAAAATTCCCGAATTAGAAAATATAAAACATGATACATAACCCCAATATATTTTATTATTAAAAATTATGGATAACATCATGAAAATCATATTAAAATCCCTTATAAGTATAAACCTACATGAAAACACAAAACTGATATCTTGTGATGAGAATTATTTAAAATAAGAATAATTTTATACAATTTAATGTTTATTTTATATTGTTTAATTTCACTATCTATATTTCATGGGTATTGGATTCTCATTGTGTGTCTGAAATTAGTATTGAAAATCATAGAATTAGAGATTGTAGGGAATTAGTAAATATTTAAGGTAATATTTGTGTTGGTATAACAGGGAAATATAATGTGTTATTTGTTTTCAATTATGATATTTCTTTTTGGAGTACATTATTCCTATAAATGGAGTGTCACTTTTATGTTCCCACCATTCAAAAAATCACATTTACATAAAATTTCTATATAAAAGGGATTCACATTCACTAATAGGAATAAGAGTTGTTATATATATATATATGAATGATATGTTTTATTGAATATAGAATATGGTAAATGATTTATATATTAGAGATATTAATAGTAGTATCTGTAAAAATTTAGAATAAGATAGTCATGGTTGTTTCAAATTCCACTGATCGCTGCATTTTCATATTGGGTCCATAAATGAAAAACACATCCAAAGACTCCATAATGATGTAATCATGGTATTATTTTATTATGTATTGTATTAGAGTTGTAATTATTTTTTATTTAGAATGATCCAAAAAACGTTTTTTAGGATAAGTTAAAAGGGATAGTGGAGATTTAGATCTTACACCTAGTCATATACATGGAAAATGTGATAAAAAATGACTAGTTGTTTTATAAAATATATTAATTTTTAACAAATATATTATTTTAGTTATTTTTTTAATAAGAGATAAAATTATTAATCTTTTGAAAGATTAATTGATTTTTAAAATAATGTATATTACCAATATGGAAAAGAAATCACGATCATTTAATTAGATCAAGTTTTTGAATAAATGAGAATGGAATGTATTGTATTTGAGATATTATAAAATAGTCTCATAACTAACTAATCTTGTTAGAAAATAATGGTGTAATGTGTCTGATATGAGGAATAATACATTTATTATCATGGTTTAACCAATGATTAGTCAATATTATGTTAGTATTTCATTCTAGGTATAGTCATTGAAGGATGACACATTCATACTTGTACATGTCCCCTTAACATTAGTCACAAATACACTATATGAGATATATAATGGGAAACATACCATTATGTTTTTTATTAGAATATGGGGTAGCATGGATCTTGTATGATTCTTAGAATCTAATAAAATAGGCCTAATGTTAGAAAACATGTTATGTATTTTTTATACCAAAGTAACAAATGTGATAATATTTCAACTACAATAAAAAATGCATAGTGTTGTTGGATTAAGAGGGTATTTTCCAGATAAAAAATACATAGATCAATTAGTTTGATTTATGAAAATTGAACTTGAGGAATATAAAGATAAATATATAAGAAGTGTTCTTAAGATATAGTTTGATCTATTATTGTGAAGAGTTTTGGGAGACAAACTGACTAAAGAAATAGATGAACCCTATGGGTTTATAGGTTTCATGAGGATCATGTTATATATGGTTTTTTTCATATGTAATTATCATTTGATAATATTATTGGATAATAATATTATTAATTATTTATAGTTGATAATGTTTTGGTTAATTATTTAAATTCCATGGAATATTATAGGGACTCTATGCACACTAATATTGTTTGGGGATTGGTGGATGCACCCAAAGGGGTGAGACCCATAGTATGCAAGTGGTATTTCAAAAGGAAATTCACATACTTGGGAGAGTTTATATCTATTATTAATGATCAGTTAAAAAATGTTTCACAAAAATTCATGGTATTGAACATAAAAAACCTTTTCATAAATTCCATATAGATTAGGTTAGACAAAAACCGAAATTGATTATGTGATATATAATATCAAATTGGGTACCTATTTACTTAAAGAAAATGCATTAAATGAAATGTATATGATACCACTTGAAGGTATTTAAGTATCAATTAATACTAATAAGATATGAAATTCATAAAGATATCATTATGGATTGTTGTATTCTTCTTAGAGTTATACTAATTTTTTTAATGATTTAATAAAAGAGATTGGATTCACAAAAAATTTTAGTGGACTATTTTGTATAAATCAAGATTATTTGGAGTGTAGTGGAGTTGTGATATTTTTGAGGACAAAAGAATTCATAATTAGAGATGAAATGCTTGAAATGAAATCTTTCAGAATTTGGATATGTAAATGATAGACTAAAAGTTAACTTTTTTTATTAAAAGAGTGTTGGAAGACCCATGAGAATATAGAGAAAACCTCAAGGATGATCAAAATGGTGACGGCCTAAAGAATCCCCTTGAAAAAAAATTTACATTCTAATGGAAGAGATCCCAATATAACAAAAATGATGAGAGTTTCACTGGGATTCCTCACTTGAGAAAACACATCAACTGAAAAGTTTTGTTCTCTCTAGTAATACCTTACCCCATGGCCGTCATTTGTGTCCAATGAGAAACTTCTATAGTGGTAAGCCAAATTTTAGGGGGCAACACATTACCCCTAAAATAGTTTGCCAAAAACATTAGATTCCTACTTGATTTCAATCATATAATGTAAAAACACTTTACATAACCTGAGGCCCAAATGAAGCACCGAGACTTCCACACCCAACAAAAAGCTCGAAAAAAAGCTCTGAAGGCAAACCAAACTAAACCCAAGGAATCATTAAGAATCCAACCACCTCAAATATATCCATTCAAGAAGGAACCATCATCCTTATTCTCCATTCCATTCAATGAAGGCTCCCACATAACCCATCGCCCCTTAGGCCTGTCCCCTATGCTTGTCATGTTCAGCTAAATGTAGAAGGAGATCATATTTTGACCCACATTCATAAGGGTTCCATGTGTTTCATGGAATGAATGTTTTGAATAGTTTAAATTATTTTATAGAGTTATAAAGGATTTATATAATTCCCTATCAATCCCCCATAATATATATCAGGAATCGACAAATCTTTAATCGAACTAAAATATCCTTTTCTTATATAATAATGAGAAGATACCTATCAAATCATAGCGTAAGTATGGGGATTACTAGGATGAAATTTTTAATTTGAATGAGTTGAAATATGAATAAATTATCAATATTTGGTGGAGATTATTAGATATATGTAAATAGTTATTCATATCCATGTTTTCAGTCTAATAGTTAGGATATAGAATCTTGATATGGTTTTGGGTTTCACCTGATTGATGTACAAATAAATTTAGAGTTTTCTAAAGTGGATACCTTGGTGAAATCAATAGTATAGGTGAAGTAAATCACAATATCATATGTTTTGAAGGAATGTTTTTGGTCATGTACATTCATCCCTATACTGGTGGTGGTTATTAGAATCATGGGAGAAGTCATGCTTTACTATGACAATAGTGGACGCATCACTCTTTCCAAGGAACATTTTGTCACCAAATTAACAAATAAATCATTTATTAATAAAATAAAATAAAATATTTCATTGAGTGGGGTGATTTTTGGAGATAATATGTTTTTATATAGTACCATATAGAGGATCCAAAAATGAATCTATTATCATACTAAATACCTGATGGTCATGTCTAATCTCATATTAAACATTTATTAATATATTAGTTTAATAATTGAATAGAGTATCATGTATTATTAAAAATGAAATAACTATTTATTATTCATGAAAGTTTAACAAAATTTAAATTACATGAATATTGGAATGATAATACCCCCTCAATGTATGGAATTCAGTTTCCCAAAATTAGTGATCATCACAGAGTATTATTGTATTTGATGATATTTAATAATTATATTGACTATTGAACACCAAGGATAATAATTTATTATTTATTATTTTGACTAACTCATTACAGTAACCCCAAATCCTATATCCCAAATTCAGCTTGTGCCATATTATATTAGCATAGA
This sequence comes from Viscum album, assembly GCA_963277665.1. Classification (NCBI taxonomy): domain Eukaryota; kingdom Viridiplantae; phylum Streptophyta; class Magnoliopsida; order Santalales; family Viscaceae; genus Viscum; species Viscum album. The sequence goes on along the minus strand of OY728146.1, from coordinate 735,919,323 downwards.
TAAAAAATTTCACATATTATTGGGAATATAAGTATAGTTTTTTTGGATAAAAAGATACATACATGATACCCATTTTAAGTTTGTAATATAAAATTAAACAAAAAACATAATAATTGATAATGAACTACATCGTTGAAAACAAATTCGAATTATTCTAATTCACATAATGGGGAAAGGAAACGAAACAAGGGTGAGCATTAATTGCAAGTAAAGGTATAGTAAAATAGAAACTATCCTGAATGAAAACGTATAATCAAAATGGAATGGTATATAATAGAAAAAACACTTCATTTAAAAAAATGTCTATCAGTATAAGTTAAAAAATAATAAATATGGCATGATAAATAACTGATCTCACATTCTATTTAATGAATAATTTGAGAATAAAAGGAATCAATAGACCATATCATTGTGAAATTATCATGAATAATCATAATACCAATATTCTAATGGAATAAAATGATTAATTATTGGATATCATGTCTCAGGCACCTGATAACTCTACAGTAAAGATCTATCCATAAGGTAGTTTAAACCTACAGGGTAAAAACCCATCTGATTTGACTAATTGATTTTTATCATGAGACCTATTGGTATATCATGGAAGTATCTATAACTAAGTATCAACAATATCTAAATGTCAAAATAATTACTCACATATCAAATAATCGATTCAATTTAAGAATAATGTTACTTATAAAAATTATTTGTATAGAGTAGATGATATAAATTTATCAAAATTTCCCTAAAAATTTAATAATATTAAATGTATATAAAATATTTACAAATGGAATAAATTTTAAGAAATAGTAATATCCCTCATAAATAAATATATATATTTAGGTGAAATTTAATTGTTTATGAAAAATGATCAGAATAAAATGATTGCTATAAGATAAAGTTAAAAATCACAAAATAATGTGAGATTGTACAGTAAATTTTTTTTTCACAGAAATTTTAAATTAAAAAGACCATGAATGACATAAATAAAATATGTATTTAAAATACAATGAAATTTTAATTAATAAATATATTACATGTCTAAGGGGTATTATATATACCATATAAAATAAATCATGTTCCTAACAATACAATTTTCGTCAATGAAGTAAAATTTAGACAAAGTCTCTAACCTGATCCTTCATTATGGTTAAACATTCTTTAACAACATATATAGTTGTTTTAACTAATCATTTAACTTAAAAAAGAACAATATTAAAATTTAGAAAATCATATATGATCATTTTATAACATCTTATCACCCAGTAGTTAATCATCATTGATTATTTTCATTGTTTGGGGTCTCAATTGTCTTGTTTTCTCATATTCTATTTATAATGAATGTTTCGATTCATTTGAATATTATATAGTTTAATAATATATATTATAATAATAATTAAATAATTATCATATTTTATATTAATTAAACTTTTAACACTAAGAATAAAAGATGATTTTGAGAAATGATGTCTATTATGATTATTGAGATGGTAAGCCGTATGAATGCTTGAGTATTTTTTCCATTTTCCAATGACAATTATTGAAAAAATTTATGTATTATTTTATTTTTTAAAAATATTATAATATTATATTTTTTATTAAATATACTTATACTGATCATCCATGTGTTGTTGTGATGAATATAGAGTCACATATCATTACAAATGAGGTATTCCACGCGTACAAGAACTACGTTATCATCTTTCAGAGAGTGAAAAATAAATGAAAAGAAATGATAAATTATGCTCTAAAATTCAAATATATTTCATTAATATCCTAAATATTTCATTTATATCAAATATAATAAATATTAGTTTACGTATCACCATCCTTGTAACGTGTTATTGAATAAGAAATCACATCACTTCATGGAGAAGTAGTCCACCACACATAAGAGCAATGATATTATATCTCATAAAGAATGACTGAAAAAAATAAATACCTGATATACTGGGTAAATAGTTATAATAATATTATTAATATCAAATATATGATTTATATCCATAATCATACTTAAATGTGAGAGGTGGTAATGGAAAAGAATAATGACATTGATTCGTGAGGTTATAGCCCGATGTACCAAAGAATGATGATTTCATAACCGAATTGAGGGATGTATAGATTACATTAGGTCATGGAAAAATATCATCTTGATATATGTAAGAAATATTTTTTATTATTTAATCATGGTTTAATAATAATTTAATAACGTTAAGGATGAATGAAAATAAAAAAATTCTCAGACAATAACATTGTCTCTTCTTTGGGTAACCTTTTTAGGGTTTCACTAAAATAAATTAGGGGTTATATTTAATCTATCGATAAGGCTTATATAATGAGTCTATTTTTGGAGTTTTGTGATTTGGTTTGTGAATTTCTAAACCAAATTGGTTTAAAAGTGCGAATAAGGGAGGATAGGCTATGAAATATTAAAAGTGATGAGAGTGGGACAATTTTAATATTTGGAATGAAAAAGTTCACCAACGTTTTACTCATGAAACAAGGGTTAAAATGGAGTCTTTCAGGGATGATAGGGTATAAATATAGAACTAAATTTTTTTTATAAATGTATTTATATCATTTAAAAACTTATATTTCTATTTTATCCCCTAGTAAATTAATTTTAACCTTAACCATGGTTAATAATTTTTATTGTTTTAACAAGTAATTTTAGTCAAAAAATAATTAGAGAATATCAGTGAATTTAAATTATTCCTATTTAAAATATGGAATATTTTATCTATATTTCATCACAAAATTAGAAAATTTTAATTTAAAACTAACCCTAAAGTCATGATGATAAAGCAGATTTTTAAATAGAAAATGATCCAAGGTTTACGATGTCTTTAAATCATAATTCAATATGAAAATGATTCCAACAGTATAATTTGGATTGATAGATATATAATTTATATATGTTTAAAAATAAACTAAAAAATATTCTTTTACTTTATAAATAATTTATATGAAATGAATATTTTAAATTAAAATTAAACATTTTTCACTTTTAATAAAAAATGAAATATTTTAGAAAAATTTCCAAAATTCACACTATGAAAATTTTGATATGTCGATATAAAAAATTAAGTTAATTTTTTCCCTTTTTGTCTAAAATTTTTAAATTTAAATTTTATATTATATATGTGATGTATGATTAAACGAATTTGAGAAAATTACTTTTTTTAGAATACATTTTTATCCATTTAAATGATTCTTAATTTTATTTATAATCAATAAATAAAAAATTAATATTAATTAAATTTATATTTCTGAAAATTTACTTAGTTATATTCATAAACACTAATTTATAGCTATTTTATTATTGTGAAGCTTGAATAATATTTTTATAGTGTATCATGTTTCATTTAAACTCGATGTTCTGTGCATTATATGATATCGATGAAAATTAACATATTATAAAATAATATATTATAAATTTTTGGGGTGTTACATTAATCTATTCTAGAAAAAATTTCATTCAAAATTTATTACCATATAAATAGATAAGGTTAGATATTAATCACATCCTACGGTCCCCAAGTTGTATCCTCAATTTTATTATATCTCTAATGATGATTTACTAGTTTAGTAATAAGAATCCTCATTACTTTCTCACTAATATCAAGAATATGGTTGGGTTCTTTAAAGTAAAATAGATCATGTGTCAATTCACTTTTATCATATGTGAGAACATTGATATTATCGTATATGTTTTTTCTTAATAATGATATATGGAACACATCATGTATTTTTTAAATATTTGGAGACATTTATAAATGATATAAAAAATTAAATATATTTCAATGATGTAAAAGGGTCTGATGCACCTAGGGTTCAATTTCCATTTCATAACAAACCTTATAACTCCCTAAATGATGATACTTTTAATAAAACAACACCCACTTGGAATTCCAAATCATTCCTCTCATTATTGGCATAAGAATATTTCTTACATAGAGATGAATTAATGTGATCTTGAACAAAATTTACCTTTATCCTCATCTCTTCAACATGTCATCGGACTATGAGTTTCGATTCATTATTTTCATCCAAACAAGTTGGAGTAAAATGTATCTTTCCTTATACTTCTTCTTATAGTTCTATTTGATTACCTTAATGTAATCTGTTGTTATAAGAAGACTCTACAAAATGTATATAGTAATCCCATATACATTGAAATACTAGTAATCATGAAATCAACATTTTCTTCATTGAATGAATAGTATTTTCACCTATCCATTAGTTTGAAGACGATAGGATGTTCTCAAATGAATCATAGTATCAAGATCCTTATGACGACTTGTCCTGCATTTTGATGTAAAATATGGATCTTTATTAAACACAATTTCAGAGGTGTTCCATAAAGTCTTATAAATTCAATAATATAGTTACTTGTGATGATACTAAGAGGTAATGATTCTCTTATAGTAAGGAAATGTTCTTATTTGGTGAGGCGATCAAAGATAACCCATATTTTATTATTCATTATAACAGTCTTTGATAGTCCTGTAAAAAATTCCATTGTAATTTAATAGAATTTCCACAAAGGAATAAGAAGAGATTTCAGAACACCTCTATGATGATGTGTCACATATCTCACTTTTTTAAAGATGAAACATCTATACACATAATCACTAATCTACATATTTACTTTATCCAAAAAATACACTACCTAAAATTCCAATACATTATTATACTACTAGGGTTTATATATAAATTATCTCTATGAGTTTTATCAAAAAATTCCCTTTTTATATTAGGTACGGATGAATCACAAAATCTTTTTCCAAAATTTCAAAAAACGATCTTCACAAATGATGTTTATTAATTTCCCATCATTCATTGATTTTATATTATTCTGAAGGTTATCACCATCATATTGAGGAATTTTTATATTTTCCAAAACATATCCTTTCTTACTCATTTGGAAAATTAGTGAGGCATCTCCTTCCTTAATAAATCCAATATCATTGTTTACTAGATCTATGAACATTGATTTTCCCATAATCCTCATTTGGATAAGAATTCGATGATCTTTTCTTCTCAACTCATCATCAACCATATATTATTTCATTTGGTGGTAATGTATTTGTAAATCCTTATTTCTGAGTATTTCAATCCATCAGTGTTTCCTCATATTGATATCATTCATTGAAATTTTTAAAATTAGGCTATTATGATTTGTGTATATCACACATATTTTACTATAAACATAATGTCTACATATCATAAATTAAAACATTAAAGCTTCCAACTCAAGACCATGGTTTGGATATTTTTATTTATGTGTCTTAAATTACCTTGATTCGTATGCAATAAAAATATCTTTTTTAATTAGAAATAAACCTATTCCATTCTTTGATGTATCAATATATTCAACAAAACGCATTATTTTTAGATGGTAGTGTCGAAATCAATGAATTGAATTAGCTCCTATTTACTTCATCATAAAATTAATCAAAATCCTTGATAAAAAATACATAACACCATTATGTGTAAGATTATTTAATGGGTTAGAAAATCAAGATTTTTTTTAAATTAATCACTATTGTTAGGCATCCATCCCAATGAAACTACTTACCTCAGTTATGTTTGTTCATATAGTCCATTCTATGAATAACTTTATCACCAAGTTATTGACAATGATTCTATCCTTTGAGACAATATGGCCAAGATAATGAAATTCATGGATCTATAAATAACACTTACTAAATTTCCAATATAACTATTTCCTGTTAAGAGTCCCAATAAAAAAGAAGAAGTGATTCTATTAGTCCACATAAATTTTATATTACACAAATATATTAATAATGATAACCTCAATAAAATAATCAATATATTCATTGATTAATCTATTGATTAAATCCATAAATATAGAAGGTTCATTAGTCAATCCAAATGGTGTTACAGTAAACTCATAATGTCCATACCATATTAATAATTCTATATTCAGAATTTCTTCCTTCTTTAATCGAAAATGATGATACCAAAATAAAGGTGAATCATTGAAAAATATTGGTCTCCATGATGTTTATCAAATATTTCATCAATTAAAGGAAGAGGATAATTGTTCTTTGTTTAGTCAATAAAGTTTTACTTATGACTTTTCCAATTTTTCTTGTTTTTGAAAATCCAAAACACCTTATACATAAGAAAATATAAATTTTACCTCCATAAGTAACATTTAATTCTTTAAGGAAATTTACCCTAACCTATATTTTATTATACATAGAAATATTTTTCTTAAGTTTAAAAACCGGATTCATACACAAAAACCAAGAAGTCGTATAATGTAATGATTTGGAGCATTCTGTTTTTATGATCTGAATTTTGTATGTGAACTGAAATGAAGTTCCGATCTGAATTTTGGACTCTGAACTTTCATGAGTTCGACTCCTAACTCTTATAAAGTTCGACTCTGAACTTTCATGAGTTCGACTCTGAACTCTTTTGAAGTTCGACTTCGAACTTTCATGGGTTTAACTCCGAACTATGGTGAAGTTCAACTCCGAACATTCATGAGTTCGACTCTGAACTCTTATGATGTTCGACTCTGAACTTTCATGCTCTCGACTCCGAACTCTTATAAAGTTCGAGTCTGAACTTTTACTAGTTCTTATTCAAACTCTGCAAGTTCAGATTATGATCTCTGGTGAAACCAGACTCCGAATTCCTAGAAAACAGAATCTAAACATTTCTTAACATAGACTCCTAATTTCATTTTTCTTAGACTCCAGACTTTTAATTTTATTACACTCCGAAATTTTGAATGGATTTTACTTACACATTCTCCAATTCAAAACGATGTCGTGCATTCAGTTATACATGTTTATTATCTAACTATGTCATTTATTCTGTTTCTAAATAACTGTTGGTTGAGTTACACGTGTACTGGTCCCTCCTAATTTCATGGAAAATATGACCATTGGAGGAGGGAGCCGACCGTTAGAGATTTTATAATAAATAGGAGATCATTTGAAAGAGATCAAAAAGAAGTTTATCAATCTAGAGACCACACGATGTTAAGGTGATTTCTAGAGAGATAAGTTTTTCATGTTTTGTGAGTACTGAACCACTCGTTAAGATTGCTTCGTGTGACTCCGAATGTTGGTGATTACATTCGAGGGATTCCAGGGATAGGAAGACAGAGGTGGAGACTACCTTGAAGTTAGAGGGCTTCCTTGCTGAGGAAGATAGAGGTTTCAACTACCTTGAAGTTGAGGGCTTGCGGGGATGACAAGACAGAGATTCCGATCTTTGCATCGAGGGCTTACCCTGGTGTGGGTAAGACAGACTTGCTTGAATGTATAAATCAAGGGACCTTTATCCAAGGTTGTTGGATACCCTTCTCTATGGGATAAAAGACTTATATCTTGTTAATTGTAGTTTTACTACTTGTTTTTCCACTTCACTTTAGTATTGTAAAGAAAGTATAATCTTCTTATATTTCCTAACACTTGTACTCTGATTAGTTTAAATTCTATACGCTTTAAGGTAGAATCTCATATTGTAAACATTGGTTCCAATTATGAAATTTGTGATTAGAGGTGTTGTGAATTTTCTTAGTTTAACTTTGTTAAACATAGATTTTTCCTTGTCTAGGGAAATTTTTAAAGTGTACAATTCACCCCCCCCTTGTATATTGAGAATCTACATCATTTTTTCGATCCTAAAATTGGTATCAAAGGTGGTCTCTGAAATACTTATACTCACATATAAGTTTTTCTTGCTCAATTTTCATTATTCTTCATTCTTACTTAAAAAGTTTTTTTATCATTCCGAATTGTCATTCCGAACTTTTTCATTCCGAATTATCATTCCGAATTGTGATTCAAAACATTGTGGTTACAAACTTTTTCTACTAACTAGTTTGGTTTCCAAAGTTATTTTAAGAATGGTAGGAATAAATTTTGGTTATATTGACAATATAAACCCTACAAGACCACCAATATTTGATGGAAATGACTATGAGTACTGGAGGGATCGAATGAAGACTTTTGATATCAATACTGGAGTGGATAATTATGTTATGCTTACTGGTGATTATAAAATTCCTGATAAGGATGTTAGAACTTTCACTAACCAGGAAAAGTAAAAGTATCAACTCAATTATAAGGTACGCAATACTTTACTATGTTCAATGACTAGAAATATATATATCCAAATTTCTTCTTGTGAAGTAGATAATTATATCTAGAAGAAGTTAGAAGTTACACACTTTGGCACTTCTAAAGTGATTGAAACGAGGAGAGCTATACTTAGAGCTGAATGCCATGGATTCAATTTTCTGTATGGAGAACCAATCTGGAAAGTTGAACAAAGATTTATGACTATAGTCAACAGATTACAGTCTATGGGAGAAAAAGGGTTAGATGATGATGCCCTTGTGTATATGATAATTGATATTATTTCCAATGAGTGGGAATAAAATTGAACATCTATTGATGAGAACAGGAAGCTCACTCAAATTTCCCTGGATGAGCTATTTGGAACTCTTCTCCAACATGAAACAAGAATGAAGAGAGATGATGACAACATCAAAATTTTTTGGTTGCAAATTATTCATTCTGAATACTAAAGATAATTTACATAAATTCGCACCAAAATCAGATGAAGGAATTTTTTTAGGATACTCCACAACTTCTATGGAATACAGAGTTTTCAAAAAAAAATACTTATATTGTTGAAGAAACAGTGTTTGTAAAATTTGATGAGACTGATCATTTTTTTTAAACCATACCAACCTACATCCTTGGATGTGTTTTAAAAAACCAATTGTCAACCTTTGATAGAAGATCCTTCTGACAAGGAAAATGTTCAAGAAGATACTTCTAAAACATTTACCCCAGATGACTTTCGACCCTATGTTGACGAACAAATTTTACAAAACCCAAGCCAGGTGTTTCTAAAGAATAATCCCAGTGATAGTATCATTGGTGATGTAAATCAACCTGTAAGGACTAGAAGTTCCATAAGAAATGAAGTAGAACATCCAGCAATTCTTTCCCAATTAGAACCAAAAAGCACTGATGAAGCTTTAGATGATGATGAGTGGATACAAGCCATGCAAGATAAACTAATTAATTTGAAAGGAATAAAGTCCGGACCTTGGTTGAAAGACCTAAGGAAACTTCTGTCATTAGAGTAAAATGGGTCTTCAGAAACAAGTGTGATGAAAATGGAGTCATAGTAAGAAATAAAGCTAGACGCATTGCTAAAAGATATAACCAACAAGAGGGAATATACTATGAAGAAACATATGCTCCGATATCCAGACATGAATCTATTCGTATTTTACTTTACTTTGCAGCATTCTTCAATTTTAAACTTTTTCAAATGGATGTGAAATGTGTTTTCATAATGGTTATGTTCAAGAGTAAGTATTTCATGAACAACCTCCTGGCTTTGAAGATACAAAACATTCTGATCATGTTTTTAGACTTACCAAAGATTTCTATGGTCTTAAACAAGCCCCACAAGCCTGGTATGATAGACTCACAAGATTTTTGCTTCAAAATAACTACGTTAAGGGAAATTCAGATCATACCATTTTTATAAATAACGATAAGAAAAATGTTTTGATTGTTCAAATTTATGTTGATGATATCATATTTGGTTCAACTCAGCAATCTTTAACTGATTCTTTTGCAAGTCTAATGAAATCTGAGTTTTAAATGAGTATGATGGGTGAGCTAACATTTTTCCTTTGTTTTCAAATTTCTCAATGACCAGAAGGAACCTATATATCTCAACATAAGTATATTAAATATCATCTCAAAAAGTATGGTTATGACAATACTAAGAGTATAAGTACTCCCATCGGTACCTCAAACTCCTTAGATATTAATGAAGCTGGGAAACCAATAGATCAAACATCTTTTAGAGGTATGATAGGAAGTCTACATTACTTAACAGCTAGTTGACCAGACTTAATGTTTTTAGTATACTTATGTGCAAGATATCAATCCAATCCTAAGTAATCTCACTTAAATGCGGTAAGAAGAATTTTTCACTACATGAAGGGAACCATGGATCTAGTATTATTTTCTACTTCTGGAAATGATTTTATTCTAAAAATATTTTCGGATGCTGACTTTGGTGGATGTAGAATGGATAGAAAGTGTAAACCAAGAACTTGTCATTTCATAGGAGATTCATTAGTTTCTTAGTCCTGCAAGAAGAAACATTCTGTAGCACTTTCCACTGCTGAAGCTGAATATATAGCAGCTGGAAGTTGTTGTGCTCAAGTGTTGTAGATGTAACACACACTCACAGATTATGGACTATGTTTTACTAAGACTCAAATTCTGTGTGATAACACAAGTGCCATTTTCCTAAGTAAGAACCCTGCACATCACTCTCGTGCAAAACACATAGACATTAGACATCTCTTTCTTAGGGATCACACACTAAAAGGAGATATCATTCTTCATTTTATCAGAATTCAAGATCAACTTGCTGATATTTTCACAAAATCATTACCCTCTAATAGATTTGAATAAATTAAACAAAAGTTAGAAATGATAACCTTAAGGTAATCATTCTTCATTAACTTATTTTTGAATAATTATCCTAATAGTAATAAACTATTTTTCATAGGGGGAGTAAATTTGATTTTTAGTGTAACTAAATTTTTCGTAATCTATTTTTAAACGTAGTGTAACTAAAAATTTTCGTAGTTAGTTTTTCAAACTTTTCGGAACTGAATTTTCCTGAATGGATATTTTTGAAACTAAAATATCTCGAATGGAAATTTCTGGAACTGAAATTTTCAAGATTGAAATTCTCTAAATCTAAACTTCCGGAATGGAGTTTTTTTTCGTACTGGAACTTTCGTAACAATATTTTTCGTGCTAGAAACTTTCATAACTAGATTTTCATAATAGAATTTTCGTAACGATATTTTCGTAATGGGACATTCGTAATGAGTTTTCTTTTAAAATCATTTCTTCAAGAAGAATATTTCAATTTACGAACAATAATCCTAGGCAATTCGAATGTTATGATTTCCTTACTTATAGTTTTGTAATAATATTTTTCTTACTAGTATTTTCCTTAGTTTTTAAAAGTTCAGATTCTAGTTTTCCTCAAATCCGGATGTTTTCCTTAAAATCTAAAATGATCGTAGTCTTGTTTTCCTTGCGGGAGTGTTCTCAATTGTCAGATTAGATTAAAACTTTTTCCACCGTTATATGGCTTTTGGAAGACCAAAGGTCACATCCATCGCCTATATAAAAGGGACCCAAAGACTCATCCCACATCGGTTTTGAAAGATTTCGCGTCTCGAATCCCTGCTGCTCTTCTTAAGCCTGATTCTGAACTTTTCAAATCCATTCCAAATCTTTCGGAATTCTTCACACCGAATTTCTATTGAAGTTACTTATCAAGATATGTCAACACGAAAATGATCTCTAAGTGGTTAGTCTTCAGGGAAAAGTTAGTTCATCCGAATTTCTACAAGCTTGATTCTATTATAACGAAGAATATAAATTTTAATGGTTGGGAAGATATATGATTGTTCAAGTCAGAAAAGTAGGATTCGATTTATACTGATTTGTTGATAGAGTTCTATGAGTCTATTTTCTTCCATATAGAAGATGGAAGAGAATTGTTTTTTTCAAGTCTTATGGGAAGACTTATAAGCTTTCCTACACTAAGGCTACGAGCTTGGTTTGTTTTGTCCTATGAAGAGGAAGCTGAGTTTTTCTCACATAAGCTTCTAGATAGGCATGGAAGTTTCAACAAGGTGAAGGCTTTAAAATTCCTTGGACTTATAGATTCTATGACCGCTAAGATTGCTCATCTCACTCCGAACAATAATATTCTTCAGCTCTGGGTACACAGTTTTCTCGTACCAAGAAGAGGCGACAAATATAATTTGAAGAAAAGTGATATCTATGTTTTAGATTTCTTGGTAAATCTATGAGAGATAAATTTGATGAGGCATGTATTGATTACGATCAAGAACATCAAAGAAGGGAATTTGAGAGCTCAAATAATTGAGTACCCCACCTTACTGTCTAGGCTAATAGTTCAGTGCTTAGAATCCATCAAGGTTGCATGAAAATCAAAAATCCGGAATTGCAAGCTTATGATGGTTAGTGATGATACCCTGAAGAGGATGAAGATGAGTTTTTCCAGTGAATCCAGTAAATTTTACCCTCTATCTGTGGAAGAGGTTGAAGTAGCTCATAAAGAAACAGAGAATCCAGAACTATCCAAAAAGACAAGGAAGAAGAGAAAGGTTAAGGAAGTGGTTGCTGATAAAGAAAATCCCCAGGCTAAGGAAACTCAGTCTACTCTCCCCAAGACGAATAAGCAAAAAACATATACAGATGAAGTGGTAGCAAAGTGGAGGGAAGATAAAGAGAAGAGGAAGGAAGGGGATCCACAAATCCGATTGGACCCTGCAGAGCCTAAGGCCTTAAAATAAAAATCTGTGGAAGAGTTAGAGAAGTAGGAGAAAGAAAAGAAAATGAAAAATAAAGTGTCTGAAGCTGAAGTGGTGCAATATTTTCTGAAATCTATAGATTTGGATTTCGAAATTATTCCCATTTTGGAAACGTTCGGTTCTGAAATTTCTTTAACAAAAACTCCAGCCAAGAACTATGTCACTCCAGAAAAATCCAAGGGAAAACAAGTAGTTGAAGATGCTGAAAAACAGGCTGAGGAAGAAGTAGAGGAAGAGGTTGAAGAAGAAGAAGAATAAGAAGAGGGAAGTGAACATTTAGATTCCTTGATCATGAAAGTAGAGGTTTATAAAGATAAGGAAGAATCTGGAAAGTTAGTAACTCCAGGAAAGGGAGATGAGGAAGCTTGTAAGAATGATGATAAGGAATAGTAAGAAGAATAAGAAGAAAATATCTTGTATGATGAGGAAGAATCCTGTGAGAGGAATTTTCATGAGGAAGGACAAGAAAAATAGAAACCAGATAAAGAAAAAATTATTCGAGTTTCTAAATCTGAGTAGGTATCTCCTGATGAGCAACCCATTCTGAGAGCTGATAAGGGGAGGCATGCTCTCATGGAGACTCCAATAAATGATATTATAAGGAAGAAAGAATTTGGTGGTACCTCAAGAAGTAAGTTGGTGCAGGATGAAGAAGATCAATCTCCAAGAAAATTATCTGATTCAGTGTCATCATCTCATGGTCATGATTTTGTGGTTCAATCTTTGAAGATGTTGGTGGACACCATTCCAATTTTTCTAACTATATATTCCAGAAGACAGATGCCGCAACAAAGTATGAATCAAAAATTGGATTCCTTATCCATGGTCATGGATATGTTTGTGAAGATCGAAGCTGAAAAAAAATTTCTTATCGATTATGATGTGCATAGAAAGTCCAGCAGTAAGGCAACTAAGTCTTCTAAAAGAGTTGATGAATATTTAGTTCAATTTGAGAGTTTTCAGGCTGAAGTTCAAAATGCTTTTTAAAATGGAGGATAAAAAGGTTAACGAGATTTATTAAAAGCCGGCCCAAGAGAAACATTCTCAGAATCAACAGGTCAGGGACCACAATGGGAAGCTTAACTGAGTATCTCAGAATTGGAAAAGTGATTGATATTTCCGGATTGAGTTTAATGAGATGTTGGAAAAGCAAGATGAGATTAAAAAGTTGCAGAATGAAGCCCTGGATGCTCAGGAAGAAGCTTTAAAAGTCCAAGAAGCAAAGGTAAAAGCCATGGAGAGGCAAGTTGAGGAAGACCAAAGAGACATTAAGAAACTCAAATCCTAGGTAATGAAGCTCATCTTGAGGGAAAAGGAAGACAAATGAACTCAATCAGATCTTATGATGTAATTTTCTTTCTTTGTAATAATTTCCCAACCCTAATGAAATGTTATTTGGGTGCAGGTATCTTGTTATTTACTAATGTTTCAGGTACCATATTTTCTTTTTTCCATTCCCTTCAATTATTTTTGAAAATGACAAATGGGGAGAAGGAAAAAGAACTACTCCTAAGGAGGAGAAAGAAAAATTTCTATGTAATATATCTTTAAAGAAAGTGGGAGTTTCTCACTACGAAGTTTTTCATTCCTACAATAATGAAAACTCCACTCTGGTAATTCAGAATACATTGCTTAGTGTTTCAATGCCTAAGGGGGAGTTAGTTGTATTCACTTTCATCCATGAACTAAGGGAGATATGTTTTAATTTAAATGTCTAATGAAATTTTTTCAAAGTCCTTATATTATTTTTCGTAAGGATGTTTTTTCTTTCCAAAAATGGGGAGATTGTTGAGTCAATAAGGTTTTCCTTATGACTTTCCCATTCCTTATTGTTTTTGAAAATCACAAACACATTATACATAAGAAAATATAAATTTTACCTCCATAAGGAAACTTTACTTCTTTAAAGAAATTTACCCTAACCTAGATTTTCTTATACATAGAAATATTTTTCATATGTTCAAAAACCAGATTCATACCCAAAATACCCGAAGTCATAAAATGTAAAGATTTCGAGCATTCGTTTTTTAGGATCTGAATTATGAATGTTAACTGAAATTATGTTCCAATCCGAATTCTGGACTCTGAACATTCATGATTTCATCTCCGAACTCTTATGAAGTTCGACTCTGAACATTCATGAGTTCAACTCCGAACTCTTATGAAGTTCGACTCTGAAATTTCATGAGTTCGACTCTGAACTCTGGTGAAGTTCGACTCCAAACATTTATGAGTTCGACTCCGAACTCTTATGATGTTCGACTCCGAACTCTGGTGGAGTTCGCCTCCGAACACTAATTACGTTCGACTTCGAACTTTCATGAGTTTGACTCCGAACTTTCATGAGTTCGACTCCGAACTCTTATGAGGTTCGACTCGGAACTTTTACTAGTTTGTCTTCGAAATCTACAAGTTCAAATTCTGATCTCTAGTGAAACCAGACTCCAAATTCCCATAAAACAGAATCCAAACATTTCTTAACATAGACCTCTAATTTCATTTTGGTTAGACTTCGGACTTTTAATTTTCTTACACTCGCAAATTTTCTATGGATTTTATTTACACATGCTCCAATTCAAAATTATGTCGTGCATTCAGTTATACATGGTTTATTTTTAAATGATGTCATTCATTATGTTTCTAATTAACCTTTGGTTGAGTTACACGTGTACAAGTCCCTCCGAATTTCATGGAAAATATGACCATTTGAGGAGGGAGCCGAACGTTGGTGATTTGCCTATTAATAGGAGCTCATTTAAAAGATCTCAAAAACCAGTTGATCAATCTAGAGACCACATGCTGTTAAGGTGATTTCTAGAGAGAGAATCTTTTCATGCTTTGTGCCTACTGAACCACTTGTTCAGATTGCTTCGTGTGACTCTGAATGTTGGTGATTACATTTGAGGGCTTCTGGGGATTGGAAGACAGAGGTACCGACTACCTTGAAGTCCGAGGGCTTTCATGCTGAGGAAGACAGAGGTTCCAATTACCTTGATGTTGAGGGCTTGCAGGGATAGCAAGATAGAGATTCTGATCTTAGCATCGAGGGCTTACCCTGGTGTGGGTAAGACAGACTCTCTTGAATGTATAAATCAAGGGGACTTTATCCAAGGTTGTTGGATACCCTTATCTTTGGGTTAAAAGAATTATATCTTCTTACTTGTAGTTTTACAACTTGTTTTTCCACTTCACTTTTGTATTGTAAGGAAAGTATAATCTTCTTATATTTCCTTACACATGTACTCTAATTAGTTTAGATTCTATACGCTTTAAGGTAGAATCTCATATTTTAAACATTGGTTCCAATTCTCCAATTGGTGATTAGAGGTGTTGTGAATTTTCTTAGTTTAACTTTGTTAAACATAGATTTTTCCTTGTATAAGGAAATTCATAAAGTGTAAAATTCACCCCCCCTCTTGTATATTGAGCATCTACATCATTTTTCGATCCTGGATTTTTTATCATAATATCATTAATTTCCATATAATTAATTTGAAACCTCACAGATCCATGTATGTTTATTAATGAAGATAATAAAGTCTCCCCATGGTGAAGAACTAGGGAGAATAAATCTATTATCACCCAACTCATTTAGTTATTTCAACAACTCTAATAATTCAACATTGCCTATTCATTAGAGAGCCTTAAATATTTCTATATCATTTGGGATTAAATCAATTTAAAACTAAACACAATTATCTAGGTGATGTCACAATAATTCCTCTTGAAATACATTAACGTAATCAAATAAATAAGTATATAGTCAATATCTAGATTAGCTTCTCCATACCAAGAGTTTGATTCGTATTCTTCCCTAATAATCTCATTTATTAGAGCTAATGGGGGTGGATCTATATAAAAATCATATGATGAATTCATTTCCCTTAAGATATAGAATTATACATCTCCTTCACAAATCATAATTTTCTTATTCTTGCAATATATTTTTACATTATATCTTGAAATATATTTCAAACTATGTATTATATGAAATTCAAGCACAAATATGATAATAAGGTTGATATAAAAAGCTCATTTATGTGTCACAATGGGGACGTCTTGACACATCCTTGTTATAATTTGATTTCCCATAGGAGTATTAACTAATAACAACCTTATTAAATTAAATGGTAAATATATTATTTTCTTAAAAAACTGGGTAGATATAAAAGAGTGTTAGGATCTAAAATCAATTAAATCATTAGTTAAATTTAAATGCAAGATTAATTTATATGCCAACACATCATCAGGTACTTCCACCATAGTGGTGGTGATGGAATAAGATTATAATTCACCCATTTGCCTATTTTGTGGTGTATTACCTTGATTCTTGGGTCATTAATTTACATAGTTCCCCATATCTGTATTGTTAAAAAATTGAATATTAGTGATTTGCTTCTCCCATTTGTATTCTTTTTTCTAGTGACTATTTTCTCCATAATTATTGAAAAATCCCAACCCACTCAACCATTTACCTGGAGGATTAATTTTGTAGTCTTAAGAAGGTGAGAATTTAATTATTTTCATCTTTTTATTCAACTCATAAACTTTTCATGGTGTCCCAATGACCTATTATTCTGTTGAGTTCCCTAAACATGTTGGATCTAAAAAATTTATTCTCTATTTTCATGGCATATAAAACTATTTCTTCATGTGATAGAATGGATTGAGAGACCATCTCCCATTATAGACTTTTATTAATTCATTTAATGAAATTGTAAATATATCACACAGTGTTGTGTATGAACTCTGTAGTATACCGAGATAATCTTGTAAAAGTAGCTTCATACCCAATATCACATTCTTCTTCCTTTTTCTTTAATCTGAGGAAATAATCTTCATTTAGTTTTCTTCTAGCAATGCAAATATTTTTCAATGGATGTATCATTAAAATCCTATAATTACATAAGTTATATTTTGTATTCATTTCATATATTATTAATTAATATCCACCTCATATTAGATTAAACTTTGAGAATATTCACTGAATGTATGACCCTTACCTTTTCACCACATCACATGGACAAAAATATCTTCCTTATAGACTTAATATACTCCAAAACTACCATTTGACTAGCACTACTACCAAATTAGAGGGGGTTCTATTAAATAAAGAGATCCAACATAAGATAATATCACTGTATATTGTGTGAATCTATTCAATAAAGGTAATTTTTAATAACCTAATTAACATTGCCTAATATTTACAAAATTGTTATCAATTTCAATACCAATTGTATTGGAGTCCTATAGAAGAAAATATCTACATTGACCATGAGTATTGATACTGTTTTCATTTATAAGAACCAATTTTATACAATGTCATATATTGGGGTAGATCATAAGATTAATAATTTTAAATCAGAATTTATAATTCTAATTTTTTTCACACATACTATTAATTTGAAATTTATTCATTTTTAGTCTTAGCATCCTAAACATTGATTACATCAGGGATATATTTATTTAAAATTCCTTCATAATGGTTTTTAAATAAAATATTAATTAACCTTATCATATCCCTAGGGAGTCTAAAACTAGTTTCACAATAAGGACTATTTTTATGCCCCATGCGATAATAATGTCATCCCCAATGTTCCATTTTCAGATTCATTACCCCTAGGTACCTATATTCCAAAACAATGTCCACCAGTAGTTACTAGGAAGGGATGTATTTATAGGAAAAAAACCATTATATATTACTTAAAAATTATATTTTTCTATTCTTATTCTAAAATTATATCATTGGATTATGTTCCCAAATTTATGTTTTCCTTAATTTATATACCATGGTATCTAATAAACATCCTATGATAGCAACTATAGCAACCCCAAATCCATTAACCTAAAGACGATGAATTCTTTATTATATTGGCATAGATACAAAGGGTTAAATCCTAATAGATCGATCTAATTAGTAGTTTTGGAGAACCAAATACATACATGATAACCATTTTACATTGTAGATAAAAAATAAAAAATAATTCATAAAAATAGAAAATTAAATGCATAATTGAAAACTTATTATATGAATTCTTTGTCAAATCACTAGGAAACGAAATATATTAAACATGGGTTAAAATTCTTTGTAAGGGTTAGTTAGTGAAGAATATATCAGGAATCAATAATAATAATCCATTAGGAAAGGTTTATAAATAAAAAAAAATTTAAAAAACATTACTATCCTGATATAATAAGGTATTATCAATATAGAATGATATATAACTGTACTTACATTGAATTTAACCAATAATAAGGGAAATAATTGAATCCAAAGTTAATATCAAAGAAAAAATATAGTAGATAATTATAATAATTATATTATAAATTATGTTAAAGATTAAATATGAGATGTCATTTCTCAGGAGCATCACACCTTTACCTTCAAGATCTATCATCAATGTAGTTTAAAACTACTGGGTAAAAACCCAATTGATTTGGCCTACTAGGTTTTCTCATAATACATATCCATACATTTAGGGGGTATCTATAATAAGGCCCCACCTGTTTATCAGTATCCAATTCATTAATTATATATAAAAACATCTATTTAATTCATGAAAAATGTGTTATATCAACAAATATCTATATTGAGTAATGGATGTAGATTTATCAATAATTCCCCAATAAATCAAATAACATATAATGAATAAAATGTATGTTGAAATAGTATAATGACTATGAAATAATCATACCAATTATACATGAATAATGATATTTAATTGAAATTTAATTTCAAATAAAAAAGCATCATAATAAATTGAATCTATTAAGAGAATGCTAACAATCACAAAAGAAAGCGAGATTGTAAAATAACATTAACCACCTAGTAAATTTCAAGAAAAATTCATATGTACAAATGAATTCAAATTAAAACATAAAATAAAATGAACTATTATGTAATTATGATATTACTTGTAAAATGTTTTGTATATATGTCATATAAATGAATTTAGGATCATAACATTACAATATTACTCAATGAAAGGAAATTGAGACAATGTCACTTAGCTAACAATTACTTTTTTGAATGTTATTTAACCTCTATTATAGTGGGTTTAAATATATAATTGTAATACACCAAAACATTATTAATAACTATAATATCATATATTATCTTTTTATAAGAAATTATCACCTATTCGTTAATATTCGTTCATAATTTTAAGGGTTCTGGATATATTTTTCATTGTTTTCTCATCTGTTATTTATAATTAAAGTTACATGTATTTTTAATATTATATTGATTAACCATATAAATAATAATTAAACTAAAATAACTAAAATATTTATACATCAATTATACTTTTATGACCAATCACGAAATATGGTTTTGATAAATTATGTGCATCACTATCTGGGAGACTATAGGTCATATATACGCATGTGTAACATTTTTATCATTCAATGATCATTATGGATATGAGATAAGTAATATTTTAAATTTGAAGAATAATAATAATATCATATTATTTTTCAATATACTTATATATATCATCCATGTGTTTTGGTGATGAAAAGAGTGTCACATCTCTTAATGAAGGTGGTAGTCCACCCAGATATGAATGATGTTATAATCTTTTAATGAGTGAAAATATAACATAAAAATGATATATTATCCTTTAAAAATTTTAAATATGTCATTAATATCATAATTTATCAATTTAAATAACATATAATACATAACGTGATCCTTATCACCTTTCATTTATGGTGTTAATGAAAGACGAATCACATCAAATCGGGAGATGGTAGTTTTTCGTACACACAAGTGACATTATCGTATCCCCTATAGAAAAGAAATTAAAATGATATATATGATATAATGACTCAATAATTATAATTATTATATATATAATTTATATCCATCATCATACCCAACCACGAGAGTTTGAAATGGAAAAACGAATGACATCGGTTCATGAGGTGGTAGTCCACTATAGACACCAATGATTATTTCATAAGCAATTTGGTTGAAGTGGGGATGATTTTAGCTAATGAACATGACATAAAAAATCTCAGAATATGTAATATTCTTTGGGTATTATATTATCATATTTTATTAATAATTAATGTATTTTGCGGATGAAATAAAATAAAAACACCTCTTGAAAAAGTTATCTCTAATTTGGGTATTCTCTTAATGTTTTCACCAAATTCCATCCTAGGATGGATTTATGAAAAAAAAAATGGATTCTAAGATTTGTTTACTGATTTTTTTGAGTGATGTTTTCAGATATTAGTTGATCCAAAAGTGAGTAAAGGCTTGAATATTATAGGATAGTGGATAGCATTTTATAAGTGGGGTGAATGAAAAACTTGTAATTTTCTGAAGGAAAATGGTGTACCCACATTTTTACAACTAAAAATGGGACCAAAATAGATTATTACTGATCCTTAGACACTATAAGATAAATATTTGGCCATGATACATATTTTATACACACTATTAGGTCATTTTACACATTTTATTTAGAGTTTAACACCAAGTAAATCCATTTTTATCATAACCATGATAATTAATTTTTACTATTTTCACTGTTAATTTTGGTAACAAATTTAGATGACCATATTTTGAAAAATCGATTATTATTATTCATAATTCGGAATCCATTTTTTCAAATTTAATTTAGAGAAGTGGAAAACTAAAATTTAATATTAATCCCGTAGTCGTGACCAGAAAACAAGTTTTTATAGAGAATGTGTTCAAATGTTTACAATGTTTTTATATAAATATTAAATATGAAAATGATTAAAATGAAAAAAATCGGATCAATAAATATAAAATTTAATAAATTTTAAATTTCATCCAATTAAAAATATAATTTAAATATATAAATAATTTAAACAAAAAGGATGTATTCAATTAATATTCATTATTTTTCACTATTCTTCAAAACATTAAACATTATAGAAAATTCACTAAATTCACCTCAAAATTATTGTAATATGAAGATTAAAAATTTAATTTCAATTTCTCCAAAAAAATTTCTATATGTTATAATTATTGATTTTAAATGATGTGTTTGAAGCTTTCTAAAACCACGATTTTATAATAATAATATTTTTCAGGAAAAAATTATTTTTATTTAGAATGATTCTTATTTTTAAAATATAATAAATAGATAAACAATTAAAGTGTGTAAAATGTATATTTTTCGTAATATAATAAGTTTTATACATACCCTCTATTTTACAACAATGGTATAATGGTCAGGTTTAAATAATCATTTAACAGGGTATTATGGTTAGTTTAAACCTGGATTTTTATGCATCAAAATATATCAAATAATATAAATATATTCTAAAAGAATATACATAATTTTCTTTGGGCATTACAATAGTCAATTATAAACTATTTAATTTTATTGTTTTATTAATATACATAGTTTTATATTCTTATCATCGACACTTTTTACATATGTTTGGTGAGATACATAGTTTGAGTACCTTCATACATTGATACATTCCATACACAATCATCGTAATTTTAGATAATTAGTTTGTGGATCGGTGTATTGCATAACATATTTTCAATTGGATCACAACAAAGATGGTATTTCCCACTTGTACGATGTGAAAATATATCAACACATGGATTTTATTAGAGTAAATAATTGTAAGAGCATTATTAGTGGAGTAAATTAGGATGTTTTTAACTACTAGGATGAAGAACATGTGATGTTTTCACATCATAGGTGAATTACATGTGACACATGCTATTTTAAAAACCCTTATAGATAATTTTTTTTAGTTGTTATCATTTTTTGGAACGTTACGAAATTGTCAAAAAAATGTTTTTTTTCAAAGAAGGCATGATGTTTTATAGCATTTTGGGAGAAAATGTATACGGAGAGAACATGGATCATAAGACAAAAATGGATAAACAATTGCAAGAGGTTTCTTTAGTAATGTAATCATGTAATTAATGGAAGGTTATCTAAAATGAATGAGTCTGATTCACCCATCAACCTACAATGACAGATGATCACATGATTAAACTCATTCTGTGGCAGAAATGAATTTAAATCATCCAAAATCAAGTGATGAGTGATATTTTAATGTCCAAACAAGTCAAAGGAGTTCTCATGAATTCATAAGTGAATAAAATGCTTGAAGAATCTATTAATGTGGTGGATATGTATTATTGTCACTCATAATCATGAAATCTTAAGGTATGGTGACATTACATGAATGAAATAATAGAAAATCACAGACTAGATTTTACAGAGTCATCATTCAGTGGCTTAGAATATTTTTATCTGGTCTGTCAAAAAATTTCTAAGAGTAAATTCACAATTTCATCAAGCAAGAAGTTTTTTTGAAGATTGTAATTTCAATGAGTATTCTAATTATGGGATTCACATGATTTATTGAGCCATAATATGTTACATGAAGCAGATAATTCCCAGGAAAATTGTTTACTAATTTGGGGAGTGGATGGATATCCACGATTATTGTAGTTATGGAGGAGTATTTATATATATAAATACCCCTTATAATATCATTAAAAAGTGAATAATTATTATTGAGTGGTAAAATCCATAGAAAATCATGGAGAAGAAATTTTACAAAAAGTTAAAGGAGTTATTTGACCACACAAGTCACATTAGAAGAAACACATAAAGGATGTTTATGTGAAGTGACATTGGTTATACGATGGATGAATAATTTCATAATAATATTCTAGAACAATAAAATGATGATGTGTGATCTCATAAACATTCTTGGTTTATGTGCTCAGAGTTTCATATAGGCATACTGGCATTGATAATAAGAAGTGGTTTATGTACATATGTATTATGAATGAGTATTATTATTTCATAAGCATGTGATGGTTATGTGAACTATGAAATATGGTTACACCAAAATAATTTTTTAAATCTTTTTATAAAAAATATCATAATGATAACTCAGCCGTGTGGGAATCAACTCTAAAATGTAGGGTATGTGGATAGTCAAATTCCATCATTATTGGGACACGCATGTTATTGAGGGAATATATCATCTGATGTTCGAAGACGACACTATATAGTTCATTAATGGAAGTGGAAGATCAGTGGTTAGAATGAATGGTCTTCTTGAGGAATATTGCTAATGGAGTGGGATGATAATTAATTGGGAGAAAAGCATTTATTATACTTCTAAAGTACTCTTGGTCAGGAGGGTGAGTGTCCTAGATGATACCATAATTATGATAAGGGGATAATTCCCCATGGAGTACCTTAGAGCGCTGGTCAGTCCTTAATGTCTTCACATTCATCACATTGAAAAAATTGTGGGTAGGGTTACGGGTCACATCTTCAACTGAAAAAATTGGATACTTCATTTTGGAGGTCGCATTACCCTTGTCTATAGCGTCCTTCTTTCCATCCCCATGCATCTCCTGTCTACCTTGAAGGCCCCAAAAAGTGTGATCTCTAACATGGAGAGGATAATTGTATCCTTAATATGGGATGGTCATCTGGAAGGAAAACATCACTGGGTAGAAGGGAAACTACATGCAAGTCCTATAGTTGATGGAGGGATCAACATGAAGAGTGTCTCTTCAACCATGGAAGGAATTAATGCTAAGATTGCATGGGATGCCATGGAAGGAAACTCCCTCTTGGGGAATCTAATGCAAGAGATATATGTCCTGTATGTGGCGGTGAAGAGGTCTCAGCCGTCAAGGATATAGAATTTGTTCACCCATATACAGAGATCATGTGGCCTCACTATAGAAGGAAGATTGGGAGGGGTGATGTGTACTTCTGTCGTCTGGATTTGGGGGGGAGAAAGGATATGGTTTCTTGGTTTCCCCACACCGGATATGTCCTTTAGTGATGTGTGAAGACATCCACGCTTCATTCAGGGCATTCTTGATGATAATCAATGTTTCATCTTCGACGAGGATGTCCTCAGCAACGTACCAGACAAACATATTTTCACAGACTCCTCCTCAGGTGAGTTATCAATCAAGGAATATAAAAATGCAAGGAGGGACCAAATCATGGGTGACTAGTGGGGGGATATGCTATGGTGTAGGGGATATCTCCCAATTTTAACTTTTTGATGTGGTGGGTAAGGAACAATGCGCTACCCACTGATGATAATATCCAGCTTATGGGAGTGTCCATGGCCTCCAGATGCCGGTGTTGTAAAAATAGCAAGCAGGAAATGGTGAAGCACCTTTTCATTGGAAGCGATTGGGCCCACTAGACAAGGCAGGTGTATGATTTTTTATCTGGGGGCATGAAAAAATGGGATTCTAGAGGAATTATTGAATCAGTGGTTTAATGGAACTAGGGAGCATGGTCCAAAACAGAAGGGTCGGGCGATCATTCTTGTTTTGGTTTGCTGGATCATTTTGAAAGCATAAAATGACGCTCGTCACAGAAACATTTGTGGTACCAGCACCACTATTTATGTCAAGATTAAGAACGCATTGATAGATTTGTCTGGAGTTTGTACTGAGTTCCAAAATGATTCATCTATAAGGGCTGTCAACCTAGGGGTGCATATCCAGACTAGGAGGAGGGGTTAGGGGAGTTGGGTAAGCTGGAATCCCCAACGAACTAGGTTAAAACTCCACACGGATGGATCCCTCTAAAGGGGGGACATGAGGGGAGGAGGAGTCATTCAAGACAATAGGAGATATTTTGTGGCTTCTTTCTCAGCCTTTTATAGAAGAGGTTACGTTCTTCAGGATGAGGCTAAGACAATTCTAACAGAGATGGAGTTAGGTGAGAAAAATAATTTAAATTTCATGGCTATGGAAACAGACTCTTTAATTCTTTATAATGCACTAACTGAAAGTGGTAGTTTCCCTTAGAATGTGGAATATTATGTTCGTAAGTGAAAATAGTTATTGGGAGTCAACATAGAGATCACCCACACACGGAGAGAGGGGAACATGGTTGCCGATTTTTTTCCATCTCGATATTCTCCAACTCAATTCTTATCGTTCTTTCTCAACTTAGGTTCTTTGTTGTCATACGACAATATTTTTGTTATCAATGATGCGTTGGTGTTCCATTACTTTATAACTCTAGAATTTTCTTTTATGTGATTTTTTTTGTTTTTTGTTTCTTTTTGAATTATTTCCAAAATCAATAAAAAAGATAATGTTCATTCATAAGTCCTATATACATATTGTAACATTGGTTTACTATAGTAAATTTGGTATATTATCACATTTCCATTGTATTCCCTTAAGAATAGACTAGTCAAAGGTAAAAAAAGTAAAATTATTTTGTTTCATATGTGTTCTAATTCATCCACATTGATTTCTTTTAGAAGGAGAGAGAATAATATTTATTTGACAATGAAACATGATCCATGATGGGAGGTGTTTTAATCTATAATACCATAATTTAACCCCACTCTATATATTTATCTCAGAAATCCTAATAATTGGTAGAAAAAGGAATGTTTAATATTATTTTCTTTCTATATCAATGGATGAAATAGATGTTGTTAATCACATTGTGAGTATGGTCTTCAATGGAAATAATTATCAATTGGGGAATAATCATATGAGGAACTACTTCGGTTCATTAGTCAAAATTTTCTTTAGCAATGATTCATGGTATTTCAAATAGAATGGGCTATAGAACATTATCAGAAGAATACCCATGATAGTTATATGCTGATGTTGGGGACAATTCTAGGGTAATAGTTTTTCTAAATTCAACGAAAAAACAAAAGGATGTTAATGAGGAATGATAATTAGAAGTATTTTTTGATATCCAGGTTGAATTGGAAGAAAATATTAAGGATATATATGTTTAGATAGATGAAAAAATGAAATTAAATAAAGTGTTTCTTGATTATAATCATAATGTATATCAACATGAAGTATAGATGTTTAATATGAAAGAAGAAATTTAACAGATCAAATCAAAGAATACATAAATATGATATTAGTTAATAGAGATCATGATAAAATCTGAATAATTAAGCAATATTACTAATAAAATGACTAAAATAGTGATTTATCAAATCAATCACATCAAATAATATGTGGAGGATTGTTGTGGCCCTTTATGAAAAGTAAAAGGTCTATAAAAACACTTGCCCCCCTGATATATCGTCCAAAAATTATGTCATTAATGAAACATGAATAGGGAAATTTGAGAATGAATGTTTTGTAAATGTACCAAGGACTTATGAGGAGAATAAAATATAATGTCTGAAAAACATGGATCATTTGGGGCATGAATGCAAATATAGAGCATTAATGATTGGTGACAACCTATAATCACCTTTCTAAGGATGATGATTTATTTAGTTATGAATAAAAATTTAATGATTTAGAGAACCAAAGGGTCAACCAGTATTACAACTATAACACACCAAAGTTATCCTCATTTAAAGTATTAATATGGTGAAAATATGGGACATTTATGAATATTTGTTTTATATCTAAGGGGAAATAATTGAATAAGTGAAATGGAAGAATCCCAACAGATATCAATATTTCTATAATAAATTTGATGGTCAATGTTGTTTGTGTTGATGATTCAGACACTTGGCTGAATATTTTTCATCAATAATGAGAATGAATGGGTAGAATGATAACTAATTTACTAGTACATTCAGGATTAACAGATTATTTAATGAAAAGTGAATTCAAAATTGTTTTATAGATTAGAAATATGATGTTAATCCATCATAATCTATGCATGATCCAGAATATATAACACTGTCAAATATAAAGTTAAATATGAGAATTAAAATAATAATAATAATAATCAAGAATTTAATGTAATGATTCCCTTGAATGAATTAGATCACACTATAATATGGATCATTGATTGTGTATTATCATCCTATATGTCCTGAAATAATAATATAGAGACATGCATAAGTTATGATAAATATGGTGATATAATATTTCTCATAGATAAAGTCTGAAAGATTATCAATACGTGAAAATATATATTTTGGTACAAATATATGATATGTAATTATTTCTGAGTTGTTGAAGGTATCATTCAAAACGTTCTATATGTTATTCAACTATGTGATTTAGGGAATTTTATAATATTTACATAAAATTGCAGTGTCATTATGAGATAAGTCAATGCATTTGTTAGGTTGGGAAATAACATATAGGGGAATATGTACTATATTAGTGGGGAATAAGATATGTTCATTATATATAATGGAGAATAAAACATGTAATGTAATAAATATATTTTTTGGGTGTGTCAAACATCTGGGGATGATCTTGTGAAAAGTGATTCAGGTAGAGATCTCCAAAAGCTATCAAATTATTTTACTCACACATGGGATTCTTGTCAATAAGGGAAGGTAATTCAAAATACATACATTAGAAAATGAATAGTAGTCAACAAGAGTACTTGAATATGTGAATATTTATGTGTATGGATTATAACACACTATGATTTTATATGGATATTTTTTATTTAAATAATCTTGAAATATTCAATCACTTATCTTACACACAAATCTGAATCTAAATAAATCAATATATAGTAAAGCATTATATCCTAAAATTAAAGTTGGTGGTATGATTAATAAAAAACAAATTATGAAACAAATATGAATAAAAAATTATAGAATTAAAATACATTCATTAATTTAGTATGTATAAATATGTAATTTTTTGTGAAGTCATTTTTATCTAAAAAATATGTTTTCATAAAAAGATGTTTATAATTTCATTTTATGAAAAAATATTGAAATTAACTGATTAAAAATTTATTTTTTTATTAAAAGGATATATTTTTTAATAATCATATCAATTATATATTAATTTTAAATTTTGGGATTATTATGAAAAGATTATTTTTTAGTAAATAGTAAAAAATTATTTGTAAAAAACTGCCTTTACCATTAATGAATTTACCATGACCCCTTTTTTTGTAATTGATTTTAAAATTTCATAAGACAATTTTGGTCAGAAATAATAAAATTAATTTTATTAAAATCTATATTATGATTAATTTCTCAAAAAAATATATTTTATACTTAGAAAATCACTTTTTTGACATCCATTTTTCGTTGTGTTTTTAGATTTTTTTATAAATAAATTTATGCCCCAAATAAGAAATTAATTATAAAAAATTGAATCTATATTTTGATTCATAATTTAATTTTTTTTTCAATGTTTACTTTAATTTATTGTCATATTTGACTAGTAAATAATTAAAAATTGTTTTACCATGGTTATTGTTGAAATCAGTTTTATTTGGGTTAAGGTGGTAAAATTAAGTGATAAGTGTATTATTTTCCCAAAAACAAGTTGAAATAATTTTTTCATGTCATATATATTTACTATATCGTATTATTTATGAACATGATTTATTTGGAAGTATTGTTCTTGAGTTTGAATTTAAAATATTATAATATTATGAAAAAAATCTACGTGTGTCCTCTCCATCCCTTATAAAAGATAACACTTATGCCCTCTTACTCACACAACATTATCCTTATTACCTAGAAACAAATACAATAATCCATCCCTAAATCCATCGTCACATCGTAGAGGACCTAGTTTGTTATGAATAATATCCTTTAAATGATTATGATGTAACCTAAAGGAGTTTTCTCATTTCCATCAAATGGGAAATGAAATTTTTTTCCCATGTGTATGTGTGGACTTCCACCTCCATGCAACTATATGATTAGTTTTAATTCACCATAATTAATGTAGGGTTACCATTATAGATTTAAGGTTTATATATGATAATTATAATATAATTATTTTTCGAAAAATTAATTATATTTTATAAATAATTTTTTTTACATCCATTAGAAAATTATAACCTCGCTCACACATAGGTGTGTACTACCACATTTACGAAGAGATGAAATTAGAGTTACATTTCCATTTTATATTGATATTATTAATGATATATTAAATGAATACATACAAAATTTATCATATAGTAATGACTCTAGAAATGTAATTTATTATTTAACGTTAATTTTTTCCAACCATTGAAAAGTGGAAACAACACTTGGGCATATGTACGGACTACATATCCACAATGTGATGTAATTAATTTTTAATCAACACTTTATTTGAAGGATTATACATGTTTTTTTAATGAATAGATATGAATATTATTTTATTATTTATATTCTATATATAATTAAAAAATAATTAAGGTTAATGTATGGGAACTATAATATACAGTCATATCAAGATAACAGATAAGTATTCACTCAAATTTCCATTTTAGGGAAAAAATTATAATAAAATGATAATTGGAAATTTTCATGGAATGGTATATAGTAATTTATACATGAATATGTTTTAGAATATTTTTAATAAAATAAAATTTATTATATATTTGGTTAGAAATCATATAAATAAATATGTGTCTTGAGTTTTATGATTTATGTTTCTATAAAATTATAATCAGGAATATTTATTAAATAATTTACATTTGGGAAATTATATCATCCCTATATGATAAACCCCATTTATTATTCTTCCACTATTTTCATTTATGTTATTTTTATTTTTTTACCAATTTTTTATTTGGTATTTGAAATGTTCCAATGAATATTTCATCCAAAAAGAAAGCATAATTTATCCCCATTTTTTCATAAATATTTTACCTTCTATAACCATGTTTTCTATTGTTTAAAACTATTTTTAACAATTTATTAATGATCTTTTAAATTCATTTTAACTATGTTTTCAATTTTATATAATTATTAAATGAATGTTATTGTTATTTTGTTAATGAGAATTTTTTTATCAAATGTTTGACTAAAATTGAAATTTAAAATAATTACAAAATGATTTTAATTTCCCACCTTCAAGACTGCTCAATCTATTAAAGCTTATTTTACAGTTTCAGCGGTTTCATTAAAATAAAATAATTTCTAATATAATTTATAAAATTTATTATTTTTAAAAAATAATTTCAAAATGAAAAGTGTATTTTTCTAAAGATATATTCAAGTTATATTTTAGGGGCATTTTTCATCTATGAATCATCTTTTGATGATACTTATGTGTTATTGAGAATTCATTAAATAATACCATCCATATAATTAATCTACATGAATTATTATTATGATGATTAGATAACCAAAAATCCCATTAAATATTGTGTTATTTCAAATATAATGTCTTTATAGAACTAAAATAAAAAAGAAACCCAATTCCATAATTTGGATACTTAATTTAAAGAAACAGTCCAAAACTAGTTTTTATTAAAATAAATATTACCTTACTTTTATATTAAAAAAATTAGGTTTCCTAAACTAAAAAATATCATTTTAAAAATGTTTATTATAGGGAATATATTTATATGTTTTAAATTTATACTTAATTTAGGTTAATTATATTTGAAAAAGCAGATATATGAACCATTTTCAGTATTCATCTAAAAAGAAACTATTAAATAAAAATAATAAAACTTTAATTTATTCTAATTATGCAATGATGAAATGAAAAATTTGGTTCATTTAATCAAATTTAAATACTATAATTTCTATAAAAAATGAAATGAAAATTAAAAAAATAATAAAAAATATTTCTGTAGAAAAAAACTTTTAATGTATAATTTTTCATAATCTTATTTCATGTAAATTTATAATTAATTGAGTCTTAAAATATTTTGTTTTAAATATTGTCAACATATATTTTTTAAAAATTTATTAATTTAATATATTTGGAAAAATAGATATTACATTAAACACATTTCTTTAAAAAACAGTTTTAATCAAATTTCATTAATTATTTATCATTTAACTACAAAGTTTAATTAATTATTTGGTATTAAAATACATGAATAAAAATTTAGTTTTTTTAATATTTAATAAATATAAATATATGTTTTTATAAAAAATAATTTATTATTATATTATTTATGAGGGGGTTTAATGTTTTGTTTTTTATTGATGTTTCCTAGCATACTGAAATGTTTTTATAATGAATATAATGATTAATTTAATTTTTTTGTTGTGTTCATCACAAGATGTTCTGAATAATTTTTTTTCTAGAGAACATATTTATAAAATACAAGGTTCTTACACTCACCCATTTTAAATAAATTTTTCCTTCTAAATTTAAATTACTACTTACTAGTGAATACTTGATGGTGTTATCTATTGTATAATCTTCATGATAAACTTTTTCATGATACATCATCTTAAAAATAAATCGATGGACTAGAAAAATCATATTTTACCTCTTAATAATATAAATCTAGATTTTAATTTGATATAACCATTTATGAAAAATATGCTTCCTTGGTAAGAATATAAGACATAGGGGTTTCTAGAGATATAAATGCATAACTTCATTTTCAATACCCAATTCAAACAGATTACAATACAAAATTTATTATAATTACCTATTAAATCATATTAAACGATCATATGAATTTGAAAAAAATAATCCATAGACATCTTATCTAATGAAATTATAAGGCGCCAGCCTTAAACCTTAATTAATCTTGAGTTATTACAAGATTACACATTGAGGATCTTTTCGGGTTTAGAGTTTTAGAGAATTAGATCATAAAACTTGCATTACATTCCACATATAAACAAAGTGGTTAAATAAAGATAGTATTCTTCATTCCCATCAATGGAAAAACATTTAAAATAAAACATGGATTAATTCTTGACACATCCTTGACTCTATCATCTTATCATGTACCTTTCCCTTGACCTGTGAAAAACATTTCAAAAACATGGGATGAGCATAAAAACTCAGTATGGGTTATAAAAACATGGGAAGGAAACATGAGTTCATATATACATAAGAATGAAATCATACTATACCCATAAAACATAGGCCCTTTAACATACCTCATAAAATAATGAATAAATCATAGAAATCATAAGACATAAAGGTAACTTGAGGCATTCATAACATTCTTACGTAGGGAGCAACCCTCTTGGTTACGTTTTGGAATACCCATCACAGTATAATCCCTAAAATCTCTTCGGAGAAACCTTAACGTTTCACTCCTTTGCGTTACCCAATGCATTGGAGAGCTATAACGGGCTCACCCGCCCTTAGTTTATCACGGAACCACCCGTCTTCATAATAATTCCCAAGAACCATAACATAATCATATCACATAAAACATGCATAAAGGAAACATAAAATTTCCACATTTCAATCACGAGATATCAATAAAACACATTGATATAAAAACATTATGAAAACCATTTTCAATACTAAAATAAAATAAAAGTAAAACATGGTATTTATTTTTCATTTTTTAAAAAAAGTATGGCTTGTAGAGGAAGCCAAAACTCAAATAACGGTCACGATGGCAGAGAAGTCGTTGTCGCCGCATACGTACGACAAAAACATTTCCTTTTGTCGTTTAGTAAACACTTCGTATAAAAAATATTCCTTTTGAATAAACGTAAAAGTCAAAGTGGTTTATACACCGTATAAAAGAAAGATGTGTATAAAATAAAATATGCCTCAACGAAAGGAGATTGAGACGAAGTCCCATACCTCGTATCCGACTTGACCCGACCGTTCTTTAATCTCCTGAATAATAAACTTGAGTTAATCTCTACTTGCTTATGAATCTTTATCAAGTTCATTATTCCTTTTATACCATGTTATGACCATCATGTAATCAGTTAAGTTAATAATGTTCATTTTGTCGGTATCTGGTTCTTAAGTCAAAAATAGACTTCTTACACTTACATGTTGTTAATTTGGTCATAGGTTCGTTATATCCAGAATTATATTAATGATTTGGATAACATATATATCATATATATTCATCATATACATGTATTTATAATATTACATCACATTTAGAGGTAAGAAATGAAATGCGCCGTTCACGGAGACGGTAAGTCGTACGTACGCATGAACGCTACTTCCATTTCTATTTCGTATTTTCTGGAATGGAATCATAATGATATAAAGGTATATTATAATTCCAGTATAATATCATATATAATATCATAGTTCCATCCTTTATATGTCCCACATATTCTATTTAACGAATCAAATCACTTTGAGGGGGCGGTAGTCCGCACTTCCTAAAATGAAGATATCGTGTTTACCCATAATGGAAACCATAAAGGTATGCCCAAAATTAAAAAAAACAGAAGCTTAAGGAATACATAAACATATTATATATCATATATAAAAATAGTGACATCATAATGGCCACCATTGAAGGTGATAAATGAGTATTGAACAATCATCGTTTCGGGAGACAGAATTTCTCCATCCACGGAAACCGTATGTTCATTAACAATTTGATGTAGTTGTCTGGGTGTGTAGCTCAAATAAATATTATAACAACATCATAGTATATTGAAGATACTGGTTTTGTTACAAAATAAGTAAATAAAAAGATTTTAGGGGGTTGGAGAAGAAAAATAAAATAAATGAACATGAGAGAATGAATTACCTTTAAAAGTGTAACTCCTTTTGATTTGAGCCTAAAGGCTTTCTTTGAAAGGTTTATGCCCAAAGGGAATCCTCTAGTATGAGGAGAGGGATGTGGAGAGAGTAAATGGTCAGGGGTTGGCCGAGCCAAAGGCTTGAAGAGTGTGTGAAATGAGGTAGAGGTGGGGGCCTTTTATAAGAGGAGAGGAGGGGCACTTTTGGAAAGTAAAGAAATATTACTTTACATGAAAATGTGTTTCGGTTTTAAAAGGTCCCACATTGATAGAATTCGTGGATAAGGTGATAAGGGTTCGAACTCCACATATACAATTGGTTTTGGACATGTGTAGTTCATAGATTTTACATTATCTTTCCATTTTATTTAAATCGTCAAATAATGATGTCATCGCTGCATCATTATTATGTCATATATAATTTAATTTATTTAATGTCTAAAAATCATAAAACAAATACTATGATGTAGGAAATATTTTTATCTTTTCAATGAATATTTATAATCAAAAATCTGATCATTATAGCCCCATGTAAAAATTGTTTTCGTAAACCATATTATGTTTGTGTCATTTTTACTTTAACATTTAATAAAAAGTTATTTATGTCATTTCCAAACCAAAGTGTCTCCATGGGGTCCCCAAGTTGACCCATGGCTTATCTTGGTCGTCCATGACACAACCAATAAGGTTGGGACATGTGTCTAGGTTATTTCATATTATTAAAGTATTATTTATACCTTAAACTACACTAATTACCACTAATCGTGATTAAGAACTTCATAAGTTACTATTCACCAAAAAATTATTTTAATCTTATTGAACCACATTTTACTTCTTAATGACAACCATGTATGTCGGATTTTCAAAATTCAATACACATTAGTGGTAAACTATCATTTAACTGAAAAATCAGTTTGCTTGATTACCACTTAGTGGTTTCACTATTCATCAAAAATTGAAGTTTTTTAGAAAATTACCAAAAATTCACCCTAAGCTATATTTGATATTCCGAATTCAAAAATGAGGTCCATTTTAAAAAATTCAAATCATATAAGTCACATTAATTAATTCAATAATTAATTCCCGCTGCCAGAGCAAATAGCATGTTTTTATAAAACAATAAGTATCAAAAGATTGACACCAGTTTAAGTCTAATTTCAAAGTGAAATTGATTCCAATGACCACTATTGGATAAAATGGTAACAATATATTCTAATTTCACTTCAAAACCAATTCAAAACATATTTTAATCATATAAATAAATTAGATTAAAAATCAGTTTTGATGTAAAATGCAGTATTTTTCACTATTCATTAAAAAATGAACATTGTCAGAAAAATACCAAAAATTCACACAAGGTAAATTTTGATGTCCCAATCATAAAGAATAAGTTTATTTTGACAAATATAGTTTATAAAATTGTCAAAATATAGATTCAAAAATGGTTTGCCATCAAAATGGCAGTAAAACAATCTTTTAAGAATATTAGTGTATTCCATGCATAAGATTGTATTTATTTTCATTTTAAGCCTCTATAACACTATCTTAATCATTAATAGACATAGATAAAAATATCTATTATTCATTACTTACTTGGGATGTTACATCCTTCCCCCTTTAGAAAATTGCGTCCCCACAATTTATTTACTTATCGAATAAATGGGGGTACTTATCCCTCATTGCATTTTCAGATTCCCATGTTCCCTCTTCAATCATGTGGTTTTTCCACAAAACCTTTACCTACTTAATCACCTTATTCCGTAACACTTGCTCCCTGTGGTCATGAATCTGGACCGGTTGTTCCTCATAAGATAGGTTCTCTTCCAGCTGAACTACCTCTGGACTCAAAACATGAGATGGATCTGGCATACACTTTCTCAACATTGAAACGTGAAAAACATTGTGTACCTGAGATAAACTCGGAGGTAAAGCCACTCGGTATGCAACTGATCCAACTCTCTCCAGAATTTCGTATGGTCCAATGAACCTTGGACTCAACTTTCCTTTCTTACCAAATCTCATCACACTTTTCCAAGGAGAAACCATGAGAAAAACATGATCACCTACCTCGAAAGATAGATCTTTCCTCCGGTTATCCGCATAACTCTTCTGCCTGCTCTGAGCTATTCTCATGTGTTTCTGAATCAGCTGAACTTTTTCTGCCATCTCTTCTACCAATTCTGGTCCCATCAACTTTCTTTCACCCACTTCATCCCAGAAAGCTGGAGTTCGACACCGCTTCCCATATAATGCCTGAAATGGTGCCATCTGTATACTGGAATGAAAACTGTTATTATATGAAAACTCAACCAAAGAAAGATGTTTGTCCCAACTTCCCTGATAATCCATAGAACAAGCTCGTAGCATATCCTCCAAGGTCTGAATTGTTCGTTCTGACTGCCCATCTGATTGAGGATGAAAAGATGTACTAAAATTTAATTCAGTACCCAACGACTTCTGAAGGCCTTTCCAAAAGTTAGAAGTAAACCTGGGATCACGATCCAATACAATGGAGAGAGGAACTCCATGTAACCTGACTATCTCTTTAAGATACAAACGGGAAAGTTGATCAAGAGAGAAAGTATCTCGTATAGAAAGGAAATGAGAAGATTTGGTCAAGCGATCAACAATAACCCAGATTGCATTATTACCTCGAGATGTCTTCGGTAATCCAACAACAAAGTCCATGGATATATTCTCCCATTTCCACTCTGGCACTGGTAAAGGCTGAAGCATCCCTTTCGGTAACTGCCGCTCTGCTTTAACCTGCTGACAAGTCAAACACTTCACAGTAAAATCAGCGATATCTCTTTTCATTCCATCCCACCAGTAATACTCCCACAGATCTTTATACATCTTAGTACTGCCCGAATGAACTGAAAACGGAGAACTATGAGTTTCACATAACAAATCTCTCTTCAACTGTGAATCACAAGGCACACACAATCTCTTCCCAAATCTCAAAACGCAATCATTATCACTGTTGAATTCAGGCAACTTACCTTTCTGAACCAGTTCTACCTTTTTCTGCAACTCACTGTCTTGCTTTTGTGCTTGCTTGATTCTATCTGATAGAGATGATCTCACTGATACCTGAAACAAAACAGAAGGACTTCCTGCACCAACAACTTCTATGCCAAAGTTCATCAAATCGTTAACCAAAGGATCACGTTCCA
Organism: Viscum album; assembly: GCA_963277665.1. NCBI lineage: Eukaryota > Viridiplantae > Streptophyta > Magnoliopsida > Santalales > Viscaceae > Viscum > Viscum album. The sequence goes on along the minus strand of OY728146.1, from coordinate 735,882,336 downwards.
ACCGCAACATTATTAATGAAGCATTACTTTTTCGACTCAAAGCATCAGCCACTTTATTTGCTTTTCCCGGATGGTAATGAATTGTACAATCATAATCATTGATTAATTCCAGCCATCTCCTTTGTCTCATGTTTAACTCTTTCTGAGTGAATATATACTTTAAACTTTTGTGATCGGTATATATTTCACACTTTACTCCATACAAATGATGCCTCCAAATTTTTAAAGCAAAAACAACAGCAGCTAGTTCCAAATCATGTGTAGGGTAATTTACCTCATGAGTTTTCAACTGTCGTGAAGCATAGGCAATTACCTGATCATTCTGCATTAGGACGCAACCAAGTCCTTTCAATGAAGCATCAATGTATATAACAAACTCACCATTCCTGGAAGGTAGTGCCAAAACTGGAGCATTCACCAATCTTCTTTTCAATTCCTGAAAACATTCATCACATTCTTTTGTCCAGATAAACTTAACACCCTTCGGAGTTAGCTTAGTCATTGGACTAGATAACCGTGAAAAATTTCTAACAAACCTTCGGTAATAGCCCGCCAAACCAAGGAAGCTACGAATCTCGGTTACATTTGTTGGTCTTGGCCATTCTTCCACAACTTTTGTTTTTGCAGGATCAACAGTTATTCCATCTTTAGAAACAATGTGACCAAGGAAAGAAATTTGTTGCAACCAAAACTCACACTTGCTGAATTTCCCATACCGTTTCTTTTATTTTAAGGTTTGTAAGATAACCCTTAAATGTCTTTCATGCTCCTCTTTAATTTTAGAAAACACCAAAATATCTTCAATGAAAACCACCACAAACTTATCCATGAACTCATGGAAAATTCTATTCATTAAGTCCATGAATACAGCAGGTGCATTGGTTAGCCCAAAAGTCATTACTACAAATTAATAATGGCCATATCTCGTACGGAACGCAGTCTTCGGAATATCTGCCTCCTTTACCTTCAGCTGATGATACCCCGATCTCAAGTCAATCTTTGAAAAAAACTGAGCTCCCTGGAACTAATCAAACAAATCATCGATATGAGGCAAAGGATATTTGTTCTTAATAGTGATATTATTCAAGGCTCTATAATCAATGCAAAGTCTCATAGAACCATCTTTCTTTTTAACAAATAAAACAGGAGCACCCCATGGTGATGTGCTAGGTCTAATGAAACCTTTCTCTAATAAATCTTGCAATTGATCCTTCAACTCTAAAAGTTCAATTTGTGCCATTCGATAAGGGGGTTTTGAAATTGGCTTAGCATCAGGAACTAAGTCAACAGTAAACTCAACTTCCCGATCTGGTATTATTCCAGGAAACTCATCAGGAAAAACATCAGGATACTCATTTACCACTGGCACATCATTAATCTAAATAGTTCATTTATTTTCAACGATGTGTGCAAGGTGACATTCATTTCCATCTTTTAAAAGTTTCTCGGCCTCTTGATATGTTATCAAAAGTAAGGGTTCATTCTTGTAAACAAACTGAAAGTCTTTCTGAAAAGAAACTTCTTTAGCTCTACATTCAATCTTAGCATGGTAAATAGAGAGCCAATCCATACCCAGGATAACATCAAACTCTACTAGAGGTAGAACAATAAGGTTTGCAAGTAGGTTCTTTCCACAGATAAGGATAGGAAGATTCTTATAAATTCTTTTTGCCTCGACATTTCCCCCAGGTGTTTTTACCAAAAGTTCAGGAGTCATTTCTTGAGATGGTATTCCCATTTTACTAGAAAAGGTTTCAGAGATGAAAGAATGTGTAGACCCCGAATCAAACAACACACTGGCATAATCTGAAAAAAAAAACAAAGTACCTGATACAACTTCATTTGATGGACCGACATCTGCTGAAGTAGTTGCAAAGGATTTCACCACCCCTTTCTTCTTGTAGTCTAACTGCTTCCCATCACTCAAGCTCCTTGTCAGACACTCGTTTGCATAGTGACCCATCTCATTGCACTTATAACATTTCACTAACTGTAAGTCAAATTTGTTCTTACCTTCACCTTGATCCTTTTCAGTGCAATCACGAGCCTTATGTCCCATCTTACCACATCGGTAGCACTTCCCAGAATTCAGAAGACATTCCCCAGCATGCCTTTTGCCACATATATCACAAACTGGAAACTTAGTTCTCTTACCATCAGACTTTTTGGAAGAATTCTTACCATTCTCCTGCCACCTCGGTCTCTTCTTCTACTGGTTGTTATAGAACACTTGGTCATCGGCAAACTCCATTTCCACCTTCTCAGAACATCGAACAAGCTTTTCATAACTTTTAAACTCACGAGAAGCTAATGCCCTTTGATATTTTGGCTTTAATCCCGAGTAAAAACGATTGATTTTACTATCAAGGTCCCATATAAAATTTGGAGCATACCTTGCCAATCGAGTGAACCTTTCTTCATAGGCTGCCACTGAGTCTTCCTCTTGCCTCAATTCCAAGAATTTATTTTCCATCCTAAGTCGAACAGCCTTAGGAAAATACTTCTTCAAGAAACATACCTTTGAATTCATCCCAGTCAAGAGCATCAATCTCATCGGCGTCCCTGATATTTTTAACCATAGACCACCACTGATCTGCTTCACCCTCCAAACGGTAAATAGAAAGACTAACCTTTTGATTGTCTGAACACCCCATGACATCAAAAATCTTCTCCAGTTCTTTAATCCACCCTTCAGCTAGCACAGGGTCAGATGATCCTCTGAATGATGGTGGATGTTGCCTCATGAAATGTTCCACCACTGACATGTTCCTCTGCGGTTGATCTGGCTGATTTCGTGCCTGGATACCACCACCATTTATCGCTTGAGTCAACTGTGCCATTACTGCCACAAACTATTCAGTTCCAATTCCGACCATTTCTGGATGCTGATTCGGAAGGTTATTTCCTTCTGTATGCCTTCCTAGCACTGGTTCCCTGTTTCCTCTGTGGAAAACCATTCTGAACAAACATGTCTTAGATGAAGCAACATGGTAATCCGTAAATGCCATATATCATTTCAAAAAAAATATTTTTGGATAATCATTTAATATAATTCTAACTCCTAAAGTTATCTAAACCTACCTTTGATACCAACTATAAGGCCCCAGCCTTAAACCTTACTTAATCTTGAGTTATTACAAGATTACACATTGAGGATCTTTTCGGTTTTAGAGTTTTAGAGATTTAGATCATAAAACTTGCATTACATTCCACATATAAACAAAGTGGTTACATAAAGATAGTATTCTTCATTCCCATCAATGGAAACACATTTAAAATAAAACATGGATTAATTCTTGACACATCCTTGACTCTATCATCTTATCATGTACCTTTCCCTTGACCTGTGAAAAACATTTCAAAAACTTGGGATGAGCATAAAAACTCAGTATGGGTTATAAAAACATGGGAAGGAAACATGAGTTCATATATACATAAGAATGAAATCATACTATACCCATAAAACATAGGCCCTTTAACATACCTCATAAAATCATGAATAAATCATAGAAATCATAAGACATAAAGGTAACTTGAGGCATTCATAACATTCTTACGTAGGGAGTAACCCTCTTGGTTACGTTTTGGAATACCCATCACAATATATTCCCTAAAATATCTTCGGAGAAACCTTAACGTTTCACTCCTTCGCGTTACCCAATGCATTGGAGAGCTATAACGGGCTCACCCACCCTTAGATTATCACGGAACTCAAATAACGGTCACGACGGTGGAGAAGTCGTTGTCGCCGCATACGTACGACAAAAACATTCCCTTTTGTCGTTTAGTAAACGCTTCGTATAAAAAAGATTCCTTTTGAATAAACGTAAAAGTCAAAGTGGTTTATACACCGTATAAAAGAAAGATGTGTATAAAATAAAATATGCCTCAACGAAAGGAGATTGAGACGAAGTCTCATACCTCGTATCCGACTTGACCCGACCGTTCTTTAATCTCCAGAATAATAAACTTGAGTTAATCTCTACTTGCTTATGAATCATTATCAAGTTCATTATTCCTTTTATACCATGTTATGACCATCATGTAATCAGTTAAGTTAATAATGTTCATTTTGTTGGTATTTGGTTCTTAAGTCAAAAATAGACTTCTTACACTTACATGTTGTTAATTTGGTCATAGGTTAATTATATCCAGAATGATATTAATGATTTGGATAACATATATATCATATATATTCATAATATACATGTATTTATAATATTACATCACATTTAGAGGTAAGAAATGAAATGCACCGTTCATGGAGACGGTAAGACGTACGTACGCATGAACGCTACTTCCATTTCTATTTCGTATTTTCTGGAATGGAATCATAATGATATAAAGGTATATAATAATTCCAGTATAATATCATATATAATATCATAGTTCCATCCTTTATATGTCCCACATATGGTATTTAACGAATCAAATCACTTTGAGGGGGCGGTAGTCCGCACTTCCTAAAATGAAGATATCGTGTTTACCCATAATGGAAACCATAAAGGTATGCCCAAAATTAAAAAAACAGAAGATTAAGGAAAACATAATAATACTATATATCATATATAAAAATAGTGACATCATAATGGCCACCTTTGAAGGTGTTAAATGAGTATTGAACAATCATCGTTTCGGGAGACAGAATTTCTCCATCCACGGAAACCGTATGTTCTTTAACCATTTGATGTAGTTGTATGGGAGTGTAGCTCAAATAAATATTATAACAACATCATATTATATTTAAGATACTTTTTTTGTTACAAAATAAGTAAATAAAAAGAGTTTGGGGGTTGGAGAAGAAAAATAAAATAAATGAACATGAGAGAATGAATTACCTTTAAAAGTGTAACTCCTTTTGATTTGAGCCTAAAGGATTCCTTTGAAAGGCTTATGCCCAAAGGGAATCCTCTAGGATTAGGAGAGGGATGTGGAGAGAGTAAATGGGCAGGGGTTGGCCGAGCCAAAGGCTTGAAGAGTGTGTGAAATGAGGTAGAGGTGGGGGCCTTTTATAAGAGGAGAGGAGGGGCACTTTTGGAAAGTAAAGAAATATTACTTTACTTGAAAATGTGTTTCGGTTTTAAAAGGTCCCACATTGATATAATTCGTGGATAAGGTGATAAGGGTTCGAAATCCACTCATCCAATTGGTTTTGGACATTGGTAGTTCATAGAGTTTACATTATCATTCCATTTTATTTAAATCGTCAAATAATGATGTCATCGCTGCATCAATATTATGTCATAAATAATTTAATTTATTTAATGTCTAAAAATCATAAAAAATTACTATGATGTAGGAAATCTTTTTAGATTTCCAATTAATATTTATAATCAAATATCTGATCATTATAACCCCATGTAAAAATTGTTTTCGTAAAACATATTATGTTTGTGTCATTTTTACTTTAACATTTAATAAAAAGTTATTTATGTCATTTCCAAACCAAAGTGTCTCCATGGGGTCCCCAAGTTGACCCATGGCTTGTCTTGGTCGGCCATGACACAACAAATAAGGTTGGGACATGTTTCTAGGTCATTTCATATTATTAAAGCATTATTTATACCTTAAACTACACTAATTACCACTAATCGCGATTAAGAACTTAATAAGTTACTATTCACCAAAAAATTATTTTAATCTTATTGAACCACATTTTACTTCTTAATGACAACCATGAATGTCAGATTTTCTAAATTTAATACACATTAGTGGTAAACTTTCATTTAACTGAAAAATCAGTTTGCTTGATTACCACTCAGTGGTTTCACTATTCATCAAAAATTGAAGTTTTTCAGAAAATTACCAAAAATTCACCCTAAGCTATATTTGATATTCCGAATTCAAAAATGAAGTCCATTTTACAAAATTCAAATCATATAAGTCACATTAATTAATTCAATAATTAATTCCCGCTGCCAGAGCAAATAGCGTGTTTTTACAAAACAATAAGTATCAAAAGATTGACACCAGTTTAAGTCTAATTTCAAAGTGAAATTGATTCCAATGACCAACATTGGATAAAATGGTAAAAATATATTCTAATTTCACTTCAAAACAAATTCAAAACATAATCTAATCATATAAATAAATTAGATTAAAAAGCAGTTTTGATGTAAAATGCAGTATTTTTCACTATTCATTAAAAAATGAACATTGTCAGAAAAATACCAAAAATTCACACAAGGTAAATTTTGATGTCCCAATAATAAAGAATAAGTTTATTTTGACAAACATAGTTTATAAAATTGTCAAAATATAGATTCAAAAATGGTTTTCCATCAAAAGGCAGTAAAACAATCTTTTAAGAATATTAGTGTATTCCATGCATAAGATTGTATTTATTTTCATTTTAAGCCTCTATAACACTATCTTAATCATTAATAGAATAGATAAAAATATATATTATTCATTACTTACTTGGGATGTTACAGAAATATTTATTTTTGAAATTTGATAATTTTGATTCAATTATTGTATATTTATATCAACCTATTTACCATTCAATTAAACATACCTTGTCTATAGTAATTTTCCTATTTGGATTTCTAATGTATCTTTTTTATGTTACATCCCCTAATTCAATATAAATACTTCATTATAGTTTGTAAAGAGTATGTTAATTAGTAAATAATATTCCCTCGAGTGTAAATCTAAATGTCTATTTGGTCCAACTTATCATATTCTGAGTGAAGATAGTGTTAATACTCACATAATCATTTATAGAGTTATTATCCCTATGTGAATTTGTGCTAGAGTATGCATCCACCTACTAGTTTTCAAATAGATATTTCTTTTCCAGAATCCTTAATTATCCACTTTACTAAAACATTAGGACGTTATCCTATACATAGAATTGTCTATAGAGATTTAATTAATGACATCTAATCTTAATACTAAAAAATAACTTGTAAAATCTTAAACATTACTAACCACTTCTCTGATATAAATTAAGGTGACCTGAATTAAAAATATCTTTGTTTTACGTTATTTCAATAGTTTTTACAATTTATATAATAAATAATCAATTATCTTATGAACTAAAAGTTTAGTGTATTTGAGGAATATATAAATATGGAACATATTTTTAATATATGGGAAAAATCTTCCTTAATTGAGCTACAAAAGGTCCACCATTGAACTTTTTACAATTTATACTGATCATCATAACATGGGAAATAGAAACTTAAGAAAAAGGTGATCTCAAAAGACTTGTAAAACAAACACCCATAAATATTTAATCAAGGGTACAATCTTAAACATATTAGAAAACATATTAATTGGAGGAATATCTTATCAAAACGAACATGGAATAATAAATAATATTGATAATCCATTATAGAGGGCTATAAAATCTAAAATAGACATACATGAATTTTCCATAATAATTTGAGATAATATAGATGAAGCATGGATCATAATCATGATAATACGATATATAAATATTCAATACTATTTAAACATAACCTAACAAGGAATTATTGCAGACAAATACGTATAGGGAAACATCACTCTAATAAGTAACTCACTGAAACCCATTCTTGTTAAAAACCATTATCATGTTCTCAAGAACTTATCTCATGATATATAAATCCCAAAACAAGGTATATTTTTAAAATATAGTATATTATCACCATTATTCTATATATATTTTTCTTTAATGGAAAATAATCATTCATCATATTATAAAGAACCCATGGAAAGAAAATGGGTGTCATAACTTCCTTGAAATGGTAAAACATTACATATATTCAAGAATTATATAATTTGATACCAAAAATTTAAATCAAGAAAAATATGATTTCATTATTCATTTAGAGTGAGATTCATGAAAACCACCTCTCCAACGAGGTCTGTCCTTTTGATATGTATAGTGAAATTCATTCAAAACCATAAAAGAGTATTTGGAATCCATTTTGGATAATTTTAATAAAAAATGGGCCATGATTTACTTTAAAAAAATTGATATTTTTATACATTTTCATGAATACTTTTCAAAAGTCATTTTTCAATTAATATTGGTAATAATTATTTAAAAAACGCATAATGGTATATCAAAGAAAATTATTAGGAAGATAAAATGTACGAGTTTGAAAGGAATAACATTTCCATAATTTTCATTATAAATGTAATAAAACACACATTATAATATGAGTAATAATTAATTAATTTTACAATAGGAAATGAAAAAAATTTAAGGTCGTTAGAGGTAAAAAAGAGTTCATTTTTAAAATATGAACGTTGAACATTGTATGGATGAGTCGACATGGATATGGAATAAAATAAGGTAATTTGAATGGATCAAGACTTATTTAATGCATCATAAAATTTTATGCTGATAGATATACATATTTATACTTTGACAAAAAATAATGCTGATAGGAATTATGAAATCAATATATTATATAATAAAACCAACTTATAAGAAAATTGTCAAACAAGAATAATTTTGACCCAAATAATGAAGTTCATTCAATAATATCATATTGAAAAATGTTATAATTCGAATTGATAACCCCCAAAAGGTTAAAACTAAGTATAAAATCTAAATACAATAATTTTACATATTATAATGATAATAATACATCAGCAATATGTTTATACACCACCAAAAATAAAACTAGTGTATAATATAGAATAAGTACGAAAGAAAAACAATTAAAAGTATAATCTATTACAATTTCGGTAATAATCGAGTCAACATAATTTTAAAGAAGAATTTGAGAAACTATTTATTAAATACCTTGAAAGATAAATTAACAATTAGAATATGATCTGATGGGGTAATTATTACACCATATAAAATACTAATAGGTTCATAACATGAAAACATGCCTCAATGAAGGGAAATTGAGGTAAAAACCATTACCTTACATTCCCTCATTATTGAATGTGGTAGAACCTATGATATAGAAAAATTACTCTATAATATTATTTTTATTGAACCTTATTCATATTTATTACCTATTATACACATTATATTAATCATTTATTACAAATATTTTAGACAATTACAGTTTACTTTTACAATTTAGTGTTAGTTATTTTAATTATTTTCTGTAAACATGAAATGGATAAAAAAATAATAATTCAAATAATTCAATTTTTTAATAATAAGATTATTCATGGAATTAGAATATATGTTTTATAATTAATTTTAATTTCCTAATTTCCATCCAATGGCACGAAGCCCATAATATATTTCATTATTTATAAATCACACTTTTAAGGGTAGAAGGGGGAAACCTGAAGGACATAATGGACTTAGGAAAAACACACCTGAAGGAAAAAGAGAGTGAAAACGGGAATGAAATCCAGAGTATCCCCACCCTAGTATAAGAATAAGATGAAGCACTCCAACATTGCAAGGATAATCGGCAAGAAAGCGTCTTGTGTCAAACTAGATGCCCGATCCAATGGAAGACTGTATACCCTCTCAAACATCTGAATCCAAAAATCACTACAAAGATAAAACACTAGCTCTGAATCCTACTCTGGGCATGTTCCACATGATCGAGACCAGCTTCACAACCTTCTCTCCATTAGGATCAGGAAAAACAATAAAAAATAACTTTTACACATCAAATACATAAAACACTTCTCAAAATCCAATCATTCCAAGCACTTGCAGCCATCCAAAGGTAGAGATTTCAGAAACCATCCATTAAAATGTAAAAAATTCAATTATAAGATACCCAAAAACACTTCTAGAATCGAGACTAAAAGAGCCCCATTGCGACCACAAGGCATCCATCAAACACATACGCTACAACCCAGGAAGGAGAATAAAACCAATGAAAATAAATCCAAATCTTCATCAACTAGGAATGGAAGATCCAAAATAACGTCTATGGAGCATCATCTTTGAGCAGAACCAGGGAGATCTGAGCTGGAAATGCCACTCTTGGCTGAAACTAATCAGATTGAATCCATATAAGAACCAGCTCCAACATCCAAAATAGTTAACCCACATGATACCAAAGGGACAAGTAAAAAAACCAGTGTCCCTTTTGGCCACTACACCCCTACACCACTACAAGAACACCAAAAACACACCATAATCAATCAATGAAAACCAAAAACAAACATCTCGGTCAGAGTTACTTCAGAGAATTTGTTAGGACACATTGAAATGATTCAGTAACTGAAAGTCATATGATATAGGTCCCTAACCCAAAAGCCATCACCAAACCACTCGATCTGCACTGAAGCTAGGCCAATCAGTAAAGACTGAAATCTCCACCGCACTGACAGCGGTTTGTGATCCATCCACCAGAAGAGGATACCAAGATTCAAAACACTGGAGCCCATCGAGTCGCTCTGCTACCAATCCTTGATCCAAACCACTATAGCCATGACTAATTCACAATGTCGACAATCTGAGAGTTCTTGATACAGCTCGAGCCACACCAAAACCGCTCCAAATCCATCATCGAATGCTGCCTCCGAGATAAGGAACTAATGAAGCCATCTCAAAGCTCTGCCACTTTCATATGAGATCTAGGTGAGGCTTATGTTGAGCTACTAAGAGACTCTAGAGGATGGGAGGAAACAAAACCCATGATGAATTATAAAACCATATAAAATAATATTTTTCTTATTGATGTAGAAAGATATAAATAGTTATGTTTCTAGTGTCATCCACAATCGAGACTTATAAAATAGTTCTTATTGGAGGTTAAACCAACATAACAAAAAAACATTTTTAATAGATTATTGAGTTCAGTTATGAATGTTATTCTTTTATAATAATATATTTATCATCTAAGAATAAATATATTATTTTTACTTCTTATTGTAATTTTTACGAGTGTTTGATAATGATGTATATTCTAGAAACACAATAAATGAAATGCATTACTTTGTGGTGGTAGTAGTCCGTACATATTCACCTGTGACATTTTAATTTTCCATAGAATTAAAGGAAATAATAAAGTTGATAATTGTTTTAAAATATTTTTACGGTTATAAAAGTAATATTTTTTCATTAATTACCCATTTTATAGAAGACATTAAATGTGGTTAAGTAAATTTAAATAGATCACTTTTGGTAGTGATATTCCATAAATATATATGATTGACCTTCCCATTTTTAGGAGGAAGCTATTAGGTTTGTAATTGATATTCCATTACCATAATAAATATTTAGTGTATCAATAATCATACTTTAATTATATAATAACAGTAATTTTTAATTTTTAGGAGAAAAATAAGAAAAATATGGGTAGGATGTGATTTATAGTCAGGTAGTATGTTAGAGCCTCCTCTTAGGGTACCTCCTACAAATTGAGAATATAAGTAATATATGGGTATTTATGTTATTTATAAAATTCAATATATAAATAATGGTATTAAAAAAGTTAATAGGTTCATAAATATATCAAATTTTATAGTTTATATTAAGGTGTCAAGGATATCCCCTTTTAAATGTTGAGGGAACAAGTTTTTTTTAAATATAATTTCTTAATATATAAATAACATTTCTTTCACAACGAAACTATATTTTAATAAAGGAAATAATGGAGGGGAGTTATATTTAGTAGATCCCTACACTAGTAATACATTTTAGTGGTTGTTTTAAACATTTTTTAAATCCTTTACCTTTATATTTTACAATTTTATCAATTTTTTGGGTTCACCCTGGCAGATCATTTTTATAAAGGCTGTTTATTTTTATGGCTAAAAATAAAATTATCCTATTTAAATAATTTTGTTATATTGATTGAATATATTAAATACATTCTATCAAATAAAATTTATATGGTTGAATAAAATTAATTTTAAATTTAGTGCACACAATATGTTAATGTTTTTAGAAAAAGTGTACTTTCCATTATAATCATATTATTTAAGGTAATTTTATCAATGTTCAGAATTTTCAAGAAATTAATTGATTTATTATTACAAAAATAAGATTTATGTATTTTAAAAATAAATCAAAAACCAAATTCAGATATGTGGATACATATTTAAAGGAATTAAGAAAAAACTAGGTGTTATTAAATAATTATAACACATGTATTTAAATATTAAACGTGAGATTTATAAATTAAATATAATATATTTAAAGATATAATTTTAAATATTTTTTAATAATGTAAAGTTTTCTCTACATTTTAATTTAATACATTGTTTATGATACTGTTAGAAAAGGTATAAAAATAGCAGAAATTGTTTATTTTTAGTAATCAACAAAAAATAAACTATTTCAAAAAAATCCCAAATAATAACTTGAAACTATTTATAAAATGTTAAATTAAAAATTTAGGATAATAATAACCAATTAAAAACAATTTTTTTTATTTTGTATCCAGTAAATGGAATACACAATAAAAAGATAAACTATTTTTATAGAAAAATAAACATTTAAAAATTAAATGGTCTTAATCATATATCATATAATATTATATTTTAAATAATGTTAATACATTTTATTTATATATTATTATAATCATATTTTAAATATTATTAATTTAATTTAATTGGTAAAATACATATTACTTTAAAATATGTTATTTTCAAAAAAACATTAACCACATTTTGTTAATTATTTATCATCTAACAATTAAATTTGATTGGATAATTGGTATTGAAATATATATACCAAATTTTATAATTTTTAATATTTATTAAATGGAAAAATATTTTTTCATAATATATAATTTTATAATATTTTTATTTAATTGATGCCTTATGGTTTGGGAAATTTTATTTATTGATGTTTCAAATTATATTTTATGAATTTAATATGTAATATCACAATTTTTTTCGTTTTTTGTTTCATTCATAGATAGATATTCAAAATAGAATTTATGTCTAGGAATATTTTTATTAAAATCTCAGGGTGTTATATCAATTTACTATTCATATATATTTTATCATTTTAGGTATAATTTAGTGTTTAGAAGAAAAAGTGAAGAATGATTTTCATTGTTCAACCATGAATTCCTACCCCCTCTATGGTTTAGGATGAAATTTGGTACTTGGATTCTACAATATAAATTTTTTTGTATAACTATATTATTTTGTTAAAAAATATTTGTAGAATATATATTAGATTTTCTAGATTCTAGTGAATATATAAGACACCTATAGGAAGGGAATTTTATACTAAAACTCTTTTAGTTGAATTTATCTCTTAAAATTATTCTATATATATATAGATGTGTAAATTATATAGCCTCCCAATTCATCTTTAGTGATCCCATAATCTACTTCATGAGTAGGTATTCAACCACACCTATATGCTGATGAAGTATTCAAATAATAATTCTCCTATTTCAAGTTCAATGATTTAGTTAATATATTTATTTACGATCGATGAAATTTCTAAATCTATAAAACATTATTTAGTAATGGTAACCACAACCAAATTCATTAATTAATAGTTTCTTCCATGATGTTTTAACCCTTATTCATATTTAACCAACATGAAATTCTCAAATATAATTGTATCTTCATCTTTTAAAAGAGTAAATTTTTGTTTGTTGTTATGTTTTTAGGTTCTCGTGTTGTCAAAATTTGATCTTCATTACCAACATAATTAAGATTCATAGAATCATGAAAATTAATTCAATATTGACTTATCTAAATTGAATTATCTTTCTTAGTGATATATTCACACGTAAAAAATAATTTTAATTGAGTTTAGTTCCTTATATTAATTCTCTATAACACTTTAATTGTTTCATTCCACATTCTTCACATGATATCCCAATATCACAATATCAAATTCTCATAAAAATATTTGGGATAAATTATTTTTATGACTTTATCATGAGTAAACAACTGTACTATGGGACAGTAGCTTGTGGGATTGAAAATATATCAACACATTCTGAAAACATCACCTTTAGTTTGGTACATTATTCACTTAAATAATCATAATGGATTTAAATAACATTTTGATATTTTATTCCATTAAATATTATAGAATACATCATATATATTAGTTCTCATTGTTTATAACATATTAATTATGGAATTCTCAGTAATTCATCATTTCTAAACTCTTTATGTGACACCTACATGATGACTCATAATGATTCAATATGTGACATAAATAGAATGTCTAATGTCTCTTACATAGATGTCCCATTACTCTAAATTGACTCATACTCCGCTGTAAGGAATCATATGAAACTCTGTAATGACTCATAAAAAACACATTATTTACTCTTTTGTCTCTTCAATGGCTCATACACAAATCTAATATAATGAATACATTATACTGGTTATGAATCTTGTATTAATGGTAGATTTAGGTATGAATCTTACATATCCCCTTAAATTATTCTAATACAGTGAAAACTAACTAATGCATACTATTGGAAATAATAATTTTCTTTATTTATGGATCATACTTAAACTAAAAAACATATTATTTCCACATCATGAAAACACAAAATACTAAAAAAACACTTTAGTCCTCATAAAAACGATCTACATCTAATGGATTGAATCTACACAATTTTTATTTGATGTCTTATCAATAATGAATTCTAATTCTAACATCCCCTCAATCTAGTATCCTCATTATTTTATTAACAATTTCTGACAACACTTTCATCATCTATACATGGATTTATTTAAAATAACAGTTCATTAATCATTACATTTTTGGTACTATTATTATAAACTATGTCACCATGTTATTAAAGTAGGAGAAAATATTCCCAAAACACCATTTAAATTGGAATAATCTTATATATCCTCATTTTCATATAGTATGGTAGAATTTCATACATCCCTTCATTATAGACAATTGATATATTCTAAGATTTATCCTTATTACATAAGCCTAACTAATTGAAAAAAATAAAATATTATTTATTTGAACTTCAATATCCCCCTATGTTTTTTGGACATTCCATTAATTATTTATATTAAAATGTATATTTATCTATTCTCATATCCTCATTAATAAAAATAAATTAAATGGTATGTGATGATTATATTATTAAAATCCTAATTCATATAAAATTAGAAACATTTAAATCAACATATTTGAATCATATTCATTAAATAAATATTAAATATAATGGTGAAAACATAAATAAGACACCTAAATTAGTTAACAATATTCCTAAAATGGAAAACCAATGTTGAAAACAAGAGACACTTCATCAAAGAAACAATGTGATGCATAAATTCCAATATAGGTGATTCCATTTTTATGTTATTATTTTTGATTGGTTATATAGATTTAAAAGTAATAAAATAAATTTCCCTAAACTCCAAATATATTTTATATAATTTCAAATGAAATAAAAAAATCCCCATTTCTCCAAAAAATGAATTAAACAATAATCCCCTTTTATAATTATATTTTTTATAATCAAAACATTGTTATATAGTGTTATTAGAATACTAGAATATTCTAATTTTAATGGTTTCATAGAATTTTTTTGATTATCTAAAGTAATATCTATCATGCCTTTTATGCATGAAATCTCCCCTTTAATGGATACACCTCATAATATCTTCTACATGGTTGATTATATTCACCATTATCTCATTATAGTCATATTTTTCATTGTTAAAAATAACTATTATAAAATCCTCCAAATCAACTAGAATTTTTTTATGACTACTTTGAAGATGTTGGTAAAAAACATTAAACAATAGAATAAGTATAAGATTTCCTTGATATTCAATAATATTTGAAATGTTTGTATTTGTCTCTAAATTGTAATTTTTTATCTATTCAAATTTTGGTTCTTGAGGAATTATACATACCCCCTTTTCTGAATTAATTTCCATAATTTCCTAGAGATATCATGGGTTCCAAATATGTATCAACTCTTTATTTTTTAAGAAACATATTATTTTTATAAATTTTATTGATCTGTCCCCTATGATACATTCAATTGTAAAAATCCATTTTTTGGGGTGTTTTGGAAGGTCACTAATTCTCATTTAGATAGTTTTTTAGTTTTCCTGTTTTTCCCAATGTCAGGTTGCATTGGTGACTCACTATTAGTATGTCACATCAATAGTTCACTTCATTGGATTAAGTCAGGGAATCCATATCGATAGGTAACATTGGTTGTTTTTTTGGTGGATCGCATCATCGACTCATTGTTGGATGGTCGTGTCAGTTGGTCACATCGGTGACTCATTGTTGGTAGGTCAGTGTCGGTAGGTCACATCAGTGGGTTGCATCAGTGAGGGGAATCAGAGATCAAAATCATTGTGTTATGTCAGTAGGTGTTGTTAGTGAGTGGCGTCGATGAGTCTCGTTGGAGACTACTGCCGGGGTCTCACCCAATAGTGAGTCATTTCTATCTATTCCATATTTCTCTAGTTTCTCCCCACTTATGTTTTATTTTACATAAATCTAGTGTAAAATGTTTTTTATCATTTTGGAAGAAGTTTTGAATAATATTAATTATATATTTAATATCTTAATTCCCCTGAGACATTTAAATGGATAATCCTCATGTTCCTAGCCATGAAACCACTTTTAAGTACTTGGAAATCATCTCCCTTCCATTCATATAGGATTTGATTTTTTTTCCTAAATTTATGATATTATATTCAAAGAACCATACCATTTTCTCGTGGTGTACCTAGATCCATTCTTCCCTATGGAGTCATGTGTTGGCCTTTGGGCTTTGGATCTAGTTTTTACATGGATTCAATCCTACTACTCAAGCACCCCCTATTTTAGCACAAGGAGGAGTTACTGATTGAATATTATTCCATGTGAGGATTCATTCATCTTTATTTTAGTTGTGTATCATATTGGTTGTGTATAGTAATGTCTACATGTGAGTATAGTTGGTTCCATTTTAATAAAAGTAATAAATGGATGGTGGGGAAGATGATGATGATGTGTTTTTGTTTCAGCTATTATCTTTGTTCCATGCAATGAATTTGGTTAGTCCTATGCCTTCTAAAAATCATGGACATTAGTGATCTCCATTTTTTTAACTCGACTCATTAAAACCTGTTTTAAATACCTTTTTTAATGGATATAAACATGAAAACTTGATTAATCATGTATATATGGTTAAATAAATATATCCCATTATCAGTCATGTACTCTGATAACTTCTTAAATATCAAAGTGTAATTAAATAACGAGTGTGTTAAATCTGAATACACCTTGAATTGGTTGGTGCGGTATGAGATTTATGTGTACCTTTTCTATCTTGTTATTTTTATGGGATGTGTGGGGTTTTTATTGAGTTCATGTAAGTGTGTGTGGATAGTTTGAGGGTTTAATGAAATATCAAGTTGATAGATTGTTTGATTATGGAATGGATGATAGTGTCATGATATGACACTGCAGAGTATGGTTGTGACGTGATATGTTGGAGGGTTCTGTTGTGATTATGGAGTCTTTCTTTAGTTTTGGTAGAATTAATGAATGATAATGGAAGTGGGATTCTTGGGTTCTAATAGGGGTGTAAGTGTGAAGTGGGGTGTTTTATCTTAGTTTCCTTCTTGGTTTGGCTTTTTTGTGAGTCTGGTTGTTTTTTTGATTATTAGTTTCATTTGTATAGATGTAATAACAGATTAATGCAATATTATGTCAAAATTATTGGGTGTTAAGAGTTTTTTCATCTTCAAAAGTGACCTTCATTCATCTTGATATGTTTATTTAGAGGTAGCAACAAAAGTTGTTTTTTGGGTTGGTTGTAGTTTAGAAGCCCAAAGGTTTGGCTGATTGTTTGATATGTATATGTATATGTTTTTTTTCTGATTTCTATATACACCCCACCGTAGTTGACCATTATGTTCTGAAAACCCCCATTTTTATGGGGGGTATCATTCCCAAACATCTCAATGGGAGGATGGATGGTTGGCCAACAAATTTTCACTACACCCCATCCATGTGTTGTTAGTCCAAGATCCTTGAGGTACATTGTGTTTTTTGGGGTACAAGTGATTGTGGTGGGGTTGTGGTGTCACAGGTGCCATCGGAATGAGATGAGTTATGGAACAGGTGTCTGCAGGAATTACATGGTGTGGTATGTGTCCCATGTGTCTACGGGTAAGATATGGTGTGGTATGTGGCCCATGTGTATATGAGTGTGTTGTGACGAGGTACTTTTTTATGATGTCTGAACAGCAAGAAATTTTCCATTAGGGCGTGAGAGCAGGTAATCATTGGAAAAGTGGTGTGGGGTACCATATCATTAATGTGATTTATATTACAATACATGACTTGTGTTATTTGGTGAGTGTTCATTTGGTAGGGTTCGAGTGGTTAATATTCCATGTTAGTAGTTTTTGGTTTCTGACATTTTCTCATGGGGGAATTATATGAATATACCCTTGTACATGAGGGACTTTAATTTTTCTTTACTAAATATTATTATATGATCACCGTAAATTTATAAAACTACTTTTAGGTTTCCAGGAGGACTATGTGGGAAGTGCAGGGCATTAATACCTCAGATATTGGGACAGTTCCTATGTTAATGCATAGAGTTTTTCATTTGGTATTTACATTAGAGGAACTAGTTTTTTATAGTTATATTTTTAATCATTCATGTGGGATGGAATTTTCTGATATTAATATATATTTCATGAAGTTTTTTTTTGGTTGATACATCTTATCTTCTGATATTGGTTACTATAATAAGTGTGATGCATCCCATTTTGTGAGATTGGTGTTCCCTTGGTGCAGGTCACTAGATTGGGGCCTACTGGTGGCAAGACTCAGGTGTCATTATCTATCATCCTTCACTTCCATCTCTAGAGGGGAATCTTTGGTAGGAGGGAGACATGAAAGAATTGTTTCATAAGTTATGGGAGAGAAATAAGATGGACTTTGGAGTTATGAATAGTTAGGATTACATGGGTTGGTATAAAGATAGTGTTAGGTGATCTTGGTACCTGCCTTAGGCTAGGGAAGAACATCTTGGACATTAAATTTTATCCCCCCCAATAATTTAATACAAGGAATCTGAGCATACCGAAATACTATGTGAGGGTACATGGTTTGTAGGGAAGATACTCTAGTAATGGTATATAAATCATGATTTCTTGTGTTCTTTTTTGAATTGGGAATTTTTTGAAATTTAAATAAATAACAAGTTCAAATGAATCATAAACAAAATATCAAACTATTTAGGAATATGAGTTCCTTGTATGCTTTTTAGCAACGGAACTCGGTCATCGTTTATGAGTGGATCTGGCATTAGAGGCTCCATAGGCTGATGTAAATGATCAGTGGATATTTGAACTAGTGGAGATGGAAAATCAATGGTAGATAATGTTGAGTACATTCTAGTGAAAAACCTTAGGAAAGTACATGGGTAGTGTATCAGACATGGAAAAAGAGAGCTTGATCGAGGATCTAGAGATCCAGTTCAGTTGGAACCAGGTTCTAATGGAGTACTGAGTTCCCTTGGCGGTGAGCTAGATATGGGGAGCTATGTGTTAGTGGTGGATGATTTACCAGGGGGAGATGAAGGAGGCTGAAATTTTGTGGGTCGATTTTGATAAATAATTCTGAGATTAATTCCATTCCATGGCCTTGAAAGCTGAGAAAAATCATGATCTTCTCTCCCTCTAGAATAAAAGTATGTTGGTATGGGATTTGGGGTCATGTTCAAGGATATCCTTCACATTTCTCCAAATAACATTCCGGATGAGGCGTCTCGAGAGAGATTCATTGAAGAGGAGCTTCATCCTTACCTCTAGAATGTAGTTACTCTCTTCACCTTGCTGATATACATAGAGGCCTAAAAGAAGGTGGATGTAGATGATAGAATGTACTCTTGGGGAGGTATACCACAAGAGGTGATACAAAAGGGTTCTTCAAAGGGAAAGTCTACTAGAAGAATGTCTCTTGTGCAAGGGCCTTTTAGGTTTCAACCATGAGGGAGCCGACCTTAACAATTTCGGTTTTGATGTTATGGTCCACATGCATATCTTATAGTCATGAGGATTGGGTGTTTGTTATACGGAGTTCATGGGAGCCTTTAGATTTAGTTACCAAGGACTGTTCAATATTGGTATGGTGGTGGTGGGCATGTTTATCAATAGCCTCATCAGCAGATGTTGGCTACGCCCTTTTAGAAGTAGGGACCAAAGGATCTTACTCCACCAAGGGGGGAAAGAGTAGGTGGAGGCGGATCATAGTATGTTTTTCAGGGATCTTGAACCAGACGTCTTTGAGGACACAATGATCAATATAGAAGAAGATGATCTTGGTGTGGCGAATTACATGTTATAGAAGAAACATTTTAAGTAGGAATAGAGATCATTTTTGTTATGATAAGCTTGTTCAGAACATCTTCTTATGCTTTATTTGATTCACGATATTGGAAATCCTTCATTTCACTCACTCTATCCCATGCTCTGGGACTAGACATGGGGAGTATTTCCATTATCCTAGTGTTACATAACCTAATTGGTGGATAGAACATTTTGTTTTATATTATTCGGGGATGTATACTGATGATTGGGCCACATCAGTCCACTGGGGATCTGTTTATACTAAATATTCTACCATATGATGTTATCCTTAGAATAAAATGTTTGTTTTCTATACATAATTTTATCAACTTATTTCATATAAGACTCATGCTTTAAGACATGGATGGTCAGCATGAGGATTTATTTAGTGAGTAGTGTTTTTAAATAGGGAACCAATGTGTCGAGCCTCTTCTTTCTTAGTTGGCCGATTTGTTAGTGTGATGGTAGATGCCATGATGGTGGAGAATCCCAGAGTTGTTGTGAAGTTCATGGATGCTTCCCCGCAAGAGGTTGTGACTCTACCAACATAATATGAAGTTTAATTCAGTATAGTCAAACAACCTGGTGCTAGTCCGATTTTGATGGATCAATATCGGAAGACACCTTCTGTGTTGTGGGAGGTGCAGATTCAGATTGATGATATGATGATGAAGAAATTTATTCTACCTAGTGTGTCACCGTCTAGTGCACCAGTTTTGTTCTCCAAGAAGAAAGATGGTGGTCTGAGGCTTCGCATTGACTACCAGAGGTTGAATTAGTTGATGGTCATGAACCGATATTCTCTTCCAAGGATATAAGATCTTTTCGGCCACCTGAAGCGACCATGTTTGTTCTCTATGAACTATATATTCATGGGTTTCACCAGCTGAGGTATAAGGAAGGTGATATCCTGAAGACTTCTTTTATGTGAAGGTATGACCACTTGGATTTTGTTGTTATGACTTTCGTGTTTAAATGAAACCAACTATGTTTATGTGACATATGAATTCCATAATGCATGTGTTCCTAGACCATTTCATCATCATATTCATCAATTATATTCAGATATACTCGATCATAGAGGTGGAGCATACCGATCATCTCATGAATTTCTTGGAGGTTCTTTAATGCCGCAAGATCTATGGGATGTTTTCTAAGTTCATATTCTGAATAATATATGTGTACTTCCATTCATATATGTTTTCTCATATGGGAGTAGCAGTGGACCCATTGAAGGTCAAGGAATTTTCTTCTTGGGAATCAACCCTGAGTTTTGATGAGGTTCACAATTTTCACGGTCTGGCAGGCTATTACGAAGTATTTGTACCCGATATCTCTTGAGTAGCATCTATATTGATTGCATTGTCTAGGAAGGAATAGTAGTTTTTGTTGAGCGAGCAGTGCCTATATGCATTCAACTATCTAATGGGGAAGTGGATCAGTTTTCTAGTATTGTGTTTTTCAGTGGAAAGGGCGATGATTGAGGTGTTTTAGGAGTCTTCAAACATAGTATTTGTGTGTGTGATGATTTAGAAATGGGGACTGATCTCTTATCTTTATATGTAGATTATACCCCATGAACATAACTATGACACCCATAATTTGGATCTAGAATCATCTGGTTTTGTGGTAAATTTGTTGTGGCATTAAATCATTGTGGAGTGCACTGTGGTCTTCATAGACTATAAGAAAATGATGTATATATTTTCCTAGTTAGATCAGAACCAACAATAGTGAAGGTGGATGTAGTTTCTCTAGTATTATGACATTGAGATGTCTTACACTTTAGGAAAGGGGAATGTTGTGGTCGATTAATTGAATAGGATGTCACAGAGAGAGGTAGTTTGGGAATATGTAGATATTTGGAAGGAGATTGAAGAGTTTAATACTATGTACATTGATACATGAATGGATGGTGGAATCCTTTGTCTGATTCTGATGAAAGTGAAACCATTTCTAATATATCAGGTGGAGGAGTCTCAGTGTAGAGACTCAGAGGCAGAGGTGATGTGCTATCCTATTGACCAGGGTTATTCTATAGAGGGATGTAATGAGAATGGTCAGAATTACATGATATTCCTTGCGAGGTTGTTTTTCTAGTATAAATGTGCAAGGGAATTCTATATGATTTTCATAGCTAACCCTTTCTGGTTCACCCATTAGATTCCAATATGCATTGAATCTTTAGAGGATAGTTTTGGTGGACTGGGATGAAGCGGGAAATGTTGGATTTTGTGGAAATGTGCTTGGTGTGCTTGCTGGTGAGGGTGAGAACCAATTCCAAGTGGTTTATTTCAGCCCATATATTTCCCCTAATGGATATGGGATAAAGTATCAATGGATTTAGTCATAGGATTACACAGGGCTTTGGGAGGCTATGATGCAATCTGGGTAGATGGGGATTGACTGATGAAATCAAATCACTTATTAGAAAATAAGGATTCGGGAATAGTGGATGCCTTGGCAAAGAGGAATGTGGATAAGGTGGTGATGATTCATAGAGTTATGAGATACATTTTGTTGGACCTCTAAAAACACTTTACCTCCTGATTTTGGAGGTTATTTTAGCATGTTTTTGCATCTCAGTTACACCTTAGCACTGCTTTCCACCCTAATACAGATGAGACGTCAAATTGGATCATCCAGAAATTAGAGAACATGAAGAGAGAATGTATATTTCACTTTAGTGGATCATGGGAATGATACTTGACCTTTTTTGAGTTCATATCTTATAATAGTTATTATACATACATTGGCATGGATCTGTTTGAATCATTGTACCAGAGGACATTTCATTCACCTCTATACTAGAAAACGTTTGTGAGATAGATGTTCTTTATCCTATGGTAGTGTATATCATGACTGAGAAGGTTTAGCTTGTCTGTGAGGGGATTATGGTAGCACAAGAGCGGTAGAATTCATATTCCTATTGTAGGAGGAGGCCCAGGGAGTTTTATGTTGTTGACCATTTGTTCAAGATGGTTTACCCTCGGAGTGGGAATCATAGGTTTGGTAGAGGGATAAAACATCAAAAATGCTTATCAGATCCTTTGAGGTGTTTGAGTGATCTGTAGAAGTGGAATACCTATTTTATCTTTCACCATAGTTGGAGAGGATTGATGAAGTCTTTCATGTATCCCATATTTTTCAGTATCTTCATGATGATACCCATGTAATTATTTGGGGAGTGATGGAAATTGAGGATGATGAAACATTTTTGGATAATCTACTGGAGATCCAAGATCATCAGAAGAAGGTGCTTGTTCGTTGGATCATTCCCTTGGTTCATGTGTTGTGGAGGTATTGTGGCCTAGAGGAGAGTAATTTTGAGCAAGAAGAGCATATGTGTCCACACTACTTAGAGTGTTTTTGAGTTTTTCTCTTGTGTTTTTCTTTTTAATGTAATTATTGAAACTTTTATTCGATGATATGATTTGTTTCATTATTTTGTGATGTGTGATAATGTCCTAACCATGAGGAGAAGAGGACCATATTCCTAATCAAGATGCTTTAATTGATATGAGATTTAACATTCTGTGTGAGTCAGTGCTGCGTAGATCATATAGTATCTCAACATGGAGGAAAGAATTATTTGATTCATATGTGAGGGATGTGTTGTATTGGGTCTCCTGTGGTGTGTATTCTGGTCGATTGATGATAATGGATGTTAGAGGAGTTTTACTTAAATGTTGAGGTTTCACATCAGCTTTGGAACCTACTAGGTGGTTTATCATTGAGAGGTATCTTACATGGTGGTGTTTGGACCCCAGTTTATTTTTTTTTGGGTTCAAAATATAGAGGGTAATAATAGTTTTAGAGGTTTTTAATGTAATTTCCCGAACCCCTTCAGTCCATTGTTTTTTAAGAATACAATGTTTGAGGTTTTCTGGGAGGTCACGATGACTTATTTCAAGAGTTATCCAATTTTCTAGTATTTTTCAAATGGTATGTTGTATCAGAGACTCGATATCAGTTGGGCGTGGTGCTATGTAGCATTGGTGGGTCATTTCTATGAATTTTTGTAATTAGGTCACATTTTCGGTCAATATCAGTGACTCACTATTGGTAGATCATGTACTTAGTTTGTGAAATTGAATCACTCTCACTGGGTCATGTTGGTAACTTGCTACCTGTAGGTTATGTCGATGGGTCGCATCAGTGAGGGAAACCTGTGAGTGGAATCAGTGAGTGGATTTTGTTGGTGGAATCAGTGAGTGATGTCGGTGAGTGGTGTTGATGACTTGCATCAGTGGGTCACCCAACATTGAGTCATTTATAGCTTTTCCCAGTTTTTTTATTCTCTCCCATCTTAGCTTTTATTTGATTTAAATTGGGTTTAAAACCTTGTTTGACAATTTACGAAGCAGTTTCAAAGGATAATAATTATATATTTAATATCTTAAGGCCCACAAGACAATGAAGCAACCAATATTCATGGTCTAGGGTACAAACCGACTTTTCATGCACATTGAAATCATCTCCCTTCTATCAATATAGGATCTAAATCTTTTTAAGGATGAGATCCTATCTTCCTTGAACCCTTATATTTTCTCTTGTTATGCCTAGAAACTCTAATACCTATGGAGTCCTGTGTTTTGTTTGGACTTCAGATATTGGTTTCCTTTAGATTCATTCATACTACTCTTGTGCCCCTATTTCAGATAAAGGAGGGGTTGATGATTGATTGTTGTTCCATGTAGGGATTTCGTTATCATTATTTAAATTTTGTATCATGTAGGGTGAGTATACTAATGTAAGCATGTGAATATGGTTGGATCCATTTCAAATAAAGTACTATATGATTAGAGGGGAATATGATGATGATTTTGTTTTATTTTTTTCTATTATCTTTGATCCATGATGTGAATTGTGATGGCCGTATGACTTCTGAAAATCACGGTCATTGATTGTATCAATTTTCACACATGACTCATGAATACTATTTATTAATTTTCTATTGAATGGATATGAACATGAAAAAATGAGTTATCATTTATATCTAGTTAAATAAATTCATTCACATGATCAAACATGCTCTTTGATAACCCATTAATAATCAATGTGGAATTAAAGAAAGAGTGTGTTAAATTGAATACTACTTTTCTTGTTTGGTGTGGTCGTGATCTATGTGTTGTTATTCTATGTCATTTTATTTTAACAGTTTGTGTGGTGACGCAGCTAAAATAATGGTGGTTTGTGTGGATGGTTTTAGGGTGTAATGGAATCTCATTCTTAGATATTTTTTGATTGAGGAATGGGTGATCAGTGATATGCATCACGGCTATAAAGTATGATTGTGATGTTATATGTTGGATGGTGTTATTATGAGTTTGGGGGGTTGACTTATGTTGGGAAGCATTTCAATGAAAAATGATAATGGATGTGGTTGTCTTCGGGGAAAAGTGGAGAGGAAGTGTGGAGTGGTATATTTTATCATAGTTCATTTACTCTATTTGGGTAGGTTTTGAGGATGGGTGTGTGTTCTGGTTGTTAGTTGCTTGGGTTGGGATGGATTAATTGGTAAATGATTAATAATTTCAAAATAATTGGGTGTTAAGAAAAAATCATTTATCAACTTCGTAATTGAGTATCGTTTATCTTGATATGTGCATTTAGAGGTCGCAAATAAGGTAGTTTTGTGGCATGGTTGTCATTTGGAACCTCATAAAATTGTCTGAGTGTTTTATCCCTATACATAAATAAATGTAGTTCAATGTGATTTATATATCCACCCCACCCAATTTTAACACTATGTGTTGAACACCCCCATTGATACGGGGGATGGTGTTTTTCCCAAACATCCTAGTTGTAGAATGGATGGCTCACCACCAACTCTCCCCTAATAATTCTTCACGGCTATGTTATCTAAAAATCCTTTTTGTGGGTTGTGGTTTATAAGGAACAAGTGTGTGCTGGAAAGTTGTTCTTTCCTACATTTATTGAGGATGAGATGAGTTGTGTCCCAGGTGTCTGTGGATAGGGCGTGGTATGTTTTGTGCACCAGGTGTCTTCATGTATTATGTGGTGTGGTATGTGTCCCCGATGTGTGCAGGTGGTTGGGACATGGTACTTTTTGAAAAGGTGGTAGCGCCATGACATTTACTGCTAGGGAGTGAGAGTGGATAATATGTGGGAAAGTGGTGCTGGTTACCCTGTCTTTGATGCAATCTATATTATTTTAGGTGACACTCATTACATGGTGATGAAGCCTTTGGTGAGTTTTGGGTGGCTAGTGTACCATGTTAGGTTCTTTTGGGTTCTACTAATATCTCATTCAGGAATTAGTATGGTTTTCCACATCTGCATGATAGACATTGGGTTTTCTATACTTTGTATACTTTTATGCTCACCCTACATGTATACAATTTCATTCAGGCTTCTAAGAGAACTATGTGGACCATACTGGGCATTACTAGCTCCGCCATAGGGACAATTGTTATGTCGCTGATTAGCTTTGTTATTTTGGTCTTTACTTTGGAGACACTAATTTTGTAACTATTATATTTTTAAACACGTATGTTGGATTTATTTTTTCTTATATATATAAATATATATATATATATATATATATGTTTTGATGTATTTTTTGGATGATACATCTTTCCTCCTATTCTTGGTTTCCAATAATAGGGTAATGCCTTCCATTTTGTGAGATTGTTATACAGTTTGTGTCTGTCGCCAACCAGACGCCTACTGGAGGCCGGACTTAGTGGTAATTATCTCACTTCTTTCATTCCCATATCATGAGGGGAATCTATATAGGGAGGGGGTCATGATGATAATTTAATGAAAATTTCCATATAAGTTTTCTTCTAATTTTTATATTTGGTAATAAATTTCTTTATCATTCCATGAATCTTTTTCTAACTTTCCCGCACAATATTTCACCTATAAATCCATCCAGTATTCCTTTAGAAAAATATTTTATTATTTGATTTTTATATTTTAACAAGAATAAACTTTACTTTAGTTTCCTTGTATCATCATTACTCATTGATCATTCATGTTTTCAGAAGACTATAAACAATTTTACTATGTATTCATGGGATTTAAATTTCTACATTTGGGATGTGTTTCTTATTATCGATGAGTTTCTTCTCCCCCTTTCAAGTATATACCCCCATGAATCATTATATTTCAATATAAAATAAATAAGGTAAATAAATTAGTATTTATTTCCATATTTTGAAAAAATTCATCAATATCCTCATAATATTTATCATCCATCATTTAAATTTTTTTGAAAAACTGGTTGACGTCCAGATAAATTAAAGCCATTATTTTGTAATTTTTGGGGGTTTCCCATTCTGAAATCATATTCATCAAACTTTAGTAGAAGTTAAATTTTTTGTATGACTTAGTTTATCCCTAACAATTTTATTTTGGATTTGAAAATGTTTAGAACTAGATCAATCTGATTCTATATCAGTTATGAAAATTAATCTTATTGGTAAACCGTTCATAGGCACGAACTTATTATATGTTTTCTATTTTTCCTGAATATCTGAATTTTTTTATAATATTATCCCATAGTATTCAATTCATTTTTTATTTTAAATATAGATATTTTATCACATATAATTGTTATTATATTGAAAAAATTATTTTATTGAGGTCACCATCATATTATGTTATTTAGTAGTTTCACCAAGATATTTTTTATAATTTTTTGGATAAGTCTAATTTATATTATATCTTATTTTCACATTCACCACCTATTTAACACATTTAATTAGATTTTAATACTTCTCTAGATGGGTGATTTTTTTTTCTGAGGATGTATTCAATGTATCCATCCCTTTTTTCATCATCACTGTTTGATTAGTTTTTATGTAATTTAACTTAAGAAATGATGGTTTTAATATTTAAAGGGGGTACTTTTAACATCAAAATCACTTCAATATGACGAGTCATCACTTTTATCACCACTTTTAATATATATATATTTATATCATTCTTGAATTAATATTATTTCATATAGTGGCACTTTTTTGGATTTACCTAATATTCTTTTAGAAAAGTCATATTTCTCATCATCACTCACCACTTCATTAATTATTTTCTTTGGGTAGTCTATTTAAAAATAAAAAATACCTTTATAACTAAATAATTTAATAGGAGGAAAAAATTAATATTTATCACTTCAATCTATAATATTCTTTGATATAGTTTCGGTGGGTTTATTATGATCCTAACTCCAATAATAATTAATATTTGAAAGGAAATATAATAAAAACCAACTTTAATTGATCTTATTTGGTTTCTTGGATTTTAATTTTATCTCACCAATTTTTTTAAATATAAATATATCATTTCCTAATTAATGATGGTATTATGAAACTCATCATTCAATAAATCTATAATCTCCCCTTAGGATGATATGTTTGGATCAAATCTATCAGGTAAATTCCTTAACAGAATTTTCACAATCGTATAATATTATTAATTATATCTAAATCATAAAATATAGATTAATATCTAATTGAAACTTGTAAATTAGTTATCTATAGTCTCATCATAATACAACTAAATTTAATTAAACATATCTCTAAAAATATTAATTTTCTCAATTAATCATTACATTACATTTATATGTACTATAAATAGTTTCCCACAGCTCATAGGTAGTTTTCAGTCTCACAATATTTGTGTAAACCTTATCATGTATAGATAAAATGATGGAATATATATAAGTCCCATTCACATTAAAATTTATCTTACTAATATAATTATTTTAAGAATCTACTCTAAGTGGTGTAAATCCCACTATTATTAAAATAGTCTCTTTAAGACATGATCACAACTTGAATGGAAGTATCTATATCTTTCACACATAAAAATTCAATCCCTATTTTTTTACTCCTATAACATTCTTGAAATTGGTATTTTGTATAAATATCATTATATATTTCATTTTAAATCCATATTATCTTTGATACCATTGATTATTTGTTATATTTATGACATCACTTATAGTTTTGGATATTTAATCGATGATCGATTATAATTTTTACAAATTCCATGTATCAAAATTCCTCTCAGATTGTTAAACCATCGATTGACTTTTCTTGTGTCTCATAGTAATAATATAATGACGTAGTAATCCAAAGGTACAAAACACAATAATTTACAAGGTTTAAAATTGAAATACTAATATATTTCTCATACAGTTTATGTTTAATGATCTTGTTTCACAAATATAAATCTTGTATTTCATGTACATGAATTCTATCAAAACTTTTGTTGTAAATTTCATGATGTTCATAGTCACTAGGGAATTTAGAATCCACCTCTCGATGGGTTACTTATAGTGTCATATTACCTATTTAATATATATCTAGGAAATGTTATGGACATCTCATTATGGGGACATTATACTACCGTCTTTTAGTTATTTAGGGTTCTCTAAACCACTTCCTTGAATAGGTATTCAACCACAACTAACACCTTTTATTTTATTCATATTTTTTCTTTTACTACATTATGTCCTTTTATCCCTATATTAAATAGGCATAGTATCACTAGACATGATCTCTCTATCTCATCTATTATTATGTTTGAAATCCCCCCCAACCTTATTCAATGCATATGTGTTTTCATGATTCATCAACTCTCATATATCATTTTTTATACAAAGGGACATCCTGAATGAAATCATATCTTCTACATTGATAAAATCAATTACAGATATTTTTTGCAACCATTCTATGATGATCTAATTATCTTCTCATCATCAGATATATATATATATATATATAATGTTCACATAATTGGGATATTAGTTACATAAATTATTTTGTAAATAAAATTATCTTTAAAAGTGGGAAATTATCTCATTAAAACTATCTTCAACCGATTAATTTTCCTCCTTTAATTATATGTTAAAATAGTTTTATTATTTAATCATTCTAATCATGATATTCATGTATTGTGATAGGCAATTATCCACACAATATTCAGAAAAAATTCTTTTTAATAATTCCACATTTTTATAGCACCAAAAATTATGTTGCAAAATTCATGCCAACAACTTCTCACAATATGAATTTTGGTTTTATACTCGATTCATAAAATGAATAACAATGAATTTTTATTTCATTTTTATGTTTAATTTCTTTTAATATTAGGGTATTTAATATCAATGTTTTTTACCTTTATTTATCACATATTTTCTATTGAAATATCAATGATTCTTTACTGAAAAATTCCTTATGCTTTGAATACAAGATGACTCATATGAAATATAAAATTGAATCATAATCAGTTTTAAATGAATCAAAAAATTAATTCTCATTTCTCTTGAATGACCCCTAAGAACCAGAAATGATTCACTCAACACCCTATAATTAATTGTACACAATAGTGTACTTAAACAGCTTTTATGGATTATAAGAAGCTCTACAATGATGAATGCATAGTTATGGTGTCTATAAAAATGTTCATCCCAAATTTAGATGTGAATAATATGTAAATAATAAAATTATTACTGTATCGAGTAAAATTATTCATATAAAATCCCATACATAGGAGTTTTGTACAACTCCATAGATCAAAAAAATTTCTGAGCTTCTTCAATCCACATCATGAAAACTCAATATTTTTAGAATATATTTAAACCACATAAAAGGTTTTTCTTACACAAGATAGACTATCTGATTTCATTATAACCTTTATTATCATTCATGAATGCTAATTAAAAAAATCTCTACTTGGTGGATGTTTTTAGTTATTATTAACTATTATAGACAACATTCCCATCATTATTACTTGTCATAAACGTAATGAACAATTCACCAATCATCTCATTTTGGGACTACTACTATAATTTTTTTAGCCACAATACACATTTATTAGCCACATTTTCCATTTCATTTTTTACAAGAGAAATAAATGATCTACAATAATTTCTATATTAGATGGTAGAAATTCATCGATATATTTCTCCTAAATCCCACTCATATTGGAAAAATCATTCATAATGTAAAATCCACACAAATTAAAAGAAAATATAATCTAACTCGTCATAATTTTATCAATTACATTTTTATTATACTTTTATTTTATTATAAATATGATAGAAGGCAGTAATTTATTGTAAGAACCCGGATCTTTGTTTCAGGTATGTTTTTCCTTTTTTTGGAGTTTTTGGAAAAAATAATATATCTAGAAATTTTTGAAGTACACGTCGTGTACGTTCTAAGTACACACTGTGTACTCTTTTCCCTCTCTAAGCCATGTGCTCTCCATGTCTGGGCACCCACACAGTGTGTGGGGGTGACGTGGAAGCCAATTTTGGAGGAGTACGGAAAAACTCACTACACGTCATGTACTCTAAAAGTACATGCCATTTACTTTTCTTTTTTTATTAAATGGACAGGGGTCACGCCTAATCTCCTTTATCGTCTTCTTCTAGGTCTCATTCGATCGAGAGACACCGTATGACTGAAAAACTTCTCTGGATTCCCGAGCCTCCATCCGTTCTTCGATTCGAGCTCTGTCGATTGCGTTGGAAGCGCAGTGGTGAGTTCTCCCTTCTGCTTGAGCCTCGTTTTCCAATTCTCCCTCCTTCTCAAGTTATCTATGGTTTAATGTTTTGTACATTTTCTTAGATCTACTACGTTTTAGGGAGAATCATTCGTCGTGGTTCAAGTATATCGATCTCGTAGGATCGTGGTATGTGGTTTGTGCCTAACCATTCAACGTCTCTGATTTTTATATGAGAATTTCTACCAATACTCTTGAACATGGTATTGCATGTTTACCTTTTTTCCCTTGTTAGATTCCCGCCTTGCTTGTATGATTGTGCAAAGGTAAATTGACCATGTTAGAGGATAATTTGTTGTGATTGGATGTTTTTTCTGTTGATTTGTTCTGTTTACGACCTTTGGGTCTCGTTTTCCTTTGGCAGTTACACCTGTTTCCATGCCTTGTGGTTATAGGTTGAAGTGAAAATCATTAAATTCTTGTTTCCTTGTAGACTATTTAGATAAGTAGATATATAGGTGTACTTTGGTCAGCCAAGTATCTCTATAGGTTTACTTTGGCCTTATAGAATTATTATGCACTGACTGGCATGGGGCTGAGAAAACCTGGTGCTATAGACTATAAGGGATAGACCGAGTGAGCTCCCAGAGAGTCTTAGACATTATAGACTACAGGGGATGGACCAAGTGATCTCCTAGAGAGTCTTGGATATTATAGACTACATGAGTGTAGACTGAGTGAGTTTCTTCAGAGAGTCTTACCTTGTTTGAATCTCTTTAAGAAATTTCCCAAGCTAGAGGAGGAATTGACCGAGTGAGCTTCCTCAGAGAGTCTGTGGTATACTTGAGGCTATAGGAGGAATTGACTGAGATAGCTACCTCAGAGTGTCTCTAGAACTTGGGGCTAAGAGGGTTAGACTGCGTGATCTTCTTCAGAGAGTCCCTGACAACCCTAGACTATAATCGGAATCGACAGAGTGTGCTTACCCAGAGAGTCTCATAAATCCGTATGACCAAACCAGAGGGGTTAGGTTGAGCGCACTGCCCAGAGGGTTAAGGTACTTCTTAGATTGGACCAGAGGGGATGGCTACGAGTACTTCCCAGAGGGTTTTCCTAGACGTTAGCTGTTTTACTTCAATATTGTTGTTGATCACTGTTGTGTATCTCCCTGCTTTACTGCTTACTGATTACTGCTTACTTTTTTGCTATTATTGCTTACTTCTTATTGTATTTTTACCTACTATATACTCACTGACTGTTAGGCACAAATCATTGGGTGAATTCCTACTGGGATATAGTATCACACCGGGTTTAGGACATGTTTTTGGGCCCAAACAGACTATTTTGTTGTAGGTATAGACAAGGGCATGCTCCCTTCGACTTCTGGTCCTTGATTTCTTGGAGTAGGATAGCATGGGACCAAGATTTGGTTTCGATGCTGAGGAGATGTTTTATTTTCTTTTTTTCTTGTTTTGGAACTGTGTTGTTTTCAACATTGCAACATGTTTGGCTACTTTCCTATATATGTATCATGCATAATTTTATATATACATATGTGATCCAATTTGTTGGTTTAGTTTTCTTCTGTTTATATTGATGGTTATTACTGCTTCCACTATTTCTTTTTTATTTTTCTTCCATTGTGTACTCTTCCAATGAGGGCATATTTTCCCCACTGTCACACCCAAGACCCTCACTTCTAGTCGATAGCCTATGGCGTTTGGGGAAATGCGCTTGGGGCCATGTGACCAACCTGGTACTGGGCGCTTCTAGGTGGCTTCTAGAACTGGGACATTACAAAGTGGTATCATATGAATTGTTTTCTCTTGCATTTATTTTTGGAGACTTTAGCCTGGGAAAGGATGGATTCGGTACCTAGTAATGTGTTGTGCCGAGGTGTAGCTAACCCGTGTACAGGGAAAAGCCATTATACCTCTTTTATTGCAGTTTCTGGTTTTGAGATTTTAAGGTTGATATGATTTCACCAAGAGTGATTCACATGCTTTGTTCTGCTATTGTTTTCGATATTATGGTTCTATTTCTGTCGCATCCCAATGAGATGAGGGTATTCCATCTCATGCCTCATATAGGAACTTGTAGAAATCACATGCCATGCATTCTTGCCATGCCATCTAGGGTGCATTAGCGATTTCATGTTGTTGTGATATAATTTGTGAATATTATGCATGGAGTTGTGATAGATGCTTGATAGAATATCTAATGATTTGTTCGAGGATTGTTTGTGTTGTGCATTGCTTAAATGAATGC
Source organism: Viscum album (assembly GCA_963277665.1). Classification (NCBI taxonomy): domain Eukaryota; kingdom Viridiplantae; phylum Streptophyta; class Magnoliopsida; order Santalales; family Viscaceae; genus Viscum; species Viscum album. The sequence goes on along the minus strand of OY728146.1, from coordinate 735,848,388 downwards.
CAAATTTTTATTATTGAGGTGTTATGGGCCCTCTTAAATCGGAAGTTACTGGCTCATGATCCTATTTTCTCTTGTACATGACTGTTGGAGATTCCATTCTTTGATTCGCTGGGAGTATGGGCCCTCATGGATCAGAATTTGGCACCTCATTGCCTTGTTTTCTGTATTTCTAGGCTTCTGTGCAGTTTCTGAGCTACTGCCCAAAAAAATCCAGAATAAACGACCTGTACGTTCTGGATACACGCTGTGTTGTGTTCAGGCCATGTCTTTGACCGTGTGAATAGAAACACAGTGTTGTGAAAATAACTTCAGGAACACACCGTTTATGGAAGGTACATGCCGTGTAGTTTCGAGCCGTGTACTCAGTCGTGTCACTAACAACACGGGTTAGGGAAAATCAGGTAGAACACACCGTGTTGTTTCTAGAACACTCCGTGTAGTCTTGTTCAGGTACCCGGCCATGTCACGAACAACACGGGTCAGCGTTAACTTCTCTAAGAGACGCCATGTTGCTCCGGAAGACGTCGTGTAGTCTTGTTCAGGTACCCGACCATGTCACGAACAACAAGGGATGGTGTCACCTTCTCCTATACATGCCATGTTTATTTGGAACACACCGTGTATGGGTCAACCGTGTAGACGTCCGTGTAACTAACAACACGGGCCGCCGAGACCGCGCCTAGTTCATTCTGTGTCCCTAGGGAACGCACCGTGTAGTCTGGGGCTAGTTGGACCATGCGGGTTAGTCGTGTAAGGAAACCTGGGAAGGGGTTTAGAGTTCATGTACACACCGTGTGTGGGAACAACACGCCGTGTAGTTTGGGGTGTTACACAACCAGTAGTGGCAGGAGTACATGCCCATGTAAATGGCTTCATCAGGCTTGTCGTGTAGTTTTTATACACGTCATGTAGTCGTGTTTTGTAAAGCTTGATAGTTTATTTTCACTGTTCCCATTTTTCACTCATGTATTTTCGGTCTTTGTTAATCCTGAACTAAGGTGTGATTTTGATCTTTCAGAGCTATGCCTCCGAGATGTCCTCCGTTCGTACGTCAATTGCCAGACGGTGACCTGACACCGGATATGGCCGATCTGGAACCTCTTGCAGATCCTCTTGTTGTGCCTGCCATGGAACCAGCAGTTATACCCGTCCCAGGCATCGAGGCGTAGTTTAGGGAGGATTTCCAAAGGATGATTCAGACCTTCCAGGGAGCACCGCCTCATGCCCCATCGATGGCTGAGTTGACGTGGTTTTTCCAGAAGCAGCATCCTCATACATTATCAGGGGATGGAGGACCCCAAGCTGCAGAGTCATGGATAGAGGCCACACTGACCTTCTTTGAGCACCTAGAGATCCCTCTGTATAAAAGGGTAATTCTATCTACTTATATTCTCCGGGAAACAGCCGAGTGGTGGTGGGAGGTGATCTCACGGTCAGGGCGTCAGCATGATATGTCTTGGGATGATTTTTGATGCACCTTCTATGACTAATTCTATCCAGAGATCCTGAGGTCCGATCGAGCCTGGGAGTTTATGTTTCTGCAGCAAGTTACTCATTCTGTTATGGAGTACTCATCTCGTTTCACGGAGATGCAGCATTTCACACCGATCCTAGCAGGTGATGAGTTGTTCCTTTCTAGGATGTTCGAGGATGTTCTCAGGCAGGAGATCCATTCCTAGGTGAATATCCTCCAGTTGACATCTATATACTCCATCGTCAACCAGGCACTAATTAATGAGCCCAATCTGAGGGATTCTGGAGCAGTGATCCAGGGTAGTTTGATATCCAGGGCTGGTGTTCCTCCTACGGATGGTAGGAAGCATCACAGAGAGTCTTCACGAGGTGATCGGGGTTCGCGGGATATATCTTCTGGAAGCAAGGTTGTATGCTACATGTGTGGTAGGAGTGTACATACTAGGCCTCAATGCTAGAGAGATACGATGGAGTTCCAATCTTGCAGAAAGATGGGCCATCTTCAGTGATTCTGTCATATCTTCTCACCTTTAGCTGGTGGTAGGGATTCCTCTATGGCCCCAAATTCTTGAGATGCTTCACCAGTTTCCCACCAGTATGGGAACTAGAGTTCTTCCGGCCATTCGAGCCGAGGTGGAGGTGGCGTCCATGGTGGTCTATCACCAGGTCATCAGCGACTGTAGAGTGGATCAGCTCAGAGCGGTCAGCCAGAGGCGTAGGACTGTGGTGTAGGCCAATCTTTTGCTGTGGATTAGACCTTTTCGGAGTAAGATCCCAGTACTTCTACAGTTCGTGGAATGATCTTAGAATCCTCATTTTTATCTTCATCACTTTTCGATACTGGTGCTTCCCATGTCTCTATCTCTGTTGCTGTCGTGGTGATCCTTGGGATATGTATCTTTTCATGTGCCGACTTGTGACTTTGGACATGCCTTTGGAAATGAGGACATCTAGCGTACGTCACTATAGAGAGTTCCCTCTTGAGGTTTCAGGGTTTCATTTCTTAGGGAACCTCTATGTCCAAGAGATGATGGGCTATGACGTCATTCTCAGTATGAACTGGATGGTTCCTTTTTGGTAGTCATCGATTTCTATCACCACAGGGTGAGTTTCATATCACCATAGAGAAGATCTTTCTTTTACAGAGGCGAGTGGGATGTCCAGTCGGGTAGAGCTGGACTAGAGCATCATGGGCTAGGGGAAGTTATAGCCCAGGATTCCAGTCTTTATCTGGATGACCAGGGGACTTCAGAGTTAGAATTTCCTCCAATAGTGGATCGTTTCAGGGTTGTCATTCCAGAGGACTTTTCAGGTTTTCCTCTAGAGTGTGAGGTAGACTTCTTGATTGAGCTCATTCCAGGAGTGGCACCGGTGTCCATTCCTCCTTATAGGATGGCTACACCTGAGTTGAAGGAGGTGAAGAAGCAGTTGGAGGGGTTACAGGAAAAGGGTTTCATCCGACCTAGTACTTATCCTTGGGGTTCTCTTGTCTTGTTTGGGAATAAGGTAGACGGTACCCTTCGACTTTGTCTATCTTATCGGATGTTGAACCAGTTGACGGTCAAGAACCGATATCCCTTGCTGAGGATCGATGACCTCATTGATCAGCTTCGAGGAGCCCGTGTATTCTCGAATATCGACTTGAGGTCTGGTTATCATTAGTAGCGTGTTAGACCATCAGATATACCTCTGACAGCTTTTAGAAACATGTATGGTCTTTTCGAGTATACAGTCATGTCGTTCGGTCTCACGAACACGCCTGCGGTATTCATGGAACTGATGAACCGAGTGTTCCATCTGTACTTAGACTCCTTCTTCATGGTCTTCGTGGAAAAAATCTTGGTGTACTCTCATACTTGACACAACCATGCCACACATCTTGAGATCATTATGAGTACACTGAGAGAGCATCGACTGTATGCTAAACTCTAAAACTGCCACTTTTGGATGGATCAGATGCACTTCTTGGGTCACGTTATCTCAGAGACAAGAGTTTCAGTGGACCCAGAGAAAGTGAGAGATGTAGTTTCCAGGGAGTATCCAAAGAACGTTTTTGAGGTACTGAGTTTTCTAGGGAAGGTTGGGTACTACAGAGGCTTGATTCCGGACTTCTCCCACATAGCAGCACCGTTTACAGGTCTGACCAAGAAGGGGTGATGTTTTTATGGTCAGAATATTTGTGAGTCCGCCTTTCAATAACTGAAAGAGAGGTTAACGTCAGCACTGATACTAGTCCTTCTAGAGCCAGGAAAGGGCTATACTGCTTACTGTGATGCTTCAGGTAACAGGCTGGGAGCTGTGCTTATACAGCGTGATGAAGTCATTGCGTACGTGTCTCGGCATTTGAGGCCACACGAGAGAAACTACCTCATGTACGATCTAGAGTTGGCAGTAGTTGTTCATGCCTTACGCTGTTGGAGACACTATCTTCTAGGAGAGAATGTTGTGTTTTTCAATGACCATAGGCATCTCAAGTATATCTTCACTCAGCATGATCTGAATCTGAGACAACGTAGGTGGGTCGAGTATCTTCAGTCTTTCGACTTTGAGATCTCTTATACACCGGGAAAGGGAAATGCAGTGGTTGATGCTTTGAGTAAGAGAACTCAGATTCAGGCAGTTCAGGAGGCCAACAGTGAGTTTCTTCTTATGGCTTTGTTCTCTGAGATGCTTCTGGAGGTGGACGACAGGCAGGGACAGACTTTCCTTTGATCTGTGGCTGTTACCTCTACACTTCTTGATTGGGTATGAATGAGGCAGTTATCAAATTCAAAGGCCTTGGTCCTTCGGGAGAGTGTTTTAGTAGGGAACCCTCTTCCTGGATGGAAAATGGGTGAGGATAATATCTTGCGTTTCTAGGGACACGTATGGGTTCCAGCAGGCATACGTGATGAGATGATGTGGGATTTTTATTCCTCATTATGGGCAGTTCCTCCTGGAATCACCAAGATGAATCAAGATCTTCATCACCAGTACTGGTGGCCAGGTATGAAGAGATATGTTTCTATTTTTGACATGAGATGTTCTACCTATCAGCAGGTGAAAGAAGAGCATTAGCAACCAGCAGGGCTTTTACAACAGTTACCCATTCCGGAGTGGAAGTGGAACTATGTCGCGATGGACTTCGTGACCGGGTTTCCATGGTCACCTCGGGGGAGTGATACAGTTTGGGTTGTCGTCCACAGGCTTATGAAAGTTGCACACTTCTTGCCGATCAAGGATACTTTGAGTGTTGATGATCTGGGATGAATGTACATCTGAGAGATTTTACATCTACAAGGAGTTTGACACTCCATTGTTTCAGACAGGGATTCACGCTTTACCTCTCAGTTCTGGCAGGGACTTCAGAAGGCTTTGGGTACACATGTACTTTTGAGTACAACATACCATCCCCATAATGAAGGCCAGTCTGAGCACACAATCCAGTTGCTTGAGGATATGCTCCATGTTTTCATTCTAGACTTCGACGGTTATTGGTAGAAGCATATACCTCTTTTGGAGTTCGCCTACAACAACAGTTTTTAGGAGACCATTCAGATGGAACCTTATGAGGCTTTGTACGGTAGGCCATGCTGATCACCCTTACGCTTGCTGGAGGCAGGAGAGGTAGCTCTGATGGGACCTCATCGTGTTCAAGAGACCTCAGAGGAGATCGAGTTTATTCGGAAGAGGATGTCTACATCACAGTCTCAACATTATTCCTTTGCTAATCAGCGGATACGACCTCTGGAGTTCGTAGTCAGAGATCAGGTTTTCTTGCGGGTCACACCGAGGATGGGGTACAAGAGGATTCAGAGACAGGGTAAGCTTTCACCATGGTACGTCGGTCCATTTGAGGTGTTGGAGAGAGTGGGGCTGGTTTCGTATCGATTTCACCTACCTCAGAGGTACCAGGCAATCCACGATGTCTTCCACGGTTCCCAGCTCCGACGTTACTTTTCAGACCTGTCTCATGACTTCCATCCCAAGGAGGTTGAGCTTGAGGCAGATTCCTCGTTTGAGAAGCATCCTATCCGGATTTTCGATCGCAGAATGATGGTTCTCCGAGGCCGGTCTGTTCCTCTGGTATGAGTGATATGGCAGCACGGGTGAGTACAGGACGAGACATGGGAGAGGGAGGTAGAGGTTCAATCGTAGTAGCCGAAGCTGTTCGAGGATTCTTCTTCTACACCCCTCTAGGGAAATATGGGGATGAATTTATTTAAGGGGAATGTTTTTAATAACCAATAACTTCATTTCAGGTATTTTTTTCCTTTTTCTGGATTTTTTGGGGAAAATAAGGTTTCTGGAATTTTTTGAATTACACACCCTGTACTTTCTGAGTACACGCTGTGTACTCTTATCCCACTCTAAGCCATGTGTTGTCCATCTCTGGGACACACACATGGTGTGTGGGGGTGACATAGAGTCCGATTTTAGTAGAGTACAGAAAAAACCCACTACACGTTGTGTACTCTAAAAGTACACGCCGTGTACTTTTATTTTTTTCATTAAACGGATCGGGGTCATGAATAATCGCTATAATCATCTTCTTTTAGGTCTGGTTCGACTGAGAGATGTTGTTTGGCCGTAAAACATCTCCGGATTCCAGAGCCTCCATCCATTCTCTAATTCGAGCTCTGTCGATTGCGTTGGAAGCGCATTAGTGAGTTCTCCCTTCTTCTTGATCCTTGTTTTCCAATTCTTCCTCCTTCTCAAGTTATCTAAGGTTGAATGTTTTGTGCGTTTTCTCAGATCTATAATGTTCTAGGGAGAATCTGTCATCGTGGTTCTAGTATATCGATCTCCAAGGATTGAGGTAGGTGTTTTGTGCCTTACCGTTCAATGTCTCGGAGTTTTATGTGCGAATTTCCACCGATACCCGTGTACAGTGTATTGCGTGTTTACCTTTTTCCCGTAGTTGTTTTTTTGCCGTTCCTTTATTCTTGTACAGAGGTAAATTGAACATGTTAGAGGATAATTTGTTGCACTTGGATTTGTTTTCCCTTGCTCTGTTCTGTTTACAACCATTGGGTTTCGTTTTCCTTTGGCAGTTACACATGTTTCCATGCCCTGTAGTTATATGTTGAAGTGAAAATCATGACATGCTTGTTGCCGTGTAGACTGTTTATCTAAGTATCTCAATAGGTGTACTTTGGGTAGTCAAGTATCTCTATAGGTATACTTTATCTATATATCATTATTATGCACTGACCGGCACGTGGCTGAGAGAACCTGGTGCTACAGACAATATGGTATAGACCGAGTGATCTTCCCAGAGAGTCTTAGACATTATAGACTACATGGGATGGACTGAGTGAGCACCTAGAGAGTCTTTGAAATTATTGACAAAAGGAGGGTAGACTGAGTGAGCTTCCTCAGAGAGTTTTACCTTGTTTTAATCTCTTTAAGAACCTTCCTAGGCTAGAAGAGGAATTGACCGAGTGAGCTTCCTCAGAGAGTCTGTGGTATACCTGAGGCTATTGGAGGAATTGACCGAGATAGATTCCTCAGAGAGTCTCTAAACCTTGCGGCTAAGAGGGTTAGACCGCGTGATCTTCCTCATAGAGTCCCAGACTACCCTAGACTATAAGGGGAATTGACGGAGTGTGCTTCCACAAAGATTCTCATATATCCGTATGACCAAACCAGAGGGGTTAGGCTAAGCGCACTGCCCAGAGGGTTGAGGTACTTCTTGAATAGGACCAGAGGGGATGGCGACGAGTACATCCCAGAGGGTTTTCCTGCTCGTTAGTTATTTTACTTCACTATTGATGTTGATCACTATTGTGTATCATCCTGCTTTACTGATTACTGTTTATTGCTTAATATTTTGTTATTGTTTCTTATTGCTTATGGTACATTTACCTGCCATATACTCCCTGACTATTAGGCTCAGATCATCCGGTGAATGCCTACTAGGATTTAGTATCACACCCTATTTGGGTCATGCTTTTGGGCACAAACAGACCATGTTTTTGTAGGTATAGACAAGGGAATGCACCCTTGGACTTCTGGTACTTGATTGCTTGGAGAAGAAGATCATGGGACCAAGCTTTGGCTAGCGATGCTGAGGAGCTGTTTTATTTTCTTTTCTACTTGTTTTGGTAATGTGTTGTTTTCAGCATTGCGACTTGTTTGGATACTTTCATAGATATGTATCATGCATCATTTTATATATACATATGTGCTCCAGTTTGTTGGTTTAGTTTTCCGATGTTTATATTGTTGGTTATTATTGCTTCCATTGTTGCTTTTTTATTTTTATTTCGATGTGTACTCTGCCAATGAGGGCATTATTTCCCGACTATCACACCCAAGGCCCTTGCTGCTAGTCAGTAGCCTCTGGTGTTTGGGGAAATGTGCTTGAGGCCATGTGACCAACTGGGTACGGGGCGCCTCTGAGTGGCTTCCGGAACCGGGACGTTGCATTTATATTATCTAATTTAAAATTAAAAATAAATTTAAATAAATAATAATTATTATTATTAATTTCATGTTAGTTAATAATAGTTATTTATAATATCAAATTTATTAATAATAATTAACTTAATAATTTAAATTAATTATCTTAATAATAATTATTAATAAAAATCTATTTAAAAATATAATGAATTAGCTATTGTTAATAATAATATGTATTTTATGGATAATAGTTGTCTTATTAATAATAATTAATATATGGAGATACTTATACTCACATTTAAATTTTTTTAGGTTAATGATTAATTATTGTTATAAAAAATTTCATTATAATGGGTCATATAACCCACATCACAAACATTATTTGACCATTAATTATAAAAATAATATTAATAATTATGTTTTTCATTATAAAATATGTTTAATTATTATTATATACACTCTTATTTAATGTTCTAATAATAATAATAAATGATTATTGTTGATTAATATTATAAGATGAATTATTTTGTTTAGGTTTCAGCTATGTGATGAAAATTTTATGCATTTTTTTTAGAGACCTACATAAGGATTTAAATCAGGTATAAAAATAATTGGTGCTGGATGTAGAAGGTAGACTGATAATGAAAAAGACTAAAAGATTTAATGTTTGCATTCCAAATGATATTTATCAAAAGCATGAGACCAAATGCGCTCCTTGACATCATTTGACGGGGTTGGTGTAGAAGGGAAACAATCATGTGTGAATATATGTTAGGGAATATGTAAAGGTCATTATGAAGAATTCCTTGAGTGATTATTTAGAAAATGCAATTCTTATGAGCAACTTACAAAATGATAAGTGTAAAATCATAACATTTTTGTAATTTGGAACTATTTATAAGGAGATATTGTATAGGAAATTAATTCTATTTAATGAAAGAAAGGATATAAAAAATGATTAGAGTGACATAAATATTATCATGTGAATATTGGATGGTTGTGAATCCAGTTGTAATATTTAGGAAATAATATATATTTTTGGTTTTAATGCCATGATAATTATACTATGTAATAAGATAATATGGTAATAATAATATAATACTTTGAATAAATGTAAATTAACATTCCCCTCTACAGTGGGACTATGTCTGAATCTCATAAAATATGTATTTTTTACTATATTTATTTCAATAATTGTCGCAAAAAAGTTTTTCTTTTTATATTTATAAGACATATGATGTTATTTCATGACATATATGGGGAATGTATTAAATATTTAAAGGTATGGATATTTTAGGTTTGTTTTAGTGAATTATTTCTATATTGTACATTTTGAAGGCATTATAATTAGTGCTTCATTATACGTCACTCCAAACCCAACTAATGGTATCTAATCATTTGTGAAAACATTTTTGATAAATTGAGCATAGATAAGGTTATTCTAGGTTGAGATTATCTACATCATTCTACCCATTTACATTTAGGAGAATTCTGGAAAGAATATCTAGTGCCCTCTTATATATTTTCAAATTTAGTATAAGATCGTAAATATTAAGTATTAATGATGTCTGATAAAAATAATTTATGAATAGAGAAGTTTGATGGATTTTTTTTGAAATGGAGAGGTTACCGATAGAGGAATTTATACAATATTAGAATCCCTAACATCCATTGATGTGTAAAAATTCAATTGTGTTGTGGAAGGATGAATATGAGAGGCTAGATAGTTATTCATTTTGGATTGATTTGGATGTTACTATCTCAGAACATGTATTGACATATCATTGAGGTGTAGAATGATTTAGAATATATGATGACTCACAATAAAATATATGAGAATCTAACCATGATAAATAAGGTATTTATATTGTTGAGGTTATTCAAAATAGAATTGTTGGATGTAAAACTAGTGACTGAAAACATAATTGACACCAACATCAATTAGAGTTTGTTGGAGTCAGTGGTGTTGAAATTTATAGATCTAAAGTTGGTGTTTTTTAAACTCTACTAAATCACAAAATATTGGGATGTGATGGTGAGCATATTTAATAACATTTGTTGAAAAAAACCTTTGAATTTGTAAATTTAAATTATCGTATTATAAACATGAAAATCTCTTGGAAGGAGATCCTCAAAGCATTGTAAAATTTATGTAGTCATGAAGGAAGATGATTTTCTATATTTTGAAATTGTCACAAGAAAATAAAAGTAATGATATGTGATTTAAGGAGTATCTTGGTGGAAGTTGGTCCCATGTGTCGGCATATTAGGATGTATGGATCGATTACAAAATATTGATGTTAGTGAGTGTAAATTCAAAATGATATTATTTTGAAAGTGCATTGTCAGACCCGGGTATATAGAACTGGGTAAGGGGCTATTTTTGTATTTATTTCTTCATGTTTAGTGTTAATTTTAGTTTGGGAGTTTATTTTAGGGATCATGGTGGAAAAAGAGTGCCATCTCCAAGTCAGTGGAGGGAACTAGTTAGTCGATGCTTGCTGGTAGATAGCCTTTATGTCGATAAGTTTGACTGGATAGCTGGTGATGTTCTTAGAGGGTAACACATTATTCCCGCACCCATTAATTGATTGGTGGGATTACATGACCCTCAAGTGGGATTTTCACTTGTCCCTTGATGGTTCAAATGGAGGTGAAATCATTCCCCCAAAACATACAGGCTAACCAAGGAAGGCCACAACATACACTGCGACATCACTAAGGATTTAGTTTTATAAGGGAATAAATGTAGTTTTTAACAAAAATGTTTTCTCAATATTACATAATCCGACTCTTCAACCCTAACTCAATTATTCCTGATCAATATGCTCCAATATTGAATTCTTAGCTCCCCTCCAATTCGTAATGATGAATCTTCATACAGATTGAAGTTCTGGGTCTCTATTATTCAAAATGATTTAAGGGGACTCCTTATAGTATATTTTATTCTCTCCTAGTAAATGAAATTGATGTACTAAAAGACTAGATAATTTGATATATCATAGAAATAGATAATTTATATTTTTCTTTTAGATTTTAGTGCTCTAGGTTTTTACCTCTTCTCCTCCAATCACTGGACATTGATATGATGTTTCCTATAGGTTGTTTGTTGCAGGTGTCTCTATTATATGGTATATATCTTGGCATACCATATGTTTTTTTTTAATTTTTCCTTTTTATTATGAATGAGGCTTTTAGAAATTACAATAATCATGGATGGATTTTTCATGTTTACAAAAAAGTGTTTTTATAGAAACTGTTTGAGACATATAATATTTTTGATAAATAGAATCAATGTTTTTCTAAAAAAGAAAATGTGTTTTCAATCATGAAAATTATTTTGGGTCTCTATATAAAATTTTCAATGAAAATGTCATATTGAATTTAAATTGGATTATGGATAAGATTTATTTTATGAAACATACTTTTGTATTATGAAATATAAATTGTTTATGATCCATTGTTTCATTCCATTGGATGTAATGAAAATCTTTTTGAACACATAGAATATCTTGGGGTATAAATAAAAACTACATAAAGACTATCACTGGTTGTGTTAGCTATCAATAGGAGAAGAGTTATTGATTCTACGGAGACTAGCGTGTAGTATTTTTGAGAGAAAGAGGTTCCTGAAATACACACAATAGTAGAAATGCGTATTGGAGATAGGCTCATCGCCCATAAAAAATAGTCATTATGGTGGGAATATTTGAGAGAATACATGATTTTTGTCACAAATAATTGAAAATAAATTATTATTTTCAACATGAAAAATTTCATAATCTAAATATTTTAGCGTACATACATTTCAAACCATAGGAACAACTATTTATGATGTGAATTTATATCTCATAAAAAATACTATATGAGTAGAAGATTATTTTTGATAGGACCCATCCCAAATTACTTTTTCTACTATAGTGAACTATATTTATGGTGGGTACTATTTGTGATGGGATACACATTGCATATAACCCCATCAATAATAATATATCTTTTACATATAAATGCCCGAGGCAAATTTTTCCTCCCCTTCCAATTTTGAGATCTCTTATATTCTCATCTCTTCTGTATTATTCTCTTAATAAAAATTTATTCCTTTAAATTTTTTAGATTTTATAGGGAAGAAAAAATTTATATATTTATCTAATTAAATAATCAATTTTTGCATTATTTATTTATTAATTTTATTTTTTAATTAATTTTTTAAATTTTTTATTAGAAATATGTATTTTTAATTAGAAGTAATTAGTTTTAAATAGAAGTAATTAGTTTTAATTATATGTAATTACTTTTTAGTAGCATTATTTATTTTTATTTTGATGTATTTAGTTTTAAATACCCGTAATTATCTTTAATTAGAAGAAATTATGTTTAATTAGTTCAAATAATTAGTAAATATTTTTGATTATTATTATGTATATATAATTGAAAGATATATAGTACTAATTTATAGAACAAAGTAACAAATCATAGGTCTTTGTAATAATTAATAATAATGTCCAATAATTTGTAATAATAAACATTAATTAAGAATTATTATTAATGAAATGTAATTGGTATTAATTAATGTTAATTATTAGAAATATATAAATAATTAGTATAAATCATAGATAATCAGAAAAAATTAATTAGAATTAGTAAAATAAGCAGAAATTATTAAAAATTAGGGGAAATTATTATAAATTAGTAGAAGATAGTAGAAAATAGTGGTAATTTTTAGAAAATAGTGGTAATTAGTAAAATTAGATTCATGCATTATAAATTAACATCAATTAATAAAATTAACATTAATATTTCTACACTAATCATAATTTTTAATATAGATATAATTATTAGAAATTTAATGTAATTAATAAAAAATATAGTTAATTTTCTGAAATTGTGGTGATTATTAGAAAATAGTTGTAATTATTAAAAATTAGATGAAATTATTAAATATTAGTAGTAATTACTATAAAATATTTTTTTTATTAAAAGATATATTTAATTAGTAAAAATGATAAAAAAATAGTGGTAATTTTTAAAAATTATCTGAAATGAGAGGTAATTATTAAAAATTAGTTAAAATTAAGGGAAATGAGAAATAATTATTGGGGATGACCATTAATTAGTAAAAATTAGCATAAATGAATGTCTGTTTGTGACAATTACGAGTAATTCATAGTATTTATTAAAAATTACCAGCAATAATTGAAATTTCATAAAAAATATCATAAATTAGTGTTATTTTTTAAAAAATACTTATAATGAGGTATATTTTGTAAAACATATTGGTTGTGAATGATATTCAGTAAGAAAATATAGGCAATGGGATGTACATAGTAAAAGATGCATATATTGAGAAGAAATTGTTGAAAAATATCAGTAATGGGAATTAATAAGTAAAAAATACTTGTAATGAGAACTAATTAATAAAAAATACCGGTAATGAGACATAATTTGTAAAAAATACTAATAATGAGTGGTATTTAGTAAATATTTTTTGTAATGGGTTTCCATTTGGAAAAAATACTAGAAATGAGTGGTAATTAGTATAAAATTTCAGTAAATAGGGGTAATTATTAAAAAAATTACTTCTAATGAGTAGAATTTAATAAATAGTTCAGGAAATGTGTGTAACTATGTCAAAAATATTTGTAATTAGAAGTAATTATTAATAAAATAGCAGTAATGAGGGATATTTTTTAAAAAATACTGTTAATAAGTGATAATTAGTGAAAAATTGTAGCAATGAGTGGTATTTGGTTAAAAATAATGATAATGAGTAGTATTTAGTAAAAAATACCTATAATGAGAAATATTTTGTAAATAATATAGATATTGAGTGAACATTTTTACAAATTACTGTTAATGAAATGTAATTAGAAATAATATATGATAAATGAGTGGTAATTAGTAACAAATACTGGTAATTAGGTGTAATTAGTAAAAAATACCATTAATGAGTGTTAATTATAAATAATTATCTATAATGATCTATATTCCGTAAAAAATACTCTTAAAGTTTGCTATTTAGTAAACAATACCAATTACAAGTGGTATTATGTAAGAAATAATGGTAATGAGTGATATTTTGTGATTAATACTAGTAATGGGTGTTATATAGTAAAAAATATGGGCAATGTGGAATAAATACTCAGAATTAACAACATTTAATCAAAATTAATAAAAATTAACTTTATTAAATAATAACTAATCAATATTAACTATAATTAACAATTAATATCCACAAATAACCAAAATCAACCATAATTAATGATAATTAACCAATATTAAAAACAATTAATCATAATTAGTAATATAAGGTGGATCAAGGGGCGTGATGGAAGCCTGTAGCTAAAGGGATACATGGGACAATAGTGTGGAAGAGTTATAGTGTAGATATTATTTCACTCTATGGTCTCCACCATCCCATATGGTCACTATTTCCATTAAAGAAATCATATAGTGGAGGGTATGAATGTGAATATGGATAAAAAGAATTATAGTGCTCCTGAATTCAAACCGTTTAGAGGATAACCATTCACGGGTAAACTCACAGGTTTACCCAACCCTAAATCTCCTCCTAACAGTTTGAATACCAGTGTAATGGAGTTTTTTCATTATTTCATCAGCTTCATCCCAACCACTCCATGTTTTTCTCAAGCACCGAGGTTGGCTTTCTATTTACATTAATCATAATTAATGGTAATTAAAAAAAATAGTCTTAATTAGAAAATTTAGCATTAATTTTATAGTTTAAAATTTTTAGTGGTAATTAGATATAATTAATTACATTTAAATGTAATTTTTAGTTATTTTATTTTAGATTTTTTTGAATGGAATCATTCTTATATAAGATTAATGATAAAAATATTTTAATTTTCCTATTTTTAAAATTATGGAACATGAAATTTGACAGTAGTATTTTTCAAAAGATCATAATTGAGTAAATTTTACCCATATTTTAAATGGTTCTAGAATAAATTATGAATATGTTAAGGGTTTTGAGATTTTTTTTTTCATTTACATCATTTAAACCCCAAATATTTTCAGAAGGGGAAATTAATTTTCCATGTACAAAATTTGATATGAGTCGATTTGAAACATTTAAAAGAGTTTGGGGTAATTTATTACATTTTGAGTTTTTAGAAATATTATGTTTTTTATTATCAAGGCTATGAGGGAAGATCTCAATATGATACTAATAATTTAGTTTTAGATGAACTAAGGATATAGAATTTTGAACCCGAGGTTCCTCGTATTTCTTTTCATGAAGCTGAAACTTAGAATGATATTCAATTAACTCATGATTCCGAACTATATCAATTTTATGAGTTTTTAATGACTATTTATGATTAATTTCATATTAGTTGAAATATAAAGAAATTTGAGGTGGATATAAAATTTATAAAAATTAAATCTGTTAATTTAATGTAAAATAGATGTTATGAACATGTAGGCTCATTGGTTAAATAACTTTTTCAAGAAACAATTAGGTTACCTAACAATTTGTATGAGTGTAATAGATATATTTGTAATTTGGGTCTTGGTTATCGTAATATTCACGCATTTTAATAGGATTTCATATTATATAATGGTAAAAAATGAATCATTATTTATTTTTCCTACACATGGAAAAGTGATTTACAAGGAGGCTCAACAATGGTACTATGGATTGCTTCCAATTAACTAGTTCAGATATTTCCATATTATACCCATTTTTAAATTAATTTATGTCTTTGAACATTGCATCTTTTATTTCATGGCCCAAATAAAATATTTTAATAGGTAAAATCATAAATCATTCTTATGTTGGTGATTAATGGAAACATTTTGAAAGTGTATATCTATTTTTTTAATCAGAATTCCCTAACATGCGGTTGGGAATTTTTTATAATGGTTTCTATCCATTTGGTTTGTATGGTAGTCAATATTCATATTGGTCTATATTTATAACTCTTTACAACATACCACATTTTATGTTAATGAATTAACCATATATATTTATAAAATTATTAATTCTAGAACATCCAAAAAAGAGTATCAATGTTTATTTGAATCTATTGATTGACGAGTACAAGTTATTGTCGAGTAATGGTGTCCGTACATATGTCGTTGTTTTGAAATATAAT
Source organism: Viscum album (assembly GCA_963277665.1). Classification (NCBI taxonomy): domain Eukaryota; kingdom Viridiplantae; phylum Streptophyta; class Magnoliopsida; order Santalales; family Viscaceae; genus Viscum; species Viscum album. Next base: position 735,832,414 of record OY728146.1, on the reverse strand, counting down.
TTCTTAATGAAAAAAAATTAATGAGGAATATTAGTGATTTAATTTCATATTTAATGTTATCTCGATGGATTTCACATGGTCTAAAATCATGTCCATACTGTATGAGGGATTGTAGAAAATTTATACTCATCAATGGGAGAAAATTGTGTTTTTTGACTATCTTCGTAGATTTATTCTTGTTGATTATCCTTTCTGAAGGAATAAAAATAATTTTATAAAAGGAACAATTTAAATATATGGACCACCACCAATGATCTCAAGTATTGATTTCATACCCTATATATCATCATTTCCTCCCATTACATTTGGACAGATAACAAACCAACAATAAATATATGTATTTTTAGATGACCGCAATTGGATTAAATGAATATTTATTAGTATATCCTATATTTTGAATGATTTATTAATCTGTCACATATTGGATTTTCGGAATAATAGGAATAAAATTTTTGATGGTATATATTATATAGTTTTGGACACACCTTGTAAGACTAGAAATAATATAAAGGCATGATAGGAAATTTCAAAAATTACACGCCACCAGAACATGACTTTTTTTGGAAAATAATAAATCATATAAGTCATTAAATCCAAAAAATATTATATCATTTCTAGAGAAAATAATTTTTTATTTTGTATGTGGCTTAAGTATTTGTGGTTACCTGATTGTTATGATTCTAATTTTGAAAGATGTGTAAAAAATAGTCATCTAACCAGATTCCATTCAATACATTAATTTATTTGTATATTCTAAAACCCAAATTAGTGTTTAGTGGGAACCAAAAATTTAAAAAACATCAAAATAAGATCCAAATTAAAAATTCAAAAAATACATCAACCACATCCTTAAATTCAAATTTGATATCTCACTTGATCCCACCATTACAAAGAACCACTGGCTACTAGTGAGCCACAAGCCACCCCCTACATCAAGGTCCGAGACATCGAGTTTACATCACTGGTGACACCTTATTCCATATAAAGAAGTCCCTATAATCATCGTCTCATTATATTTGTCCCCATCAAAAAATCTCAATCATCATAATAAGTTGAATTTTTTATTATATAAGATTATTTTTTTATGGAAACTTTTTTTTTATACTACAATTATTTTCAAACTGAATATCCTTAAAATCATAAAATAATGGACCATAATTGTTGGAATGATGATGATGCACTATACATTGAATTAACATTTTTAATTATAATTAAATTAAATTTGGTGTATTTTATGTATGATGGATTTTATAAGATGAACATCATAGGGTTAATAAATATGTTCTAATCAAGTTTAAAGAGATGAATCATTTTTTATAGCAAGTGGTACTATCACAAATTCTTTATTTTATTAAAATTAATTTAATTTTTTTAGATTATATGATTATCATATCAAGAAGTAGTTTCAAAAAATAATAGCAGGTTCCTAAAAAAACATTTCTCAAAAAATTATTTCCTACTTGTTTTATATAATGGAAAAGTAGATTGTTAATTGTGTAACATATGAAATCAATTTATTATTTTATTGTTATTTTTTTAAATTTTTAGATAACTTAACAAACTAAAAAAATTGGTAATAGTTTTTTTGAATTGTTTAACCCTCCATCGAAAATGGTAAAATATTTTAATGAATATTTGGTGAATGGTTTTCAATTTCATTGATGTGTTTGTGGTGAAAAAAATTAATATTGGTATTTTCATGAGAGGATATCATAATAGAGAAAGTGAAGTTGAAATTTATGTCCTGATCAATAATATAATAGAACTATGTAATCTGAGACAGAATTTTTAAATGATGATCAAATTATATTGGATTTATATTGATATAGGATTTAATGTTCATCCACAAAATAGAACCGTAAAAATTAAATATAAAATCCTTATTTTAGTAAGTGAGCCATTTTTTATAATCTTATCAATTATAGAAAATATAAAATCCTTATTTCATAACCTTATTATATAAAATTTAATAATTGTATAAATCTATGGAATATATCATTGGAGTTCTATAGGATTCTTTTATTGGATACTTATAAAAATCATGGTATTTATAATGGAACTAGAAAGAAAATGAAAATATAACATATGATGGACCTTACAAACATCATCATTACCTTATGATCATCTTTAGACCACCTAATTATCTAGTTATACATCATGATAATAATAAAATAAACTATGTTCATACATCTTATATTCTATATAATGTGAATTGGACCTTATGATTAGATCATCATTATAATAATTAGATCATTATAAACATTTATCTCTTTTAGTATAAAAAATATCTTGAGAACCTCACAATATGTATTGGACTTTCTATGATCATTGAGAACTACCATATGAATGGTTAAATGGATTGTAGATTTATCTTCTCCCATAATAGTGGAATATAACATGGAAAAATTTATCTTGGTGTGAAATTATTGTTGTGTGAGGTACATGTCCAAATACACAAGGTTGTTTAATCTCGATGGAGTTAAAAAAATTTCTAATTAAAAATATTGTTCTGTCCTGATCTCACATAAAACATTAATTATGAATTTATTTTTATTTATTTTCATAAGAAATCAATAACAGAGCATTCAAAAACCCTAGGTCCTATACTAGTTCCATGGTTCTATAGTGCTTCCCTATATGGGAACGTTCAATATTTTTCTCTTATACTGCCTCTTATATGGGATTTACCTTCTCTTATCCACCTATAATTCCTCTTGATTTTGTTTTACACCTTAAATTTTAGAGGGGGTTTACTATGATAACCTACATGAACTTATGGGTGTGTTACCCATATGTAGGGAAAAAAATTCACTTAAATCCTCTATAATTACCTTTTAATATAAAAAATCATATAATTTGAGAAAACTCTTAAATATATTTTAGAAATCAATATTATTATTTTATTTTTGAATCCTTAACACCATCTAATGTATTTATCATATAACCCTATGTACTCATGATAAGGATGGATCTCAAATATTCCACAGACTTTTTTCTTCAATATAAATTAATAATCAAAATATTACATGGAATGAACATGATAAAAAATAAACAGAAAATCTTCTTCAAATAATTATTCTATTCCCCAACATATTTCTAGTATATTTTACCATTCAATCATTTTCTTCCTATATTGGCTAAAATCATCCATTAATGATCATAATTCATTGAAAACTATAGACTATAAATATAAGTATAAGGCCCCAGCCTTAAACCTGACTTAATCTTGAGTCATTACAAGATTACAAATTGAGGATCTTTTCAGGTTTAGAGTTTTAGAGAATTGGATCATAAAACTTTCATTACATTCCAAATTTATACAAAGTGGTTACAGAAAAGATGGTATTTATTTTTTCCCATCAACAGAAACATATTCAAAACAAAACATGGATTCTTTCTTGACACTTCCTTGACACTATCATCATATCAAGTACCTTTCCCTTGACCTATGAAAAACATTTCAAAAACATAGGATGAGCATAAAAAGCTCAGTAAGGGATATAAAAATATGGAAAGGAAACACGAGTACATGCGTACATAAGAATCAATGAAATCATACTTTACTCATAAAACATAATAACTTTAACATACCTCATCAAATCATGAATAAATCATAGAAATCATAAGACATAAAGGTAACTTGAGGCATTCATAACATTCTTACGTAGGGAGTGACTCTCTTGGTTACGTTTGGAATACCCATCACAGTATATTCCCTAAATCGCTTCAGATAAACCTTAATGTTTAACTCCTTTGCGTTACCCAATGCAATGGAGAGCTATATCGGTCTCACCCACCCTTAGTTTATCAAATAACCACCCATCTTCATAATAATGCCCAAGAACCATAACATAATCAAATCACATAAAACATGCATAAAGGAAACATAAAATTTCCACTTTTCAATCAAAAGATATAAATAAAACACATTGATATAAAAACATTATGAAAACAATTTCCAATACCAAAATAAAAGAAAAGTAAAACATGCTCTTTATTTTTCTCTTAAAAAAATGTATGGCTTGTACAGGAAGCCGAAACTCAAATAATAGTCATGACGGTGGAGAAGAATTTGTCACTGCATACATATGACAAACACATTCCCTTTAGTCATTTAGTAAAACACTTCGTATAAAAATGATTTCTTTTGGATAAATGTAAAATACTAAGGGTTTTATACACCGTATAAAAGAAGGTTGTGTATAAAACAAAATATGCCTCAATGAAAGGAGATTGAGACGAAGTCCCTTACAAAGATCATTTTTTAAATTAAATAGATCTATTATGTGTATTCAATATATTTACACATAAAGAAAATATAAATACATGATAAGATATAAAAATTCATTTCTCACATAATCATAGAACAACATAAATAAGAACGATAAGTTCAACCCAAATAATGGGAATTGGGTTAAGAAGTTCCCTTACCTCGGGTCTGACTTGACTCGATCGTTCTTTAACGTCCTGAATCATAAAATTGAGTTAATTTCTACTTGCTTAAGGACATTTATCTTGTTAATTATTTCTTTTATATCACTTATTACCATGTTATGAACACTATGTAATTATTTATGTTAATAATGGCCGTTTTGTCGATCATTGGTACTTGAGTCAAAAAATGAACTCTTTATAATTCCAAGTTGTTCATGTGGTAAAATATACATTATATCAAGAATTATATTAATGATGTAGATATCACATATATCATATATATCCAGTATATATATGTATTTATAATATTTCATAATCATTTAGAGGTAAGAAATGAAATGCACCATTCATGGAGACGGTAAGCCGTACGTACGCATGAACGCTACTTCCATTTCTATTTCATATTTAATGGAATTTAAACATAATGATACATAATAGTATTTTAATTCCAGTATGGTATCATATATAATATCATTAAATATATCCTTTATACGTACGACATATGGTATTAACGAATCAAATCACATTGAGGGGGCGGTAGTCCGCACTTCCTAAAATAAAGATATCGCGTATACCCATAATAGAAGCCATAAAGGTCTGCCATAAATGAAAAATACAGAACCTTAAGGAAAACATAAACATATTTTATATCATATATAAATATAGTGACATCTTAATGGCCACCATTGAAGGTGTTATAAGAATATTGAACAATCATCGTTTCGTGAGGCAGAAATTCGTCATCCACGGAAATAGTATGTTCTTTAACCATTAGATGTAGGTGTGTGTAAGTCTAGCTTGAATACTTCTTATAAAAACATCCCAGTATATTGAAGATACTGTATTTGTTACAAAATAAATGAATAAAAAGAGTTTTGGGGGTTGGAGAAGCAAAATAATACAAAAGGACTCAAGTGAAGACATTACCTTAAAATTGGGTAACTCCCTTTGGTTTGAGCTCAAAGGCTACATTGGGAAGTGTTCTGCCAAAAGTGAGTCTTATAGAAGTAAGAGAGGGTCGTGGAGAGACAAAAGGATCAGGGGTTTTCCGAGCCAACGGCTTGATAGGTGTGGGTAAGGTGGTAGAGGTGGGGGCCTTTTATAAGAGGAGAGGAGGGGCACTCTTGGAAAGTTACAAAATGTTACTTTATTTTCAAATGAGTTTAGGATTTTAAAGGTCCCACATTGATGTATTTCTAGGATAAGGTGATAAGGGTTCTACATATACTCATACAATATGTTTTTTACAAGTTTAGGTCTTAAATTTTAAATTATCTTTTCGTTTTATTTAAATCGTTAAATAATGAGGTAATCACTGCATCATCATGGTGTCATAAATAATTTAATTTATTTACGGTCTAAAAATTATAAAAAAAATACTATGATGTAGGAAATATTTTTAGCTTTCCAATGACTATTTATAGTCAAAACTATGACTTTTATAACCCCATATATAAATTATTTTAGTAAAATAACTCTTGTTTGTGACATTTTTACTTTAACATTAAATAAAAAGATATTAATGTCATTTTCCTTCCAAAGTGGCTCCATGGGGTCCCCAAGTTGACCCATGGATTTTCTTGGTTTACCATGACACATCCAATATGGGTAGGACATGTGTCTAGGTCATTTCATATTATTAAAACATTATTCTTACCTTAAATTACACTAATTACCTCTAATCACGATTAAAAACTTAAAAGTTACTATTCAAAAAAAATTATTTTAATCTCATTGAACCACATTTTACTTCTTAATGACAACCATTTCTGTCAGATTTTTTGAAAATCAAATCACAGAAGTGGCAATGATTCATTTAAATGAAAAATTAGTTTCGTTAACTACCACTTAGTGGTTTCACTATTCATCAAAAATTGAAGTTTTTCAGAAAAATACCAAAACATCACACTAAGATATATTTTATATTCCAAATTAAAAAATGAGGTCTATTTTACAAAATTAAAAACATATAAGTTACATTAATTAATTTAATAATTAATCCCCACTGTCAGAGCAAATAGCGTGTTTTTATGAAACAATAAGTATCCAAAGATTGACAGTAGTTTAAGTCCAATTTCAAAGTAAAATTAATTCCAACGACAACTATTTGAATAAATGGTAAAAATATATTCTAATTTTACTTTAAAACCAATTCAAAATATAATCTAATCATATAAATAAATTAGATTAAATAGAGGTTTTTAATTAAAATACAACATTTTTCACTACTTATTAAAAAATGAACTTTATCGGAAAAATGCCAAAAATTGACACAAAGTAAATTCTGATGTCCCAATAATAAAGGTTAAGTTTATTTTGATAAAAATAGCTTATAAAATTGTCAAAATATAGATTTTAAAATGGGTTTCCATTAAAAGGCATTAAAACAATCTTTTAAAAATATTAGCGTGTTCAATGCTTAAGATTGGATTTATTTTCATTTTAATCCTCTAAAACACTATCTAATTCATTAATATACATAGATAAAAATATCTATTATTCATTACTTACTTGGGATGTTGCATCCTTCCCCCATTTAGAAAATTGCGTCCTTGCAATTCATTTACTTATCGAATAAGTGGGGGTATTTATCCCTCATTGCATTTTGAGATTCCCATGATGCCTCTTCAATAATGTGGTTTTTCCACAAAACCATTACTTGATGAATCACATTATTCCGTAACACTTTCTCCCTGTGGTCAAGAATCTGGACTGGTTGTTCCTCATAAGATAGGTTCTCTTCCAACTGAACTACCTCTGCACTCAAAACATGAGATAGATCTGGCATATACTTTCTCAACATCGCAACATGAAAAACATTGTGTACCTGAGATAAACTCGGAGGTAAACCCACTCGGTATGCAACTAATCCAACTCTCTCCATAATTTCATATGGTCCGATGAACCTTGGACTCAGCTTTCCTTTCATACCAAATCGCATCAGAATTTTTCATGGTGATACTTTGAGAAAAACATGATCACCTACCTCAAAAGAGAGATCCTTACTCCTATTGTCTGCATAACTCTTCTGCATACTCTGAGTTGCTCACATGTGTTTCTGTATCAACTGAACCTTTTCTGCCAACTCTTCAACCAATTCTGGTCCCATCAGCTTCCTTTCACCTACATCATCCCAAAATTCTGGAGTTCGACACCACTTCCCATATAATGCCTCAAATGGTGCCATCTGTATACTGGAATGAAAATTGTTATTATATGAAAACTCAACCAAAGAAAGATGTTGGTCCCAACATCCCTGATAACCCATCGAACAAGCACGTAGCATATCTTCTAAAGTCTAAATTGTTCGTTCTGATTTCCCATCTGATTGAGGATGAAAAGCTGTACTAAAATTTAATTCAGTACCCAACGACTTCTGAAGGCCTTTGCAAAAGTTAGAAGTAAACCTAGGATCACGATCAGATTCAATGGAGAGGGGAACTCCATGCAACCTGACTATCTCTTTAAGATACAATCGAGAAAGTTGATCTAGAGAGAATTTATCTTGAATAGGAAGGAAATTAGCAGGTTTAGTCAAGCGATCAACTATAACCCAGATTGCATTATTACCTCAAGGTGTCTTCGGCAATCACACAACAAAGTCCATGGAAATATTCTCCCATTTCCACTCTGGCACTGGTAAAGGCTGAATCATCCCTTTAGGTAACTGCCTCTTTGCTTTAACATGTTGACAAGTCAAACACTTCACAATAAAATCAGCAATATCCCTTTTCATTCCATCCCACCAGTAATACTCTTGCAGATCTCTGTACATCTTAGTACTACCAGGATGAACTAAAAATGGAGAACTATGAGCTTCACATAACAACTCTCTCTTCAACTGTGAATCACAAGGCACACCCAGTATCTTCCCAAATCTCAAAACACAATCATTATCAATATTAAATTTGTCAACTTACCCTTCTAAACCAGCTCTACCCTTTTTTGCAACCCACTGTCTTTCTTCTGCACTTTCTTAATTATATCTAATAGAGATGATCTCACTGTTACCTGAAACAAAACAGAAGAACCTCCTGCACCAACAACTTCTATGCCAATTTTCATCAAATCAAAAATGAAATGATCTCATTCCAAACGTATCATGTTTAATGAAGCATTACTTTTTCGACTCAAAGAATCAGCTACATTATTTTCTTTTCCTGGATGGTAATGAATTGTACAATCATAATCCTTGATTAATTATAGACATCTCCTATGTCTCATGTTCAATTATTTCTGAGTGAATATATACTTTAAACTTTTTTGATTGGTATATATTTCACAATTTACTCCACAAAAATGACGCCTCCAAATTTTTTAAGCGAAAACAACAGCAGAAAATTCCAAATCATGTGTAGGGTAATTAACTCATGAGTTTTCAACTGACGTGAAGAATAAGAAATCAACTGATCATTCTACATTAGGAAACAACCAAGCCCTTTCAATGAAGCATCGCTGTAGATAACAAACTCACCATTCCTGGAAGGAAGTGCCAAAACTGGAGCATTCACCAATGTCCTTTTCAACTCCTAAAAACAATCATCACATTCTTTTGTCCAGATAAACTTAACACCCTTCTGAGTTAGCTTAGTCATTAGACTAGATAACCATGAAAAAGTTTCTACAAACCTTCGTTAGTAACCTGCCAAATCAAGAAAACTACGGATCTCTGTTACATTTGTGGGTCTTGGTCATTCTTCAACAACCATTGTTTTTGCATGATCAACAGTTATCCCATATTTAGAAACAATATGACCAAGGAATGATATTTTTTGCAACAAAAACTCACACTTTCTGAATTTCCCATACAATTTCTTTTATTTTAAGGTTTTAAAAATAACACTTAAATGTCTTTCATGCTCCTATTTACTTTTATAAAACACCAAAATATCATTAATAAACACAACCAACATTTTTCACCTGAGTCAACTGAGCCATCACTGCAACAAACTATTTAATTATGATTACGACCATCTCAGGATACTGATTTGAAAGGTCATTTCCCTCTGTATGCCTTTTTAAAAAATCTATTCTGTTTCCTCTATGAAAAACCATTATTAACACAGAAATATCTTAGGAGAAGCAATATGGTAATCTTCAAATGCTATATCATTTCAATCATACCATAAATTAATTTATAATTTAACAATTTTCTAACTCATAAAGTTGTGTAAACAGACCTCTGATACCAACTATAAGGACCCAGCCTTAAACCTTACTTAATCTTGAGTTATTACAAGATTACACATTGAGGATCTTTTCAGGTTTAGAGTTTTAGATAATTAGATCATAAAACTTGCATTACATACCACATTTAAAAAAAGTGGTTACATAAAAGATAGTATTTATTTTTTCCCATCAATGGAAACATATTCAAAATAAAACATGGATTCTTTCTTGACACTTCCTTGACACTGTCATCATATCAAGTACCCTTCCCTTGACCTGTGAAAAACATTTCAAAAACATGGGATGAGCATAAAAAGAGCAGTAAGGGATATAAAAATATGGAAAGGAAACATGAGTACATGTAAACATAAGATTGAATGAAATAATACATTACTCATAAAACATAATCACTATAACATACCTCATCAAATCATGAATAAATCATAGAAATCATAATACATAAAGGTAACATGAGGCATTCATAACATTCTTTCATAGGGAGTAACCCTCTTGGTTACGTTTGGAATACCCATCACAGTATATTCCCAAAATCTCTTTGGAGAAACCTTAACGTTTAACTCCTTCACGTTACCCAATGCATTGGAGAGCTATATCAGGCTCACCCGCCCATAGTTTATCACGGAACCACCCGTATTCATAAAAATTCCCAAGAACCATAACATAATCGTATCACATAAAACATGCATAAAGGAAACATGACATTTCCAATTTTCAATCACAAGATATCAATACAACACATTGATATAAAAACATTATGAAAACCATTTCCAATACCAAATTAAAAAGAAATTAAATCATGGTATTTATTTTTCTCTTAAAAATGTATGTCTTGTAGAGGAAGCTGAAACTCAAATAATAGTCACGGTGGCGGAGAAGTCGTTGTCGCCACATACGTACGACAAAAACATTCAGGTTTTTCATTTAGTAAAACTCTTCGTATAAAAAAGATTCATTTTTGATAAAGGTAAATGTCAAAGGGGTTTATACACCATATAAAAGAAGGTTGTGTATAAAACAAAATATGCCTCAATGAAAGGAGATTGAGACGAAGTCCATTACAAAGATAATTTTTTAAATAAAATATATCTATTATGTGTATTCACTATATTTAAACATAAAGAAAATATAAATACATGATAAGATATAAAAATTCATTTCTCACATAATTATAGAACAACATAAATAAGAACGATAAGTTCAGCCCAAAGAATGGTAATTGGGTTAAGAAGTTCCCTTACCTCGGGTCTGACTTGACTCGATCGTTCTTTAACGTCCTGAATCATAAACTTGAGTTTATTTCTACATTCTTAAGATCCTTTTTCAAGTTCATTATTCCTTTTATGTCACTTATTACCATGTTATGAACACTATGTAATTATTTATGTTAATAATGGTCGTTTTGTCGATCGTTGGTTCTTGAGTCAAAAAATAAACTCTTTATAATTACAAGTTGTTCATGTGGTAAAATATCCATTATATCAAGAATTATATAAATGATGTAGATGTCATATATATCATATATATCTAGTATATACATGCATTTATAATATTAAATAATCATTTAGAGGTAAGAAATGAAATGCACAGTTCATGGAGACGGTAAGCCGTACGTACGCATGAACACTACTTTCATTTCTATTTAATATTTAATGGAATTAAAACATAATGATACATAATATTATTTTAATTCAAGTATTGTATCATATATAATATCATTAAATATATCTTTTATACATACCACATATGGTATTAACGAATCAAATCACGTTGAGGGGGCGGTAGTCCGCACTTCCTAAAATGAAGATATCGCATATACCCATAATGGAAGGCATAAAGGTATGACATAAATGAAAAATACAGAAGATTATGGAAAACATAAACATATTATATATCATATATAAATACAGTTACATCTTAATGGCCACCTTTGATTCTGTTATAACAATATTGAACAATCATCGATTCGTGAGGCAGAAATTCTCCAACCACGGAAACAGTATGTTCTTTAACCATTAGATGTAGGTGTGTGTATGTGTAGCTCGAATAATTCTTATGACAACATCCCAGTATATTGAAGATACTGTAGTTGTTACAAAATAAATGAATAAAAATATTTTAGGGGGTTGGAGAAGCAAAATAAAACAAAAGAACTAAAGTGAAGACATTACCTTAAAATCGGGTAACTCCCTTTGGTTTGAGCTCAAAGGCTTCCTTGGGAAGACTTCTGACCAAAGTGAGGATTCTAGGAGTAAGACAGGGATGTGGAGAGACAAAATAATTAGTGTTTGGCCGAGCCAAAGGCTTGAGAGGTGTGGGTAAGGTGGTAGAGGTGGGGGCCTTTTATTAGAGGAGAGGAGGGGCACTCTTGGAATGTTACAAAATGTTACTTTATTTTCAAATGAGTTTCGGATTTTAAAGGTCCCAAATTGATGTATTTAGAGGATAAGGTGATTAGGGTTCTAAATATACTAATACAATAGGTTTTATACATGTGTATGTCTTATATTTTACATTATCTTTTCATTTTAGTTAAATCATTAAATAATGAGGTAATCGCTGCATCATCATGGTGTCATAAATAATTTAATTTATTTAAGGTCTAAAAATTATAAAAAAATACTATGATGTAGGAAATATTTTTAGCTTTCCAATTAATATTTATATTCAAAATTATGACTTGTATAACCCCATGTAATTTTTTTTAGTAAAATAACTCATGTTTGTGACATTTTTACTTTAACATTAAATAAAAATAAAATAATGTCATTTTACATCCAAAGTGGCTCCATGGGGTCCCCAAGTTGACCCATGGATTTTCGTGGTCAGACATGATACATCCAATAAGGGTAGGAAATGTTTCTAGGTCATTTAATATTATTAAAACATTATTCTTACCGTAAATTACACTAATTACCTCTAATCGCGATTAAAAACATAAAAGTTACAATTCACCAAAAAATTATTTTAATATCATTGAACCACATTTTACTTCTTAATGAAAAACATGTTTGTCAGATTTTTGAAAATAAAATCACAGAAGTGGCAATGTTTCATTTAAATGGAAAATCAGTTTCTTTAACTACCACTTAGTGGTTTCACTATTCATCAAAAATTGAAGTTTTTCATAAAAATACAAAAACTTCACCCTAAGATATATTTGATATTCCGAATTAAAAAATGAGATCTATTTTACAAAATTCAAAAAATATGAGTTACATTAATTAATTTAATAATTAACTCCCGCTGTCAGAGAAAATAGCGTGTTTTTATGAAATAATAAGTATCAAAAGATTGACACTAGTTTAAGTCCAATTTCAAAGTGAAATTAATTACAACAACCACTATTGGATTAAATGGTAAAAATATATTCTAATTGATCATTAAAACCAATTCAAAATATAATCTATTCATATAAATAAATTAGATTAAATTGGGGTTTTGAATTGAAATACAACTTTTTCACTATTCATTAAAAATGAACTTTATCAGAAAAATACCAAAAAATCACAAAAAGTAAATTTTGAGGTCCCAATCATAAACAATAAGTTCATTTTGACAAACATATATTATAAAATTGTCAAAATATAGATTTAAAGATGGTTTTCCATCAAAAGTTAGTAAAATAATCTTTTAAAATATTAGTGTATTCCATGATTAAGATTGGATTTGTTTTCATTTTAAGCATCTACAACACTATATAATTCATTAATAGACATATATAAAAATATCTATTATTCACTACATACTTGGGATGTTACAATAAGACACATAATGTGGTCTCAATATCATTTCTGTTCATCCTTGTGTTCGTTAGAGGTAGATCACTCAATGAATATTAGGTAAAGTATTATGTATGAGATATAATAATATATATGTATATATATAATTAGATACCCCTATATGTAATAATACCTCATATTCCTAATTCGAATGTCTTCCCTTAATTATTTATGGGTGATACTCAACATTCATATGAATGTCACTACGATTGGTGCATTGCTGTGTTTGGAGGCCAAAAAATCCATTACATGGTAATGTGGAAATATTCAGGTTAGTTTATTGGGTTGGTAATATGGAATAATAACTTATAATTTATCACTGTTTTATTTCCTTTCACGATGTATTACAATTTTCATATTTTCATAACTATATTTTGATCTACCACATCTAATGAAAACGAATGAGATTCTGATCAAGGTAGACATACCTATTATGGAAATGAAGGTTTTTATAGTGGATCTAAGTGAAATGTACCTACACGGAAATGTGACACCATATTTATGGGTAATGTGTTTGGAATATTTTATCTAGTAGGAGATGTAGAGTCTATGTTTTATAACTGAACTCAGTTTCAATAGTTACTCACTAATGAAGCTCTATGATACTCTGGATGGTAGGTCAAGGTTGTACGACAATATCATTCTGATTATATAAATCCATGTACCTTCTTGATTTCTAAGTTTAATAAATTTTTTTATTAATATTGTTTCATTAGTTTTTTCATATTTCATGGATGTGCTTACTAATTGTTAGAGTGTTTATGAATTAATTATATGAATAATTGTACTAAAAATATGAAATATAGTTGTTGGAGGCTAGGGTGGGTGGTTGTTGAATGGTTAATGATAACCATGAAATGACATTATGTGTTGGGGAGTATCTTGGTGTACGGTTCCTAATACCCTGTGGATCTCCATAGTAGGCCATGCAAATCATAAAATAAATTTTATCCCAGGATATAAGTTTGGTGCATGATTTCCCTAACCATTCACCCAAAACAAGTGAAATGTGGGTTTGTTAAATAGTGGAATATACTGGGTTATCACAAACATTACCATGTTATGCAGCTCAATTGAGTGAGGTTCTAGATCCTTAAATTTTGGGAGTAGAAAAGTTGATACATGGATGAACAAACCATGTATTCTAACTAATTTATAATAAATATAAATTTCTCAAAATTAACTATTTATATTTTAAATTAAAACCCCCATTTCCTTTTCTAATTCGACCATACAACTCCAATTTGAGTCATCATTATCTCCCTCACATTTTTTAGTCAATTATCTCATGAATCATTGATAAATCAAGCATTGTCTTTTCTTAAGATACCATTGTTGTAAGGATTAAACTGAAAAATAATTCTTTCATAATATATATCACTACTTAGAGTCCTATTGCTAATTTTATATTTATACCGCACTTCATTGTTTTCATTTTCTTCTTTTATTTCCATGATTTTAACACAAATAAATAGTTGAATTTAAATTATTTTCCTTATAAAAACTAAATATAGGATGTATTTGAACTATCTATTATTATATCGCTTGTTTTTAGTTGTTTTATAGTGTGGTTAAAATGATTTACACAGATCTTGATCAACATTATTAATAAAATTAAATAATAAATTTTTTTAAAAGTAGTCAATGTGAGAGTATAAAAAATAATCATTTGGAGAATGTAATTTTCTTTAAAATGATTAATGATTAAAATTGGTTAGTTCTTGTTTCATATTGGTGAGAATTATCCTCTAATATACTATAAGGATGTTTGTGTTATCTAGAAAAGAGTTTTTAACCCCACGTTTATAGAAAAAAATATAATGTTTCCTAGAATAAAGTATCTTGCTGCCTTTTTCATGAAGATTATTACATTTTCCCTCAGCATAATTGTATTTACTAATGATTCAAAGTGATTAGCACTTGTTTTGTGATTGGGAGGTTCTCCCCATGAAATCAAAACGATTTTTTTATTTACTTGCTGGTACTGTCTTCCTAATAGCTTTATATGTTTGGATTTTTATTTCCTATTTGGATAATAACCCCTAGGTTGTCAAATGGCTAATTCATATTTTTTTATGGTATTAGATTACACCAACTAGTTCCAGATGAAGATAACTTATTCAGATATATCAATAATTGTTGTATGTAGCCATGGTATATCAAAGGTGTTGCCATAGAACCCTTACATCTATGAAAGTATTTTATAATAATTCCATTTTTTATTATGATCATCTACATGAATCATTATTTTGACTATAATTTCTCAGAGATTTCATTATTAGTGGTCTAATGAGTCATACACATACCTTGATCAGAAAACCATCTATACATGAGATAAAATTATGGTTACAAGGAATGAAAGTTGAAAATTTACCTTGATAGAATATTGTTATGTCACTGTCCCATATAATAGGAGATGTGATTCAGTTAAAACTCAAGAGAAGTTTTGCAGGTTTTCTATATTATGTCTATTTTAATTACTCATACAAACTTGTTGTATATGAAACACCAACATGGGATCCTAACATGCATTGTATTCCATGTATGAACTATTAAAAATCAATTTATATATATAATAATTTATTAATTATTTATTGTTACTATCCTCATTGTCTGTAATCTTAATTTAATTTAGGTTTCTGGTTTCTGAGACTCGATCTTCAATTATAATAAGAAATTCATTATAATGATACAAAAACACGTTAATCATATATTTAATCAAGAATTTTATTTAAAGTTATGTTACTGAATTTTATAAATATAATTTAATGAAATAAATTTATATTTATAATTATTCATGTCAATTTTAACAAAGGGTAATGTTTTATGTTTTTAATAAATAAAATATTTTTGGGTTAATAGTGAAAAATATTAATTTTACAAAAGATATGACTTTAAAAACTATATAATGATATTTTTATAAAAAGAAATTTTATAAATTAATATTTATAGAATAAAATTAGATTTAATATGATATATTATAATTTTAAAAAAAATAACGTTTAATATAGTAACATGTGTTTTACCTTTCTAAAATCTAAGTAAGATTTTGGTTCAAATATAAGATTTTTTATGTTATTAAACTATAATCATGTATTTAAAATGGTATAATATATTTTTGTTTTTTAAGAAAAGTATATATCAATTTAATTTTCATAATCCAATTCATCCCATTCTATGAAATATTATAATTTTTTTAGGTAAAAACATTTTTATTCTTAATAAAAAAATATTTTGAAAAACAATTTATATTTCATGTTACACACTTATATTAATAATAATTTCTAAATAATCTTATATTTTAATATTTTATAAAAGTTTAAATATTTAAAATAAAAATAATTAATATTTTGAAAAAAATCAATATTAATTTTTTTTCATAATGAATATTTGAAAAAACAATTACTGCCACAGTTTGGGATAAAATAGGCTTTCATAGGGTAATACTAAGAGATAAAAGTAAAAATTAAATTATAAATTCTATAAATTTTAATAAACGAATATATTTTTATCATATAATATATTAAATTTTAATTAATG
Source organism: Viscum album (assembly GCA_963277665.1). Taxonomy (NCBI): domain Eukaryota; kingdom Viridiplantae; phylum Streptophyta; class Magnoliopsida; order Santalales; family Viscaceae; genus Viscum; species Viscum album. Next base: position 735,815,471 of record OY728146.1, on the reverse strand, counting down.
GTTATTTGGTTCAACCTTAAAATTTTGACATTATACTTTTCAGGTATTTTCTATGTGTGTTTTTCATTTAATTATAAAGGGAACATCTTATCCTCACTTTTTGACTATAATTAATATATCTAGCTCAAAAAATCTATACTCAATACCTTCATAATTTTAATCTATATTTTTAATTATTTGTTATTCTCCTAGTTCCATCCAAACAATTCATAATTTTTAAGACCTATAAGGACTCTCAAAGAAGAGATATTTATCTTTAAGGATTTTTTAATGTTTCTTTCGTTATATAATTCATAAAAAACATATTCTTCCATAATAATATAATTTCCTAAATACAATAATTATTACTATATATTATTTTTAATATGGGTAAACCATTTTATCCACTTTTCGATCTTATTGAAAATTTAAACATCACTTGTGTGTACATACGCGAAATTGTATCCATGTTGGTGTGTATTTTTTTTTCACGACATTACATGGATAAGTATATATATGAAATAATTATATATATATATATATATATATATTATATGTGTGAAATAATTATTATTCTAAAAATATAATTTATCATCTACTTTTTGAGTGGCTCTAAGAACCACTTCTTGTTTTTTAATAAAATATATTACATCGATATTAATTTTTGATTTTATTACGTTAAAAAGTATATTATTTTTCTTCTTATTATTTTTGTCTTTATAGTTATTAGTAAATTAATAAAATTAATTGTTTTATTTTATTTTATATAATACATAACTAATTATTATCATTATATTTTTTTCTTATATTTTGATCATGGTAGACTTTAAATAGACATTACTTTGATTCTTATATAATTTAGTTTTTCATTTGATTATTATCTTATTTTATTATAAAATGATTCTTAACATTTATTTTATATTATTATAATTTTCATAAAATTACTTTAGATCTCATTTTTTTCATGATCCAAAACATGATCTATAATATTCATGTAGTGTTCCTGGGATAAATGTTTCATATAGGACTTTTAAATATTATTTAATCAGTTTTTATATTATTCACCACATAGTTGAATTGAAATCTATATAGCCAAATGTTAAACCACATAATTAATTTATAAAGCAATTATCTGATTTTATAGAATCAGTTACCATCTATATTTTGACAATATATTTGGATACAAAATAGTAAATAGGTTTACTCATATTGAGATTGAACTTGGTTTTCTATGACATATGGATCTAACATTGTTTTAGGCTTTAATTTGATATCAGGACCATTCCCATTTCTGACACCTCAACTTGAAGATGCCTCTATATTGTATAGAAAGTCCAAACAACTGCATCAAGGCACAAATTTCATAACACAATGTTCTTGAATAAGAGTCAATTGACTAAAAATTTTTTTTTGGCTAAGATCCCCTTGGATAATAGAGAGAAGGTATTGAATCATAAAGAGGAATGTAAATACCCAAACCATAATTGAAAACTTCTTTATCTTAAAATTTTACCCATATAGGGTATATTGTGATAAAATTCGATTTTTCCTTAGTTATTTTATAGATGGACGCAATTTTTGAGAGGCTGTACATGTGTTAAAACTCGATTTTTGGTTTTTATTAACTTCTAAAATGTCACATACCAGTGAATATAGATGATTTAGAAGAAGTATATCTTTTATATGGGGTTTCCACAACAGGATTTGTTTTCGCGTTGGGTGTGGATACATTATTTTTTTGTTCCATAGTTTAAAATTAACAATGATGGAATGGGTCTTTGGATTAATTTCATAAAATCTATGAGCTTTTCTAATCGAAAAATGGATTCTCATTTCAACACATATGAGATAAGAAATACGTATATTCATGATTGGGGAGGGTTCCATGGATTGAATTGGATATTTTATCATCTGAAAATTTTGTTTTCCATAGCTTCTAAAATAAGAGTCCTTATCAATATGTAATGAAAAATATAAGATGTCACTTTTTGAACAATTTCTATGGATAATGTTGAAATTTATTTGACCAAAAATACAAAAAATAAGGTGTTTTTATGAAAATTATCTAATGATATTAGCATTAGTGTTGAATATGAAATGTCTCTAAATTTTTCCTCTGATTGTAAAAGAATAGAATGTGAATTAAATAGTGCATAAAGTATTTCACTTGGTCAATTTTCTACCTTCAGTGAAATGATGCCTATATATGAAAAAATATATTCAATATGTATAATCGATGTGTTCATATTTTTGGTGCCACTTAAATAAACCGAGATTTACATAAAACATTTTTTTAATTGTATGTACTTTCTTTTGGACCACTAGATCAGTAGAATCATCCTAGACCTTTGATGTATTTTTATTTTTATATATGATGAGACAGTAGCTATTGGGAATGATTCTATTTTAATGAAATATTTTTATTCATCATAGGTGTAGTCTCTATAAAAACCATTGAAGAATACATGTAGGATAAACTTTTTGATAATGGGGGACTATATTGAAAGGTATATGATCCTTTTTAAGAGGTTCCTCTTATAAATCTTATAATCCCATCTAAATAATCTGACATTCCAAGATATATATATAATTTTTTTCTAGGTTCACATAATGTGTAGGATGAGTAAATATAATTTCTAGTTTCACTAATAGAATATAATCTCCAACATGGTGTATAAATTGTAGTTGGGAAATCCATAGTGTCAAAATGTTCCAAAATGAATGGATGTGGTCAAAATGGAGATATAAAAAAATGAATCGATGATAAACCTAGATAAATGATATTGTTTGATATTTATGTGAAAACAATTATTGAACTTATCTCAAACATCAAGTAATTAAGAAAAATTTGAGGATTTATAGGTTAATGTGGAGAAACCTCATACCATATTGAAGATTACATGTATAATGGAATTGAAAAGCATAAAGATATAATGTTACAAAAGTAAAAAATAATAGATGATAAGAGTCATTCACTCCTTATGAAAATAGAATTACAAGAAAAGACTACTCAATTAATAAAACCATGTGGAGCATAAGGTCCCCTACAATTGATTATATATTCATGAATAACACGAATTGGTATGACACTTTATGTGAAGACTCTGATTGGGATGATAATGGTGTTTCTTATACGAGTGATCTTGATGTTTAACATTTTCCATTTAAGCATTCTATTTCGTGTGAAATCCAATTATGATTAATGAAGATATACATTTTCTTACCCCTTACTGTTTCATTTCACTTCACTTTTTAATATTTTTTATGAAAGGTGATATGACCGAAAATTCTTTATTATAAGTCCTAATACATTAATTAATTTCCATGTTTTATTCTCAATAAAATAATTAATAATTTAATATTATATCTATATTTATATATCATATATTTATTAGGGTAGATTTTACAAAGACTTTAAATTGATTAATATATAATTCAGATTGGCATAAGTTTATTATCGAATGTTTTTATTAAAGTAATATTATCTTTGATGATATCTTATTATTCATTACATAAAATATTATTATATTTCACATATATATTGAGAAAAAAATGTTCTATATATTTAACATTGATTCCATAGGATAAATAAATCCATTGGAACATTTAAATATCATTTATACATGTATTTTTACTTTTCACTATGTAGAAGAATTGAAATTTATATATCCAAATGAGAAACCACATATGAAAATTATGACTAATATAGATTATTTCCAAGAAATGGATAAATTTTATATATTCATGATATCATGAGATATTGATCCATATATTTGAATTTTTATATTCAATTTGGAGGAAATAAATATATACATTTAATTTTAAGAAATAAAAATATGAATCTATATCTAAAATGAAAAAAATTAGTTTTAAATCACTGTATGTTTTCAGTGTAATTTTTCCTTTCAGAACTATTTCTCTACTATAATTTTGTGAATTTTTTCTATAATTTTCTAAATAACGAGTAGCTTTATTTTATAGAAATTAAATGAAAATTTTCAAATATAAGTCAACTATCTCAACAGACAATTCTTCCATTTAGGATGTCTATTTTAGGTCTAAAATTTTATATTCCATTCTATTTTTCAATATTATGGAATCAATTACATGAATTCAACTACATGATAAACACAACTTACTTGAGAACTGAATATTTGGCTATTTTTCTACAAGAAATATATTTCTAATGTAAATTATTTTTCTTCTTAGTGAAAATTTGTTACAGGATTTTTCTTATATGAAATTTCTTTATAAATTCCATTACAAAAATCAGATATGCTTATTCATTTATGTGTATTCTACGATGTTTATTCTGTTATATAACTCAATAGTTTTATTTATATTATCAAAAAATGATTCAATAATTTTCCTATATTAATCATCTATATAAATTATATATGTGAATTTTCTAATGTAATTAATCAAGATTAAAAAAGTTTTTCAAAAAACTAGAAATATGATCCATTTTACATATGTTTTATATTTAAATTTTATGAAATATTATTTTGAATACTTTCAATGTTTTTTTCTGAAATTAGTAATAAATTATAGAAAAAATATAAAAAAATGTTTTATAATTTTTAATGAATAATTAAATATGAATCTCGTGGGATTTTTCTTGAAATAATATTGATGCTGAAATTTTCAAACAAGATATATCTAAATTCAAATCAATTAAAATATGATGAGTTTTTCTCAACTATTGTGAGATTTCTTTAAAATATATTAATATTCTCTATTAAGTAATTCATTAATTATTCTAAACATTTTATCTAAAGAATGGTCATGTAGATATTAATTCTATCTTTTTATCAATTCTTGAGTAGTATGAATGAATTCAAACCGAAATGTTTAAATTTGAATTGTTTTTGAAAATAGATAGTCAGTATCACATAAATTATTGAAGAATTAAACAGAATTTATAATTAATATTTTTTGATATATTTATATATATATATATATATAATTTTTTTAGTCTCCCAATAATTGTTTTTATATTTAATGATTTTTAATTTTTACTATATAAATAAAATCTTCCTCCCCATAAAAAATTTATCATTTGAATTTATAAATTTTAATCATTGATTTTAAGTGGGTAAAATATTCATTACAATATTGGGGGATAAAATTACAAAATAATTCAGTTAAGAGATGTAAAAAATGATTATACATTATTTACTATGTGATTTGTATTTCACAACTAAGTCTTGGTGCTTTATTTTTCATCTTCCTGATGAAGTAAACGTCTAGTTGTCCCAGATTAGTTGTTTCAACAACTTTCCATGCCTAAAAACTAACATATCCAAATTCCAATATATTCATTAATGTTCATTCAAAAGGATAAACTAGTTTTTTTATTTTATTGTACTATAATATTCCAAGCTCTATTGTCTCACATGTGAATATTTTAGAGGGTTGTACTAAGATACATAATGTTTTTATGTGTTTAGTTCATCCCCATAAATGGATAGTTTACGCATAAATCATAAAATAATATATTAAATAAAATCCCGTATAATATTTATGGTTTAGCCTCTCACGTTATAATTCTGATTTTATATTGAACCATAACATAGAATGGTTTGGACTAATCATTTCAATAAATTTGTTGGGTGTGAACCTATAAATGACTGAATTAGATTTTATACATTAAAAGTACAGATTTATTTATAATATCATAAATGCATTGGGAAATGGGGTGAGCCTATAGGTGTGAAAATACTACATGTAAATTGTTGTAACTCTCATTCAAAAGTGAAATACAATAGTGTGTTCCATCTCACTCAATTTGTGAGAGGGATGAATAATAGAGAATGCTCATTTAGATTCTAAAAAATGTAAAAGTATATGGTGTTCATATTTTCTATTTTTAGATTCTTTTCTCTATCATTTCTTATATCAATTTGGAGGAATTGTATCATAATTTAATAGATCAAATTTTTCTCATAATGTTTAAAGACTGATTAATTTTTTATGAAAGACAACTCACACCCACTGTTCTATTCCCATCACCTCTCTAGGGTTAAAAAATTTGAATTAGATCCAATACCTTTTAGTTGTCGAGAACAATAATTTTATATTTGGATACCAATAATTTGGTATTAGAGTATGTCTTCTATAAGTATATGTGTAGATTGTTGATTTTAATGATACTTAACATATATCAACCCAGTTTTTCTATGAGTTGATATCCACTTACTTTTTAATTTAACACTTTTTTGACCTAATAGAAATGTTAAATGAGGATATCAGTGAAAATTGGGTGATTGGGGATTGATTGGAGACCCAAACCCTTTCCAATGTAAGAAATCACTAGGCCACATGGTTAATAGATACTATAGTGACCAATCCTCATTGGTCTTCTAATTGTGTGCGGTGTTAAATGGGTATAAGTGGGATACATAGTTAGATGAAATTTTTCCACATAGTTTTCTTTCACATGGATGATCATTGAATTTTAAAATAGGTAAATAGCATGTTTTATGCCTGGTTTGTGAAACCATGTGCATGAAACATGTGATGGTGTATTAAGGTTGCACATAGAACACAATTGGTGCATGGTTTGGTCAACCATGGGGCCAAACTCTACAACACAAATTTATTGGCTGATTTTACCATATTTCTATTTAGTACTTATATGTTTTAATAATCCTTTATATTTTAATCTTCTAACATATAACTGTACCTATATCTCATATTTTGAGCTCCCAAGCCTCCATTAGCAAGATTATTTGATATTTCATCTATCTGAATACTAGTTCAACATATGTTTGTCTTGTTAAACAACTATTGGTATGTTCTCCATATCTTAGTCTTGATTATCTGCTTCTATTATCCTCAATAAAGATATTTTTATACATGATAATATTCTATATTTTAAATATATTTTTTTAAGATTCTCTATATTCATCCATTCTATACAAAACCAAATTTCGATACTATATGTGTTATCTTCTATATGAGTAAGGTTGTTGGTCTAATATTTAACCCTCAATGTATTTATTTTTTGTATTATTGGTTGTGTTACTCATTCCATTTTCACATTGAATATCCCCTAAATTGAATCTATCATAAATTGGTTTCCCTGTTATGAAACCTAATGAGCATATTAAGTGCAAAGAGATGATTGAGGTCGTCAACCACTACATGTTACTCCCTTTTGGGTGTGACTTGATATGACTAATTTAATTTCAATTTATAAAAATTAAAACAACCATCAGAGTTTTTAGTTCTATTTAATATGATAACATCATAAGATATGATGGGTTATTTTAGTTTTTGAGCATGGATGAAAAAATATCAAATTGTATTAAATTGATTAGATCTGAGTGGTACACCCACGTCACATGAATAAATAGTACAATGGTTACAACCTTCTTAAATATAAATTCTATTGGATTAGGAAAAATCTATTGGCTTGTTTTAAATCCTCTCATGACATGTCACTATTATAATAAATGTGAATAATGTCCGATATGTTTCATGATAAATGATAATGGAATCCCTTATACTATTGTTATTTATGATAATAGCTTCCCTTATACTGTTGTTATATAAAATTTATTTATTCTTTTTGATTTTGTGATTTAGTTGTATGGTTACCCTACTGATATGATTCGATCATTACATCCCAATTGATATGAATAAATCTCAGCATCCATATTGTTGTGATTTGATCTTGGAAATCATATGGATATCATTCTGGAAAAGGATACCCATATGAATATGACATATAAAAATAACGAATCTTACAATGATGACCCATGCATAAGGAACATATTATTATGATATTTGGAGTAGAGTAACATATTTTATTGATATTGTGAATGGTGTCCTAGACACTGTTTAGACAAATTCTTTTTCCCATGGATACCTCAATTATACATCAGGTATAGTTTTTTATAATTATCCACACATATAGTTATAGATGTATCTACTTATACAGAAAAGATATATGTATAAATGTGGTTAGTTATTTAGAGAATATCTAGATTAGGCTGAAATAGGTATTGTCAGTCTGGTATCCTTTAGAAACCTTAGATGACCCTTTATAGCTATCATCACTACCTAACATTATATTTTCACACTGCACATATTATACGCAATGACTAGATATTTATTGTCATAATTGGGGGTATCCTATTGACTTTATATCTCACCATATCCTAGCTTCTGATGGTACCTGTGAAGATTATGATGATGTAAGGAGTGATGAGGCAGGTACCCAGTTTCTGATATATGATATTTTTATCACACAGGATTAGGGAATCACATGGATGATATTTCGATCATGATACTGTTGAAGATGGACTTTTTAAAAAAAAATTATTTTGATACATATGCCGTTTTTTTTTCTTGTTTCATTTTTATATATACATGATGTTATATAATTTTATATATGAATCTTGATATTTTTGTTGTTTTTTGGAAATTACATTTTTATTTTTACCATCTAAATACAATATTTGTTATTCTTCCTCTATTTATGTTTTTATTTCACATATGTGATACACTATTCATGGGGTTATAGTCTTCCCACATTAGTATTAAGCCTCCTAATTGATTTTATATAGAATATGTCATATAGGGAGGTGGTCCTGAATCAATGTGGCCAACGATATTTGGCAACTATTTAGTGTCAACATGGTTGAGGTGTTAGAAGGTTGTATAAGATAAATTTATTTTCTGTAGTCATATCCTTCAGTAATGTTATAGATGATATTTGGAAATATTAATAATTTTTAAATTAGTTGTTACTTGGAGTTTCAAACCCATTTACATAGAATAAACAATTTAATAGGCATGGGACATGATGTTGTGTGTAGTTTTTATAGGAGAATATTTGATTCCACAGCTGAGTGGCATACACAATATCTAATGGTTATCATTATGATTGATGATTTTATTTTATCCTGGGGTCAATAACACATGGAATAAATTATCATGAAACATTTTAGGAACATTAAATATTAATCAATAATTAATTAATCCATTCCACATTTACAGTCTACATTTGTATCATGTAGCATGCTTTATTCCCTTAATTGTTATATACCTGAATTGTTCTAACATTTCAACCTGGAAATTTATAAGTGAGTGGTTCTGATTAACTAGAATCCATAATTCAATTTATATAGAGTATTTTCCATTATAAATTGGAATTAGTGATTCATATATTTAAACCCAATAATGATAATTTCTATATTAATTATAATGAGAATAAATTAGATCGAATTATAAAATTAGATGTCACTGTATAATAGGGTTTTCAATTTATAATTAAAATGGTGATTTCCATTATAAATTGAAATTTACACTATGTAGTTGGAGAATTTTGACATATAAAATTGATATTCAACTAGAACTGACTATAGTAGTGTTTTTTAGGAAGTGTCTTAGGTTATCTATAATTGTTCATGTAGCCCAGATTGTGATTTACAAAAAATAGAGTGGTGTGACTGTTACATTGAAAGTCTTGTACCATCTATGATATTTATAGTTATTAAACCCTATCTGATGTGTGTGATTGGAAATTATAGATGTATTGAACAAAAAATCTTCTAGACACACTCTAGGAGGGTGGTGATGACCATGATCTATAGGTGGTGGCCCCTGATCTAGTAGTGATACACACAGTAGTGAAACCTTTGGCACCGCCTATTATCCTAGATGAAGGTGATGATATCTGGTTTAATAGGGAGTTTCTATAGTTTTTAAATAATATAAAGGGATATCTATGACCTTCTTTTTATATGGGAGAGTATATGTTAGTGTTTCAGCAATAACATCGAACTAATTTTTTAGTGTATGGTCGACACCATGTTGTAGATTTATGGATGGATACCATCTTATCTATTTTAATGATTCTTGAGACACCATTAGAGAACTTGTTGATTCAAACTACTTATATGATTCATGGAATCTCCAAAAACTAGTTGGATTTCATAATTTGTTTGGAAATATCTAGAAGTGATTTGGTTTTATTGAAAATATAGGTTCTATTATTATTTCTTCACTAAGACCTTGAGGGATTATTGTTCTTGTGTGTTTATGAAAATCAGACAGATTTATATGTTTTTATAGACAATTAATATCCTTTGACAGATCTTCTATGCTCGGTAAATTTAAACACAAAGAATGAGCTAGTATATTATAGATAATTAAACGATGGTCTTTGGAATCAATTTATTCTCAGGTGAATGTATGGCAGTTGACTGTAGTATCTCATATAGTTATCTATTCTCCCATAACTAAGTGGAACCGGAGTGAAAATGATGGTGTGAGGCATAGTGGTTAAAAATCACGATAGATTATTAGTCATACTAGTGTTCTGAGGTTGTTTTTTAAGACATAATGTATGTGAATCAGAAGAAACCTAAAACCCACTAGAAGTTATGTTGGTTTTCACTTATGTGGGAAGATTGTGCATAAGAAGACCCAGTGTCCAAGAGACCCCATTGAGTTTTAAGGATGCCATATGTTGGGGAATCATAAATATTTTTTTAAGACCGTCCCATCTCTACCAATATGATGAGGATATATATTAGCTCACCTTTTATAATTGGGATTAGAAGAAGCTCTCAGGGTAGGAAACTGGAGTACTACTAGATGCAATGGAAGGGTATTAGGGTTTGGTCATGGTAGTCATCATCAGATAAATAATTGCAGTAGAGAGGACCTGATCAGTGTAGTCAGTTTGATGCATAGGGTCACATATCAATCAAAATATGTCTATTGAATCCTATTAAAGTTGAGTATGGTGTTGGGATATGTATTATTCAGGTTACTATTCGAGTATACTGTAAAATAGTTTCTTTTTTATTATATACAGGTGAATCTCAATATTTTATCTCTATCGCTTTTATGGATATCATTTGTATTGATATGGAGTATTTCTATGTATTTATGAAACATGATATACTTTTCGGTATATTATTAGAGTTATTATGCTAACACATGTAATTTCCCCATGAGATAAGAAACCATCGCTTCTTATAGAACATTTTTTGATATGAGATTAAAAGCTTCAATTTCATGTTTGGGATAGGCTGGTTGGTTTACTATCATGATTATGAGGAATGATATCAGTGTACATTCCTTTTTATTAGATGGAAACTATAGAGTAAGAAGAACTCCTAAAGTAGAAAGTTGATTTAGAAGCTGAGGGTTTTATATAGTCTAATACATCACCCTGTGGTTTTATAGTCCTTTTCAATAATAAGGTAGAAAAAAACACTCAGGCATTTTAATGATTATAGAAATTGAACAAGTTGATGGTGAAGAATATTTATAACTTACCTCAAATTAATGATATCATTGACAAGATCAGAGGTGGGATAGTTTTCTCAATGATCGGCCAAGATTTGGTTGTCATCATGTGCATTTCAAGCCTTCATATATTCATCATAGAACATTTCATAATATTTATGGTCAATATAAGTATCTAATTATATACTTTGGTCTCATGAGCGGGCATTCCATTTTCATGGAATCGATGAATTAAATTTTCCACTTATTTTATGTTTCATTTGTATTATTTTTTTGGATGACATATTAGTGTATACACACACTTGAAGAACCAATGATAAACATCTCAACATCATTTTGAATACATTGAGTGAGAATTATTTATATGATGAGATACTAAATTTCCAGTATTGGATCAATGGGTTCACTTCCTAAGACATTTAATCTCAGTGGTATGTGTATATGTTGTTCTTGAGATAGTTATAACTATCGTTACATAGAAGAATCCAAAGATATTATTTGAAATATGGAGTTTCTTGGGGTTGGATTGTTTTTATAAGTGCTTAATAATAGACTTCTCACACTAATAAAAACAATATATGAAAATGAATAAGAAGGGTGTGATTTTTATATGTCCATAATCCTACAAGATTTCATTTTAGATGAGGAATGTTAGACTAACTAAAATTTTGGTTATGATTCTTATAGAGATTGGGTGAAGCTATATAGTTAATTAATATTCATTATCTATCCTGATATGTTTAGTTTTTATTTATAAATATTGAGTCATTTTCTAATTGGTTACATCACTTGAGGCATCACTAGCACAATTACACATTGCACATTCTACAGTTGGTACCTGTTGTTCAAACCATGTTTTGTTAAGGGAATTACCTTAGGAGAGAGTGTTTTGATGAATTTACATAGAAAAAAATTATCATGTATATTTTCACATAGTGTGACATGAACTGTAGGTAGAGAAGGTGGGTAGAATACGTATAGTTCATTGACCATGAACTTGATTATATGCTCGAGAATGGAATACCAGTCACTGATGCTATGAGCAAGAGGACATAATACTAGGTAGTTTAGTAGGCTAGTAGTGAGTTGTAGATTATGGAATTCTTTAATAATAAAATCATACAGGTTAAATACCATCGTAGATATTATTTAAGTGAATAATTATTAGTTACCTCTTCACTTATGGAGAGAGTAAAGATGAGGCAGTTTCAGACCCTAAAGGATCGTATCTATGAGAAAGTATTTCTGGTGAGGACACACCTATAGATTTTTCTACCAATGAAGATAAAATCTTATTTATATGTTGTCACATATAGGTTCTTATAGATATGATAGATGATATTATGTGAGATTCATATTCTTCCCAAATGAAATAAATCCAAGTCTCTCCATGATGTATTAGGAAATACACTACAAGTATTTCAGGTGAGAGATAAAATGTAATATAACCTGTCTTACCACTAGGTGTTCCACATTTTAGTTGGTAATTAAACAGATCCATGGAAAATCTGGGTATTAAAATTTTTTATCAGCCCAATAACATAAATAGCATGAGGTTGATATTGATTTTTGGATGCATTACCAAGTTCACTTTTAGGTAATAATGTGTTTTTTGTATTTTTTGATCGATTGGAAAAGGAAGTCCACTTCCTTCCAATCCAAAAAACATTCTCCATTGATTAGCATAGAAGACTATATTTTTTTTCAATTATACGACTACACGGAGTCCCTTGTACTATCATTTTATACATTTATGGTTATAAATATCAATTCACTAGTAGGGATAACCGAGAGATATGGGTACACAAGTGATTCTGAGAACAATATATTACCATCAGACTGATGAACAGTCTGAACATACAATACAGGTGTAGGAAGACAATATATGAGTAGGAAACCATGAGTTTAGTTGTTCATGGAAAACCATATCACACTCATAAATTTTTACTACAATAATAGCTTCCAAGAGATTCGTCTGGTTGATACTTTTGAGGAGATATATGGTAGTCCAGGCCAGTCACCTTTATGATGACTAGGGGAAGAGGAGGTGCTGCTACTTGGTCCTCATCTCCTAAAGTTGAATTTTGAGGAGGTTCATCTATTTATTAAGAATATATCTACATATCAGTATAAATAGAATTCAAATGTGGATTTCTACCAACAAACTCTAGGGTTTATGAATGGTAATCATTTTTCCTTATAGGTATCATCCATAAATGGGTATATATGGAAATAGAGGCATGAAAAGTTGTCACCAATCTTTGTTAAAACTTTTGAGATGTAGTATAGAGTCATTACAATAGCTTATTAGTTTTTGTTATCATAGAGGTGGTATTCCATGCACAACATTTTCCATGATTAATAGATTTTCATTTAACATGCCAATCCGTCTCAAAATTTTGAACCCGAGGATGTTGAGAAAGATATTGTTGATTTTTTTGAGGAGTATCCAATACACATCATTTATTAGAGCTTGATGTCTCTATAAATTTAGTATATCACTTTTTTATGAGTGATATGCAGTCACATATTAGTATAGGAAGAGACTTTGTAGAGTTTGGATGATGTATGTGGTCAGGGGTCAGATTTATTCTCAGTCATCATTCTACCACCGTTCGATGGGAAACATGGGGATGAGTTTCTTTATTAAGGGGTGACTATAAGAATTCATTTTTTCTATGAGTTATGGATACCTCATGTTCCAATTTAACATAATGGTTTTGACCAAATATTAATTACTAGTGATTCTATGATGTAAATGAGGGTGTTTGGGACTTGTTCAGTGTCCAGAACCCAAGTCGGTGGAAGAATTTATAGTGCCTCACAGTTAAAAGAAACCATGTATACCAATTAAAAAAATTTCTCCTAATTTTAAGGGGTGATAAGGGAGATTATGTGGGCCCCACTATTTGTTGAAATACTGAAACTCATAACACATAAACGTGTGGGTGATCATTAGTTTTTAAAATAGAGGAATAGAATAGTTTTTTAATGGTTTCAAAAATGGGCCCATAAACTGTGGATGGGGGTATTAAGTAGTGCATGGTGCATAGTTGGTGCACGTTCTGGAAAAATTTGTGACCAAACAATGTGACCCCTTATTTTTGGTTCATTTAACCATTTCCCCTATTTTGGGTTATGTGTTTTAAAAATCCATTCTAGTTTCATCCTATAGAAGATATAGGAAACTCCTTCCTTCCATTTGAGATCCCAATCAAAAATCACATAGGTTCATTACTATTTCATCAATTTGGGATCTGATTCATCATTTTCTGGTATCATTGGATGGATCTCAATAATTTCTCCACATTGTAGTATCATTTATCAAATTCTCTTCTCCCCTAAAAATTTATTTTTATATATTATTGTATTGCTTATTTTCAAGATGTTAATCAATTATACTATTTTCATTCAATATTGACAAAATATCCAATACTAGGTGATTTATACTCTATATAAATATGGTTGGTGTTCTAGTATTTATATATCAATTTTGGGATGCTTTACATTATCTGTTTTGTGCCGCATGCTTGTTTCACCATGCGTTGACATTTAATTTAATCATTGTAAATGTTATTTCCATTTTATAGAACCTAAAGACCTCATTATTTCCCAAGAGATGATTGAGTTCATAAAACCCTATGAATGAAAGCCATTTGGTTCGATATTGAAATTAAAAATTGGTGGTCATTACCACATAACCAAAACTACCATCAGTGTGTTTGGTTGTATTTTATATATAGATATCATAAATGATAAAGGTTAATTGTAGTGGTTTATAATGGATAACACAATTAACATATTATGATGAGTTAACAAGATGTGATTCCTATGACGACATCAATTGATTTAATAGGCCAATGGTTGTTCACATACAAAGTTAAATACAATTGATTTATGAACTATATATTTTATCATATTAAAGCCTTTCACAACTTGTAATGGTTTTGATAAATTTCCATGATGGAGCTTATTATTCATTTTATAAAAGAAATGATTACCTTATAATATTTTTATATAAAAGAATGTAATATATTTTACTTTTGTTATATATTAGCATGACATCCCTTATGTTATTATTATATATGGGCATGGTGACTTTACTAAATGGAATCAGGTATAATGTACCTATCGATATGATATTGGAATGACAACCCTATAGTTATGATGCATGCAAAGTAACCTAGTTGATATGATACTGGGAATTAAGAATAATCTAAATATGATATATTTGAATAATTACCTTTACTATGATGATTCAATCATCACAACCATACTCTTATGAAACATGGAATAGATTTTACTATTCATAAGATTTTGGTAATGGAATCCTATAACACTTGTGAGACACATGCTACAACCCATGGATTGATGGGTTACACATCCGGTCCTAGCCAGTAGTAGTATCCATACACATGGTTGTAGACATCAGTACATATACAAATTATAAACATCTATACTCATAAATAGTTGTATATAGATTATTTTTCTTAGGCTGAAGCTGGTTTTTTCAGCTTGGTTCCCTTAAAAAACTAGAGACAATCCATTACTTATTTTTTACTAGTTAGAATTTTATATATATTTATATATATATATATATATTCTTCTCATATTATCTACAATGAATATATACTTATAAACACTATTTTCTATGACCAACAGAGTTTATCCCACAACCTATATGGGCATCGATGGTAACTAAGTAGATTAATGTGATATAGGTAAGGATAGAGGAAAACACCCAATTGTTAATACAATATTTTTTCGTTTCATGGGATTAGAGATGCAATGCACCAAGTTATGTCATGTGATCCAATTAAATATAAACTTATGATCTTTATTTCTTTTGATATATTTATTAAGTTTATTTAATGATACATTTTTATAGATACATTACATTACAACATTTTTATAAGATACAAGTTATTATTAAAGATGGTTAATTATTAAATATGGATGTTTAATATCTACAATCCCTATTTATTGTTCTTCCAATAAATATCTATTCATTTCAATGTTGTTCTATTCTAATCATGATGGTATAGTCTCACCACTATACCATCTTATGATCTTACTGCTAGTCAGTAGCCTCTGGTGTACGAGGAGGTGTTATTTAGTTCATGTGAACCTACTAGCTTTGGGAACTGTTTAGTAGCCAATGTGTCAAGATGTCACCTAACAATACAGTCATACACATCCATGCATTAGGAAATGATAATTGATCAATTGCGTATGTGTGGACTGCAAAGAATACAAAGTGATGTGTTTTATTTTTCATGTCCACCACTCATGGATGATTTAATATATATAAATATATGTTATTGACATCATTATTAACATTCTAGTGATTATGGAACAATGAGAAATATACAGGGATTGAAACTATTAAACCCGTACTTATATAGAAAATGAAATAGCTAAAACTTTGAAAGAATGATTTTAATAATTTATAGTTAAAAAATAAGTGATAGAGTGATCTATGTGGATCATTTAGGAAATTATATTTATTTATATATTTAATATATATAATTATTACAAATATAAATATAATAAATATATTTTAAAAGCACATGTGAGGAAATTTTAACATGAGCTATGGGTTTATCTCAAACTCAAGTTCATTTATGGAATTTATTATGGTTAGATTTCCATGGGGGTAATCATATTATATTTCAATATTAAACCCCATTTATTTTCTACTACATTTTTTATTTATGAAAAATTTAATTTTTTCCTTTTATTTTACTCTCACTATCTACTAGAAAATATAAAATAATGTTATAAATAATTGATTATTTTTTTATATTTGGTTTTTTATATTTTCTTTACATGTCCATAATTATATTTTTATGCATTCAATAATGTCTTTAATATTAACAAATTTTTTATTAAATTCATTTTTATCAATTTTTAACATTCTATACCAGGATTTATGGAAATATTCTTCTTATTTTCCTTATAAGATAATTTTTCCAAAGGTGAGAATGAAAAATTTGTTTTAATGATATCTACAGGAATGTAATTTATTCTGATATTGAAAATTATATGGAATGAATATTTATTTCAAATTTTCAATGTTTATATTCAATTATAATATTATTCTAAATTTTCATTAAATTTTATGATTTTAAATAATTGATTTCAAAATTAAAAATGTATTTTCCAAATGAAATGTTACAGTAATATTTAGAATGTAATTTCATATACATCATAATTCATTGATTAAACATATTATTTTATGAGGATATACTCTAATGATACAATCCACCATGTTTATCTATGAAGCATATGATCATGTTGTAATACTTATTTATATAGGAATGTATTAGAATTATAAATTTTATTTTTTCAATATAAATGATTATATTGATTCTTTGTTGATTTTGATTTTCATTTCTCCCAGAAGAAGATGTAGAGGACTTATTAAGCAGTGGTATGGGGCCATTATAGACAATATATTCATCAACATATCTCCTTAGATAAACTAATTTGGGTACTCTTCAAACTTTATACTTATTCATGTTAGATGTACTGTCTCATGTGCTTGATGGTATGATCATGATGTCCGACATTACACATTCCATCATTATGAATGAAGTTTCTCTTTTCCATGAGGTTATTTATATTTATATTTCATCCATGTATTTATTCCCCCTATAATGATAGTAGTCATATATAATATTTGATTAATATTTATCTCCTCTATATTAATCATGATCTTTTTATCTTATGGTAGATTCTTATATACACTTTCCCTTACTGATCATTTGAGCTCACACATTATTTTTTTTCCTTTACCTAGTATACCATCAAGGGATCTATTATTTATTTCAGGTAAACAATATAATAAATAGTCGTGTGCCTATATGAATTCTTATGTTTTACTTATTGTTTTTATATGTAATGTAAAAATTGTATATGAATCTCCTCTGTAGGACCACTAAAATATTTGATCCTTTGGGATTTAATACCATGTTTCATGTGATAATGTTGTAAAAGAACCACCAACTTTTACTTAATGGATTTTGAGTGTATGAATTTGTATAAAATTATGATTAATATAAACCAAGATAAATAGATCTTGGAAAACATCGATTAAATAACATAACATTCCAACACACTCTAAGTAAATATCATTGTATACGTTTATATAAAAATATTTGGGGAAGTATATATTTTTGGTATTTCATCGAAAATTAAACCTTTTCTATATACTATAAAGTTGATTCAATTTTGGGATTGTAGAAATCAGGTTTAATGACTCATAATGTGGTGGACTTTGTATTAAATCAATCATAATCAGTTCATTATGAGGGGACAAGACTACACACATTGATAGATACTCATGGGGGTATATTTTTGTTGAATAATAAAATCATGCTGAAACAATATAATGAATTTTAGAATACTTTTATTATTTTTAGTTTATCTCCAAAGATAACATTTTAATGATATCGATATTTTCAATGATTAAATTTTTTATTTATGTTTTGTGTTACACTTTTTTGGATTAATATTTTATGAATTAATCTTTAGAATGTTATAAGGAAATTAAATATATTCCATTATTTAAAAATATTTCCAATAAAAAGGAATGAATTATTTATAACTATACATAATATATTTTTGGATTTAACACCTAAAAAAGATAATGAATTAGGATCTAGAGCTTGAGAAATGTCTTAAAAACGTATTACAGTATTGGGGTATCAAATAATGGTTATTATTAATAACACTTCATTTACTGAGTAACATGATGATCCCGAACATGATGTACCAATAATAGAAAACTTCATCTTTAAAAAAACTCTATCATTTTCAAGACTATGTATCATTTATTATCTGAGAAATTGATCGAGTATGCATGGAAGATATTTCATGCTTTGGGATGTGGTGAAAGAGATTACTATATCATGGAATTTTATCATTATATTGTAGAATATGGTCAATAATTGCCATTGATCCATAACACTAATGAATTTGAGGAATTTTTTATTGTGAGGTAGATGTCCAAATACACGAGGTTGTTTAATCCCAACGGAGTCAAAAAAAAATTATAATAACAAATATTGTTTTGTCCTGATCTCATATAAAACATTTATTATGTATTCCTTTTTCATTATTCTCTTAAGAAATAAATAACATATCCATCAAAAACCCAAGGTCCTACAGTAATTCCATGGTTCTATAATGCTTCCCTACAAGAGAACGTTCAATATTGTTCTCTTATACTACCTATTATATGGGATTTAACATCTCTTATCCACCTATAATTCCTCTTGATTTTGTTTTATACCTTATGTTTTAGAGGGGGTTCACTATGATAACCTACATGAATTGATGGGTGTGTTACCCTTATGTAGTGAAAAAAATTCACATAAATCCTCTATAATTACATTTTAATATGAAAAATAATATAATTTGAGAAAACTCTTAAACAAATTTTAGAAATATATATTATTATTTTATTTTTGAAACCTTAACACCATCCAATGTATTTATCATATAACCATATGTACTCATCATAAGGATAGAACTCAAATATTCCATAAACATATTTCTTCAATATAAATTAATAATAAAAATATTCCATGGAATGAATATTATAAAAAATTTACAGAAAATCTTCTTCAAATAATTATTTTATTTCCCAACTTATTTCTAATATATTTTACCATTCGTTCATTTTCTTCCTGTATTGTCATAAATCATCCATGAATGATCCTAATTCATTGAAAACTATAAACTATAAATATAGGACACATATTGTGGTCTCAATAGAATTTGTGTTCATCCTTGTGTTCGTTAAAGGTAGATCACTCAATGAATATTAGATTATGTATTATGTATGGGATATATATATATATTTAATTTGATACCCCTCTATGTATGAATACCTCATAATTCTAATTCTAATGTCTTACCTTAATTATTTATGGGTGATACTCAATATTCATATTAATGTCATTACTATTGGTACATCGCTGTGTTTGGAGGCCAAAAAAGCCATTACATAGTAAGGCGGAACTATTCAGTTTAGTTTATTGGGATGGTAATGAAGAATAAAAACTTATAATTTATCAGTGTTTTAGTTACATTCATGATGTATTACAAGTATCATATTTTATTAAGTATAATTTTGATCTATCTCAACTAATGAAAATGAATGAGATTCTGCTCAAGGTAGACATACCTATTGTGGAATGGAAGGTTTTTATAGTGGATCTAAGTGAAATGTACCTACATGGAAAGGTGAAACCATATTTATGGGTAATCTGTTTGGAATATTTTACCTAGTTAGAGATGTAGAGTCTTGGTCTTATAACTAAAATCAGTTTCAAGATTTAGTCACTAATGAAGCACTATGATACTCTGGGAGGTAGGTTAAGGATATACTGCAATATCATTCGGAGTATATAAATCCATGCACCTTCTTGATTTCTAAATTTAATTAATTTTTTTATGAATATTGCTTCATTAGATTGTTCATATGTGATGGAAGTGTATACTAGTTATTAGAGTGTTTATGAAAGAATTCTATGAATAATAGTACTAAAATAATGAAATATAGATGTTGGAAGCTAGGGTGGGTGTTTGTTGAATTGTTAATGATAACCATGAAAAAACATTATGTGGTGGGGAATATCTTGGTTCACAGTTCCTAATACCCTATGGATCTCCATGGGAGGCCACGCGAATCAAAAATAAATTTTATTCATGGATATAAGTTTGGTTCATTCTTTTACATACCATACACCCAAAATAAGTGAAAGGTGGGTTTGTTAAATAGTGAAATATAATGCGTTATCACAAACATTACCATGTTATGCAGCTCAATTGAGTGAGGTCCTAGATCCCTAAATTTTGGGATTAAAAAAGTTGATACAGGGATGAACACACCAGGTATTCTAACCAATTTATAATAAATAGAAAATTTTCATAATTAACGATTTATATTTTAAATTAAAACCCTAATTTCCTTTTCTAATTCGACCATACAACTCTAATTTGAGTCATCATTATCTACCTCAATTGTTTTAGTCATTTCTCTCATGAAGCATTGATGAATCAAGGATTGTTTTTTCTTAGGATACCATTATGTTAAGGATAAAAATGAAAGATAATTATTTATTAATATATATCACTACGTAGAGTCCTATTTCTAATTTTATATTTATACCTCACTTCAGTGTTTTCATTTTATTCTATTATTTCCATGATTTTAACTCAAATAAATAGTTGAATTTAAATTAGTTTCCTTATAAAAACAAAATATAGGATGTATTTGGACTATTTATTATTATATCGCTTGTTGTTAGTTATTTTATAGTGTGGTTAAAATGATTTACTATGATATTGATCAATATTATTAACAAGATTAAATAATACCATTTTTTAAAAGTAGTCAATGTTTGAGTATAAAAAATAATCATTTGGAAAATGTATGTTTCTTTAAAATGATTAATGATTAAAATTGGTTAGTTCTTGTTCCTTATTGGTGAGTATTATCCCCTAATACACTATAAGGTTGCTTGTGTTTTCTAGAAAAGAGTGTTTAACCCCACGTTTATAGAAAAAATTATCATGTTTCCTAGAATGGAGTCTCTTCCCTCTTATTTGATAAAGATTATAAAATTTTCCCTTAGAATAATTGTATTTACTAATGATTCAAAATGATTATCACTTGTTTCTTTATGGGGAGGTTCTCCCCATGAAATCAAAATGATTATTTTTTATTTACGTTCCGATACTATCTTCCAAATAGTTCTATACGTTTTGATTTTTATTTCTTATTTGGATAACAACCCCCAGATTGTCAAATGACTCATTCATACTATTTTTGTTGTATTAGTTTGCACCATATAGTTTCAGATGAGGATAACTTATTCAGATATATCAAGAATTATTGGATGTAGCCATGGTATATCCACGGTGTCACCATATAACCCTTACATCTATGAAAGTATTTTATAATAATTCCATTATTTATTATGATCATCTACATGAATCATTATTTTGACTATAATTTCTCATAGATTTCATTATGAGTGGCCTACTAGGTCATACACATACCTTTATCAGCAAACCATCTGTACATGGGGAAAAATTATAGTTAGAAGGATTGAATGTTGAAAATTTCCCTTGATATAATATTGTAATGTCAGCAGTCCCATATAATGGGAGATGTGATTCAGCTAATACTAAAGATAAGTTTTCTAGGTTTTCCATATTATGACTATTTTAATTACTCATACGACCATGTTGTATATAAAACACAAACATGGGATCCTAACATGAATTGTATTCCATGTATGACATATTAAAAATAAATTTTTATATATAATCGTTTATATATTATTTATTTCCACTATCCTCATTGTTTGTAATCTTAATTTTCTTTTGGTTTGTGGTTTTTGACACTCGATCTTCAATTATAATAATCATTTAATTGTAATGAAACAAAAACACATTAAACATATATTTAATCAATAATTTTATTTAAAGTTATGTTACTGAATTTTATAAATATAATTTTATGAAATTAATTTATATTTAGAATTATTCATGTCAATTTTAACAAAGGGTTATGTTTTCTGTTTTTGGTAAATAAAATATTTGTAGGTTAATATTGAAAAATATTAATTTTACAGAAGATATCACTTTTAAAACTATATAATGATATTAGTATAAAAATAAATTTTATAAATAAATATATATAGAATAAAATTATATTTATTATGTTATATTATAATTTTTTTAAAAATAATGTTGAATATAGTAATATGTGTTTTACCTTTCTAAAATCTAAATAAGAGTTTGGTTCAAGTATAGCATTATTTATGTTATTAAACTATAATCATGTATTTAAAATGATATAATATATATTTGTTTTTTATGAAAATTACCTATCAATTTAATTTTTATAATCTAATTCATCCCATTCGATGAAATATTATAATTTTTTTAGGTAAAAACATTTTTATTCTTAATAAAAACATCTTTTGAAAAACTATTTATATTTCATGTTACACACTTATATTAATATTAATTTATATAACTTCTTATATTATATTATTTTATAATGGATTAAATATTTAAAATATAATTAGTTAATATTATGAAAAAAATAAATATTACTTTTTTGTAATAATGAATATTTGAAAAATAAAAAATTAATGCCACAGTTTGGGATAAAATGGGCTTTCAGAGGGTAATACTAAGGGATAAAAGTACAAATTAAATTATAAATTCAATAAATTTTAATATACAAATATATTTTTATCTCAAAATATATTAAATTTTAATTAATGGCTATTTGGTTCCACCTTAAAATTTTGACATTATATTTTTTAGGTATTTCCATGTGTGTTTTTCATTTACTTATAATGGGAACATCTTATCCTAACTTATTGACTATAATTCATATATATAGATCAAAAAATCTATACTCAATAAAATCATAATTTTAATCAATTTTTTAATTATTTGGTATTCTCCTAGTTCTATCCAATCAATTCGTAATTTTTAAGACCTATGGGGACTCTCAAAGAAGAGAATTTTATCTTTATAGATTTTTTTAATGTTTCTTTCTTTATTTAATTCATAAAAAACATATCGTTCCATAATAATATAATTTCTTGAATACAATAATTATAACTATATATTATTTTTAATATGTGGAAACCAGTTTTTTCCACTTTTCTATCTTATTGAAAATTTAAACATCACTTGTGTGTACGTACCCCAAATTGTCTGCATGTTGGTGCGTATTTTTTTGTTTCGACATTACATGGATAAGTATATATATGAAATAAATATATATATATAAATTATATTTTTGAAATAATTATTATTCTATAAATATAATTTATCATCTACTTTTTGAGTGGCTCCAAGAACCACTTCTTGTTTTTTTAATTAAAATATATTACATCAGTATTAATTTTTGTTTTTATTATGTTAAAAAGTATATTATTTTGCTTCTTATTATTTTTTGTCTTTATAGTTATTAGTAAATTAATTAAATTAATTTTCATATTTTGATTTATATAATACATAACTAATTATTTTCTTTATATTTTTTTATTATATTTTGATTATGGTAGACTTTACATAGACATTACTTTTATTATTATATAATTCCGTTTTTCATTTGATTATTATCTTATGTTATTATAAAATCATTCTTAGAATTGATTTTATATTATTATAATTTTCATAAAATTACTTTAGATATCATTTTTTTAATGATCCAAAACATGATCTATAAGATTCATGTAGAGTTCCTAGGATAAATTATTCATTTAAGACCTTTAAATATTATTTAATCAGTTTTTCATATTGTTCACCACATAGTTGAATTGAAATCCATATAGCCAAATGTTAAACCACATATGTAATTTATGAAGCATTTAACTGATTTTATAGAATTAGTTACCATCTATATTTTGACAATATATTTGGATACAAAACACTAAATGGGTTTACTCATATTGAGATGGAACTAGGTTTTCTATCACATATTGATCTAACATAGTTTTAGGCATCAATTTGATATCAGGACCATTCCCATTTCCGACACCTCGATGTGAAGATGCCTCGATATGGTATAGAAAGTCCAAAAAACTACATCAGGGAAAAAATGTCATAACAAAAGGTTCTTGAATAAGAGTCAATTGACTAAAAAATTTGTTTTGGCTAAGATCCCCTTGGATAATAAAGAGAAGGTATTGAATAATAAAGAGGAATGTAAATACCCAATCATGAATTGAAAACTTCTTTATCATAAAATTTTACCCGTATAGGCAATATTTTGAAAAGGTGGATTTTTACGGAGCTATTTTATGGATGGACGCAATTTTTGAGAGGCGGTAAATGTATTGAAACTCAATTTTTGGTTTTTATTATCTTCTAAAATGACACATACCGAGGAATATGAATGATTTGGAAAGAAATATATCCTCTATATGGGGTTTCCACAACAGGAATTGTTTTCTCGTAGGGTGTGGATACATTATTATTTTGTTCCATAGTTCACAATTAACAATGATGGAATGGGTCTTTTGATTAATTTCGTAAAATCTATGAGCTTTTCTAATAGAAAAATGGATTCTCATTTTAACCCATATGAGATAAGAAATACTTATATTCATTATTGTGGTGGGTTCCATGGATTGAATTGGATATTTTACCATATGAAAATTTGGTTTTCCATAGCTTCTAAAATAAGAGTTCTTATCAATATATAATAAAAAACTTAATATGTCACTTTAGGAAAAAATTATATGGATAATTCTGAAATTTATTTGACCACAAATACAAAAAATAGGGTGGTTTTATCTACATTATCTGATGATAATAGCATTAGTGTTGAATATGAAATGTTTGAAAAATTTCCCTCTGATTGTAAAATAATAAGATGTGAATGAAAAGAGTGAATAAAGTATTTCACTTGGTCAATTTTCTATATTCAGGGAAATTATGCCTATATTTGCAAAAATAGATTCAATATGTAGAATCAAGGTGTTCATATTTCTTGTCCCAATTAAATAAACCAAGATCGATATAAATTTTTTTATTAATGGTATGTAATTTAATTTGGCCCTCTAGATCAGTATAATAATCCTGGAACATTGATGTATTTTTATTTTTATATATGATGAGAAAGTAGTTATTGGGAAAGATTCTATTTTAATGATTTTTTTATTCATCATAGGTGGAGTCTCTATACAGAATTTTTAAGAATATATGTAGGATGATCTTTTTGATAATGGGAGACTATATTGAAAGGTATATGATCCTTGTTAAGAGGTTCCTCTTATAAATCATAGTAGCTCATCTAAATCATCTCACATTCCAAGATATATTTCTGATTTTTTATAGGTTCACATAATGTGTCGGATTATTAAATATAATGTCTAGTTTCACTAATAGAATATACTCTTCAAAATGGGATAGAAATCATAGTTGGGAAATCCATAGTGTTGGAATGTACCCAAATGAATTGATGTGGTCAAACTAGAGATATAAAAAAAATGAATCGATGATAAAACTAGATTGATGATATTTTTTGATATGTAAGTGAAAAAACAATTGAACTTATCTGAGACATCAAGGAAATAAGAAAAATTATAGTAATCATATGTTAATATGGAGAAACCTCATACCTTAATGAAGATAACAAGTACAATGGAATAAAAAAACATAAAGATATAATGATACAAAAGTCAAAAAAGAAAGATTATAAGAGACATTAACTCCTTATTAAAAAAGAATTCCAGGAAAATACTACTTAATTCATAGAACCATGTGGAGAATAAGGTGCACTTCAATATATTATATATTATTGAATAACACTAATTGGTATGAAACTTTATGTGAAGACTCTGATTGGGGAGATAAAGGTGTTTCTTATACGAGTGATCCTGATTTTTAAATTATTCATTTTAAGACTTCTCATTTGTTTGAAATTGAATTCTAATTAATGAGATTATACATTTTCTAACCACTTCCTGTTTCATTTCATTTCATTTTTTATTTTTTTTATAAAAGGTGCAATGACCTAAAATTATTTATTATAACTCCTAATACATCAATTACTTTCCATGTTTTTATCCTTACATTAAGTCCTAATTTTATATTATATCAATATTTTTATATCATATACTTATTAGGGTAGAGTTTACAAAGACATTAAATTTATTAATATATAATTTATATTGGCTTAAGTTCATTATCGTATGTTTTTATTAAAGTAATATTATCTTTGATGATATCTTATTATTCATTACTTAAAATATCATTATATTTCATGTATATATTGAAAACAATATGTTCTATATATTTCACATTGTTTTAGTAGGATAAATAATTCCTTTTTAACATTTAAATATCATTTAGACATGTATTTGTACTTTTCACTATGCAGCAGAATTGAAATTTATATTGCGAGATGAGAAACCACATATGAAAATTATGACTAATATATATTATTTCAAAGAATTGGATACCTCTTATATAATTATGATATCATGAGATAATGATCCCTATATTTAGATATTGATATTAAATTGGGAGGAAATAAATATATAAATTTAATTTTAAGAAATAATAATATGAATCTATATCTAAAATGAAAAAATTAGATTTAAATCACTGCATGTTTGTAGTCTAATTTTTTTTTTCAGAACTATTTATCTACTATAATTTTATGAAATTTTTCTATAATGTTCTAGATAATGAGAATATTTCTTTTATATAAATTAAATTAAAATTTTCAAATATAAGTCAACTATCTCAAAAGATAATTCTTCCATTTAGGATGTCTATTTTAGGTCTAAAATTTTATATGCCATTCAATTTTTCAATATTCCAGAATCAATTTCATGAATTCAGCTACATGAGAAACATAACTTACTTGAGAACTGAATATTTGGGTATTTGTCTACAAGAAATATATTTCCAATGTAAATGATTTTTCGTCTTAGTGAAAATTTGTTATAGGATTTTTCTTATATGAAATTTCTTTATAAATTTATTTATAAAAATCAGATATGCTTATTCATTTATGTGTATTCTACGATAATGATTAATTTATATAACTCAATAGTTTTATTTATATTATGAAAAAATATTCAATAATTTTCCTATATAAATCATGTACAAAAATAATATATGTGAATTTTCCTATGTAATTAATCAAGTTTAAAGAGGTTTTTTATGAATGATTATTTTTAATATTTTTAATGTTTTTTTTCTGAAATTAGTAATAAATTATATAAAATATATAAAAACATGTTTTATTTTTGGTAATGAGTAATTAAATATGAATCTCATGTGAATTATTGTGAAATAATATTGATGCTGAAATTTTCAAACCAGAAATATCCCAATTCAAATCAATTAAAATCTGTTGAGTTTGTCTCAACTATTGTGATATTTTTTTTGAAGAATATTAATATTCTCTATTAAGTACATCATTAATTATTCTAAACATTTTATCTAATTAATTGTCTTGTAGATATTAATTCTTTCTTTTTATCAATGCTTGAGTAGTATGAATGAATTCAAACCAAAATGTTTAAATTTGAGTTGTTTTTAAAAATAGATAGTTAGTCTCACATAAATTATTGAAGAATTACAAGAAATTTATAATTAATATTTTTTGATATATTTATATCTATATAATTTTTTAGGGTCCCAATAAATTTTTTTATATTTAATGATTTGTAATTTTTACTATATAATTAAAATCTTCCTCCACATAAAAAATTTATCGTTTGAATTTATAAATTTTAATCATTGATTTTAAGTGGGTAAAATATTCATTACTATATTGGGGCATAAAATTACAAAATCACTCAGTTAAGAGATATCAAACATGATTATACTTTATCTACTATGTGATTTCTAGTTCACCACTATGTTTTGGTGCTTTATTTTTCATCTCCTTGATGAAGTAAACATCTAGTTGTCCCAGTTTAATTTGTCAACATCTTTCCATGACTAAAAACTAACTTATCCAAATCCAAATATATTCATTAATGTTCATTAAAAAGGTTAAACTATTTTTTTCTTTTATTTTACAATAACATTCCAAGCTCTATTATCTAACATTTGAATATTTTATAGGGTTGTACTATGCTACATAAAGTTTTTATGGGTTTAGTTTATCCCCTTAAAAGGATAGTTTATGCATAAATCATAAAATAATATATTAAATGGAATCCCATATTATATTTATGGTTTAGCCTCTCACGTTATAATTCTGTGTTTCTCTTGAACCATAACATAGAAGAGGGTATGACTGATCATTTCAACAACTTCGTTGGGTGTGAACCTATAAATGACTGAATTAGATTTTATACATTAAATTGAAGATTTATTTATAATATCATAAATGGATTGGGAAATGGGTTGAGCCTCTAGGTGTGAAATTATGCATGTAAATTGTTGTAACTCTCATTGAAAAGTAGAATACAATAGTGTGTTCCATCTCACTCAATTTTTGAGAGGGGTGAAGAGTAAAAAATGATCATTTAGATTCTAACAACTATAAAAATATATGATGTTCATATTTTCTATTTTTAGATTCTTTTCTATATCATTTCTTATAACAATTTTGTGGAATGGTATCATAATTTAATAGATCAATTTCTGCTCATAATTTTTAAAGAATGATTAATTTTTTTATGAAAGACAATTCACACCCTCTGTTCTATTCCCATCACCTCTCCATAGATATACAATTCGAATCAGATCCAATACCTTTTAGTAGTTGATCACAATAATTTTATTTTTTGATACCAATAATTTGGTATTATAGGATGTATTTTATATGTATATATATAGTTTTTTGATTTTAATGATACTAAACTTATATCATCCCTATTTTACTATGAGTTGATGTTCACTTATTTTTTAATTTAACACTTTTTTGACATAATAGGAATTTTTAATGAGGATATGGGTGATAATTGTGTGATTGGGTATTGATGGTAGCCCCAAACCCTTTCCAATGGAATAAATCACTAGGCCACATGGTTAGAAGATACTATGGTGCCCAATCCTCATTGGTTTTCTTAACTCTATGCGCTGTTCAGTGGGTATAAGTAGGTTACAGAGTTATATGAAATTTTGAAAAATAGTTTGCTTTCCCATGGATGATCATTGAATTTTTTAAATAGGTCAATATCACATTTTATGAATGGTTTTTGAAACTATGTGTGTGAAACATGTGATGGGGTATTAAGGTAGCACATGGAACACAATTGGTGCATGGTTTCGTCAACCATGTGGACAAACTCTAATACACAATTTTTTGGGTGATTTTACAATATTTATATTTAGTGCATACATGTTTGAATAATCATTTATATTTTAATCCTCCAACATATAAAGGTACATATATCTTATATTTTGAGCTCCCAAGCCTCTATTAGCTAGATTATTTGATATTTCATCTATTTGAATACCAGTTCAACATATGTTTTTCCTCTTAAAAAACTATTGGTATGTTCTCTATATCTTAGTCTTGTTTCTCTACATATATTATCCTCAATAAAGATATTTGTATACATGATAATATTATATATTTTCAAAGGATTTTTTTAGTTTCTCTGTATTCATCCATTCTAGACCAAACCAAAACTTGATACTATATGTGTTATCCTGTATATGCGTAAGGTTGTTGGTCTAATATTTATCCCTCAATGTATTGATTATTTGTATTATTGGTTGTGTTACTCATTACATTTTCACATTGAATATCCCCTAAATTGAATCTATATTAAATTTTTTCCCCATTATTAAACCTAATGAGCATATTAAGTGAAAAAAGATGATTGAGGTCGTCAACCACTACATGTTACTCCCCTTTGGGTGTGCCTTGATATGGCTAATTGAATTTCAATTTAACATCATTAAAACAACCATCAGAGTTTTTATTTCGATTTTATATGATAACATAATAAGATATGATGGGTTATTTTAGTTGTTGAGCATGGAAAAAAATATCAAATTAAATTAAATTGAGTAGATGTGAGTAGTACACCCACGTCACATGATTAAATAGGATAATTGTTACAACCTTCATAAATAGAAATTATATTGGATTGCAAACAATATATTGGATTTTTTTAAATCCTTTTAAGACTTGTCACTATTATAATAAATGTGAATAATGTCCCATATTTTTCATGATAAATGGTAATGGAATCCCTTATTCTATTTTTATTTATTGCAATAGATTCCCTTATACTATTGTTATATACAAAAATTCTATTCCTTTTTTTGTTGTGATTTAGTTGTATGGTTACCCTACTAATATAATTCGATCATGACATCCCAATTGATATGAATCAATCTCAACATCCATATTGTTGTGATTCAATCTTGTAAATCATTTGGATATCATACTGAAAATGGATACCAATATGAATATGACATTTAAAAATAACGACCCTTACAATGATGACCCATGCATAAAGAACATATTATTATGATATTTGGAGTGGAGTACCATAATTTATTGATATTGCGAATGGTGTCCAATACACTGTTTAGACAAATTCTATTGACCATGGGTACCTCAATTATACCTCAGGTCTTGTTCAGTAGCATTATCCACACATATAGATATATATGTATCTACATATACAGATGATATATATGTATAAATGTGGTTACTTATTTATAGAATCTCTGGATTAGGCTGAAGTAGGTATCGTCGGTCTGGTATCCTTTAGGAAACCTAGATGACCCTTTATAGCTATCATCAGTACCTAACGTTATATTTTCACACTGCACTTATTATAGGAAATGACTGGAGATTTATTGTCATAATTGGGGGTATCCTATTAACTTTATATCTCACCATATCCTAGCTTCTGATGGTACCTGTGAAGATTATGTGGAGGCAAGGAGTGATGAGGCAGGTACCCAGTTTCGGATACATGATTTTTTTATCACACAGTAGCAGGGAATCACATGGATGAGATTTGCATCATGTTACTATTGAAGATAGACTTTTTTTTTACATTTTTGTTATTTTGATACATATGTTGTATTGTTTTCATGTTTCATTTTTATATATACTTGAAATTATATAATTTTATATATGATTCTTGATATTGTTGATTTTTTTTGGTAATTACTTTTTTATTTTTACCTTCTGAAGAAAATATTTATTATTCTTCCTCAATTTATGTATTTATTTCACATATGTTCTACAATATTCATGGGGTTATAGTCTACCCACATTAGTATTCTACATCCTAACTGATTGTATATAGACTATGACTTATAGGTAAGTGATACTGAGTCAATGGGGCCAACTAACTTTGGGAACTATTTAGTGTCATCATGGTTGAGGTGTTAGAAGGTTGTATATGATAAATTTACTTTATCTAGTCATATCCTTCAGTAATGTTAGACATGATATTTGGAATTCATCATAACTTTTAAATTAGTTTTTCCTTGGTGATTCTAACCCATTTACATATAATAACTAATTTAATAGGCATGGGACATAATGTTGGGGGTGGATTTTATTAGAGATTATTTGATTCCACAACTAAGTGGAATACACAATATCTAATGGTTATCATTATGATTGATGATTTTATTTTATCTCGGGGTCAATAACTCATGGAATAAATTATCTTGAAACATTTTAGGAACATTAAATATTAATCAATAATGAATTACTCCAATACATATTTATATTCTGCATCTATTTCATGTAGCATGCTTTATTACCTTAATTGTTATGTGCCTGAATTGTTCTATCATTTCAACCTGGGAATTTATAAGTGAGTGGTTTTGATTAAATAGAATCCCTAATTAAATATATATGGAGTACTTTCAATTATAAATTGTACGTAGTGATTCATATATTTCTACCCAATAATGACAATTCTTATATTAATGATAATGAGAATAAATGAGATCGAATTATAAAACTAGAAGTCACCGTATAATAGGGTTTTCAATTTCAGATTAAAATGGTGATTTCAATTATAAATTTTAATTTACACTATGTAGTTGGAGAATTTTGATCAATAAAATTGAGATTCAACTAGAACTGACCATAGTAGTGTTAATTAGGTAGTGTCTTAGGTTATCTATAATTGTTCATGTCGTCTAGATCAGGATTTTCAAAAAAATATGGTGGTGTGGCTGTTACTTTGAAAGTCTTGTACCATCTGTGATATATATAGTTATTGAACCCTATCTGATGTGTGTGATTTTAAATTATAGATTTATTCAACACAAAATCCTCTAGAAACACTCTAGGAGGGTGTTGATGACCATTATCAGTAGGTGGTGGGCCCTGAGCTAGTAGTGATACCCATAGTAGTGAAACCTATGGCACCACCTATTATCCTGGATGAAGGTGAGTATGTCACATTTCATAGGGAGTTTCTATTGTTTTTAAATAATATAATGGGATGTTGATGACCTTCCCCTTATATGGGAGAGTAGATGGGAGTGTTTCGGAAACAATATCGAACTACTTTTTTAGGGTATGGTAGACCCCATGTTGTAGAATTATTGATGGATACCTTCTTATCTATTTTCATGATTCTTGAGACACCTTTTGAGAATTTATTGGTTCAAACTACTTATATGATTCATGGAATCTCCAAAAGCTAGTGGGATTTCTAAAGTTTGGTGGCCAATATCTAGAAGTGATTTGGAGTTATTGACAATATAGGTTGTATGATTTTTTCATCACTAAGACCTTGAAGGATTATTGTTCATGGGTGTTTATGAACATCAAATAGAACTATATGTTTTTTATCGACTATTAATCTACTTTTAACAGGGCTTCTGTTCTCGGTATATTTCAATACAAAGGATGAGATAGTATATTATAGATAATTAAACGATGGTCTTTGGAATAAATTTATTTTAAGGTGAATGTATATCATGTTAATGTAATATCTCATATAGTTATATATTCTCCCATAACTAAGTGGAATCAGAGAGAAAATGATGGTGTGAGCTATAGTCGTTAAAAGTCACGACAGAGTATTAGTTATAGAAGTGTTCTGAGGTTGTTTTTAAGACATAATGAATGTGAATCATAAGAAACCTAACAACCACTGGAAGTTATGATGGTTTTCACCTATGTAGGAAGCCTTTGCATAAGAAGACCCAGTGTCCAAGAGACCCCATTGCGTGTTAAGGATTCCATATGTCGGGGAATCAAAAACAATTTCAGGACCATCCCATCTGTGCGAATATGGTGAGGATATATATTATCTCACCTTTTAGAATTGGGATAAGTAGAAGCTCTCAAGGTTGGAATAAGTAGTACTACTAAACGTAATGGAAGGGTATTAGGGTTTGGTCATGGTAGCCATTATCATATACATAATTTCAGTAGAGAGGACATGATCAGTGTAGTCCGTTTGATGCATATGGTATCATACGAGTCAAAAAATATCTAGTGAATCATATACAAGAGTAGTGTGGGGTTGGGCTATGTATTATTTAGGTTACTATTCTAGTATACTCTAAAATAGTTACTTTTTTATTATATACAGGTGAATCTCACTCTTTTATCTCTATGGCTATTGTGGATATCATTGGGATTGATATGGAGTATTTCTATGTAATTGTGAAACTTGATATACTTTTTAGTACATGATTAGAGTTATTATGATAACACAAGTAATTTCCCCATGAGATAAGAAACCATAACTTCTTATAGAACATTATTTAATTAGAGATTAAAAGCTTCAATTTCATGTTTGGGATAGGCTGGTTGGTCAACTATAATGATTATGAGGAATGATATCAGTGTCCATTCCTCCTTATTAGATCGAAACTATAGATTAACAATAAATCTAGAAGTAGAATGTGGATTTCAAAGCTGAGGGTTTTATATAGTATAATACTTCACCCTGGGGTTTTCTATTCCTTTTCAATAAGAAGGCAGATAGAACAGTCATGCAATTTTATTATTATAGAAATTGAACAAGGTGATGGCGAAGAATTGTTATACCTTATCTCAAATTAATGATATAATTGACATGATCAGAGGTGGGATAGTTTTCTCAATGATCAGACATGATTTGGTTGTCATCATGTGCATTTCAAGCCTTAATATATTAATCATAGAACTTTTCATAGCATGTATGGTAAATATAAGTATCTAATTATATAATTTGGTCTCATGACTGGGCCTTCCATTTTCGTGGCATCGATGAATCAAATTTTCCACTTATTTTTGGTTTCATTTCTATTGTTTTTTTGGATGAGATATTTTTATATTCTCACACTCGAAGAAAAAATTATAAAAATCTTGAAATCATTTTGAATACATTGAGTGAGAATTATTTATATGATGAGATACTAAATTTCCAGTTTTCGATCAATGGGTTCACTTCTTAAGACATTTAATCTCAGAGTTAGGTGTGTATGTTGATCTCGATATAGTTATAACTATAGTTACATAAGAGAATCCAAAGATATTATTTGAAATATAGAGTTTCTTGGGGTTGGATTATTTTTAGAAGTGATTAATAATAGATTTCTCACACTAAGAAAAACAACTTACTAAAATGACTAAGATTGGTTTTATATTTATATGTCCATAATCCTACAAGATTTCATTTTAGATGATGAATGTTAGACTAACTAACATGTTGATGTTGATTCTCCTAGAGATTGGAAGAATCTATATAGATAATTACGATTCATTATCTATCATGATGTGTGTAGTTTTTATTTATAAATATTGAGTCGTTTTCTAATTGGTTACATCAGCTGAGGCATCACTAGCACAATTACCCAATGCACATTTATGAGTTGGTACTTGCGGTTCACACCATGTTTTGTTAGAGGAATTACCTCGGGAGAGAGTGTTTTTATGAATTTACATAGAAAAAAATTATCATGTATATTTTCACATAGTGTGACATGAACCATAGGTAGAGAAGTTGGGTAGAATACCAATAGTTCTTTGACCTTGAACTTGCTCATATGCTTGAGAATGGAATACCAGTCTCTGATGCTATGAACAAGAGGACACAATCATAGGTAGTTTAGTAGGCTATTAGTGAGTTGTAGATTATGGAATTTTTTAATAATAAAATCATACAGGTTAAATACCATCATAGATAGTATGTATTTAAATAACTATCAGTTACATATTCACTTATGGAGAGAGTAAAGATGAGGTAGTTTCAGACCATAAATGATCGTCTCTATGAGAAAGTATTTCGGGTGAGGACTCACCTCTAGATTGTTCTATCAAGGAAGATAAAATCTTATGTATACATTTTCGCATCTAGGTTCTTATAGTTATGATGGATGATATGATAAGAGAATAAAATTCTTCTCAAATGAAATACATCCATGTCTCTCCATGATGTATTAGAAAATACACTACAACTATTGGAGGTGATAGATAAAATATAATATAGCCTATCTTATCACTAGTTGTTCCACTTTTTATTTGGTAAATAAATAGAGCCATTGACAATATGGGTTTTTAAATTTTTTATCGGCCCAATAACTAAAATGGAATGAGGTTGATATGGATTTTTGGATGGATTACCAAGTTCAATTTTAGGTAATAATGTGTTTTTTGTATTTTTTGATCGACTGGAAAAGGTAGTCCACTTCCTTCCAATCCAAAAAACATTCTCCATTAATGAGCATAGAAGACTATATTTTTGTTCGATTATAAGACTACATAGAGTCCCTTTTACTATCATTTTAAACATGTATGGTCATAAATATGAAAGTACTGGTAGGGATAACTGAGAGATATGGGTACAAAAGTGATTCTGAGAACAATATATTACCATTAGACCGATGACCAGTCAGAACATTCAATACAGTTGTAGGAAGAAATTATATGAGCAGAAAACCATGAGTTTAGATGTTATGAGAAAACCATATCACACTCATTAATTTTTACTACAATAATAGCTTCCAAGAGATTCGTATGATTAATAATTTTGAGGAGATATATGGTAGTCCAGTTCAGCCACCTTTATGATCACTAGAGGATGGGGAGGTGGTGCTACTTGGTCCTCATATCCTAAAGTTTATTTTTGATAAGGTTAATATATTTAGTATGAATATATCTACATATCAGTATAAATAGAATTCATATGTGTATTTCTACCAACAACCTCTAGGGTTTATGAATGGTAATCAGGTTTCCTTATAGGTATCATCCATAAAAGGGTATATATGGAAATAGAGGCATGAAAAGTTGTCACCTATCTTTTTAAAGACTTTTGAGATGGTTTATAGAGTCAAGACAGTAGATTATTAGTTTTTTTTCATATAGGTGATATTCCATGCACAACATTTTCCATGATTAATAGATTTTCATTTGACATGTCAATCCGTCTAAAAATATTGAACCTGAGGATGTTGAGAAATATGTTGATGATTTATTGAGGAGTAGCCAATACACATAATTCATTAGAGAATGATGTCTCTATTAATTTAGTGTATCACTTTCTTATGAGTGATATGCAGTCGCATATGAGTATAGGAAGAGACTTCGTAGACTTTGGATGATTTATGTGGTTAGTGGTTAGATTTATTCTCAGTTATTATTCTACATCCCTTCGATGGGAAACATGGGGATGAGTTTCATTATTAAGTGGTGACTATAAGAATCAATTTTTTCTATGAGTTATGGATACCTTATGTTCTAATTTAACATAATGGTTTGGATCAAATATTAATTACTAGTGATGCTATGATGGAAATGAGGGTGTTCAGGACTTGTTCAGAGTCTAGAACCCATGTCGGTGGAAGAATTTATTGTGCCTCACAGTTAAAAGAAATCATGTATCCCAATTCACAAAATTTATCCTAATTGTAAGGGGTGATAAGGGAGATTCAGTGGGCCCCACTATTTGAGGAAATAGCGATACTCATAACACAAAAACTTGTGGGTGATCTTTAGTTTTTAAAGGAGAGGAATCGAATAGTTTTTTCATGGTTTCAAAGATGGGCCCATAAACTGTGGATGGGGGTATTAAGCAGTCCATGGTACATAGTTGGTGCACGTTTTGGACAAATGTGTGACCAAAAATATGTGACCCCTAATTTCTGGTTCATTTAACCATTTCACCTATATTGAGTTATGTGTTTAAACAATCCATTCTAGTTTCATCCTATAGAAGATATAGGAAACCACTTCCTTCCATTTGAGCTCCCAATAAAAAATCACATAGGTTCATTACTATTTCATCAATTTGGGATTTGATTCATCATTTACTGGTATCATTGGATGTCTCTCAATAATTTATCCACATATTAGTATCATTTATCCATTTCTCTTCTCGCCTAGAGAGTTATTTTTATGTATGATTGTATGGCTTATTTTCAAGATGTTCATAAATTATACTATTTTCATTCCATATTGACAAAATAGCTGATAATAAATGATTTATACTCTATATAAATATGTGTGGTGTTCTACTATTTATATCTCAATGTTGGGATGCTTTACATTATCTGTTTTGTGCCGCATACTAGTTTCACCATGCATTGACACTTAATTTAATCATTCTAAAAGAGATTTTCTTTTTATAGAACCTAAATACATTATTATATCCCAAGAGATTTTTGAGTTCATAAAACCCTATGAATGACACCCATTTGGTTGCATATTGAAATTAAAAATTTGTGGTCATTACCACATAACCAAAACTATCATCAGTGTGTTTGGTTGGATATTCTATATAGATATCATAAATGATAAAGGTTAATTGTATTGGTTTATCATGGATATCACAATTATCATATAATGATGAGTTAATAATATGTGAGTCATATGACTACATCAATTGATTAAATAGTTCAATGGTTGTTCACATACAATGTTAAATACAATTGAATTATGAACTATCTATTTTATCGTATTAAAGCCTTTCACAACTTGTAATGGTTTTGAAAATTAGCCATGATGGAGCTTATTATTCATTTTATATAGGAAATGATTACCTTATAATATTTTTATATAAATGCATGTAATATATTTTACTTTTGTTATATATTATCATGACATCCCTTATATTATTGTTATATATGGGCATGGTGACTATACTAAAAGGATTCATGAATAATGTAACTATTGATATGATATTGTAATGACAACCCAATAGTTATGATGCATGCATAGTAACCCAATTGATATGATACTAGGAATGAAGACTCATGTAAATAGGATATATTTGAATAATTAACCTTTCTGTAATGATTCAATCATCATTACCATACTCTTATGATACATGGAATAGATTCCCCTATTCATCTAATTTTTGGAATGGAATCCCATAACACTTGTGAGACGCATACTACAACCAATGGATTCATGGGTTACACATCATGTCCTAGCCAGCTGTAGTATCCATACACATGGTTGTAGACATTAGTACATATACAAACCATATACAACTATACACATATATAGTTGTATATAGATTATCATGCTTAGGCTGAAGCTGGTTGTGTCAGTTTGGTGCCCTTTAAAAACTAGAGAGAATCCATTACATATTTTTTACTAGTTACAATTATATATATATATTCCTCTCATGTTATCTACAGTGAATATATATTTATAAAT
Organism: Viscum album; assembly: GCA_963277665.1. NCBI lineage: Eukaryota > Viridiplantae > Streptophyta > Magnoliopsida > Santalales > Viscaceae > Viscum > Viscum album. The sequence goes on along the minus strand of OY728146.1, from coordinate 735,776,116 downwards.
AGTGTTTTCTACGACCAACTGAGTTTATTCCACAACCTATATGGGAATCGATTGTAACTAAGTAGATTAATGTGATATAAGTATGGATAGAGGAAAACACCCAGTTGTTAATACAATATTTTTTTTCGTTTCATGGGATTAGGAATGAACTACACCAAGTTATGTCATGTGATCCAATTATAGATAATCTTTTGATCTTTATTTCTTTTGATAAATGTATTGTGTTTATTTAATGATACATTTTTATTTATACATTACATTACAACATTTTTTATAAGATACAAGTTATTATTGAAGTTGGATAATTATTACATATGGATGTTTAACTTCTACAATCACTATTTATTGTTCTTCCACTAATTATCTATTCATTTCGTTGTTATTCTAGTCTAATCATGATGGTGTAGTCTCACCACTATACCATCGTATTCACTTACTTATAGTCAGTAGCCTCTAGTGTACGAGGAGGTGTTATTCAGTTCATGTGCCCCTAATGGCTTTGGGAACTGTTTAGTAAAAAATGGGTCACAATGTCACCTAACAATACAGTCATACCCATCCACACATTAATAAATGATAATTGATCTCATGCGTATGTGTGGACTGCAAACACTACGAAGTGATGTGTTTTATATTTCATGTCCATCATTTGTGGATGGTTTAATATATATAAATATATGTTATTGACATCATTATTAACATTCTAGTGATGGTGGAACAATGAGAAATATACATGGATTGAAACTATTAAACACATACTTATATATAAAATAAAATAGATAAATCTTAGAATGAATGATTTTAATATTTTATTGTTAAAAAATAAATGGTAAAATTATCTATGTGGATAATTTAGGAAATGATAATTGTTAATATAGTTAAGATATATAATTATTACAAAAATAAATCCAAGAAAAAATATTTTAAAATCACATATGAAGAAATTTTAACATGAGGTATGGGTTTATCTCACACTCACGTTCATATATGGAATTTATTATGTTTAGATTTCCATGGGGGTAATCATATTATATTTAAATATTAAACCCCATTTATTTTCTAATCCATATTTTATATATGAAAATTTTATTTTTTTCCTTTTATTTTACTCTCACTATCTACTAGAAAATATAAAATAATGTTATAAAAAATTGTTTGTTTTTTTTATATTTGGTTTTTTATATTTTCTTTACATATCCATAATTATATTTATATGCATTATATAATGTCTTTAATATTCAATAATTTTTAATTAAATTCATTTTATCAATTTTTATCATTCTATACTAGAATTTATGGAAATATAATTCTTATTTTCCTTATAGGTTAATTTTTCCAATGGTGAGAATGAAAAATTTGTTTTAATGATTACTACATGAATGCAGTTTTTTGTGATATTGAAAATTATATGGAATAAATATTTATTTAAAATTTCAATGTTTATATTCAATTAAAATATTATTCTAATTTTTTTTTTAAATTTTAAGATTTTAAATAATTGATTTCAAAATGAAAAATGTATTTTATAAATGAAATGTTTCTTTAATATTTAGAATATAATTTAATATATATCATAATCCATTGATTAAACATATTATTTTCTGAGGATATAATCCAATGATACAATCCACCTTGTTATTCTATATAGAATATGAACATGTTGTACTACTTATTTATATAGGATTGTATTAGAATTATAAATTTTAGTTTTTCAATATAAATGATTATATTGATTCTTTGTTGATTTTGATTTTCATTTCTCCGAGAGAAAGATGTTGTGGACTTAATAAGTATCGGTATGGGGCAATTATAGACACTATATTCATAAACATATCTCCTGATATAAACTAATTTGGGAACTCTTCAAACTCTATACATATTCATGTTAGATGTATGGTCTCATATGCTTGATGGTAAGATCATGATGTCCGACATTACACATTCTATCATTATGAAATAAGTTTTTGTTTTCCATGAGGTTATTTATATTTATATTTCATCCATGTATTTAGTCTCATTCTAATGATAGTAGTCATATATAATATTTGATTATTATTTATATCCTCTATATTATTAATGATATATTTATCTTATGGTAGATTCTTCTATACACTTTCCCTTATCGGGCATTTGAGGTCAGACATTATTTTGTTTTCCTTTACCAAGTATACCGTCAACAGATCTATTATTTATATCAGGTAAATACTAGATTAAATAGTAATGTCCCTATATGAATTGATATGTTTTATTTATTGTTTTTATATGTAAAGTAAAAATGATATATGAATCTACTCAGTAGGACCACTAAAATATTTGATCCTTTGGGATTTAATACCTTGTGCCATGTGATAAGGTTGTAAAATAACCACCAACTTTCAGTTAATGGATTTAGAGTGTATGAATTTGTATAAAATTATGATTAATATAAACCATGAGAAATAGATCCAGAAAAACATCGATTAAATACAATAACATTCAATTACACTCTAAGGAAATATCATTGTAAAAGGTTATATCAAAAATATTTGGGGAAGTAGATATTTTGAGGATTTCATCTAAAATTAAACATTTTCTATATACTTGAATGTTGATTCTATTGTGGCATTGTAGAAATCTGGGGTAATGACTCATAATGTGGTGGATTGTGTATTAAATCAATCATCATCAGTGCATGATGAGTGGACAAGACCACACACATTGCTAGATACTCATGGGGGTATATTTTTGTTGAATAATAAAATCCTGATGAAACAATATAAATAATTTTAGAATACTTTTATTATTTGAGTTTATCCCCAAATATAACATGTTAATGATACCAATATTTTCTATTGAAAAATTTTTTATTTAGTTTTTGTGTTACACTTTTTTGGAATAATATACTATGAATTAATTATCACAATGTTATAAGGAAATTAAATATATTCATTTATTTACAAATCCTTCCAAGAAAAAGGAATAAATTATTTATAACTATACATAATATATTTTTGGATTTACCACCTAGGAAAGATAATAAATTATGATGTAGAGCTTGAGAAATGTCTTAAAAATGTATTACTATATTGGGGTATCCGATAATGGTTATGATTAATAACCCTTTGTTTATTGAGTAACATGATGATCCTGAAAATGATTTACCAATAATAGACAACCTCATCTTTATAAAAACTCTATCATTTTCTGAGACTACGTATGATGTATAATTTGAGAAATTGATCAAGTATGCATGGAAGATATTTCATGCTTTGGGATGTGGTGGAAGAGATTAAGTTATAATTTAATTTTATCATTATATTGGAGAATATGGTCAATAATTGCCATTGATCCGTAACACTAATGAGTTAGAGGAATTCAATAATATCATGTAAAATACATTAAATTATATAATCTCCAAAAAAATAAATTCTTAATATTAATCACAATAATATAGACAGAGAATTCATCAATATAAGGAAAAAATAATGGTAAAATGTTACTAAATATGACCCTAACTGTACAAGGTTAGAAATTCATAATGGTGATATTGTATAAAGAAAAATTAGTATGAATGAATGTTCCTTTGAGTGGATAAAGACTATAATTTAAATTGTATAATTTCCTAACAAATTTTTAGTATGTGAATATATAATATAAAGTTCCATAAATATAGATAAATGATTCTCCATGGGGTTTTCTTTATCTGGAAATCAAGAAATTAAGTAGATGAATGGGAACTAATAAAATGAATTATGGAAAATGAAATGAAGGGCAGGGTTTTATTTCAATATTTTAATCATTATGGGAGGAAACACCATGGAACATGATGTATGGGAATGAGATTTTCTTCCTGTCTAGATAGAATAGGCATCAACCATATGATTTCAAGGGTTGGAAATAATCCACCAATGTTCAATGGATAAAATATAAGGAGAAGGGGAACTATTCAAATAAAAACACCATGTGTCATGATGAATTATATAAAAAGGACATGGGTGTAAGGAAAAGATTATATGATCACTATGGTAGAGATATTTGTTCATAAAGATATACTCAATGGTATATGGACCATATCCTCAAAATTAGATAATGATTTATCTGACATAGGAACATCAAAATAATTTATATCTTCCATTATTTAAATGAAAATTATTCATTTCCCTCACACATTAAGAAGGGAGTTTCCAATAAGGACTCATAGTGGAAACCATACTATAAATAGTATAAGTCCATTTCTATCCATTTTGAAAATAAACATGAACAATTAGAGAAGTTAACTATAAAACAACTTGTTAACTTTGATATAAACCTTGATATAGATTTTAATTCGTATTATAATAACGTTTACATGAAATGATAAGGATAATAATATTTAAATGGAGATGTGAAATATTTAATATTTAGTGGGGAGACTAAATCATCTGAATCATTGATGAATGCAATTCTATTAACTCTCTGTAATAAAATTCTTAGACAATAATAATATAAACAATGAATTAATTGGTAATGTATCTTATAATAGAGGATGAAACTATTGAGAAATAATATACAAAGTGGTTTCCTGAACAACTACCTGAAAACATACATGATCATGGAGTGTATTTTTTGTTTATTTCAAAATTTATACAAAATCTATATCTAAGAATAATTACAAAATTTACATACGTAAACTAGTGGGAGTAAAGAAATAATTAATGGATTTTTTGGGGAAATAATTTATAAACCTACATATTTCACCATGAGGATCCACATTCATTATCTTAATGATAAATATGAGTATCCATGGGTATTCATGAATTATAAGAAAATCAATTCCATTAATATAAAGAACAAGTACCATCTTCTGAATATTGATGAATCATTTTATTAACTTTATTGGACCCAAAGAATGATAAATATTTTTTCATGATATCATCATCTATATGTAATAGAGGAAAGTAATAAAATTGTGGAATTTAATTTTATGTGTGGACATTACAAATTAATAGGAATGCAGTTTGGATTAACTAATTCACTCAATATTTTTATTTATCTAATGAACAATCTCTGTAAAAATAATCAAAATTCGTTCATTATGTTATCTAGTGATTATATTTGGATATATTATATGATTTATGACATTCATAAGATATTTTTTTAATCATTATTATCAATATTAGAGAAAATTCCATATATTGAAATTTTTTAAAATGTGAATTATAGCTTCATGATGTTTCATTTATATTCTATATTGTTTATATGGATTAAATATGAGACAATTATTCAAATACAAATTTAGTTATAGAATGAAAAAATACAACGATTTTATCCATGGTATATAGTTTATGTTAATATATATTACAATATCATTAATATGTTAAAACAATTTCTGAATTAGAGGACAATTTAAACATATCGGCACATAAAGTGGTTATGTTTATATTGTTAAAATAATTAATGGAAATTTCTTAATAATCAATGAAAATAATATTTAATAAATTTATATTTACATTACCATTAGGAAAAAATAAGTTTTTAATATTAATTAAAATATTAATTAATGGAAATTGATGTGTCCCAATGCATAATGATTGATTTTTTCCTATAAATCAATGATAATACTGATTTAGAAACATAATTACCCTACCAATGAACATGAGTTAGAAACTAAAATATAATCTTTAATGATATATATGTATTACCATAATGGTGAAATATGTGTAAAATATACTTCTTAGTGAATTTTGAAATATGAGTTCTCATAAAAAGAGCTCAATATGAGGCAATGAAGATGGTGTGAAATACTGAGAGATTATAATTTATCAATAATGTATAACTCATTGAAGTAAAAAAAATAGGAATTATGTATTTAGTTTTAAATTTCATGGAGGGTTGACTAAAATAAGAATTGATAAAGATCATATACTCAAGGATTTACTAAAGTTTCATATTGGAATCTTCAAGGATGAAAAAACATGACATTTATTCTAAATGATTTCCCAATATAACTTATTTGAGAATATAAAATTTTCCATAATTTATTATAAAAATATTCAAAATAAACTACATTCTATGAATGTGTGTAATCATTTTACATTAAAAATTGATATGGGATTTTGAATGTTTGAAAGAGGCTATGAGTTATATATGAGCTAGAGATCAAAATAGAATTAATAGATTATAATCATAGATAAAATTTACCTATACCCAATTTATGTAGTAAAAATTATTGTTATATGAAGGATTTTTTTTACGACACAATGAAATTACATGTTTTACATTAAGTATCATGATTCTTATTTTTTGAGTATGTAAATGAACAAAAAAAATAATTTTAATAGATTTATAAAACCCTAAACGATCTAGGTATAGAAATGGGATGATATTTAAGTGGATATTTTCCGTATAATACCGAATAATCATAGAATGATTTTTTATATTTTTAGTTTCTATCACCTTGCCATTTCTTCACATTTTCCCACTCTAAGGGTATATTTTCATTTTTAGTACCTGACATGAATTTATATTAATGATTTTTTGATACATCATAGTACACCTATTTTTCGTATATATGATCGGATATGTAGATTACATCAATATTATGTAATATTATTTATAATTATCTTGACCCTAAGATATATTTTATCACCACCTATAATCCTAAAACTAATGAGTAGGTAAAAATGACTATTCATACATTAGATGATTTTATGATGTCATTCTAGATTGAATTTCAAAGATTTTGGGTTTTTTATTTACCATTGGTGTAATTTTTATATAATATTATATTTAATTAAAAAAATTATAAATTGATATATAAGTCATTGTATTGAAAATTGTGTCATTATATAACTTATTATATTTATGTTGGTGAATGTAATCATGTAGGCCAAGATATTGATATGCAGATAATGAATTATGTAAATACTATTCAAAATCATATTATGGAATCTCGAATTAGATAAAAAATTTAATAGTGTACCGATGGATAGATTTAGAATTTCATGTTGTAGATGATGTTTTTTGGAAGGTATCTATATGGAATGGGGATATATGTTTCAAAATTAAAGGGAAAATACAATTTTCCTAACCCTAATAGCACAAATATGGTGGCAACCTTATTAAATTGGTACTAGATATAAGTGATCTCATTGAAATAAAAATAATAGTTTATTTTTCTTGGATAACTATATAAATACATATATGTGAAATTAAATTTGATTAAAATAAAAAAAAATCATTGAGGAAATAATTATTTCATCAACCATATCCTTTCATTTCAATCATAATACACACATGGGAATCCTAAGGAGAAGAAAAAAATAAGAAAGGAGTGGTCGAAGATTCTTAGTAATGGTATTTATAAAATGGACGCTAACATGGAACAAATAAGTCATGAATAATATTGAAAGAATAAATTATGATCAAATATATTCATAAAATAATATCATGAGCTTGATACTGATCAATGGAAATCATAACTATTCAAATATTTACATGGTAATAAATAACTATTTAAAAAATGATGTAATACATAGTGTTGTATATATTAAACATACCATTATGTCATCATTGTAATACATCTACAAAAAATTATGTAACACACCAATGTTATAAAAGACTAACATTATGTTGCATAACATATATGACACAAAACATTGATCCCAATAAAACTACGATATACTATATAAATTTGACCATTATGACCAAACCGTTGAAATTTTTTGCATGAATAGAAATAAGAAATTTTTTAATATTTTATTTAAATATTTTTAGAGTATGTAAACATATTGGTAAATTAGGAGTGAAATATTTAGTAGCACCATTTTATGTTTCCATATAACTTTCCATCGAAAATGGGTTTATTTTTCATTTTATGTAGGGGATTAATAATTAATTTATCATAATTTTAAAAATAATATATTAATAATGGAATATAATTATAAAATTCAGTACATCATAATTATATTAGGGTGAAACTTTGGGATATATATAAATGGAGTAATTTATCAGAGAAAAGTGAAAATAAATTTTTTTGAAAAATAATAATTTCATTTCAATAAATTTTGTAATTGAAAATCCCAATTTTGATTTTATTTTTTTTCAATGTATCATTATTGAAATTTTTATATTTAATGTAATTAGTTATATTTTCATCATAATTAAACCAAATTTGAGTCCATGTTTATTTTTAGTCTTAAAAAATTTATTTCTGTGAAAAGTATTTTAATATACATATTGCTCCTCCGTTTTAATTAATTAAAATAACCACTGATAAGAAAATATTTAAATGAATTATATATATTATATATCATACTATATTAATTGAAATATATTTAATTATTATTACTAGTTTTATAATAACTAAAATATCCACTTTTGTTCGATACATTTAATTCTTTGAAAGCCAATTTTTGACACGATTTACAGTTGTATATTTGAATTTATTTCTAAAACATCCTAGAATATAATTTAATAAAACTTATTCCATAATAATAATAAACAAAATAATATTATATAATGAGTTCAACATATTTTATATTAATAATTTTTATAAAATGAAGTTAAATGTTTTTCATTTTGATTAAGGTTAACATGAGTTTGATTTCATTAATTACAACTATGTGAATATTAATTTTCCACACACAAAAAAACTATTTTATAAATTTTATATTATATTTAGTATAATTAGGTCCAAATTATCTAATAAGGTACATTATAATTTGGGGTTAAAAGATAACTTATCTAGGTTCAAAAACAGAATAATACAGTGGGCAATAAAATTTCAAGAGAATGTAAACCTAGAGGATAAGGGAATGAATGTTTGAAATATGGTTAATTTATTTGGTGAAGGTGTGAATAAAATTATCTTAACTCAAATTCACTCTTTATAAATTTTAGAGGCAAATGGGGTAATGAGATACTTTCCATTATTGAATACCAGATAATTCTAGTTAGAAAACAAATTCTTTAACCATTCATTTAATTAATGAGAAAAAATGAACAAGAGATGTTTATAGGGACGACATCATTCCCTCTTATAGAAAAAGAATATCTATGAATCTTAATATTATAATTCATTATCATAACTATAGTTATAATTGTTTCCCATTCATATTGAGATTTACCTTGAGGGAAGATATTAAAAATCTTAGCATCCATCCTTCAAGACACCATAGAAGAATACCTGGTAGACAATGTCCTTGGAATAATGCGGTAGTCCTTCCCAAACCTTCCCTTTGGGGGAGGATAGATGAATTCATCACCTTCAATCATCTTTTTATTCCCATATGTGATGATGTATTTTAATGATATTTTACCACAACTCATCACTTGAAGAGGGTTTCCATCAGTAACCTTATCAACATAAGTAACATTTCCCCACCTTTTAAAAAATTGTAAAAGGATATCACAATTATCAACTTCCTCACAAAAAATTAATATTTTTGTTTTCAGTGGAATGATCTGCATCCATTGGGTCATGTACTAGAATATCTGAACATTTTGGCTTCAAAAATATACAAACGATGAATTGGGGGTGTATATTAGTATATTAAAAAACCCAACACAGAGGATCATCACCATTAGCTAGGACATCATAGACTACCTCATTAATCATGGTTTTATTTCATGGGTTAAATTGGACCTTCATCTCATAATTCCCATCATCTTCATCTTCAACCCTACCATTATAATCCCTTCCAGTCTCTCTTAGCTAATACACACACCCTAGAGTGTCATCAAAAATAGGTCTTCCAACCAAGACATACTTATTCACTTAAAAAACCCAAGGTTGGTTAAAGGAGACATTATGAAAATAAAGATTAGAACCACCCTTTACAATTACATGTGGAACCTATACTACCTCATTGTCACCTTGGGGACCTAAAATTTCATGAGATTCATCTGCTCCTCTAATAATATCCATTACAGCTTCTATAGTAAACTATTTTATAAATTCTTATGAAGATCATATCACCATAAATTACCACTTTAATCTATAAAATATTCAGTTGATATTTGGATCATGATGTATAAGTTGTGTTTTGTTTAGCATCACCGCTTTAGATAAACTCATAGGACTAGTATGATCTCTAGTAGTTCCAATAGAACCCTCAAGGCCCTCAGTTGACACATTACATTGTAGGATCGAAATAGTGATGTAGATGCTCAATTTACAAGAGGGGGGGGGGGGGGGGGTGAATTGTAAACTTTAAAAATTCCTTTGGAACCTTTAAAGTTGGTTACGAATAACAATGGTTTCCTTAAGAAAAGGAAAGGGCTATGTTTAACAAAGTTAAAATTAAGCAAATTCACAACACCTCTAATACCAAATGAAAACTTGGAAAAAGATTCCTAAAGTAGGTTTCGGAAATATGGTTCCAGAAATTGAAACTTAACAAAAGATTACAATATGAGATTCTACCTTAAAGTGTATAGAATCTAAATGAAACAGAGTACGAGTAAGGAAGTATAAGAAAGTTATACTTTCCTTATAATACAAAATGCAGCGAAAATAATCAAGTAGCAAAACAAAAAGTAACAAGATATAAGTCTTTTAACCCAAAGAGAAGGGTATCCAACAACCTTGGATAAAGGTCCCTTGATTTATACTTTCAAGCCAGTCGGTCTTACCCACACCAGGGTAAGACCTCGATACGAAGATCAGAGTGTCCTTGTCTTTCTATCCCCGCAATCCCTCAACTTCATGGTAGTTGGCAACCTCTGTCTTCCTCAGCAAGGAATCCCTCATCTTCAAGGTGTTAGAATCCTCTGTCTTCCTATCCCCGGAAGTCCATGAATGTAATCACTAACATTTGGAGTCACACAATGCTTTGAGAGTTAATAAGAGACCCTCTCTCTAGAAATCAATTAAAGCATGTAATCACATAAGTCTAAGATCAGTCAGCCTTTCAGCAGCCTTTCCAGCACTGAGCTCTTTCAAATGAGCTCCTATTTATAGGTAAGGTCGGCCTCCTATCCAACGGTCATATTTTCCTTAAAAATCGGAGGGACCTATACACGTGTAACTTAACCAATGGTTAAAACATAATAGAATACACTACATCGTTTTATAACAAAAAAGTATAACATAATGTACGACATCGTTTTAAGTCTTAACTAAAAAGTTCGGAGTGTAAAAATATATTAAAGAGTAGAAAAATTATAAAAGCGTAAGCAGAACGAAAGTTCTGAGTCTAACCAAAAAAATTTTCGGAGTCTAAATAAATTTGGAGTGTATAAAACAAAGATGATCAGATTCTGTTTAATAGGTGAATTCAGAATGAGAATTCAGACTGAGAATTCGGAATGAGAATTCGTCATCAGAATTCGAAGTGAGAATTCCTCATCAGAATTCGTAATGGGAATTCATCATCGGAATTCATAATGAGATTTCATCTTAAGAATTTGTAATGAGAATTCGTCATGAGAATTCGTAATGATAATTCATCTTAATAATTCGTAATGAGAATTCGTCATTAGAATTCGTAATGAGAATTCAATGTCGATCTTCATAAGTATTCGTATCCTGAATCTGGAGAAGAACTTAATTAGAGTTCGTATCCGGAATTCGGAATGAAACTTTATCACAGTTTTCATTCTGGATTTCGGAGTGAAACTTTATTACAGTTCTTATCCAGAATTCGGATCCTAAAACAGAATACATCATATCAAAGTTTCAAAAAAATTCGAGAATAACGAAATGAATCCGAATTTTATACTTATGAAAAGTATGGATGAAAATATGATAATGATAATTTTTCTTACAAAAGCGATTTTCCTTATAAAAGCAATTTTTCTTATAAAGGCGATTTTCTTAAAGATAAGGTGTTTGTGATTTTCAAAACAAGAAGGAATGGAAAATTCATAAGGAAAACCTTATTAAATCAACAATCTCCCCCTTTTTGGAAAGCACAAACATCCTTGAAAAAGAAATTCTAAGAAGAATGAAAAACATTAAGGCTTATCTCCCTTTGCTTTAAGTATATTGATGAATACGACTAACTCCCCCTTAGGCTTTGAAACTCTAAGGATCGTATTCTAGATTTCTGGAGTGACATTTCATTATGAATAAGAAATTCTTCTTTAATGAAAAACTCCCCTTTAGATAATCTCTTATTAAAGTTCTTTTTTCTTAAGGATGTTTTCCTTCTCCCACTTTGTAATTTTCAAAAAGAAATCGAGGGAATGGGAAATATAACAAAGTACCTGAAAAATTAGTAGTAACAACAACAAAAAATTAAGAAGCACAATTTCTATTGAGTTTGAAAATTTTAACAACAAAATAGTTAAGGTACAACAAAAGATCAGATCCGTCTATTTGGGATCTTTCTCCTTCACCATGAGACCTTTTAGAATAATCTTTATCTTCTTTAAGTCTTTATGATCTTCTTCAGCTCTCTTCTCTAAGACCACTATTCTTGCAGATTGAGCATCAATCTTTTCTTCCTGAGCATTAAAATTTTCTTCCTGGGATTTATGCTATTCTTCCTGAGCCTTCATCTTTTCTTCAAACTCAATCTAATGATCCCTTTCAAACTTCCAGTTTTGAGAAACGAAATTCAGCTTCCCATTCAGATCTCTGACTTCTTGAATCTAGAAATTCTTTTCATCTGTCAGCGTCTCTTCAAAGGAAGAAGTCAGCTCATTTATTGTAACATCCCAGGTAAATAAATAATAAAGAATTTTCATATTTATTAATATTAACGAATTAAATATTAATTTTTATTAAAAGGGGTTTCTACGTTCGATAGCGTACTCGGTACGCAACGATGAGTTTCTTTGAAAACTTACGTTGCACACAAGTAATAAAATAATATTATTTTAAATGTTAGTTAACGAGTAGCCGTTGTACTGGCGGGAATGGATAGAAATAACTAAAATATGACTATATATGTTTTTAAATGTTTTTACATTTACCCAATAATAGATAAAGGCTTAAAATACGGAAAGAGTTCAATTTTAGGCATTTATATCCTAATTTTCATGAAAGGTCCACTTATCACCTTTTGACGGAGAACCGTCATTAAATATATTTTTGATCAATCATATAAATTCCATTGGACCAAATAAAACTCTTCTTTAGAATCGGGACATTAAATTTTACTTTGTGTAAATTTTTGGTACCTTTCTGATAAAGTTCATTTTTTTAATGAATAGTGTAAAATGTTGTATTTTAATTCAAAACCTCTTGTTAATCTAATTTATTTATATGATTATATTATCTTTTGAATTGTTTTTAAAGTGAAATTAGAAAATATTTTTACCATTAAATCCAATAGTGGTTGTTGGAATTAATTTCACTTTGAAATCGGACTTAAACTATTGTCAATCTTTTGATACTTATTGTTTCATAAAAACACGCTATTTGCTCTGACAGCGGGAATTAATTATTAAATTAATTAATGTGACTTATAAGTTTTGAATTTTGTAAAATAGTCTTCATTTTTGAATTCGTAATATCAAATATAGCTTAGGGTGAATTTTTGGTAATTTTCTGAAAAACTTCAATTTTTGATGAATAGTGAAACCACTAAGTGGTACTTATAAAGACTGATTTTCTGTTTAAATGAAATTTTGCCATCATTGTGTTTTGAATTTCAAAAATCCTACATACATGGTTGTCATTAAGAAGTAAAATGTGGTTCAATGAGATTATAATAATTTTTTGGTGAATAGTAACTTATTAAGTTCTTAATCGCGATTAGTGGTAATTAGTGTAGTTTAAGGTAAAAATAATGCTTTAATAAAATAAGATGAGTTGACACATGTCTTACCCTCATTGTTTGTGTCATGGCCGACCAATAAAAGCCATGGGTCAACTTGGGGACCCCATGGAGACACTTTGGTTGGGAAATGGCATAAATAACTTTTTATTTAATGTAAAAGTAAAAATGAAACAAACATGATATGTTTTACTAAAACAAATTTTAAATGGGGTTATACAAGTCATATTTTTTATTATAAATAGTCATTAGAAATCTAAAAATATTTCCTACATCATAGTATTTTTTTATAATTTTTAGACACTAAATAAATTAAATTATTTATGACATCATGATGATGCAGCAATGACCTCATTATTTAACGATTTAAATAAAATGGAATGATAATGTAAAATCTAAGAACTACACATGTCCAAAACTTTTTGGATGGGTTGATTTCGAACCCTTATCACCTTATCCACGAATTATATCAATGTGGGTCCTTTTAAAACCGAAACACATTTTCAAATAAAGTAATATTTCTTTACTTTCCAAAAGTGCCCCTACTCTCCTCTTATAAAAGGCCCCCACCTCTACCTCATTTCACACACTCATCAAGCCTTTGGCTCGGCCAACCCCTGCCCATTTACTCTCTCCACATCCCTCTCCTCATCCTATAGGATTCCCTTTGGGAATAATCCTTTCAAAGGAAGCCTTTAGGCTCAAATAAAAAGGAGTTAAACTTTTAAAGGTAATTCATTCTCTCTTGTTCATTTGTTTTATTTTGCTTCTCCAACCCTCTAAACTCTTTTTTATTTACTTATTTTGTAACAACACCAGTATCCTAAATATACTAGGATGTTGTTATAAGATTTATTCGAGCTACACTCTCACACAACTACATCAAATTGTTAAAGAACATACGGTTTCCGTGGATGGAGAAATTCTGCCTCCCGAAACGATGATTGTTCAATACTCATTTAACACCTTCAAAGGTGGACATTATGATGTCACTATTTTTATATATGATATATAATATGTTTATTGTTTCTTTAAGCTTTTTTATTTATCATTTGGGCATAACTTTATGGTTTCCAGTATGGATAAACACGATATCTTCATCTAAGGAAGTGCGGACTACCACCTCCTCAAAGTGATGTGATTCGTTAATGCCATTTGTGGGACGTGTAAATGATGGATTTAAAGTTATTATATATAATGTTATACTTTAATTATAATATACCTCTATATCATTATTATTTCTTTCCATTAAAGTATGAGATAGAAATGAAAGTAGCGTTCATGTGTACGTACGGCTTACCGTCTCCATGAACGGTGCATTTCATTTCTTATCCCCAAATGTAATGTACTATTAAAAGTACATGTATATAATGGATATATATAATTAATGATATATCTAAATGATGAATATAATTCTGGAATTAAAATATACATAACTCTCATTTAGTTTTAATTCCATTAATATGACAAAGAAATGAAAGTAGCGTTCATGCGTACGTACGGCTTACCGTCTCCATGAACGGTGCATTTCATTTCTTACCTCTAAATGATTATGTAATATTATAAATACATGTATATTATGGATATATATGATATATATTATATCCAAATCGGGAATTTCATTCTGGATATAAAGAACCTTTGACCACACGAACAACATGTAATTGTAAGAAGTCCACTTTCGACTTAAGAACCAAATATTGAGAAAACAAACATTATTAACTTAAATGGTTACATAATGTTTATAACATGGAAATAAGTGATATAAAAGGAATAATGAACTTTAAAAAGGTTCTTAATCGAGTATAAATTAACTCAAGTTTATTATTAAGGATGTTAAAGAACGATCGAGTCAAGTCGGACCCGAGGTAAGGGAACTTCTTAACCCAACTTCCATTCTTTGGGTTAATCTCCTACTTTCAAATTATGTCATGATGTTATTATTTCCTATTTTGTATATTTACTTTCTTTATGTGTACCTATAGTGAATACACATAATAGATCTATTTTATTTTAAAAATGATCTTTGTAAGGGACTTCGTCTCAATCTCCTTTCATTGAGGCATATTTTGTTTTATACACAACTTTCTTTTATACGGTGTATAAACTCCTTTGACTTTTACTTTTATACAAAAAGAATATTTTTCTACGAAGCGTTTTACAAAACGAGAAAAAGGAATGTTTCTTTTAACGTACGTGGTGACAATGACCTCTTCCGCCGCCGCGAGTATTATTTGGTCTTTGGCTTTCTCAACAAGCCGTAATGTTTTTAGAATAAAATAAATACCATATACTCTTTTATGTATTTTGGTATTGAAAATGGTTTTGAAAAAGGATTCTATTATGTAAATATATTTATGATATATTGTGATTGAAATGTGGAAATGTTATCATTCCTATATATTGGTTTTATGTTTTATGATTTTATACTGGTACTTGGACATTTTAACGGGTGGTTACGTTATAAACCATATGACGGGTGGTGCCGTGAATACCAGGACGGGTGGTTACGTTATAATCTCCAATGCATTGAGTATAGAAGTCGGCCGTATGGCTATTCCATTAAGTATGTATGAAAATTGGCCGTATGGCTATTACATTAAGTGATATGTGTGGAAGTCGACCGTATGGTTATTCCACATAAGTATGTTTATGTACCAAGTTACCTTTATATATGTTATGTGTTCTTTATATGGGTTTTATGGTAATAATTTGGTTACAAAAAGGTAAATAATGATACTTTATTCAGTGAAGAGTTTTTACTACTTCATGAAGGTGAAGGTATTACTTTGATAGAGTATACATGGTTTACTTGATTTTGAAAAACTAACAGTTTTCATTATTTGTGTATCCCTTACTGAGCTTTTTATGCTCACCCTATGTTTTTTTGAAATGTTTTTCACAGGACTTAATGTGGAATAAGGTCAAGGTTGGGATCAAGGGAATGTCATGCTATATAAAACATGGAACTAGACATGTTTCTTTCAAGAGTTTTTTTTATGGAAACTTAGTATAATTGACTACTTTGTAATCTTTTGAGATGTAATAGTTATGTTCTAATTCTCTAAAACTCTAAATCTGAAAAGATCCTCAACGTGAATTATTCTTTTAATTCAATATTAAGTAAGGTTTAAGGATGGGGCCTTATATTTATTTTCCTGTCCTCAGTCTCAAAATCATCTTTAACATTTTTTTGAAATTCATCCAAGATTCTCATCTCTTCTACAGTTTTCCTCGACCAATTTTTCATCCTCTTGCCAGATTTTCTATGGGCTTCATAGCTGACAAAGAACGTTTTGAACTGAGCCTCTATTTCAACACACTTGTCCATAACCATAGATACGGAGTCTGATTTATTATTCAAAGCATGTTGGAGAATTTTACATCTTGAATCAATACTTGAGAAAGTTGGAATAGTTCCCCCCAACTTCTTTAAAGATTGAACAACAAAGTCATGCCCCAACGAAGATGACTCTGAATCCGAAACTTTTCTTGGACTATTTTCTTCTTCAACAAGGTCAAGCTTTCTCTTTGAATAACTACCAACTTCTTTTCTCTTCACCACTACTGAGCTCGGAGTATCAACAAGTATTTTCTTTCCCTTGTCTCTTTTCAGAATAGAATCTTGTTCCGGAGTTTTCTTTTCACTATCAGAAACTTGAACAATATGGTCTTCCTCATCAGGAACATTCTGAGCACTGACCTATACATTCTCCATTTGAGCAATATATTGTAGAAGTTCTTCTTCTACATGATAAGCTACTTATTTTCTCATTTCTGATCATTGTTTCCAGGAGTGACTTGCTTAGAAGACCCAGCTTTTGAGGTTCAGAGCGACAGATGTTCCGAAGGAGTTCCCTTATAATCATCTACTTATTTCAACACATCTCCGGTTTCACCACTTCTTTCAGCAATATCTTCTTCTTCTTACACATGCTCAACTTGCTCTACTTCCTCATTAGTCTTAGCAACAACTTCTTCCAGAGCGATGCAATTTCTTCCTGGAGTCTCAGGAAGAGAGTCCATGGAAAAGGATCTTGGAACATGAATATTTGCTAAAACCATCTCATTGAACTTCAACAATTCCTGAGCTACCTCTGCATCGGTCATCTTCTTCTTGAGCTTCTTTTCTTTTGCTTGTTTTTCTAGCTCATTCGTAGTTCTTTCCTTCAAGGCCTTAGCCTCCGCAGGATCGAAGCCAAACTGAGGGACCCCTTTCACTCTTTTTTCTTTGATCTCCCTCCATTTAGAAACTACTTCATCTGGGTAAGCTTTATTCTTCTTTGGTTTTGGAGGTGTGAAATGAACATCCATAGACTTGGGAATCTCTTCTTCAACTTCAACTTCTTTCATCTTTCTCTTCCTCACTAGCTTAGAGGATTCCGGATCAGAAACTTTCATAACTACTTCTTCTTGAGTAGGTAAATCAATGAACTGACCGGTCTTCTTGTCAAAGGCTACATCCATCCTTTTGAGTGTACCATCACTCATGAACATAATTTTGCAAACTCTTGGATTAGACTTGCAAGCCTCCTGGAATGACTCAAGGCACCGAACTATCAACTTCGAGAGGATTGCTGGATACGTTATAATCTGAGCTCTCAGATTTCCTTTCTTCACATTCTCAAGAGTGATAAGAATGTGCTTCATCAAACTAAACTTCCTCAGATTTATTAGAAAATCAAAGATGTAGATCTTACTCTTCTTTAAGATATCTTTATCACCATTCCTTAGTACGATAAGGCCTTGTACCCATAACTCTAGAATCCGGAAATTTGTAGATAAAGAAGAAATCTTTGGAGCCTTGTCATCTATTAGTCCAAGAGTTTCTAAAGCTTTTTCCTTATCGAAGATACCTTTTGAATCTGGCAACACATGAGATATAAATTCGGCTTCACCTACATTATTCAGCCCTACCAAGCTGGCTGCCTTGGCATATGAAAGCTTATAAGTCTTACCATAAGACTTAAAAGAGAACTTCTCCCTTCCATCTTCCTTAAGAAAGGAGACTGTTTCATAGAACTCTATAAACAAGTCTGAATATACTTCATCTTGATTCCCGGGTTTTGACACCGCAACATCTTCCCAACCATTTAGCTTAATATTCTTGGAAATAAGAGAGTCATACTTGTGGAAGAAATCCGGATGAACCAGCCTCTCTCTATATACTAACAACTTTGAAATCGTCTTAGAAAAAGACATGTCTTGAGAAGCTGCTTCCACAGACATTCGGATATGAAGACCTCTGAGAAGTTCATAACCGAAAAAGATGAGGTTTGGAATGTTCTGAAAACAGAGAGGTAGAGCTTCACGACGCTAGAACTTGAAAACCGATGTGGGACAACCGTTTGGGGTCCCCTTTATATAGGCAACGAGAAAACGGTTCAACTTCCATGGTTGATCGAACGATTGTGACAAGCTGAGATCAGATCTGACGGTCTAAAACCAATTCTCTTGAATCCGATCTTTTGAGGTTTTTATTAAAATAACTAATTGAGAAAATTATAATCCGAAAAAAATATAAGAAAATGCCAGCAATTAAAATATGACTACGAAAACATGAGTAAGGAAATCATACCTTTAGTATTGTCTTAAGAGGATTATTCGTAATGGGTAATATAAAAATGACTACGAAAAATATTTATTATGAAAAGAAATAATTTGAAAAACATACTATGTAAAAAAAAATCAGTACGGAAAACTCAGTAAGAAAATTTCATTACAGAATTTGAAAACGAAAAACTCATTTTGAAAGATTCGGTACGAAAATCCCGTTATGAAAATACCAGTACAAAATTTTCCATTCCGGATGTTTTTAATACAAAAATTTCCATTCCAGAAGTTTTCTAAACGAAAATATCCATTCTGGAAGGTTTTAGTTCCGGAAATTCCATTCTGGAATTTTAGTTCCGAAAAGTTTGAAACTTTTTTTTGAAAAACTTTCTTAAGCTAACAATCAAATGTACTCCCCCTATGAAAAGGATTTTATTGCTGTAAGGATACTTTTTCAACAAAAAGTTTATTAAAAAGGATTACCTTGCGGTTATCATTCCTAACTTCTATTCAATATATTCAAATCTATCAGAAGACAATGATTTTGTGAAAATATCCGCAAGTTGATCTTGTGTTCCGATAAACTGAAGAATAATATCTCCTTTAAGTGCGTGATCCCTAAGAAAGTGTTGTCTAATATCAATGTGTTTTGCACGGGAATGATGTGCAGGGTTCTTACTAAGGGAAATGGAACTTGTGTTATCACAAAAAAATTTGAGTTTTAGTAAAACTCAAGCCATAGTCTCTGACTGTGTGTTGCATCCACAACACTTGAGCACAACAAATTCCAGCTACTACATATTCTGCTTCAGCAGTGGAGAGTGCTACAGAATGTAGCTTCTTGAAGGACCAAGAAACTAATGAATCTCCTAAGAAATGACAAGTTCTGGATGTACTTTTTCTATCCATTCTATATCCACTAGAGTCAGCATCAGAAAAGCTTTTTAGGATAAAATCATTTCCATAAGTATAAAATAATCCTAGATCCATGGTTCCCTTAAGGTAGCGAAAAATTCTTTTTACTGCCTTTAAGTGAGATTCCTTAGGATTGGATTTATATCTTGCACATAAGCATACTGAAAACATTAAGTCTGGTTGACTAGCTGTTAAGTATAGTAGGCTTCCTATCATACCTCTAAAAGATATTTGATCTACTGGTTTCCCAACTTCATCAAGATCTAAAGAGTTTGTGGTACCAATGGGAGTACTAATACTCTTAGTGTTGTCATTACCATACTTTTTAAGAAGATCTTTAATATGCTTATGTTGAGATATGTAGGTTCCTTATGGTTGTTGAGAAATTTGAAAACCAAGGAAAAATGTTAACTCACCCATCATGCTCATTGGAAACTCAAATTTCATTAGACTCGCAAAAGAGTCGGTCAAAGATTGCTGAGTTGAACCAAATATGATGTCATCCTCATAAATTTGAATAATCAAAACATTTTTCTTATCTTTCATTATAAAAAGGGTTGGATCTACATTTCCCTTAACATATTTATTTTGAAGAAAAAATAAAGTAAGTCTATCATACCATGCTTTTGGGGCTTGTTTAATGCCATACAGAGCTTTGGTAAGTCTAAAAACATAATCAGGATGTTTTGTATCTTCAAATCCAGGAGGTTGTTCAACAAAAACATCTTCTTAAACATAACTGTTAAGAAAAGAACATTTCACATCCATTTGGAAAAGTTTGAAATTAATGAATGCTGCCAAGTCAAGTAGAATACGGATAGATTCAAGTCTAGATACTGGAGCATAGGTTTTTCCATAGTCTATTCCCTCTTGCTGATTATAGCCTTTAGAAACAAGTCTAGCTTTATTTCTTACTATGACTCCATTTTCATCACATTTATTTATGAAAACCCATTTGACTCCAAGTACAGAAGTTTCCTTAGGTATTTCAACCATAGTCTAGACTTTATTCCTTTCGAATTCATTTAGTTCATCTTGCATGGCTTTGATCCAATCATCATCACCTAAAGCTTCATCAGTGCTTTTAGGTTCTAATTGGGAAAGAAATGATAGATGTTATACTTCATTTCTTAAGTAACTTCTAGTCCTTACAGGTTGATTTACATCACCATTGATACTATCACTGGGATGATTCTTAAGAAACAGCTGATTTGGGTTTTGAAAAGCCTGTTCATAAACATAGGGTAGAAAGTTTTCTAGGGTAAATGTTTCAGGAATATCTTCTTGAACATTATCCTTTTCAGAATGTTCTTCTATCAAAGGTTGATAATCAGTTTTTGAAAACACATCTGAGGATGTAGGCTGTGATTGTTTAAAAACAAAAGGATCAGACTCATCAAATTTTACATGGCCTGTTTCTTCAACTGTACAGGTGTTTTTATTAAAAACTCTATAATCCTTAGATGTTGTGGAATAACCTAAGAAAATTCCTTCATCATATTTTGGTGAGAATTTATTTAAGTTATCTTTAGTATTCAAAATTAATACTTTGCAACCAAAAACCTTAAAGTAGGATCGTCTTGGTTTTCTACCATTCTATAACTCATAAGGTGTTTTATTAAGAAAAGGTCTAATCAAAACTCGATTTATAGTATAGCAAGCAGTACATACAGCTTCAGCCCAGAAATTTCTAGCTATAGAATATTCACTCAACATGGTTCTAGTTATTTATTGAAGAATTCTATTTCTTCTTTCAACTACACCATTTTGTTGAGGAATTCTAGGTGCTGAAAATTTTGAGTAATACCTTTTTTACTACAAAAAGTTTCAAAATCAGAATTTTGAAATTCTCCTCCATGATCACTATGAATAGTATTCAATGGAAGGTTTTTCTCATTTTTAACATGATCTCTAAAACTTTTGAAATAAGAAAATGCTTCAGATTTCTTTGCTAGAAAATAAACCCAAGTAAATCTAGTGTAATCATCAACTAGAACAAACACATAGTATTTGCCTCTAATACTTCTAGTTTGTGTTGGACCAAAAAGATCCATGTGCACTAACTGTAATGCATCAGTTGTTGAGACTTCACCAATTTATTTAAAAATAGTTTTATGTTTCTTTCCATATTGACAAGGATCAAAAACATTAGAAGAATCAAATCTAATCTCCAGTAGATCCTTAACTAGTTTTTTCTTAGAGAGTTTGCATAGGTTCCTAAGATTACAGTGACCTAGTCTTCTATGCCATAACCAGGAATGATCTTCCATTGCACTTAGGCAAGGTAAATCATGACTTCTAAGGTCTTCTATGTTTAAGGTGTAAACATTCTCATGCCTATTGGATGAGAGAATAAATTATTCCTTTGAATTGTGAACTAAGAACTTATCATTCCTAAAATTCACAAGGTAACCTTCATCACGTAACTGACTTATGCTAATGAGGTTGTGCTTAAGACCCTTAACAAAAAGAACATTTGAAATTAAGGTTTTACCTAAAATAACAATATTACCAATACCAACAATCTCTCCCTTAGCATTGTCTCTGAAAGTCTCCTTTCCTCCTTTCGTTTTGATAATCTTTTCAAAATAGCTTTTGTTACCAGTCATGTGCTGGGAAGATCCACTATCCATGTCCCATGTATTTTTCTTGGTACTCTCTTTATTTTCCTGAAATCAAGAAGAAAATTATACTTTTGGAATCCAAACATGTTTGGATCCGAGATTACTAGATAACAAAATTTTAGGTACCCACAACTTATTAGAAAAATAAGCATTGGGAAATCCAAGAGATTGGGTTTTGTTTAAGGAAAAATTCTTTGCCCAGTGACCACCACATTGACACTTAGTAAAAAATGGGGCACTTTGAGGAACAAAATAATTGTTACTGAAAAATTGTTTTGCATGGGTATAACCAAATCCGGATTTATTTCTTAAAAGTTGTATTTGGGAATACATTTTATCAAAATTTTCCTTACCATGGGTAATGTTTGATAAACACTTCATTAAGGAAAAAATTTCAGACATGAATTTTATAACCAAGTTTTTATCCTCAAAATCATTAGTTTTAGAACTAGAGCTAGGCTCGAAAACAATTTTATTAGAAATTAAATTTTCTAACTCTTTAGAAAGTCTGTTCTTCTCAGAACTTAATTCCTCAATATTTTTTGAAATACTTTCAAAATAAGCATTTATCCTATCAAGATCTTTAGAAAGATCTAATATCTCTTTTGTAAGAATAAAATTCCTATAGTTTTCCTTAACGAGTTACTTATTGAGTTTAGAATTCTCAATCTCAAGAAGTTCAGCAAACCTATAGACTTCTTCATAAGTAGGTAATGTATTTTCTTCATTAGAAGTATATTCTTCATCAGAAATGTTATAATACTTACTATCATTTGAATTTATAGAAACATCGGTCAATGATTCAGCATATCATACCTTATCCATAAAACAATGATTATCAATAGGTAATCTGGCTATAAGACCGAGATTCTTCTGTCCTGAAGATTCGTAATCAGAAGATTCATCTGAAGAGTCACCACCGCTGGCACTCCAAGTGTCATTAGCTTTCAGAACGTTCTTATCTTTGGCATTATAATACATCTTTCTATTCCGGTCTGAATGTCTTTCTTTCCTTTCTTTCTTTTTGAGCAAAGGGAAATCTGGTCTAATATGTCCAGCTCTATTGAATTCATAACAAGTAACTTCTCCATCTTTCTTATATTTCCTTCCTTTTTTTCTTATACTTGGATTGGAAATTCCTTTGGCCATCAATATTGTTCATCCTTCGAGCAAGATTTTCTAATTCATTTTCTGATATTTCACTCTCACTATATTCGGATTGGAAAATAACTTTCTTAGACATGGATCTGGTTACTCTCTCAGGAGTCTTGGATTTCATCTGTTTTGATGTTGTTGTAAAAGAAACGGTACCATTTCCATTTTTCTTTTTGATGTTGTCAGCATCTATCTTAATTATGGTTTCATGTTGGAGAAGATTTCCAAATATCTCATCAAGAGAAATTTGAGTGACCTTCCTATTCTCATCTATAGTAGTTCTTTTGGATTCCCACTCATTAGGAATGATATCAATTATCTTATCCACAAGAGCTTCATCATCTAAGCCTTTCTCTCCCATAGACTGTAGACTGTTGACGATAGTCATAAATGTCTGTTGAACATTACAGATTGGTTCACCATAAGGAAAGTTGAATCCATGATATTCAGCTCTGAGAATAGCTCTCCCAGTCTTAATCACCTTAGAAGTTCCAAAGTGTGTATCCTCTAACTTCTTCGAGATACAATTAGCTGCATCAGAAGAAGAAATATGGCTATATATATTTCAATTTATTGAACAAAGTAGAGTATTGCGTACCTTATAGTTGAGTTGATATTCTTGCTTTTCCTGGTTAGTAAAAGTTCTAACTTCCTTGTCAAGAATTTTATAATCACCAGTAATCATAACAAAATTGTCTACTCCAGTATTGATAACGAAAGTCTTCATTTGATCTCTCCAGTATTCATAGTCATTACCATAAAATATTGGTGGTCTTGTAGGATTTAGATTATCAATATAACCAACATTAATTCCTGCCATACTTATAATAACCTTCGGAACAAAAATTTTTTAGTAGAAAAGATTTGTAATAACAATGTTCGGAATGGGAAAGTTCGTAATGAGAAAGTACAGAATTGGAACGTATGGAATGAGAAAGTTCGTAATGATAAAGTGAGCAAGAAAAACTTATACGTGAGTACAAGTATTTCAGAGACCTGCCTCTGATACCTGTTTTAGGATCAAAATAGTGATGTTGATGCTAAATTTACAAGAGGGGGGGGGGGGGTGAATTTTAAACATTAAAAATTCTTTTGGAACCTTTAAAGTTGTTTACAAATAACTATGGTTTCCTTAACCAAAGGAAAGGGATAAGTTTAACAAAGTTAAACTTAAGAAAATTCACAACACCTCTAATACCAAATGAATACTTGGAAAGAGATTCCGAAAGTAGGTTCCGAAAATATGGTTCCGGAAATTGAAACATAACAAAAGATTACAATATGAGATTCTCCCATAAATCATATAGAATCTAAATGAAACATAGTATGAGTAAGGAAGTATAAGAAAGTTATACTTTCCTTATAATACAAAATGTAGCGGAAACAATCAAGTAGTAAAACTACAAGTAACAAGATATAAGTCTTTTAACCCAAAGAGAAGGGTATCCAACAACCTTGGATAAAGGTCCCTTGATTTATACTTTCAAGAAAGTATGTCTTACCCACACCAGGGTAAGCCCTTTATACGAAGATCAGAGTGTCTCTGTCTTGCTATCCCCGCAAGACCTCAACTTCATGGTAGTTGGCAACCTCGTTCTTCCTCAGCAAGGAAGCCCTCATCTTCAAGGTGTTGGAACCCTCTGTCTTCCTATCCCCAGAAGTCCTCGAATGTAATCACCAACATTCGGAGTCGCACAATGCTTTGAGAGTTAATAAGAGCCTCTCTCTCTAGAAATCACTTCAAGCATGTAATCACATGAGTCGAAGATCAGTCAGCCTTTCAGCAGCCTTTCCAGCACTGATCTCTTTCAAATGAGCTCCTATTTATAGGTAAGGTCGACCTCCTTTACAATGGTAATATTTTCCTAAAAAATCGGGGGGAACTATACACGTGTAACTTAACCAACGGTTAGTTCATAACAGAATACACGACATCATTTTATAAAAAAAACAAGTGTAACAGAATGTACGAAATCGTTTAAGTCTTAACTAAAAAGTTCGAAGTGTAAAAATATATTAAAGAGTTGAAAAATTATAAAAGCGTTAGTATAATGAAAGTTCGGAGTCTAACCAAAATAATTTTCGGAGTCTAAATAAATTCGGAGTGTATAAAACAAATATGATCAGATTCTGTTTAATAGGTGAATTCAGAATGAGAATTCGGAATTAGAATTCGGAATTAGAATTTGGAATTAGAATTCGGAACGAGAATTCATCATCAGAATTCGTAGTGAGAATTCCTCATCAGAATTCGTAATGGGAATTCATCATCGGAATTCATAATGCGATTTCATCTTAAGAATTCGTAATGAGAATTCATCATTATAATTCTTAATGAGAATTCATCTTAAGAATTCGTAATGAGAATTCGTCATTAGAATTCGTAATGAGAATTCAATGTCAAACTTCATAAGGATTCGTATCCTGAATCTGGAGAAGAACTTAATTAGAGTTTGTATCCGGAATTCGGAATGAAACTTTATCACAGTTTTCATTCTGGATTTCGGAGTGAATCTTTATTATAGTTCTTATACAGAATTCGGATCCTAAAACAGAATACTTCACATCAAAGTTTCAAACAATTCTGAGAATATAGAAATGTATCCGAATTTTATACATAAGAAAAATATAGATGAAAATATGATAAGGATATTTTTTCTTGCAAAAGAGATTTTCCTTATAAAATAAATTTTTCTTATAAAAGAGATTTTCTTAAAGATAAGGTGTTTGTGATTTTCAAAACACGAAGGTGGGGAAAAGTCATAAGTAAAACCTTATTGACTCAATATACATCCCACATCCAGGAGTTTTCCATGATTAGCATAAGCACCACTTAGGGACTAAATTTACCAATCACATAAACCATAACCCTATTGAAGCAACCTACTACACCTGTAAGAAACCATGATATACCTTAATTTCATACTCGATGGATTGAAATCACACAATGATTCAGTGACATCCACTTATTTATATTAAAAATCCCCACCCATAGAATTTGAAAAGGACAAAACTAGATGTTTAGAGACATCAAATTCAACAAATACATTTTGTGAAATACATTGACACACAACCCATGTACTACTATCAGTGAAAAGGTAACACCCTACCATCTTTCCTAGAATATTATGGATTGATGACCTTTAAAATGTGAGTGTGAGTTACCGAAATATCACTAAAACCACCATTATTGATGAATCGTATTTTATATGCAAATAATAAGACCACATGAATAGAAAAAACCGAGATCCATCAAAAATACAAGGAATAATCTACTAGGAAAGAATGAAATCATCCTCAAATGAAAAAAGAATCATGATATGTTTAGAGTCAAGAGTTCCTACTATGGCCCGCTCATGTTGACCACATGATCTAAAGATCAAGTGATCGAAAAAGATGATCGAATGATAAAACATTTGAATCGAAGAATTAAGGTATTATGCATAAGAGAATAAGCACCAGTCAATTTCAATGCTGATACTGACAGTCATGGGGATTCATTGAAATACTCATGGACATTAAGATTAAAGGATATCTAAGGGAAAGAGGAGATGAAACTAAGATTCTAGAAAGAGGAAAAGGAGATAGTTGATCCCCAACCAGAGGTATCCAAGAAACATCCCCTTAAAAGGTAGGAGGGGATGGTACAGTAACCATCACTGCTTATGGAATCGTCTCCCTTTGATATCAAACTTCAATTACTAAGTAATTATTAGTATCTTTAATAATGCCAATCTTCCTCAATTATAAAACAGAACTTCCTACAATTAATTCATTAAACATATAAATCAATTTTTCTTGTCTAAAACCTAATATTATATCTCATAACCATATTTATGCACATTATTGATCTATTGGTCTTCAGAAAAGGGAATTCCTACAAAACATGATATGATATCCAAAGAATGTTCATCTAAACAAAGGTAATTTTGTCTACTAAAGCCATTCTGTTTATTTATTCCTTTTCTGGAATCAATTTTGTACTCAGAAATATAATTATAATAGAGAAATTATCTTACATATACTGATATTTGTTAATTTTTATTCTATAATGTTTATATATATCATCCTCTATCTAATGTGAAAAAATCATCACTCGTGTG
This sequence comes from Viscum album, assembly GCA_963277665.1. Classification (NCBI taxonomy): domain Eukaryota; kingdom Viridiplantae; phylum Streptophyta; class Magnoliopsida; order Santalales; family Viscaceae; genus Viscum; species Viscum album. The sequence continues at coordinate 735,748,081 of OY728146.1, read as the reverse complement.
TATGGTGGACCACTTCCTTGTAAACTGATGTAGTTTTCCTTCCATCAATCACTCAAATTTATTGTAATATTTATTGAAATAATGAAAATTTGTAATAAATATTAAATTATATTTAATATATAAAATTTACATTTCATCCACAACCTTCCTCGTTCACCCATTATGGGAATGATATTAACACAAATGTGTACGAACAACCCACCCTCTACATATAGAGATGTGATTCATTATACATGAATAAAATTAAAGAATTTTTTAAAAAATATTTCAAATAGATTAATATTATATTTATAATAATAATATCATTCTAGAAATGATGGATTTATTTCCTATGCATAAGTACAAGAACTTCTGTTACAAAACATGATTGAGGTAATAAATTAATTAACACCTGAAAAAATGGTAATAATAAAATATTATGAACAAGTAGGTGATAAGATGTCATAATAATATCTTGTATGATATTAAAAATAAAAAATAGTTCTGATAAACATAAATATGTTTTTTAAACCATAATATTGGATGATGAATGATGTTTAACAAAATCAAAATGAAAGGTAAGACACCTCGTCTAAATTTCAATTAATTGAGGCATATTTTAATGTTATATAATTAATTTATTTTATATAGTGTAAATAATTCAACATAAAAATATAATATCATGAATCCTTTATAATTCATTGTATATTGAGTTTGAATTTGAATTATGTTATCCAAGGTGATATCACATGAAAGTCACTATGTGGTAAGGAATATAATACTCAATTTGTTTTTATTGGGTTATATTACTTCTAAGTTCTTTTGATATTCTTAGATTATGTGTCTTTTTTTTAGTATCATATTTATAATGAAGTTTTAAATTTTAATCAAATAATCACTTATTTTATTAATTCATACTTTATATTAATAATCTTCTTACAAGTTTATTTCACAATGACATTTTATTTGGGATTGTTTAAGCATGTATTTAAATTGAAGGAAATGTGTTTGATAATTGAAAAAAATGCCTCAAATTATTTTCTAATAATGTTATTTATTAAAATTTCATGTAATAGTACCATTTTCCTCATGATATTTCATAAAATTACTGAGAAATAGTTTTTAAGAAAATACATCATTATTACTCTGTTCGGTTGGAAATATATTTCCCAAATCAATATTTACTAAAAAAATTAAACATTGTTTTTAAAATTATTCTATGATATTATAAATAAATTTTTACCCATGGTTTTTTTACAAAAAAAAAGTAAAATGCCTTATTTTTCAAAACAAGGAACTTTTTGAATTTTCTTACAAAAACAAGTAAATAATTTTAATAACATACTCTTTATGAAAATTACTTTACCACAATCATTAATGATAATTTCTTCATAAATTCCTTCACAATTTTCCAATATTATCTCAATTAACTTATTTTCCCAATACGCTATAAAATATTAATTTTTTATTATATCATCAATGTAAAAATAATATTTTTCCCAATACATTTTTAGTAAACTTTTGATTGTATTTCATTTAATAAAGGACAAAAACCGCTTGTAGTAATTATAATCTAATTGGGATATGTTGAAATGATACCATCATTATTCATTCTCTTGACGGTTTATGATTAGCTTGACATGATAAATTATGGACATTCACTACCTCGATTAATTTTTTAAGTCATTATATTAACCTAGAAACATTCTATTAGTTATGATATTTTTAAATTTCATTTGACATTAATATCCACATCACTTTTCATAGATATTCTCATTTATCAAACAATATACAATTTATGAAAACAGAACGTTACTACTAAGGTTATTATACTAATTATGGGAGTTATTGATGATTTATATTTATTATTCTATATAGAAATTTTTTTAAAATATATTTTGGTCACAAATGAAATTAATAATTAAATATGTGAGGATTTATTTTTTCAAACAGTGATTGTTGGGGTCCCTAATTATATAGCCCTTTGATGCATTAACTGTCTCAAGTGAAGAATTAGTTGGTTATTCTTTTTTAAATGTGTTTTTAGGGCACACATACCTTCCCATCACTTAAAATTTCTTGCATAAATGGTCTTGATGGTATATATATAATGATATATGAGAAAATAATGTAAAGTAGTACTATATTCATTCATTAATAATTGATATATTATTCTCAATAAGATTCATAAATTAAAATTATCTAAATATTCAATTTTCACTCAAGTTATTTAATAAATGAATTGGGATTTATGTTTTTAATTATTTATATTGACTATGACTTATCTAATAATGACATTCAAGTTATTGATTAAATGTAATTTGGGTTTATTTATTTACATTTCCATATTTATTATTCCTTATTTATTTATGATATTTTCCAATGAAAATAATCTTTACATATTATTTTATCTCACCATTATTTGTTTTCCATTTTGTAGGATATGAAGATGAAATAATTGAATGATTTTAATGATTAAATATATTTACATTACCTATATTTTAATATATATTTTTAAATGTAATTGAGCACTATATAATGTATCTAGTTGATGATGACACCTAAAATATTCGTTCCATTGGGGAGAGATCACTTGTATCCAGTATCAAGGTAATAATGTAACCACCAGCTCCATGATACTAAGGTTGGGGTTGTTATAACTTATATAAAATTTATTTTAGTATAATCTTTAGAATAATACATTATAAAACATTAATTTGGAAATTTTATCCCATCAACTTTTTTCATTATAAGTATAATAAGATATTCAAAATGTTTTTGAAAAGAAGATATTATATTTTTTTTACTAAAAATAAAAACCAATCTATATAATACATGTGGTTGTGGTTCTTGAATAATTTTAAATAATTTAATATAAAAAAAATTTTGCATTGGGATTTGACTTGACCAACACCTGATGTTTAAAAAATGGGGCTTACTGCACAACTAGTTTGACACTATCAGGGGATTTTCTTTGTATAATTTATAAATTGTTTACAGATAATTATGTAGGTTTAAAATTAATGAAAATAATTAATAAACTATGTTAAACCTATAGTTTCATTGATTTAAAATATGGTGTCAGAATTAAATATGCTATAAATGATTACATGTGCTTCCACTATAATTATTGTTTCTCACACTATGTTTTTTGGTGTTAGTCAATAAATAGTTCCTGAAGGAATATTGTTAACAATGAATATGTTGGAAAATGTTTCCATTATGAGAAACCCAAAGGGATTATTACTACAATGAATGTTATCATGATTATCAATAATCAGTTTTCATGATATAAGATTAACAACATATTTCTTGACAAACACTCAGAATCACCAAATAAGAGAAAGATTGAGCCTGATAAGAGCTGAGTGGTGGAGACCATAGAGGAATGAATGATCGATTTACATCATGTCATAAATATAGAAAAATAATCCCATGAAAATTTATCAATGGAATATGATTTTTTTATCTTCGGAAATAAAGTCAATATGGAAATGAATTACCCAAGAATAGTAAAGAAATCAATGGAGAGAAATAAACTTATTCTTGGATATATATTCATAGTTTGTTGCCTTAAATATTGGGTACCTGGAATAATCTAAATTAATTCCACGATCTATATGTTAACTCATAGAACATGAATGGAACTATGTTACACTAATATTTAGAGTAAAAAGATAAAAATATTTATCTAATATGATTCAATAAATTGGTTTAATAATTAATTTTAAAAATGGTATTTTTTTCTATAAATATAAGAACATATAATTATTATTATAAATTTGGAAGAATATATATATTCTTGTAAAAAACATTTGAGTTATGGATAACATCATGGGATAATGAGATTAATGTTAATAAAAATGTTAATTTATTTAAAAACCAACATTAAAGTTTTATGTGATTGGTAGTTTATCATGATTAAGGGTATTTAGGGATATATATATGGTAGTACAACACATTGATTTAGTATATTTTTTAGTAAAAAATTATTTAAGAAAAAAGGAATTTAAATTTTGTGGAAATTAGATTATAGGTAATGGTAAATATTATGGTTTATCTTTTTATTGATCTTGTAGTAATTAAATGTCATAGAAATTTTGGAATGTTGTATACTAATATAGTTTGGAAAAAGGATTACCATTAAGTTACGAGACAACACATTGCATCTCAAATGGTGGTGGGTCTTCAATCCACAAATGAATGATGACAAGGGTTTGATGGCTACCACTAGCCAAAATGATGTACTAGTTAATAGATTCATATTATGTGAATTAAGTTGATATTTGGATATTACAATTGAAGTTTTAGAGATTAATTTATCATATTTATCCATAATGGATAATCTGTGCTTGTCATTATTATATAAGTAATGACTATATCAATAGAATTTAATTCTTGTGGGGATTATTTTTTATATTTGAATTGTATTTCATAACTACATGTTATAAAAAATAATAAGAGATATTAATTCCATGGATTAAGTGGTGAGGTCGAGATTTATATAATCATAACCAAATGGTGAAATTGTGTTTATGAAAAAAAAGAAATATTAATAGGATATTTTATGGTTTTCTCTCTCTTAATAGTAAGATAACCCATCAAATTTTAAAAAAAGTATGTTGAAACTAAAATTATACCCTATTACTTTTGTATCTGAGAATCAATGGTCATTTAAAAAATTAAAAATTTATAGTTTTTTCATAATTTACTATTTTGGATCATTCAATTTCATATGATCAATGTCCATTATTCTTATATATAATTATTTATTATTCTATTCCTCATATATATATTTTTACTTCCCATCAAAATTTTCTTAATTATAATCCTAGTTATGTGTTTTTTCATATTACTTAATATTTCCCATTATATATTTTATGTAAAAGTTTTATTAACCTGTTTTACAGTGTTGATTTATATAAATGATTTCTAAAAGTTTAAACCCTTGATTTCCACGTGAATTCTAAAATATCGGGAATATAATTTTCTGAATTTTGGAAGGATTTTACACATTGATATTTTTTAATAAAAACATTATGTTAAATGACACATATGATACATAAAACAAAGCCTAAATAAAATATGATATACTATTCCAATGTGATAGTTTTGACTGAACCATATAAATTATATATATATATAATAATAATTTTATTTGAAATTATATATAAATATATTTATATGAAAAAAATATTTTTAAATCATGATTAAAAATATTTGATAAGTCATTTTGTTCATTCAAATACATTTACAACATAAATCATTATAGTTTTCACCTTATGTTTGGAAGATATATTTAGTTTATTCCAGTTTTATAAATTTTATATGATAATAATAATTTCATTTTTTAAATAATAAAATAAAATATATCTTTTGTTGAAATGTTTGGATTTTTCAAACTAAAATTAATTTTCAGTGAATAGAGATTAATACAGGTATTTGTAAAATAGTCATTTTTTCAATAAACTAATTAATTTAAAATAACCCTTTTGATTTGGGTTTTTTTCAAATAAAAAAATGTTTTATTTAGTTATTTTTTTTAAAAAATAACTATATTTGAATTTTGTTTATACCAGAGTTTTTTCTATGATTATATAGTGCTTAAAAACACATATTTTTGAAAATTGTTTTCAAATACATAATATTTCAATATATTAATTAATTAAAACTTCTACGAGTAATGATATATTTAAATTAATTATATGGATTATATATATAATATATTAATATAAATGAACATAATTTTGATCACTTTTCATATAGTCAATTTAAGACCATCTTATGCTAGAAAAATCCATTTCTTAAAAAATTGATTATCGACATGATTTACTGTTTTATTTCTAAATTTAATTTTGGAATTATATGAAATAAATTTTATAAAACAAATTCCATATTTACATTCATAATGAGTAATATTATTTAATAATGAAAACATACATGAATATTATAAAATATTCTTATCTTGATTAATTTAAAATAATGTTTTATGGGTTAAATGCACTCGTGTTGAAATTATTCTTACACACAAATTGAATTTTTATTAGAAAAAATTGATTCCAAATTTAGAATAATTATAAAAAATTTAAAATAAGGATCATTTTATATAAATCATAAATCCCAAATTTTGAAGGATATAAAATTTAATACTATGGTGAACAATAAAATAGTTAAATTAAACATAGATGATAAGTGAATAACACGTTTAAAACATGTCCCATTTTTTATTTAGGATATTTTATTAATAAAAAATTTTCTCTAATAAATTGATTGTAAATTTTGAATGAACATGCTGTGAGAATGAATTACTATTATATAATAGTTATGTGTTTTACAAAAATATCACTCCTCCAGAATTATAAAATGGAACTACCTCACCTAACATCTTCACACATCTTAAGATATTTGTGTCAAACAAACCCTAAAAAATAGCCTAAATAAACATAGTATCCTTATATAAATGATGTAAATCCGAAAATACCAACTCTATGGACCTTGTTAAGAGATCTATAGGATGTTATTGTTAGCAAAGGTAATGGTACTAACTAAGCTCCTTCTTTTTTACTTCTTCTTTTTCCATATAATATTATGTCTTAAAAATTAATATACAACATAAAAGTTTTATAAAATATAAAAATATATATTTATGTTTTTTATAGTATTAATCAATCACCTAATTTATCAAATGGGGTAAAACCCATCGCTTGTGTGTTCAGCAGAATACCACATCCTTAACCAATGGAATTTGTTTTCCATCACTAGAACACACAAAAATATATAATCATGAAAATATTTAATGCATATGATATATATGGAATCATATTAATTATGAAATATTAATATATCATCCACTTACTTTCTATTTCACCCATTAATGGAATGATATTGTCTATCATGCAAATGTACGAGCTACTATCTCCATGAGGTGATGAGATTAATTTTCTATTTTAAACATTCCAAAATGATTTTACATTTTTTTTATAATGAAAAAGTTTGATATTTCAACAATAATATCATTATGGGTATGATTAATTTATATCCTAATCATAATATTTAGAATTTCCAAGACAAAACATGTGTGATAAAATGAGGCAGTTAACACCAAAAACAAAGGTAGTAATGAATAATTTCTCATAGTAGGTGATAATATGTTATTGTATGATCATATATGAAATTAATAATATCTTTATGGTTTTGTAAAAATAAATGATATATTTAAAACAAATTTAAAATAAGATTAATTGTGTTCAACTAACGAAAAACATTATGTAAGGGTCTCCATCTCAGTTTCCATTCATTGAAGATTATTTTAATCTTATAAACCTATGTTCATTAATAAGATATATATAATTTCTATATAAATGAAATATATTTAATAATTAATACTTTATGGAATTTTATGTTATGATTATAATTGTTACAAACAACTATAAAAAACATGAAGGTTACCATGTATTAAGAAATTTCATAACTTAATTAATTTTCAGTGGGTTATATTTGTTATTCATTGTCTTTAATAATCTATGATTATTTATGTAATGGAATTTGAAAATTATATATTATATTTCAAATTGATTTATGTGGTTCTATATTTGATGCACATAATCACTTATTGGATTATCTCTCACATAAACATGATACACTATATAATGATTAATTTCACAATCTCATTTTAATTGATATGATTTTTTATTGAATTTTCATGAGAGTAATTTTTTTTATAATTTCGAAATAAATCTCTTCAATTTTCTTATATTATTTTTATTCAAAAAATTTTGATGTTATAGTACCATTTTAATCTATTTGGTAATTAATTTTCTTCCATAATATATTAATAAAATCTAACATTATTACTCCCTTTAGTTAAAATTAATTTTTTCGTAAATACATGTTTTCTAATTATGATTTCAAGACTTTTTTAAAATTATATTATGTATTTTTAATTCATTTTAAACAATTATTTCATTTTTTTAAAATAATATTCATATTTTTTTCTAAATAAGGTACTCTTTGACTATTAATAAAAACATGTAAAAGTAATATTTTTATAAACATAGATGGTTTGAATTTAATGTTCCTAATGTCATTAAAACCCATTTCATCAAATCTTCCTCCACCAGTATTTATGGTTTTTTCATATAAAATTATTTTGATAATTTTTTTAATATTTTTTAAAATTAAATTTTTATAAAAAAAATTATATTTTCCTCATAAATGTTTTTAATTATAATTTTATAGTATTTATATTCATCAATGAAAAAAATAATTTATTTTACATATACTAAACTAAAGATATGTTCTAATAAATGTTTTCAAATTTGATGAATGAATCAGATATTTATCTTGTTTTCCAGTACTAATAAAAGATTTGATACTTTGGGATGTGACCTCTTGAATCTATCTCCAATGTAATGAAGTAACCACTAACTCTTTGTTACCATGGTTGGGGTCTTGGAAATGTGTAAGACTATAGCCAAATGCCTGAATTTTATGTCTCATGAGACCTCCAGATGTATGAAGGGCCTATTTAATTTTTATCGTCAGTTATCAAATAATAAATACAATTCATTCATCATATGAACAAAAAAACAACACTTAATCAACTTCCATAAATGTCAATAATCACCCATATTTGAATAACTATAATACAGAATGAAAATAGTTTCCCTATTAAAATTGATCATAAAATATCCAAAGAGATAGGGTAGATTATATCATTATTGTAAACCTTCATTAAATCATAAATTTGAGTAATTAATATTGATATAGATTAATATAAATAACAAATCTCTAGAAAATAAGTTTTCAAAAATAAAATTTTCAGATATAAATAAATTATTGAAAATATAATTTTTTTCAAAATATGTGGAAAAAATATTATTTTAATAAAACCATTGAATATTATAAAGTAATTTTATATTAATTGGGTGGTATTGATGGTTTGAAATTTCATTCATGTCATTTATGTTAAAACCAATATTATTTTCTCATTTTCTTAAAATGTCAAAAGTACCTTTTATGGAAAATTAAAATAATATTCATTTTTATTTTTTTTAAGAATTTAATTAACTAAAAAAATATATTTAATAAAAAATTATATAATAGTAATAACATTCATTGAAAATAATTATTAATATATTGAAAAGGAAGAAAAATATTCCCGATAGAGTAGAAAATTCAAACTGACCTTCCTTAAAAATATTATTCCAGCATCATGAGTACATAAAGAGAAGAAAATGAAAGGTAAATATATAATTAAGACAAAAAAATTTATTATAATAAATTAATTCTTTGAGATATTATGGTCATGTAATTCCATCTTTTCCAACATAAACGTAAACAATACAAAATAATGATCATATTATGAAATAAACACTTACATTAAGTTCAAACACATTCTTACGTGTTCAATAATACTATAAAGATTAAATATATATATAATATAAATATATTATAGAACCTTAATATTAAATATATAATATAATATATGACTCAAAATTAACCTTAAATCACCCTTTTATTAGCAATTCATTATTAAAAACATTGTTCTGGATCTTAACTGCAATTTTTCATGTAATTTTTTGTTTAATAGTTATTTTCATATGCATTGATCATTGTTACATAATATCACGAATTTTATTAATGATATAAATTTCATATATATTTATTATAATTACTTTTATAATCATCCATAAATGTTAGAGAAATAAAAATGAATTTCATAGTTCATGGAGACTCTAGACTGTACGTACGAATTATCATGGATTTCAATATTCGATAGATGAAATGAATGAGAATTAAATAATAATTCACATTTATAGATATATTATTGTATCATAAATATAATTTATATTTACTATATATATTCTTATTAATATATATATATGGAGATAATTAAAAAAACCACATCGATTTATTGATGTGGTGGCCCTCACACAAGCACAAACGGCATTACCATCGTACAATAGATTGGAAGGTAAGAAGTTAAATATGATATTATAATAATAGAAACATATATGTATCTAATATCATATATATTCTTTAAACCAATTATAATTACTATACATGAGAGATGGTGATGTATCATGAATAGTATGGTTGTGCGGAGGAGGTAGTCCGGACATACAAAATCCATAATTTTACATCCCATTGGAAAGAATATATGGTGGATATTGTTGGTTACACAATAAAAATAAAATTTCATTATATTATAGATTTAAATTTTCATATTTTTTTATGAATAAATGATATATAGATTATGTATTAGAATAAATATATTGAATTACGTTGGGTTTGATGATTACCTCTTCTTCGGTAAGCTAGATTTAGATCATTTATTGAGGACCCTTATAATGTTATTTTAACAAGACCGAGACTAATAAATTGATGGTATTGATGCTTATAAAATATGTATTTACTGTTTGATCAATCAATGTGACTCAAAGTTTGGTAATTTATTGATATAATGCATGTTTTTTATAATGAATGGAAACGAAACAACTAGAAGTAAATAATGTTAAAATATATGTGGCCTCCAAAATATCATACATAGATATCACAACATAAAAGATTAATATTTATTACATAAGAAATCATTACATGGAAAAATCCTATATTTCTGGTTCCTTTGAAAACCTGTATAAATAATGGATTGTTTCTTCATAACATTCACCCTTCTTAGACATATAATACATAATACCATAATACATAACATGGGGAAAGAATGCATAAGAAATGATATTAAATTCACAATAGGGGTAGAAAAGGGAGATATATACATAACATGATTATAATTATATGATAACATGATAATATATTTAATAAAATTGGACACTTCATATAATAGATCATAATCATGTGTTGTGGCATAAATTTGGCCAGTTAATTAGACATTAATAATGAAGAAATAAAATAACATAATCCTTGATAACATAAAATTGGAATAAGAAAAAAATTTATGTAATATAAGTAATCATATTAACTCATTTATATAGTAGGTAATGATTATTTCCAAAAAATATCATAGTATAATGGGTTCAATAATGAAGACATCACAGTAGTTTGGGTTCACTCATAAGACTATCATTCGAGATAGATTTTATATATGAACCTGGATCAGTCCCCATTCCAATCATTTTTATCTCATGATATATCAATATAAAAAAAAATCATTCGAGGAATATATAATTCTATGACAACTTTCAACATAACGATGATTATACACATGTGTGCAAATAAAAATATAAAACATTCATCATATCATAACCCATAAAAAGGAAATTGGTTTCATAAAAAAATATTCATAGCATAATCGAAGAAAAATAAATAGGATCCATATATATTTTGTTATATTTATTATAAATCATGAAGATAAAGAATATTTATTTTATCATTTGATCATTTCAGTAGTTAATATTAGGAAAACTAAAATGATGTGATATTAGATTGAAAATGATTTTAAACTATTATTTTGTGTATGTCTTAATGAAAATATAATTTTATCATTGGAATCAATTAATTTTAATCACAAAATATCTAAAATATCAATGGTAAACTTTTGTTTTAACGCTATATTTGAAATATGTAAAAGGAAATTTAAATGATTAAGTGATCATGATAGTGTGAAATAATGTTTTGTTCACATTTTTGGTAGAAATTCAAAAGCACCTCATTCATAAAATTATTAGAATATTCTTATTAAACCATTTCAAAAAATCGATCTAGTTACATAATGAAATTTAACAACATATATGGATAGTAAAATCATTCATTATAATAATTATCTAAACATATGGGCAGAAAGAGAAATGAACATCGACCAAAGAAAGATAATGTAGTTTTTCCATAAAAAATTATTTATGTATCAAGAGTATGTGAGGATAGGAAAATAAAAATACAACATGTTATTTCTAAAAAATAACCATAGGTTAAGAAATTACAGGGTTTTATTTGTATGAATATCAAAATATTTCACCATAAAAAACTTATTCATAATAAATCCCCATATGCAATGATATTGTCACATAAAACCCCTAATCCCATTGGTAATATTTGAATCACAAGCCCAAGGAAAGGGATAAATTTATATGGATATATTTATAATATTAATTTTCATTATAGTAAACATAAAATAAATTTCTGTGTAATATGTATCAGACATAAAATAAATAAGTTGTGAGTATAGCATGTTTCTCAAGGATGTAAAAGTGTGATGAAAATCCCATACCTCAATTCTTAGTATCCTTAAAACTTGTTTGATCCTTTTTTATAATAACTATACGTTTATCATAAATATATTAAATATACATACTCATATATAGCATACAATATATGACTAAATCTGAAACTTGTATCTAAAATTTATTGAAACCACTTTACTAAAAACATAGCACTAAGTTATATCTTATTTTTCATTTCTACTAGTATTTGGTGGTTTTTCAGCCCTTATAAAATGATCATCAGTCCACAGTATAAATAATTTTAATCATTAAATAAATATCATATGTATTCATTCTATAATAAGTTATATTCATAAATAAATGTCAATTATAGATAAATGAATTACACCATTAATGGATATAGTGGGAAATATGTATACGTGGACACTATTTTCATTTTTTCTAGAGATGATACCAAATATGTATAAATATTAATGCAAATTTAAGGAATCAAATTTATAAAATATATTTTATATATATTAATTAAATATATAATTACTATGATCAGTGTTATGGAATGAAAAAGATCACTAATTTTCTTGTACATTCCATACCTTGGGATGAATAAAATTTAAGAAATCCATTTGGCTCAAATCAAAAGTTACCCGATTTAGAGGTAATGTCTTCTTTGTAGTTAATTTCCGTTATTTTCCTTCTCCACTAACTATGATATTTTTATACATTGATTAAATAAGAACACTAGTTCCTAGAACATACTACTATTTTTTATGATATATATTTAAACTACACTTATACAAACCTCAATATAATGTATAAGAACATACTATTTCTGTGTACGAAAAATTACTACCTCACGAAATGATGATTGTTTATTTTTCACCTACCACCTATCATGGTTGTAATTATGATGGAACTGTATTTATATAATATTTATATTAAATTTATATTTAATCCATTCTTCTATATTTTTTATTTATAGCATACCTTTATGCTTTCTATAATTCAAAAATATGATAATTTCATTTGAGAAAGTGTGGACTACCGCCTCCTCAAAATGATATTACTCGTTCATACCATATATGGAATGTAAAAATGGTGGAATTAAATTAAATATATAATATATATAATATATATATTATACTACAATTATAACATACATATGTATCATTTATTAAATATTCCATTAAATAGGACAATGCAATAAAATTAGCAATCATGCGTACGTATGACTTACCATCTCCATGAACGATGCATTTCATTTTTTATCTCCAAATGTTATGGTAGATTATAAATAAATATATACAGGAAATATATTATATTTAAATCATAATTTTCATTATGGAGATGATGTAGCTATGAATTCATGGACAACTTACATCGAAACACGTACCTTTTTTCACTCAGGTACCAAATATGAACCAAACGTTTAACATGTACTCTAATAATTAACTAATTATTATAACATGGTCATAAGTGATTACATAAGAATCATAAACATGAAAAAGTTTCTTAAGAAAGTATAAATTAACATAATTTTATTATTCAGGAAGATAAATAACAAACAAGACAAGTGAGACTCAAGGTATGGGACTTTTTCTCAATCCCCTTTCATTGTGGAATTTCTTGGTATATACATAACTTTATATTATATTATGTATAATTATACTATTTTAATTTTAATTAAATTAAATTGTTTTCAAAATGAATCTTTTTTATGAATCATTTTACTAAATTACAAAACTAATGTTTCTTTTGAACGTATGCGGAAACAACAACCATTCCTCCATTTTGGCCATTATTTGATATTTGGATTCCATTACAAGCATTAAGGTTTTTAAAAAGAAAATAAAAACCATATACCATCTCTATGTATTTTGGTATTGAAAATTGTTTTGAGAAACCATTTATTATGTCAAAATCATGAAATGATATATTTTGATTTCAATGCGAAAATGTTATCTTTCTTTATGCTTGTTTTATGTGTAATGATTTTGTCATGGTTCATGGGAATTGTTTACGTATATGGGTGGTTCCATGATAATGTAATAGCGGGTGAGACCATGATAACTCTTCAATGCATTGGGTAACGTAACATATATATCCATTAAGGTTTCTCTAAATATATTTAGGGAATATACTATTATGGATATTCCAAAGGTAACCAAGATAGTTACTCCCTATGTAGCTGTGAAATCTATAAAGTAAGAATGTTAAGGAAGCCATAAGCTACCTTAATGATTTATGAATTATATGTGTTATTCATAAATATTATTTTTTCATGAGTTATGTTTAAGAGATTAATTTTTATTATTTAAATATATGATTTCGTAAATATGTATGTATTCATGGACTAATGTTTTCTTTCATTACTTTATATCCCTTACCGAGACTTATATTCTCATCCCATGTTTTTGGAGAATATTTTTCATAGGTTATAAAGAATTTTAAGAGAAAGGAATAAATCACGAATATTTTTATCATGAAAATAATTCATGGTTTATTTATGGACATTTATTATTATAACAAAAAGTTTGGTAGAGTAGAAGTGTCTACATTGTAATATTTGTGAGGTAATGTAATAGTTGTTGGATAATTCTCTAAAATACTAATCCTTAAAAGATACACAATGTGAAATAAAGTAAATTTTTGATCAAACCCCTTGATTATGAAATGTATAATGATTATTCCTTATAATAATTTTGTCAAATCATATTAAATTTAGTATATGAAAAATCAAGTTTTTATTTCATTTTAATTAAATAATTTTGTGTTACTGTGGCGTAAGAATTTAATGTAATTATTTGATCAATTAAAATTTAATAAAATACCTAGATAGATAATAATTATTTATCTATCATATGAATATTTATTTAAAAAATACATCATCTTATCAATATGACAACAAATAATATGTTTTAAAAGTAATATTGTTATATTATGTACTTTTCATTATATTAATTATTAAAATATTGATAATCATGTAAATATTTATTAAAATTGAAAATATAAATAATGTAGATTAAATACTGTCTAAATCTAGAAATATTATATAAATTATATTTTTTAGGTCATTATATTCCTTATCCATTTGGATTATCCCCCGATAAACCTATTTACATTTAACAATGGTAACTGATTTTTATAGTTTTTACAATTCATTAAGTAAAAATTATTATGTCTACCTTATTATAAATTATTTATTATAATTATTAAAAAAATGGAATCTATTTTATGAAATTATGTTCAAATTTGATTTCAAATATACTTTAAAAATGATACTAGAAAACAAATCACAATTTTTTTCAAGGTATGCTATTTTTAGGCATGAGATGATCATAGGGTAAGTATGTCTGTAGTGATCATCATTTTATGGCCCAAAATTCATATATGTAGATATATAATATATAAATATAATTTATAATGTTTATTATTAATTATTAATTTAATTAACTAAAATGGAAAGACACTACAAATTTAAGAGTTTTTTTAGTAAAAATCATTAATTTTGTGTATTCATTGAAAATTCATGCTTTTTAGAAATATATGAAAATTTTACTCTACGCTATTTTTCATATTGTTACATAAAAAATTAGGTACATTTTATCAATAAAAATTTATAAATGTAAATAAAATTATTTTTTATTTTTTCTCACCCAAATTATTAAAAATTATTATAAAAAAACAAATTTTCAGTGAATAAAATTACTTTTGTTAAAATTGAGTAATAATTTAGTATGTCTTTGTAAATAAATTTATATTGTTTAAAAAATTTATATATATTTCATAAATAAGTTATTTATATTCATACTCACCAATTTAATAATGAGTTTATAATGATCATATTTAAATAATATATTTCCATAGTTAATTATGCTTAATGTCATATATCATATATTCTATTGAACATAATTTTATTAATTTAAAATAAGGGGGTGTTAAATTTCCAAAATTATAAAAAATTACATCCTCTTAAGGTTATCATGATATCAGCATTAAATGATTTTAAATTTTAAAATTCTTTTTTTCGAAAACCAACATAGTAAAAACGTTTAACAAAAACATCATCTTGAAAACTGAGAATGGGTAATATGTTGGTTATAAATAATGACACATAATAGGATTAAATGTAAGAAATAATTAGTTGGATGTAAAAATATGTATAGGGAAGAAAATCAAAGGGCCAAAATAAATGTTTAGGGTTACATAGATCATTGATAATAAAAAACTAAATATACATAATAATTTTATGGACCAAAAAACCATAACCATAAGTAATGTGAAAAAGACGATAAATTTATAATGAATAATGGTAATATGATTGAATTTTCATTTAATGATCCTTTTATAAATGTTGAGGGATTATTTTACATCCGTAAAATATACAAACTTGATATATTTTGATTTCAAAATCCATATTTCATCTTTTGTTAATGATTCAATTGATTTCATCTTGATTTATTACTCCACAGAATGAATATACAAGATGAATATTTTTATGCTTGAAGCACTAATATTGACTTAAAAATTATCATAATAAAAAAAGATATAAATATCTCCCTCCTATAAGTAGAAATTATCCAAAACAAAAAATGATTTGAAAAATATAATTTTCAAATGAATAGATGAACAAATGAAGAAATACAATACAAATCAGAAAAGCCCCAATAATATACCGAACATTCAAATTAGATAATTTGATAAATAGATATCCTAGAATTAATTTAAAATTTATGAATGTATAATTGAAACCAAATGACTTGAATGATATGATCACATATTAATTCATAATAAATTTAATATATATCTCCAAAAAAACATCAACAACTATTTAATATCTCATTCCAAAATATGAATATTTCTTAATCATAAAATCTCCTAGTCAAGATAATCACTTCAATAAATTTTCAAATTCACCATCTTTCCTTGATAAAATCATAGACTGTTATAAAATATAATTAATTCATTATTCCTATGGTAAAACTAAAGTATGATATGTTTATAGTAATAATATAAGGTTTCCAAAATAGAATAATTCTTCTAATGAATCATTAATAAAAAAACCCTTTTCAATCACATTTATATATTGATCGTATTATATATATTACCAATGAAACATAATATTTATCATTCACATCATTTTTTTTAAAAACTATACTAATTACGATATAATATAGGCAACTGGTAGGTATTTCAACCTTATCACACATAAATTGCGTGTTCATGCCCTGTTCCCTTTCTACATGTGATATGTTTTCGTTTTTACTAGAAATATATTAATACAAATATTTTATCATCAACATAAATTTGATGATAATCCTTAAAAAGAAATTTATTAATAAAAGGTTATATAAACCCTAAATATTTTATTTATATTATACACATGAGAATTGTATTCTTATCAAATATTACATCATGTAGAACATAAGAGATATGTATAACTAATCCCAAATTTTTGTTTTTCAGAATTAAATCAATCATAGTGAAATGTCATCCCAAAAAACCTAAAAAGAGGTTTTTAATACATTTACTATATAAAATAAATTAAACCAATTAACCCATGATGACATCGAAAACTCTCAATTTAATTAGAAATTATAAAATATATACATCCAAAATTAATACAATCCATAGATGATTCAAGATTCTTGCAATTAAAATAGAATTTGATAAAATATAATCATAATTTTATTCTTCAATCCCAATTCATATATACTTTATTCCTAACACATTAATAACCCTTAAGGAATAATCCATTCCTTCATTTAGGATTTAAGCCTTGGATTAGGGTATTGAATCCGATAATGATTATATTTTCTATCCATAATACAACTATATTCTTGGGAATTCATTTCTAGGTGCCATTTGTTTCCACATAGAAAACATATTCCTATTTTTGAGATATTCCCTAGGTGTCTCTTTCAACAGATTTTACTTGAATGAAGTTTAGTCTCTATTACTCAATGAAATCCACTATATGATATCTCAATGAACTCCACATTTGTCTAATTCACTGATTTTGAGGGTCCATTAAGGGGTACATTATAAATCACATTTCATGGTATCGGAATCTTCATAATCATAATATATATTTCTCTAGTCACTAATTTGTTTTCTCATAACTACCATCTTTTCCATTAAATTTAGTGCCCAATAATGAAAACCAAATATCAGAGTATAGGAAATAATAATCATTATTTAAAACTACATTTTTTTGATTTCTAATTGATGACAAGTATTTCCTAAATAAGAAACTATAGGATTAACATAGTTAATCCAGGGTTATCATCTATCCAAATAATTCCTTATTGTTCAAAAAAAAATGTAAAATAACACATTAATATTCCACAAGAGTTTAAAAAAGGTTCCTAGCAAGAGCACACACATTGTAGCTATAATGATCGATAAGACCTACTCATCCATCTCTTTTTGGGTATAATTCACACTGATTCATTTGTGGAAAATCCATATCCACTTTTAGTATCCATAAATTGATGTTTTTCTTATAAAACCAAACTCAATTCTTTAACATAACATTTTACTTTCTCATATATTTATGATAATCCAAATGGTTCCCACTAAATTTTATTATCCTTTTTTACAATGGTTATCTATACCTATCTAGATATTTAGGACCTAAAAAATAATCCATGATAGAATCATATAGGTTTAGTGACTCTTGAAATATTCAAACATAAAAAATTGTTTCTTAAAAACTATCACTATTATTAGAAATATCAAACAAAATACCATTATTCATATCTTGTTTAAATGAAATAAAATAAAGGTTGTTAATAGATTCTCAATAATTTGAAATAAAGGATATAACTACAAAATATATAAATAAGGTTATGATAATATAATGATATCATTTGAATACCATACCCAGTATATCTTAAATCATGATCTTGAGTCATGTAATTTATCCTAGAAGCTCTTAAGAACTGAATCATATATGTATCAATGAAAACAACATTGAGACACTCATATTATCATAATAAATAGATTTATGGATTACACATAAGAATATAAAATAATTTATAGTGTTTTCAAGTATTATTTCCCAAACTATAATAGTGGAATGTGTTCACTACCCTAACCATTATAGTAGACAATGTTCACTCCAAGGACTATCATTGTTGAAGAGACCCTTAAAGAATATGTATCAATCCCCATTTAAGTAACATTTAACCAATGAGATATCAGTATTTATCCAATGAATTAGAGGGATATTTATGTCAGGACCATTACATGTCATAATTAAAACATACAAATTTTATCTATAATATGATAAAACATTCATCATTACATAACCTATAAAAAAGAAGTGATATTCCTAAAAACATCATCAAACCATAAAATATTGAAAAGAATAAATTTTACTAAATATATTATTCTCTTAATCGCAAACCATTCATGAGAAAAAATATGGATTTTATCATTGAATCTTAATTCTAGTATGTATAATAATCTATAAAATGATGTTCTATAATATATAAAATAATTTTATAAGATCACTTATATTATATCATGAAGAAAATATAGATTTTTTACTTTAAAATCACCCATTTTAAAACAAAATATATACCAAATATTAATGAACAAATATTTTTTTTAAATAAAATTGGAAAAACAAAATGTGTTCATTCATTCAATAAGAGGTCATGATAGTGGAAAATATAATCATCTCTATACCGGTTAAGAGAATTCATAGTTTCACATTTTTTATAAAAACTAACAAAATACCTTATTCCCCATCAGTGAATATTGTTAATTTTAAAAAATTTAAATTGATTCCAAAATTTAATATTTTCGTTAAATATAAATAGATAAAAAAATATTATTTAAGAAATTATTAAAAAAATAGACATGTTTATGAAAATAATTTTGACAAAATAAATATAATGCAACATTTGATTAGAATCCATATTTTTTATTCATCAGAACATAAATAGATAAAAATGTATTGAATGCATGTAATTTCAAAAAATTATAAAAGGAGAATAAAATTAGTGATTTTATTTTGTGGGTTACCATAATATTTCATCATTTAAAATAAAATCATAAATAATTATGATAAATAATGAGATTGTAACTTAAAAACCCATACTACATTGGAATGTTTGGAATCATAATCCACATGATATAAATAACCATAGATTAATATTTCCATCCACATAATTTTCATTGAAATAATCATAAAATTCATTCATGAATATTATATAGATAACATAAAAGAAACATGTGGTGAATATGTAATTTTCCTCATGAAAAATAAAAGTGAGATGAAAATCTCATTCCTCATGTCTCTCCAGATTTAGTATATATTCAAACAAACCATATAAGTAATATAGATGTATTATACATATGATAAAAACAATTTTCATATATTTCATACAATTTTATTAATTATAACCCTTTTATAAATATTTTATTAATAATTCTTCTTAAAAAACATTGTCTTGGTGATATGTGCTTTGTTTTTCTTATAGGTGTTGGTTCAATAATTTATTTTCCTTGTTTTTTTATCACGTTTCCATAATTTTTTGAATATTATTAACTATATTAATAATTTATTAACTCATTTTATTCATATATAGAGTCATCAATAAAATATATAGATATAAAAATGAATTATATAGTGCACGGAAATGATAGGTCATATGAATTCTTGGACACTATTTTTTTCAAAAGATGCAACGAAAGAATTTTAATTATTAATTAACCATTTAAAAATAATTTTTATTTGATATATGTCATATATATTCTGTAAATATTTCCATTTTATCATCAATGTCAAAATGAAATAAAAAGCATATCACATTGCTTTATCGAGGTGGTAATCCAGGCACATGGATGAGTGACATTAAATTTTTAAAGAGGATTAGAATTTAAGAAGTAATATATGATATTATAATTAAAGAGGTATAATTACACCATAATTAATATATATATATATATATATGTATCTACATATATAAAATCTGTCATTACATCTAGACTTGAGGGACAATGAGGGAAAATGAATTACTTCGGTTTGTGGGGTATTAGTTTACAATAAACATGATCGACAATTTCATTTTTCATTTTGTGGTTGAGGGGATAAATATAAGAAATTACATTAATAGAATAAAATATTAGTATACTTAAGATAATCATGTTATTTTTCCATAATATTCATATATGATTTTAAGGAGATTAAAGAAGAAATAATTTAAAATTTATTGCTTATGATGATACCTCTTATTTAGAAAACATTTTTTGGTATATGCCCAAAACTATCCTAGGATGATTTTTAAATCAAACTAATGAATATTGAAAATGGTAAGGTATTTGGTAAGGTATTGGATAAACCATAATACTGTTAAATTGTGGATATGATAGGATACGTGATTCTACTTTATATGTGAGAAGGCATGTAATTTTTTTAAAAACAAAAAAAAATATTCAACAATGGGATGTGAGTCTCAATAGAAGTTCCAAAAAACTGAGAAATAATGTATTGGATGGAATATAAGGTGCATCAACACATACTCAAATAAAATTAAACATTTCATTACCTTATTTTCTACGTATACCCACTATTACAATTTATGTTTTCACTGTAGTAAATTGTTTTTTTCCTATGTAATTTATCCTTTAATCCAAATAAAGGGGGCCTTATTATATAATTTCTAACCAATTATTCTAAATATAAAAAAAATGTATCAATTAAAAAACATATTATATGGGGAATAAAATTATACCACATGGACAAGTTACATGCAAACCCTTGTTTACATTATCCACTATAATTAATGTTTAACTATTCATGGGTAAGAAAGATACTAAAAAAGAAAAAAAGCACATAAATGTTAAATGATTGGTATTATAAAAAAATTCAAACTCAAATTGTTGAATATAATATTTTAAGTAATTCTAATTCAGTGAATAAAATATTATTTTTTATGCAGTGTTATTAATGTAGATTTGGACACCATTCAAGTAATTAGATTTTGAAAACATAAAAGGAAAATAGATTTTCAATATAAAAATTTAAAACCTTGAAAATATTTCATTTATGTAAAACCATTATAGAATATAAATATTTTAAAAATTTTATCAATTTTAATACTTTAGATTTCATATATTTTATTTTTTTTATTTAAATAATTACTCCATCATTGGTTGGTAAGAATTTAAGGTAAATTTTTCATAACTAAAATTTAAAAATAAATTAACATGATAAAAGAAAAATTATTTATCATTAAAATTAATATTTATAAATAATCATGCCTCGTTTTATCAAAATTTGAACATATATAATATTTGTAAATTCTATAGAGGGACATTTCCGATACAAAAATTATTATAATGGTAGTAATCATATCCATATTTCTTCAAAATGGGTAATTGATTTAAAAAATATGATATATGGACAAAATGTCTCCCTAAAATTGAAATTACACTAGTATTTAGGACATTATATCCTTATTGATTTATTTTAACCCTCCATAAACCTATTTAACACACTCTTATTTTAATTGATGTTTACTATTTTTACTACTCATTATAAAAAAAATTATGTTGAACAAATGAGCATAATATTAATTATTCTCATTCAAAATAAAGATTATATTTTATGAAATTTCATTAATATGATTTGAATAATTTTATTTACAAATCAACTCATACTATGTTTCATAATATGGTTTTTTTCAAGTTATGCATTTTTCTAGGAGAAGATGAACTTACTATAAATATATTACTAGTTATCATCATTGTGTGGATTTAAATTAATATTCTAAGAAATTTAATCTATAAATTTATTTTAAATTAATCATCTGTATGGATTATTCTCAATAATTAAAATTGAATAAAAATATGAACTTAAAAACAATTTGAAAAAAAAGAAGTTTGTAACACTATTCATTAAAAAAGAAACTATTCATAAAAATCCCAAATATTCACCCTAACATATTTTACAGGTGGTGAATTAAAATATTAAGACAACATCATAAAATAAATTTTCTAAAATTTGGAAAAACTATTTATATTATATTATCACAAGAAGCAGTAAACCATTTTTGATGAAAACATATGTTTTATTCACAAAACAACATTACTAAAAAATGTTGAATTATTTTAAAAGTATTTACCGAATAATTTATATCTAAAAGGTTCATTATTTATATTTAATAAATTATTTAATATAGTTAATATCCCATAAAAATTTATTATCATTACAATAATAGTTATATTTAAATAATATATTATGAAGGTCGTTTATGCATATTGTTACGTGTCATATACACTATGAAATATAATGTTATTGTTTTTAAAATCTCATAGTGTTACAAAATAACTATGTTATTTTAAAATAAAAACTTCCAAATTTCAAAATCTTTATTTTAAATTTATAATAATTTTTAGGAAACCTTGTTTAATGAAATTTTTGTAGATTTTTGTGTCATTTTAAACATTATCTTTTATTTAAACCCCGTTGGTAATTGATATAACCTTAACTATGGTATCACCTTCTCCGCTCTTAAGGAGTTATAATTTTATCTATACATTATAAATTATCTCATTAAGGTAAAAGGAATAAAATTTTAGACAATTTCTGGTCCTACCTATCCACTTTTATGTTTTTCTTGTTTTTTAAATAATTTAATAAAATATTATTTTTAGGCATCAATTTTAATGTAATATATGAAAATATTCAGTTCCCTTAAACAAGAAATATTCAAGATATTAATGAAATAATAATATAAAAAATTAAAACACCTTTAACATAAAATATATATATATAAAGTTTATTAATAAATAATTTACCAAAAATTTATTACTTTTAATATTATTAAAATAATTTTTTTATTTAATTAAAAAAATTATGTATTGATGTTGAGTAAAAATTTAAGGTAAATATTCAATGAGTTAAAATTATTTGTAAATTTACATGATTAAAAATTAATCATTTATTTTTTTTGAAAAACTATTATGAACATACATGTCCTATTTTATTCTTATGAAAAAAATTAGATTCATTAATTTCATTAGGGTAATATTTATAATTTTAAGTATATAAAATAATATAAATTTCATTATGAATGGTAAATATAATCTAGTGATCATATATATTACAATTTAATTGAAATAAATATAATATAACCCTAAAATAGGTTATTGGTATGCGAGTGTAGATTTTAGGATATTATATTATAGTTTTACCCATATTCTACCCATTTCTCCATTATTGGGGTAAAAAGTATTTACCATGATTAATTTTCATAATGATAAAATATAAAAGTAAAATATTTAATAAATTTAGGCTTCATTGTTATAAATATGGTATCCATTATTCATGTTTCAATTTGTTTAATTGGAAGAACTTAATTTAAGATAAAAATGAAAATAACATTGAACAAGATTTTTTAAGAAAATTACATTTTAATTAAAACAAGTTATAAAAAATTCAATTATAAAAGAGATTCAAATGAATATATTTGGATTATTAATATTATATGAGAAATGATTTTATTTTGAAACTTTTTTAATGGAAAATAGAACTTTCCAAATTCATGAATGAAAAATTCAAAATATAATAAAAAATAATATTTTTCACTTTTCACTAGAAAATACATCTTCTTCGAGAAATAACAAAAAATCAAACCGAATATTATTTTAGAATGATTAAATAAAAATGATATTCCTATTATAAAATATATTTCTAAACAATTCTATAAATAAATTATAATGTTTTTCAGAAGAATAAATGAATAACTTTTTTTATGATGATATTATTTGTACAAAAAAAAATTCATATCTAAAAATTGTGTGAATATTTCCCACGAATTAATCAGTAAATTTGTATTGTTTAATTAAAAAAATATATTAAAATAATTTTAATATACTCCATATACTCTATTTTAATTATTATGATGTAATTTTAATACATAAATAAAAATAATTCTTTGTTTTTTGAGCTCGGTTTTCTGTGGTGTATAAGGAACCGATCAATGTTTTCTCTTAGATATTTTCTTTGTAAAATTCTCCCCAACATAAATAAATTTTTACTTAAAAATATGATATTATACTATGTGATCAAATTAAAGACATTTGAAAATACATTTTACAAAACCCCTATCATAAAATATCCGTTAAACTTTCTCTAAATTTCGGGAATATGAAATATGATGGTCCTCTAGAATAACACATAACTGCATAACCCAATAAGAGAACTTGAATGGATGTGAATACATGAACATGTAAGAAAATTAAATATCCCAAAAATTATGGATAACTTTGTATAACATTGATCACAATAATGTGAATTTTAATGAGAAATATAATTACTACAATACCATACATCAATAAGGTGTGAAAAAGACCATCAATTAATCAATAATGAATATCTTAGGAAATTATGATTTTTTCAATATTTTTTTGATAGATTTTATGTATTACATTAACAAATACATTGATTATATAAGGAAAAATAATTCCTATAAAATTAAAATTACCTCATTTAATTAGTTTCCAATAAAATGCCATCTTTTATTCCAAATAATGATTATTCCAGATGAGTTTTCCAAGCCTGAACCACTCAAATAATCATCTAAAATATCAGGTAATCCTCAAAATTATAAAATTACATTCTTATTGTCTTAAAATATTTAAATTTGATTTTACAACTTGTTAATACATTTTTTAATATTTATAATCATTCATATGAATAATTATTTTTTTAGGTTGAAATTTTTAAAATAACACCAAAGGTTCAAATTAGATTGTTCTGAAAATATATTACCCTATATAAAAATTATATTTCCATAAATGAAACATTATTTAATTTTTAGTCATAAAACTTTATCTCATAATTTTTAATTAAATCCCCATTAAATTATTCACATTATTTAAAAAAAATTATATTAAAAACATGTTAATCCTAATGGCTCAATAAACCTCAACCCAATGATGAATTATAAACAACATGGCCAATCATTATGATAAGTCACTAAATATTTAATAATGAAATTAATTCACAAATAAATATCATGAATCCAATTTAGATACTAATGTAGTAGGTAGTCTATAGCATGACCATAAATATCTATTAAAATATCATATTGTCAGTGATTCACTTTTTAAAATTCATGATTTTCTATATCCAAATATCTATTAAACCATAATTTAATTAACATAAAATAATATACTAACCAAAAGGGTTAATAAAACTTTAATATATTAATTTTCCTAAGTACTAGTGAATGTTTCCAATCTCCATAAAATCCCATTAACATAAAAAATCATATGTCGTAACTATATATTTTAATTAATGAAAAAAATAAAATTTTAAATCCTTTATGGTTTCCATAACTATTAAGTTAAAACCAAATGAAAACCTATATGATTCAAAAAATGCTTATAATCCATTTTCCTTAAAAAAACATAGATGATTTCTATAGATACAATGGTGCAATAAAATTCAAATGATATTACCTAAATCACATTGGTATAAAATCTTTAACCAATTTCAATACCACAAATTTGATCCAAATTATAGAATAAATGTCCCTCATTTCCCCATACCAAGAGAAAAATATAACCTTAACCTTAAATAATTTTCTTAGAGATAATTACCATTCAAGATATGTTCTAAAGTCTCTAAAAAACTAATGTGGAAATGTATTTAGTACTTTCATGATTCTTATATCTAGATATCATAAATATAACACTTATAGAACATAATTATTCAATTAAAATATATAAACAAATTAATTATTTCAATTCAATGATTGTTATAGAATATTTACATTCATACCCCAGTAGTCATCCCTTGGATTAGGTAATTAACTTAGGAAATTCACATATTCCCCAAAAATTAGATAATTAACTATAACTGGAACATGGGATGGACTTTATATCTCTCTATAGAGATGTTCATTTTTTGATAATTCATTAATATATGCCATTATTACCCACAAGTAAAAAAATTTCCCATTTCTATGAAACATTATTTGGGTTATAATTATTAACATTTTTTAAATGATGGGAATTGATACTTCAATAATTTATTTAATCCACTACCCCATATCACAGAAAAATCTATTATTCGCTTCATTAGGGATTCAATGTGATTGTTATGGTGAATGTTGGTAATAATATATTATGATAACAAATCATAAATAATCATAATATATTTCACTCAATTTATCATCCAATTTTGGTTCTCATAATCCAAAAAATTTCTATAACATTTAGTGTTAATGTGATTTCTATTAGTTCTAGACAATGGGTAATTTGAAAAAATACATAATATGTGAAATAATAATTATTGTGATGAACCCCATAGTCATGAAAATAATTTATAAGATATCTAAATCCTGAAATAAAAAATCATTCTAACACACCAAATGTATAACACAGTTCATTCATGGTCATAATTAATTAAAATACAATAAAAATTATTGTGATGAAAATACAAATTTACCAAATAAAATCACCGAGTAGTTTCAAAAAAGGATTTAATTCATGTAAAAAATTATAATTTATTTTTTTACAAAACTGTATGATGTTATCATATACCTAGACTCTTCCTCAAATTCATTCATCGATTTATTTTCAATACTCTATTTTTCCTTAATATTGTTCTAAAGATTCTTACTGATCTTCTTTTGATACAATCTATAATGACCCTGAACCTCGATCTTAGATTAAATGGTTACATTATTATATTTTACTTATATGGAAGACATCATATCCCAATGTATGAATAAGTTATCACTCTTGGAAATCTATATACATACATTACTCTAGAATTAAATTTAAAAATAAAATAAAAAAATAAACTATTTTCATTAAGAAAATAATTATTTTCTCTTGAAAATAGTATAATTTCTATCACAATAATATTTTACTAATATTGGGGAAGGGAAACAAAACAAATGGTTGAGATCAGTTTCTTAGTAATTTTGAGCATATAATAGATTCTAACATGGACTAAATAATGAATGAATTATATAACAACAACAGATGATGGTCAAATAATGCAATATAAATAATCCTATGACATTTATACTTAACAAATTATATCCTCACAATTAAAAAATATGGGAAATTTTAATTTCCTTCATAATGGAGGAATTTATAAAACCAGATAACATAAAAACACTATTGAGGACGTAGTCCCAGACATATATATAAATTGACTAGACCATGGACAAATTCCAAAAAACATTTCTCTCATGTGTCTTAACAATAAATCAAGGGAATTGTAATTTAATAACCCACTAATCACCTAATAAGACTAATTAATTCATTACATGGATAAATAACAATAAAAAATCTACATTCCTTAAGAAAAAAATTTTCTATATTGTTAGAAAATTAATTCAAAATACCAATAAAATCATTAGTAATACTATTTATATATGATAAAGATAACAATAGTGGATTTTTTTAATATAATTATATCATAAAAAATTTATAATATTCAACTTTTTATACGTTATAGATGAAAATACATTAAAAATATTACTAGAATATTTCATGAGAAAAATTCCCTATTCCCATTAAAATAACTTATTTACAATCTTAATATATAAAAAATTTTATGGAAGAAAATTTTATAAACAATTCTTTGAAACAAAGAATAGAAGATTCTATGAATTGGATAATTAGGATTATAAGAAATTAAATTCATGTCATAGATGTTAAAAAAATATTCATTTCAGATTTTGGGTAATGTTTACAAACAACATCATTCAGAAAATGACACGAAGATTCACATGAAACCATTTTGTAAAAAAAATCCTAGATTGTTAAAAATGTATTTAATAATTAATTTCATATTATTAAAACATTCAATAACATTTTTAAATGAATATATGGGTATAATAGAAAAATATTACTGATTGAGTAGGAAAGAAAATCCAGTCTTATATTAAATAACTTATTTCAAAATCATGTGTAATTAAAGAGAGGAAAAAAAGATTTAGAAATGAAATTTATTAAAATAAAAACATAATAAGAAAATTGTTATGATTTATTACATTAATATCAAAAAATTCCCCCAACATAGACTTAACCACACACAATAAAACATAATGATGATATTGTGAAATTAACCCTTACCTCATATCTAACTTCCTTCAGATGTGTTGTAATCTCTTATTTAATTGATTAATATTTATTATAAATATATTGTAGAAAAAAAATAATATGTATCCAATAATTATTTTATTTTCATGTTACCTTTATCACCTATTTATTAATATATCCTTATTAAAATCACTATCTAGTGTGCAAACAATATTTCTTTTCTTGTATGTTTTTGTTTCTATATGTTTAGAACATGTAAATTTATTATGGATTAATAATATAAATAATTTCAATCATGATATAAATATAATTTAAATTCATTATATATTCATACATGTATATATATATAATCATCTATCAATGGTAGATAAATGTTTTTTTTTATAAAACCATTATTGGGGACGATATGTCGTATATATTCATGAACTTTATTTTAACGTATCGATTGATGAAAAAAGTTAAATAATAATTATACATTAAGAAATATTTATTATAATATATCTATCAAATATATTTTCGAAATACATCCTTATAATCATTCATGTAATTAAAAAATAAAAAACATATAACATCCCATTGTGGATGTGGTAATCCACACATCAACAAGAGAAACATCATCAAATTTCAATGAATTGTATTGTAAGAAGGTCGATATGATATTATAATTATAGAAGAATAACTATTTCATAAATATAATATATAAACATTAAATACACCACAATATCCTTTAGTGAATGATGTTGACGAAAAAATAATGTCATCATTTTATGGAGGAAGTAGTCCACACAAATGCATTATAAATAATTTCACTTCCCATTTGATTTAATATTGGGTGGTTATTGGTTGTTACATAATCATAATAAAATTTTGGTTCATTTAGTATATTGATATTAGTATTTTATAATTAACACCATATAATTATTCTAGGTAGAAGAGTAAGTAAATTGAAAGAGGCCTTGTAATATTATTACATATTCTTTGTTATACCCCATTTAAATAGCTTATTAAAAACCATTTTAATGTTAGTATATAAATAAATGGACCAATAATTATAATATATGGATGTTTATAAGAAAATATTTTAGATTCTGGCCCAGCTGTACGATAGAAATTGGTTTATTAGAAGAGATATGTTTTTTCCTTTTATAAAAAGTGTAAATGAAGCACATGAAATTACTAAAAAGAATAAAATATAACTTACTATTTAAAAAAAAACTATTTACAAATGGATATAAAATCAAACAATAAAATTTTATTATCTAAATATTTATATATAATTAAATTTATATAGGATTTGGTGTATTTTAAACTTTATCATTTTTTAAAACCTTCATAAACCGATTTGAACATTTACTAATGTAATGAATTTTTCAATATTAAAGGACTAAATATAAGTTAAAAATTGTAAAAATAATGTAGAATAGAGTACATTTTAAATGATTTATCATTCTCTTTTTCTAATATCATGTTTTTATGTTTTCTACTTATATTTATAAAATATTATTTGTCAAGAAATATCATAAATTCCATTTTTGCGACAATTACATTACTATAAAATTAATGTCAACAATATATTGATGGAATTATAATATAATCCTTACACATATCCTAAAAATGATAAATTTATATATAAAATAAATTTCATATAATAATATTACGAAATTTTACAACTTTTTATATTTTAAAAGTAATTTGTTATAATTTTCTATTAATTGAATTAATATTTCTTTTGTGATGCATAAAGATTTAATAAAATAATTCAAATAATAAAAATTACAAATGAATTTAAATAATATAAATAACAATTTTTATTTAAATTATACATTATAACAGATCATATCGTTTATTATTATTATGAAAAAATTGGAGTCATTATTGTTACGATAGTGGAATTTTGAAATTTTCATTACATAAAATAATATTAATTTCACTATCAATGGGAAATGAGACCGAAATTATGTTTAATAAAAACATGGATGGGAATGGAATAGCTAAAACTATATAATATTATAATATAATATTTTGGGTTTATTTTGAATAAATATTTCATGGTTTTACCTTAATATTACCCATTTTACCTTTATTCTGGTAATTAATATTCATTAGGATTACTATTCATAATGAAAAAATGAATGGGGTATATTTAAGAAACATGTGCCTCCAAAATAAAATTATGTTATCCATTATTCAAGATTAAATTTCAATAATTAAATATATTTAATTTAACGTCAAAATTCCAATTTCAAAAGAACTTTTTTTTTCAAGAAAATGTATTCTTTTGTAAAAACATTTTTTAATAAAAATTAAAAACTAAATATTATTCCAATGAACATAGTTAGATTAATAATAATAAATGACAACTATTTTTTCATTGAAACCATTTAAAAAACATATAAATGTTAAATTCATGATATAAAAATACAGTTTCAAATAAAATTCAATCCATTCACTATTTAATATAAAATAAATATTTTCATAAAAATAACCAAAACTCAAAATAATCTAATTTGTTATAATTATTTAAAAAATTATATTATTTATTTTAATTATAAATAAATAAAATTTTCAAAAAGTAATTATAATATTCACTCACCACATGTAATAAAATCTAATTCAGAAGAAAATATTATTTGAAGAATAAAATATCAATTATAAAAATTGAGAGATTATTTTAAAAAAAATATATAAATAAATTATTATTAGGTATTTCATATATATTTAAATATTATATAATGTGGTTAATTATATTTATGCTTGATAATTCAATGGAAAGGATGAGAAAATAATATTTACAATATAATATTTTGTGGTTTATTTATGTTTGGAATAATTTGTTATATTCATTATTAAATGCAATGTTGTTTTAAAATCATAGGGTTTGAAGTAAACATTGTAAACAGTAAATTAAGGAATTTAAAATTATGGAAATAATAGGAGTTGGGGATTACAATTTGGAAATTCTATCCGGACTCTCTAATGTACATGAAGTGGTCTATATATCATTATTGGGGAAGAAAATTTATGATCTAACAAATTTGATCACCTATGAGGAAATATAATAAATAACGGATTAATCTTACTATAAAGCACATATTTATATTCTAGACACTAGTTAATATATAGTGAAGATTCATTTAACTCAACAAGTGATGTTAATTTTGGAGAAATTATAAGATAGAAGACTAAAATTGGGATCCTATAGGAGTTATGATATATTAGTACCCACATCCATTCATCGGAAATCATTATGGAAATTTTGAGGATTAATTTTTTAAGGTGGGAAGAATGTAACACCAGAGATTCAATTATAATATTTTTCATGTTATATAAAAACATTTTCGCAAAAAATATAGATTTAATCATGAATATGATTTTAACATAAATTAGTTATTTTTATAAATTTAATTTTATGAAATAATTTGAATATTTGAATTCATTATTTCAAAAATATCACACATGTACTTTTTGAATTTTTAAGAATAATTGATTTATAGGTGTACAATGAAAATATTGATTTTTCAAAAACTGAAAAATTTATGACATTATATTGATATGAAAATAAAATATAATTTTGAAAAATATCTTTAAAAAATAAATAATCAAAAATAAATATAATTCATATTGAAATGAATTGTTTAACTTAGTATAATATTCTTAATAAATTCGAAATCCATGTAATGTTTTTTTTTCAAAAAGAAAATCTTTTTAGTATTACTGTTATAATCTAGTATTTAAATGATTAGTTTTAGTTATTTCATGGTTTTTAGGATAAATATATATATCATTTTATTTGTCATAATACAATTAATTCCATTAGAATCAACATTATATATTATTGTACTATAAAATAGTTTTTTTGATAAAAACATATTTTCCTAAAAAAGTATTTCATTGTGTTTTTAACATTCATATTCAAATTAATTTCCACAATATATACAAATAGACTCATATAAAATTAATTCACTATCTAGATTCCTAATTTTTAATATTTTTAATAAGGGAAACATAATTTATATTTATGATGAATACTAAATAGATTAAGAATTTGTTACCACGATTTGAGTTAAACAAGATTAATAGTGGCTATGAAAAGTGATAATGGTATAAATGAAATCTAAAATTGTCTAAATATTACTAAAATATAATTATACATTAAATTATCTTTTGATCAAATTTCATTCCATATTGTAAAACATTTATATTATAAATAATTTAAATTATTTTATTTTTAAATATAATTCTATGTGTGTCCCTTACCTCACTTATAAATGGTATCATCTTTTCCCACCTTATGAACAAACATAGAGCACCCAATATCTACCAATAACTACCTATAAACCATCAAATATTACAGTCCTTTATTATTTAGCATATGATATTCTCCTAGGATCATCCTTATAGGGCATAAGATCTATGAAAAAGTGGGTATCTCAAAGAAGAGGTATTACCATTATCTACACTTTAAAAAATAATTTTATCTTATAAATTCTATATTTTTTGAATCCATACTAACATATAGAATATATTATCATCAATATATTGAGAAGTTCTTATGTTTATTGGATAACCATTTTCTATTATTATCAATGAATAATTTTCCCTTTTTAGAAATGGTTGTGTATTATTATGGAAATTCTTACCTGTCCAATAAGAATGTTATAGAGAAATGATGATATTTTTGTGATTGTGGAAAAACTAACCATGTCGTCACACGTTCCCCAAATATGATATTCTAATATTTAAAAATATTTGTAAATGATATATATTTAATAAATGGTAATGCTATATTGACTATTAGTATCTATTGTTTCTCAAATGAATCCTCAATTCACTTCTTGTGTTTCATGATCATTACAACACGATCATAGAATTTAGTTGACAATGAGAATAATATTTCAACCCTAAATAGAAGAAAATATTTCAGAAAAATGATTTAGATTCTAGATGATATACACTTAGAATTTTTTCGGGGACATCGGTGGATCTTTGAAAGAAAAGATTTCATTAATTCAATTGTCATTCAATAATAGTAATTGAGAAATGATCCATATATCCTCGTTTGGGGAAATGTATAGTCATTGTTTCCATGCATCCAATTGAAAGGTGAATATCTAAAAAACATCCCTAATTGGACCAATCATTGTATACAAGACTAAATAAAATTCATCGATGATATAGAAGTATATGGATATGGATTATAGTCATAAGATATCATATAAAGATCCACATCATCAGCCCATGTAATTCATTATCAGTGATCATTATAGTTTTAATGTGTACTCGAGAAACTATTATCATCACATGGGAAAACATGTGAAATTATAAATTAGTTATGTAGGCCTTCTATATCCTATAATGAAACCAAAAGTTTTATTTTCCACTTTCTCTTCCACTTGGATTTAGTGATGTCAATAACATGGTTATTTTGACTCAATTGAAAAAATTTCAACTATATTATATTCACACTATTATTTGCGATGATGTAATTATTTATGTAGATGTTATTTTATCCATGTAGAATCCTAATGTATATATAGATTGGAGAAGGAATATTGTGGTGTAGTTTTTTCTTTGGTAATATTTTTATAAAACAATGGATAGATCTAAGAGGAAAAATGGGATAGAGAGAAGTTTATGCTAGAGAGTTGGCTTGGGACATTCAAAGATACCACGTACCACTATCACTCCAATGAAAAAAATTCCAATATTAGGGAAAATGTATAACTCCATGTATAGAGTATTTTTTCCTAGTAGTATATTAAAATATATAAATAATATTTTTTGTATCTTAGTAATATGATGGAACACTATTATGCGTCTATATTAGTGAAAAAATAATATTATAAAAAAACAAAAAAATACATATGACATGTAAAATCTTTTTTAGAAAAATATTATATTTCTTAAATTTATTCATGTATAATAAATATAACGCCATGATTGAATATGGAAAAATATGTTAACCGATGGAATGAATTAATGTTTCTCGAAAAAGGACATCTGATAGAGGCATCTAATGGTGGGTGTGTTTAATAAAATTATAAAATAATCATTATAATTTAAATAATCAATGTTGAATTCCTCTTTAAATAAACTATTGAAGAGAATCAATAAGGTTAGACAAATAACCCTAGGATCATTGTGTTGAGATTAATCTATACTTGATTGAATGATTGAGATCAGACAACAATAGACAACCATATCAATTTGAATTGGTACATAATAAACAATATAGGTCTTCCTCATTGCTGGAACTACATTCTTAACAATAGATTAATAAGAATAGATTTATGTAACATCCTTGATTTTATTTCGTATATTTTTATTTAATATATCTTGTTTTAATTGATTTAATTTTTTTTCAATTTACAACCATCAAATGAACCTTAAAAATTGTGGATTCAATTTATCATCTCACTATGCAATGCTTCTCACCATGGATCTACATGCTTGAAATAGTTGGACATGAATGCATGATAAAGGATGTTGAACGCCATTTAAATGGGGTTTCCCTTTAAATATTTTTTTTCTTCACAATTGTCCTATGGGATAAATGTTTGGATTTTAGAGGGCATGTTTGAGTCTGATCAAACCCCCAGAGTCATGGTGGTTATCTAAATGACGATACTGATTGTGTTTCTTTGGATGGATCATGATCTGTTGTGGGATGTATGAAATGATTCTGGTGGATATCTTTTCCAATATTTATTGGAGTACATTAAATTTTATAGTTGGTGGCGCACGATGTGATGAAGACTTCATGGGGAGGATCAAAATTTTATTCATGGATACTAGAGGGTCAGAATCGATGATTGAACCAATTTTCCACCAATTACTAGTAGTCAAAAAAAGTAATTGGAATAGTTGCATATGAGATTTTTGTGATTGATCTGTATTTTTTGGAAATAACCCACAATAGGCCATATAGTGTAAATAACATAAAACGTGTAGAACCCTGAACATGGTGGCTAGAGTTTCTGACTAAGTAAAATATAAAAAATATTGTGGGACCCCACAAGAAAGTGACTTTTTATTGGAGGGAAGGTGTATAATCTATAAGTGCTTGGACATAGGCGCTGCCAACACACATCATGTACTAACACAGGACCATGTATGTGAGCATGGATTGATAGACATGGCTAGGAGAGCATAGGGATTCCCTAAACAGGGATATATATCGTTTAGTTCCCTTACATTCCATGAAGTACCAAATAGCTAGAGAACCATGTACTAGAAAATTCAAAACCAAGTAGATGAGTGGGGATACAAGTTGGGTTGACCCCTTACATTTTATTTGTTTTCTCCACACATTTTACCTCTCATATATCCTTCGTTTGTTCTTTGATTTTAGGATGTTATTTTTTAATCCGGATGTATTTTCACGTAAAAAATGATTGTGTCCTTAAAAGTGTATTTTTTATATGTGAGGAAAATTGTTTTCATAATGATTCTACTTTTGTATGTATTTGATGATGACATTGATCGAATTGATCATCAAACAGTGGTACCCCATGAAAGAATATTTTTTGGGTAATATACCAATTATGTGGTATCCCCTAGTGGAAAAGGGTAAGGTCTATATATATATGAATGTTGATACCCTGTGATGGACTATGGAATATGAACTTTACCTATATTCTGAGAAGTACCCATGGTAGACTGTGGAATGTGTCATATATCCATCTGTTGAATGGTAAACCCTAGTGGACTATGGAATGAGTCCTCTATATATATATATAGTGTGGACCCCCCCTGAAGGACTACGTTGTGTGTCCTCTATTTATCCTTATACTATGTTTTACCTCTATTAGACTATGGTGTGGGTCATATATATAGTACTGAGTGGTTACCCCTAAACGGATAATGAGTGGGTTCTCTGCATAGATAATGTTTTCCCTCAGATGTGATATAGTATAGTGAGGTGTGGGTCCTCCACATAGTTACTATATTGAAAAAAAACATGAGATGTTGTGAAAATTTTATGGACTCTAGAACATTTTCCATATGATTTTCTTGAGAACTGATTTGAGAAAAAGATCCATGTTATCTATTCTATAGGGATTATTTTTTGAGGATATATGTATGTTACTATAGGGATTTTTTCCCTCATTATTTAGGGTTGAGATGACTTATTCTATTATTTATCATATTTCGCCCCTTCCAGTTTTCTGGTCTTCATACAAGTTATGTACAACCTAACCCCTACATGGGATTTTCCCACATGTTTCATGTCTTGATAGAAAGGTTACTGATGATTAAAAAATATCAAAGGGATACCCAGGTGAATTTAACCATGTATTATGGATGGGTCTTAGAGATATGGAGCAAGAATTTCTAAAAATTAATTATCTATATATTGTTATGTTTTGACATCTATTATAGTTGGGAATGTATGTTTCCCGTATTCTTTTCAGATTTCACTACTGAACACTTTGTTATCCCTAGAGGATTTTATATATTTTTATTTTACTCTATATGATGATGTGACTATTTATTATTCAACTATACTTATTCATAGTCATGGTTTGGTGCTTGAGTATATGTACTATTGGAAAAGGCCTCTAATTTTATTCATTCTTGTTGGCACTGGTAACCAGCCCCTAGTATATGGAGGTTGTCTTAGGGTAGTTATGGATTAGTCTTCATCATGTAAGGTAGAAACTAGTTTGTTGGGTTGATAAATAATTGTGTCAAATGTGGTTCATTCCTTGAAATGGCACATGGATTTGACCCCATATAAGGATTTTTAGAGTACTTGGGTAAATTTTTTCAATATTACATGAGTTCAACTTTCAGTCCAAGGAACCCAGTTTTGTTGCAGCTGTCGACATATTCATTCACTAAGACCTTGACTAGATTCTTTTCATGTTGACATACTATTAATGTATTCGTAAGGAAATATTTTCCATGAATCAAATAGGGTGGAGTATTTTGAGTATCATTTTTTATTAAAGACCGCATATATATATTATCATTTGGACATGGTATGTATTGATTAAATATTCATTATAACTCATGTAAGACAACCACCTATGTAACTGATTCAGGTTCATGAGGATGATTTGATGAGTGAGGAGACCTTAGTACATGGGCCATCATGCAAGATCGTTCATTTATGATGAAAGGTATTTTCACCACATTTTTTCACGAAGTAGATTATACTATTATAGATTAATGAGGGTGAACACAGGCTTATTGCACGCCATGAGTTCTAGGGTTCGAGTCCACTAATCTTACATGGATTTGAAAATCCATATATTGTAAAGGATATGCTTGACTTGAAGATTCATGTTTTTATACATGTGGGTACCTTGGTTGGTCAGATGGGTGTGATGACATTCAAACATTTCCATGGAGCATCTGGGCAATGGGGGAGCATATTCAGGATGACACATGATGAGTTAAAACTATCATGGTCTGACTTCCCACAATTGTTTTAGGAGGATTATAATTCAATATAATTATATTAATTATAGATTTAAGAGAATATGGAGACTCATATGGGGGGATGATTATTTTTTAAAATATTTTGATGTTTATTCAATATATCTGGTACTCCCTAGAAAATTATTTGAAGTGGAATCTTCTGGGAACAAATGTTTGAGAAGGGTCTCTATAGAGAAATCCATTCTAGTGTTCTACCCCTGTGCATTCCCATGTATAATGGAGTGTTATAAATAACACTAGAGATAGAGATATTATTATATAAGGGACATCATGGGGTTTGATCTAGTAGTTGGAGTCATAGGTTTGACCCATCTATATTAGCTATTAGGATTTAGTCAATAGGATGTTGGAATTGGATATCACCTCATGGAAAGAATCAGCCATGCAGTCATGCAGTTCATGGACAGTGTAGATGACTAGTGAATCTCAGATATGGGTTATAAAATACATGTTATTGGTGAGGTCACATAGAACTTGATTTCCTAACCTGACATGCAGAGATGGTCATGAATATAGTGGATTGACCACCACAGAATAGGTAGCACCATGATCATGGATCTCTTGCATGTGTTTAGAGACTTGGAGCTTGAATATGAGCATCTGGGACTCAATTAGTGAATCTACTTGTGGTGGATGACATTATGGGCTCTTTCCCCTACCACCTCTAGGTGGACCATGCCACACTCAAGGATCTAGTGTTCGAGTCTATTGGCAACTACAGGCTATGTAGTTTTTTGATACAGAAGTCCATGAAATGATTAGAGGCATGATTTATGTTTTTTCTATTCATTATTTAGTACAATTAAACACGTGTGAGAGTTATTCTTTCTTCTCCTTACTCAAATCCTAGTTGATACACTATCCCAACTACTTTTCCTTTATTTTCTTTTATCAAATGAATCTTGGAAATCTTTTATTTTTTAGAAGTGATATTTATCACTTGGTGGACTGATATTACGATGGGACCTCTAGGTCGTCACGATGAGCCCTCCTAAAACCATGATAGGAATATAATATTTTTCTATGGTCCAATCCAAGATAGACTATCAAAACATTAAATTTTTATTCCATTAGACCTAAAGTATGAGATTCTCTTCTATGGGTAAGATAGATACCATAGCGCAGTTAGTTGGTTTTTCAAGAAGGAAGCTATAAA
Source organism: Viscum album (assembly GCA_963277665.1). NCBI lineage: Eukaryota > Viridiplantae > Streptophyta > Magnoliopsida > Santalales > Viscaceae > Viscum > Viscum album. The sequence goes on along the minus strand of OY728146.1, from coordinate 735,708,241 downwards.
CTATCACCCAAATGTTTTAGTGTTTTCCTCTTATTGGGGTTGGTTTTTTTGCTATCTGTGTTCCATTATTCACAGAGGGTTATATGGATGTCATCCCCAAGGATGTTCTGGGACTACTAACATATATTTAGATTGTTTATTTCATTTAAATTTACCATTATACAGATTAGATATCTTCTATATCATATTAGATGAATACATTTGATATTTAGGTGAAATGGGTGTAGTTGGGGGACATTTGAAAGACGGGTTTTATCGGGCTTGGTGTGTCTCCATGGTATGAACATATGTTTTTCTTAAAAAATGATGACATGGTGTTATGGATATTTATTTATTATCATCACCTGAACTATTTCATGATAAATAACATGTACCCTTTAACTAGAGTTTATAACCTATATGATCATTTTTGAGGAGCGAGATGGATCTATATGCCCAGTCTCAGTTCTGAAAACCCCTATTTGAGGTTTTACGAGGTTGATATTATATATTTTTAATTAAAATTTCATTAAGGACAATATTAGTTCTTATTGATTAATTTTAGTGTGAAATATTCCCCCAATTGGTTTTTGGATCTAATGAACGAGATTTTCCATCCGTACAAGTAAGGAATTGTTGTCTTCTAAAATGATGAAATACAAATTTAATCTTTATTAGATGAGTAATCTGTAGAAAAAATTAGGATGGTCCTATATGATGTTCGAAAAGACTATATTGATATTAATCTCTCAAAGTGTCAATTTTCAATCATGTAGGTTTACTTTTTAGAGTATTTAGTTTCTGATTATGGATTAGCTATAGACCTAACGAATATTAATGTTGTTATTTCATTTGTGCCACCCACGAGTTTGTCAATGGTGTAGAGTTTTCATAACTCAATCAGGTACCAATGGTTATTTTAGGAATACGTATCTTGCATTTCAACCCCAATGAACATCCAGACATGAAAAGGATATCCATTTACCAGGACTATATAGTGCTAGAGAGGCTTTGAGGTGTGAGGCTATGGATGATGAGTGACCCTTTTTGAGACTACCATAGGTGGGATTGAAGTACATAGTGGATTTTGATTCCTTTGGGTTTGAGATATTATTTGTATTGATTTAGTGGTATGTTGTTTTATAAGATGAGTCAAGGAAGTTTAGTCCCCATGATCAGAACTAACAAACTCACAATAATGAGTTTGCAATGGTAGTATTTTGTCTAAGGATTTAGAGAAACAATCATATGGGAGAGTTATTTTTCGTTTACGTAGACCATCATAGTAATAAGTATGTATTATTATAGAGAGTTCTAAACCATAGAAAGTGGTTCCCATTAATGTTCCCATAGGACAAAAACTCTTAGATTTTCTAAAATCCTAGTAGGGTCAACATGGTAGTATATTACTGTAGAAGGAAGCCCCAATATCACCTATTAGGGGAGGCATATGAGCTATTTGCTTCATTGAAGTTGACCATAGTTTAGGAATAGGTTGATAATATTTAGTAGTTGATGGTGTTGAACCCTTTTTTTCTTGAGTGTGTGAGAGAGGATCTGTTGGGAGACATTCATTTTGTGGTTCTATGTGACCAGATATAATTAGGAGATATACCATATGGATTCCCTAAAGGAGGTAATCACATAATTCTTTTATAGGTAAGGATAATTGTTCCTACTGTGATGTGAGATGATGGGATAAGGAATTTTCAGACATCACCTTCTGATATATAACCCTATATAGGGATGATGAATACGGATAATTATGGGTAGGTTAAGTGGTATTTAATGAGGTAGATCATGGACGAGTTCATATCTTAGTATCTCACTTTTCAATAGGAGAATGATGAGAAACAAGTGAATGTTAAGAACAATGTAAAATATGGTTAGATACAACCACTATAGACACTAGAGTGTTTATTTGATGGGATAACCTTGGATTTTGTGATAGGTCTTCTCTAGACAATGAGAAACCATGATCCCATATGGGTGATAGTTTTCAAACTAACTAACTTAGCATATTACATTTATATTAGGGAGTAGAGTTTAGTGGTGGGTTTTCCCTATTTGTATGTGTGGAAGATCGTATACCATCAAAGGATCCCCATGATGATTTTCATTAACTGTGATGTATGGTCCATTCCATGGTTATGGAGGGGCCAACATAAATAATTCTGGGAAATGATGAGGATGAGTACATATTTTCATCCTCAAAATGATGGGTTGACTAAGAACAACATAAAACTGTTCAAGGATATGCTATGAGCTTATATATTAGAATTAGGATAGTGTTGGGAGGATCACTTACTTTTGGTAGAGTATTCTTATTATAATATATATAACTCTATTATCAGTAGGGAACCTTTCAATTCCACATACAATAGACTAATTAGGTCACCTTTATGTTGGAATGAGATTATAAATGAATCTATTGTAGTTCCCAAGATAGTGTAAGCGACAAATGAGAAGTTCTAGGTTATCCACAAGTGGATGACTAAATAATAGAGCATGTATTAATCATAATAAGATTGACAACATATTCCATTGTAGTACAAAAGGGGAGTGTTTTATTTATTAAGAGTCTCCCCAAGATAAGGATTTTATAGAATAGGTTGGGGAGGAATGATTTCCCCAAGAATCATTGGGATGTATGAGATCTTTTATATGGTTGTATAGGTTTCTTACCACCTCACCATTACCCCCTCATTTGATAGGGTAAATGGAATCTTCCATGTTTCATATCTGGGGATATATATATATATATATTATTTAGCACACAATATCCACTAGGGTGAGCAGTACATTGAGGGGGGAGCTTCCTTCACAGGGTTCCTACTGGATATCAAGGATTAAGGGAATCAAATCATTTATGGATGGAACATTCCATTTATTAATGTGATGTGGAAACAGGGATGTATAAAAGAGAGAACATAAGAGTGGGAGATTCAAATGCATTCCTAGTATCCAGACCATTTTTCATAGTTTTTTTATTTTTAGGATGAAATGAATTATGGGGGGAATGATTTGTACATTTGTTTTTTCCATTTATGATGCTAAAATATATAATACAGTAAAATTAGATCCATGCATTGAGGAAACATGAGATTCTAATCCCGGTGAGCCCAAAATAATTTTCATAATAAATATCATACTATTTCATATCATCCACATGTAGTTTTTCATAAATAATTCAATATATCATACATAGAGTATCAGGTTAAAAATATGCGACCATGTTTGAATATAGAGAGATGATTTTACCCTCTTCATGTCCTAATGTTTTTTTCTATGGGATTTCTAGTGGAAGTGGGTGTTGGATTGTGTATTTTATTAAAATATATAAATATTTAGTTTGTTTTAAATTAAATGACTTAATAATTTTCCCAAATAAAGAAAACTATTTTTAAAATTTGCAGAGTTAGTTATATAATCCTGAGATAATGTAGAATAGTTTCTTTCATTCATCATTGATGAATTATGGTTTTACGATGATTGATAATTGAATCACAGTGAATCAAGGAACAATGAATGAATCTACTCTTCTACATTATTGGATAGTGAATGCTTAACTAATGATTAGTCCAAAAAATGTATAAGAATTTTTTTTTTGGATTTCCCCCTTTTTAAATTAATCAGTCAGGGTTTAATGGACAACTTTTATTTTTTTCATTTTACAACATTCGCTTGAGCGATTCAAATTGTTGATTCAATTTATATTCTCATTGTGACGTGAATGTCACCTTGGATTCACCCAATTACAATTATTGGGCTAAAATAATTCACCAATTATGTTGATCACCTTTGTTATGCATAATTTTCCCCATTTTCATCTATTCGTCACCATTTTATGATTAATTTATGGTTCAAAATTGTTGGGATGGGATTCAGAGTGATCAAACCCCTATATCCATGGAGTTTTAGTGAATGATGGTGAATATTGTGATTTGAGGATATATCAGGATCCATTGTAGGATATGGGTGATGATTCCCACTAATATGTTATTAGAGTTGGTTTGGAAGACTATGACAGTGATAGATAGAGCTACATGATATTATAGAGGTTTCGAGCAATGCATCAAAATACAATTTCCAATAATCGGTGGGACCAAACAAAATAATGGAGAAAGTTTTTAATAAATATGAGTGGCGGGATGACATGTTTTGGTTTGTACATAGTGGATATGAGATCCATGTGTTACATTTTTATTTCTACAAAGAATTGGACAACACACATAGTATTCTAAAGAAAACACTATGTTGAAACACCTGTCAGTGGTGGCATGGTTTTTGTGCATATTTATGTATAATATGTGTATGGGACCCACACATTATATGTGACTCAGTGGCGAAGGCCCGACATTTACTCCTATAGTAAATGGACAAGGTAATGTCTAGGAAAATTCCATGTAGTATTACATGTCTTGATACATGAGTACAACTTCATGGACATAGAACAGAAAGCACGGGCATACCCTGAGTGGTGATAAATTCTATATAGAACCCTTACATGATATTTATACAACATGGGAAGTAATTTGTGTATCATTGAGCTCACGACCAAGAAGAGAAGTGGGCCTAAAATCCATTTTGACCCTTATACACAATTTACTTACATGTACAAATTTTACATCTTGTAAATCCTTCATTTACACTCATATTTTAGCCATAAAGTAGGCTATCTTGAGTGTTTTTTCATGTAGAATATGATGGTTTCCTTATTAGTACACTTTATGATATGATGTCAGGTTGTAAAATGATGTTTCTTATTTATGAGGATTTTGATGATGATAGTGATTTTTAGGATCATTATATAGAGATACCCCTTGACATACTAGTGAGTGGGTCATCTACCCTTTGAGTGCACCCCCTGATGGACTCGGGCATGCATCGTCCTTCTATCGGCTGAGTGGTATCCCATAGAAACAGAAGTTCGAAAGTCATATATCCATCTACTACATTGTACCTCCTAACATAATATGTTTTTAGTTCTCCATATCCCTATTAAGTCGACCCCCCTGAAATACTACTGTGTGGGTCATATATCTATCTATAGAGATATACCTACTTTGATATAATAGAGTGTGGTAACACTCTCTATCCATCAATTGAGTGGTACCCATAATATGGAATGGTGTATGGGTCCTCAATCTACCAACTATGTGGTACCCCCATGAAAGAGTAGGGATTGGGTCGTCTAAATAGAGGTTATACCCCCTTGGCTATGATACAGAGTGATGAGGTTTGGGTCCTCAACATTATTACTACTTCAAACGAAAAAAGTTAGATGTTGGGAATCATTAATGATTAATGGAAATATTGGAAAAATATTTTCCTAGGATTTGATTTCAGATGAATATCCCTTTTCTCTCTCATACCCAGTTTCTTTCATGATCATATACACACACACACACATATATATATATATATATATATATTTGTTTGTCATTATTTTCCCTCTTTCATTGGTGTTAAGATGACATCTTCTATAATGCCTCTAAGTGATCCAATCTTGTTTTATAGGAATCCAACATTGTATGTATAATCTCACCACTATATGGGAGTTACATGTACTTTTTGTGTCGTGTGTAGATGAAAAATAGGTCAGTAGTGATTAGAAAAGGGTATAAGGGGAACTCGGTGTATTTGACCATGTATAGTTGTTAAGGGATTGAGATATAGAGTTATGATATGTTAGAATTAATCTTCAAGATATGTGTAGGTTTAGGAATCTATTCTAGTGGGAAATTTATTTTCCCCATTACTCTTCGGATTATAATGAAACACACATTGCTTTCCCAATAGGATATTACATACATGGATTTTTCTCAAGATGTTGTGAAATTTATCTATTTTTCCTATCCACTTGTGCAAGGATATAGTGGGAATACTACATAGATATAGTTATTTCAAAATGCATCATATTTTATTTATGCCTTTTAACACTTTTCACCAACCCCTATCCAATGGAGTTGGGCATGGGGACATTTAGCTCCTATCATTTTACAACCAACTAGGCCTCAGTGTGCTGGTTCATCACACCCTATGATTTAAGTATGTCGCCTTTATTTCAACTTCATTTCCATTTGGAGTGACTGGGGTAAAATTTTGTATGTGTCTAGAAGGAGAAATAGATACCTCTAGATTGAATCTATCTATAGGATAATATCCACAAAATCAATGGATATTAAATATTTTAAATGTTTGGAGAAGTATCCATTAATCTATTAATTAAAGGAATTGTACTATGGGTCTAACCAGTTCATAATGATAGAAAATATTCATTTTTCTAATGATTTTATAGATACTAAAAGGTGATGATATGATTTGGTCCTCATATTTGGAATATCAAAGATTTATTTTATAAATATAAATTTCATTTTGTAAGTAGTTCATAAAGAAACCAGGTTTATAATTTGTGTGATCCTCATAAATCTACAAATTTCCATTATTTACCTCTTGATTATCAGGGATTATCTTGGAAATTTTTAGTGACCTTCAATTACTAGACTCTAATTTTGACAATTCATTGAGAGTTTGATCCTGGAAATAAACGGGAAGGGATAGTTCTACCTTACAATATGAGATAATAACAATTTTTCTTGAATGGAACCATAAATATAATGACCCCAGCCCAAATATCATATTTTCAGTGATAACTTTTTTTACATTGTTATATGACACAAATAATTACATCTCAATGGACCTTATATTTTTGTTGTTTTGGTAAAATATATACATACATGAATCTCACAATAAAATTTAAATGATAAAATAAAAAATTGTTTTCTTTGAGGACACTATTTTTAACATTAAAATATACATGCATATTAATCATTAAATATTTCATAGTATCATGTTGAAAATAAATTATAAAAAATGGACGAGATAAAAATCTCAATAAGGTTATGTTTATAGAAGATTATATCAGGAATAAAAAAACATAATCAATATTACATGGTAAGAAAATGATTCATAATCCATTCAGTAAACTACATGAGCATAATATGCAAGGAATAAATAATGATCAAATAATCCTATATAAATAATCACTTGAACTTGAAACATAACAATTAATTTTCTAACTAAATTAATAATAACATAGAAATCAATAAATAATATCATAATGGGGAAATATATAATTTTGGATATCTATTACATATATTCTATAACATTCACAATAAACAATAAATCTATGAGTAAAAATCTATTAAATTTAACAAAATGATTTGTATAATGATACATACTAATTCTGGTAAACACCATGTAATTATTGGGCCCACCCATCCCATTATATTTCAAATACATTCATCAAATGAATGATTTGAAACGTAGTCAAAATTAATATTCATATTATAAAACTGACATATGAAATGATAATACATACCTCAATCAATAAGATAATCAAAAATAAGTTAGAGTTATGTGGTGAGTGGTATAAAAACAGTTATTCCAAGTAAAATAGATTATAAACCATATAGTGAAATGATAATTATGGTGTCAATATAATATCTCCCTAGTGGATCATAAGTGAAATAATGTGTTGATGTTGTTGATGAATAAAAATACCATTAAATATCCTCCAAATAATAATCGAGACAAATAACCAACAATCATTCAAAATCATTTTTTGAAACTAAATGTTCTAAATAAATATTGAAAATAAATTTCTATTTATTTTTTATGACATATATAGTTGATGGTTTCCAACATTCAGTTGGAATGATGGTGGGAAATTCTATACATTTCATATAAGTGAATAAAAATCATTTCACATTTTCTGAAAAATCCAAGTGAAAATTGTTTTAAAAATGATATGATGTTTCCATTATTTTTTTAAAATGTTAAACATGCATAAAAACATTTTTTATAAATTAATGTTAAAAAATAATTTTGGAATGAATTTTTAGAAAACATTATTTTTTAAGAAAAAAAATTGATTTCTAAAAATTGAAATAATGTTAGCTTTTTATACAAAAGAATTATCATTAATATTCTTTCCGTCGAGAGGAGTACTGCAAACTTACTTTATCATAAATGAATAATGATATGATAAGTAAATTAATTAATTTAGTCAGTGATAAATAATATGATTTCGTTGATATAAATTCAATCATAAACAATCTCATTAAATGATTACATTGTAAATTAATCCATCGCCACATTGGTAAATTTTGAATCATAATTACCATTAATAAAAGAACATGAAATGAAACATCCAATTTCATTATGATAAATAGATTCATGACGATTCATTATAAATTTTTATAATATACACCTCAAAAAATAATTAGGGTGAATATAAAATTTTCCACATGGAAGTAAAATTTATATGAAAATTCCTTGTATTTAGTATTAATTTTATTATATGTTATCATTGTTATCTTATTTTATTGAAAACATGAGAATTTTTGTCAAGAAATAAACACGGAGAGCAGGAATCTAGGGGGACTAAAGTAATAAATGCCATGGCTATCCCTTCATGAAATATTCACACCATCAGGGAAAATAAAATCCAGGTTTTAGAAACAAGTGACACTGGTACCTTGGACCGCTAAATACACAATATGATCAACAACCATATTTATCTCACCCCACGTGTACTTCAAGTAGCTGTTGGAAATCAATCCTTGACACTTTCTAATGATGTATGAGATCGACCAATGAGAAGACGTGGCATCTCTCTTCTCATTGAGCAGGATCATGGAGTCTGTTTCAGCTTCTGAGATATCAATACCCATGTTGACAGATGGATAGACAAATAAGAATAACGAGAGCATCTTCCTGGCACTATTCCATATATATTTACAAGTTACATTATTTATTTACAAAGTATTAAAAGTTAAGTCATTATAAGTAAGGTTATATCTACCTATTTATTGGTAGGTCATTAATATAATTTATACTCATTAAATTTATACTCACTAACATCCTTGTAATGTGTAGTAAAAAATGAATCAGATCACTTTGTGAGTGAGTAGTACAACATTAAAATGGGCACTGTTATCATGTTGGATGGATCTACAAACAATAAATTATTTTCTCACTTGGATTAAATGAATGAAAAATAAATTTGGAGGAGTATATCCAAACATTGGACAATATTGTCAATTACTATGAAGTCCTTGTTAAAGATGACCCACATACAATGGACCACACCCTTAATTGTAGGCTATATCAAGTAAGAAATTACAATCTTTTTAATATATATATTAATGAGATTTTTATTTCTTATAGTTCCTAAATATTTTAGACTTGAACTTGTATGGTTCCCCACATTTCATCAAATTATCTTTGGGAGAAAAAAAAATAATCTTAGTAGTATTAGTATATGAGTTCCATTATTTTTTCCCCCTAAGGAATGGTAGTTAAAAAAGTATATGGGATATAATAGTTGAAGAATTATTAAAATTTCATTGATTTAATATAAAAATATTAAATCCATCATTATATTCATCCATCATTGGTGGTGATGGGAAAAAGTATATTGGTCCATGAGGTTGTAGTATATAATACAAACAATTGACAATTTTGTTTCTTATTTTATGGAAGAGGATATGAATACATGTAATTAACATAACATAATAAAATGTAATTATATGTGAAATATTGTTTCTATTAAATTATAATAGATTAATTATATTATAATTATTTATAATAATAATTAAATCAAAAATAAATAGTTAAAACACTTCCTCTTATCCTAGAATCATATTTAGGTTTACCAAAAAGCCTTCCTAGATTTACATTATGATCTAAAATTGAATCTATAATTGGTGGAGGTATGTAAGGAAGATAATTTTGAAATTATTGTCTAAACCAATTGGATTAGGAGGTGTACCGAGCATAAGAGAGTGGGTGGACATTTATAATTTGGGGAGGGGACATAAATGGAATTTTTGAACAGAGAAAGTGGTGCCCTGGTTATTCTTAAGATATAAGCCTCCATGATTTGTAATTATAGAACCATAGTGGTTATAACGTAAAATATAGTCCATAAAATGGTATTTGTAAAATTTTTAAGTCATTTTAACCCTTATCGTTTTAGTTTATCCCATTGTAATCCTATTAATAACATAGCTAATGTAATTAATTATTACAAGGCTTACTATTTATTATGGTAAAAAGGAAATTTGAACATATTTGATAATATATATTATTCATGTTCAAAATATATAATTGATTCCTCAGAATTGAAAATAAGTAGGATTCATATTTCAATTAAAAAATAAACTGGAAGACTTGTAGAACAAGTGAATTTTTCAAATAAAACATTCAAAAGATAAAAATGTTCTTATATCAGACTTCTATATGAAATTTATTGAGATGACCTTTATTAGTTAAATTGATATTTCATTTAAATAATTTTAATTTAAAAATGAAATATAATATAATATAAATTTTTAAATAATTTAAATAAAATGTATGTTAATAATTAAAATAATAAAATTTCACTATTCAAAAATAATAATCTATTCAGAAATATTAAATAAATTAACTAAAAGATAATTTTGGTAGGTATATTTCAAAACTGAAGATTATTTTTTGATGTAAATTTTATAATAACGGTAAAAATTAATTCTATATTTTTGGTAGAATTATTGACTAAAAATCACTTTAGAAAATACATTTATCAGAAAACATTTTTTTTCATTAAATTGACTATTATTTAATTTATAATAAATTTATATTTAATGGATTTATTTTATACTTTTGCAATCAATTTAATTTCGAAAAGTTATTTATAAATACTCCTGACCTCCATCGCAACATCCATGTAATAATGTTCATGTTTAAATAATACTTATTTAAAAATCATAAAGTTTTGTTCAAACCTGATGATTCATTAATCACATAATATCGAATAGATTTAATTTATTTTAAAAAATATATCAAAAACTAATTTGGTGTTATTTAATCATCTTCGATTTAATTTTTATGTCATATATTCTATCAAATATTATGTTACTAATTTTATATCTTAGGTCATTACAATATGATCCATTAATAAACTGATCCCCCAAAATATAATATTGATCTCATAAATTAAGGGGTTGACATTTGAAAATAAAATTATTAAAAATAAAAATCCTAAAAATTATTATCAAACCAGCAGCATGATAATTGGGATAATTATTTCCAATGTTTATCTAGAGGAATACACAAATTTGTTTCCACATAAAAAAATATTGGTGGGATGTTAAGATGTAATTGTCGAAGAAAAGTGTAAATAACTATAATGATTGATAATAATCGTCGATCACAAGAAAGTGAATGCTAATAAAAAGATAAGGGAAAAAACCAGAAATCTATATTGACTTACAAGGCTATTTGATTCATAAAATATTTATTTAATATTATTAAATTTTTGTTTCAAGGTCCTCTTCAAAACGATGAGGAGTAATTTACTGTCTAAAAAAATAAGGAAATATACACACATGATATATTTATATTCTATAAGAATTATTTTCTATTTTTATATTTTTAATTTCTTCTTCATGTCATCATACATTACATTAATATCCCGAAATTATCTTTTCTCTAAAGTAGTAAAACAAACATTTCATATATCGAACGATCCATAACTAAGTAGCAAGATATTCCTCATTCAATTAATAAATAAACTATTAAAAAATTATTACCAATATAATTAATTACTATTTGATAAATTGTTTGTAACTCTAATAATTCAACTGCATTAATTTCATTAATGGTTAACCTTAAGACTCATCCAAAACATGTTTCACCAAATTAAATATCTAATATTTTTTAAGGAAGTTCACTAAATAATCATTATATTCCACCAGAAATATAATGTGAATCTTAGTTTCACATTGAAAATATTGTAATTCCATGATAACATAAAACAATTAATGGATATAGTAATTCTTCTATAAAGAAAATCTCATATTTCCAAATATATTCCAAAAATCTAAACGGCCTCTAAAATCCAATAAGGAAAATAAAATCCATTAAATCACAAAAACATTTTATTATCACCAATAATATACCATAATCATATATTTATCATTATTTTCTGAACATAAATAACATATTAGGGGTTAGGTTCTATCAATCATGTGTTTCTAAAAATATCAAGTTTCCACTAAATCACATTTCCAAGTCATCAGTACCATTCCAAATATGATGTCAAATCCATAATGAAAAAGTATTGCAGTGTAATCCCCAAACATTTACTAATTATTATAAAAATATTTTAATTTATTAAATACACATAAAATAAATTATTAAATCTGAAAAGAATAAAATTAATCATTACACTCCCTCTGTTGTAAAAGAAAATTTTTTCTATTGATTAATTATATTCTTTTTAGATATATTATATTGATGCATGGGGACTTAATTTTCATAGTATAACATCTCTATATAGTTCAATAATATCAAATTGAAGTATTTCTTCATTCAATTAAAATTACTAGCATGGTGACCTTTGTCTATACACTTGAATAAAAATATAATTCCCTTTATGAAATTTCGAAGGTGATTCTTTTCACAATTATTACATGTGGGAGAATACTTCATTACCTTATTCCATTTATCAATTTTTTTTCTCTAACATCATATGAATCTATTATGTCCATTTAAATTCACAATACCTTGAGAATTTTTTCTCAACACTGATAGCCCAAGATATAATCTCTACACATATTAAGAATGTCTTGGAAACAAGTTCCTTTTGAAGTATTAGCTTATGAAAATTATTGAAAAATAATAATTCATACACATTGGATTGCACACATTGATACATTTCCAATACCTTCTACTAGGATTCATCTCAAAAAAATGTAACAAAATAAAATAAATCATAAAATAATGAAAAATAATGTATACTCCCAATACTTGTGAAAAAATAACATAATATGAAAATATTAAGAATAACCAATCTCTTATTTCTAAAAATTGGTTATTTAAGATGTTTTTCAAATCCTAAAATATTTTTATATGCATCATAATGATTTTTATTGAAAATTTTAATTATCCATATATTACCTCCTTGGAGTTTCAAAAATACTACATAATATGGATCTGTGTCATGTAGTTGGTAATTCTCAAGTAAAGCCTAACATGCATTATTCATGGTTATTACCCCTTGGTACAACTATTCCAAAACCACATCGTCTAGTATTGTGTAAATAGGGATGTATTTCTAGGTGAACAACATAATCTATACCTTAAAAAAACATTACGATGTTCTTATATAGTTATACTAAATGCATATAATTGGATTATGTTCCATAATATATGTTATCCTAAGTCATGTTTCCTTGAATTCTACTAACATTATATGATACCAACCATAAATAACAAGACCCTTTTATACGAGAGTAAGTTGTTACTGTATTACGTTAGTATTTTATACAATGAATCACATACCAATAGACCATTTAATTTTTCAGTCTTGGTAAACATGATATATAATTGAATTTCACATTATAAATAAAATACACATAATTTTTTCTTTTATGAAATCCATATTTCCCCATACAATATATATCCATATCCATAAGAAAACACATATTAAAATCCCAAGGAAAATAAAACATAATAAAGTGTAGAGATCAGATGCCCTATAAGGGTATTGGTATAATAGAAGGTATCATGAATAATATATCATAACCAATATTTAATGGTAAATAATAGTAACACATTCCTTTATATAAATCACTTGAGCATAATATGGAAGTAATATGTGATAATAAAATAATTTGATTTAAACAATCACATGATAATCAAACTTAAACATGAATATTATAATGATTTATAATAACCTAGAAATAAATAAGTATTCTCATAATAGGGTAATTCATAATTCCATATATCTGGATTATAAATTCATGAACCTTTAAAAGATCATGGGAAACTATGTGTAATGACCTATTTTTTGTAAACTAATTTTTCACATAATACCTAACAATAAATTGATTGGATATATAATTATAGGCTCCACCAATCACATAATATTTCCAATTAATTTATAATATTATTAGGTGGAAACATAATCAACATAAATAGATTCATCGAAGAAAAAATATTCGAAATGTTATTATGTAACCCAATAAATATACCTTATAATAAAATATTTAGATCAATATAGAAAATGGTATCAAAATAGACCATACTATTGAAAATTATCATAAATATTCCATATAAATGTTATATATTGCATCAATTCAACATATCCTTAGTGGATCAATGTTTTAATAAGGGGTTTATGTTTTTGATGAATAGAAATACTATAAAAAGATCCCTTAAAATGTTCATGAGTAAAAAAATATTTTCACCTTTAATATAACCTTTTAAATCTATAATATCAATAAAAATTCTAAAATACATATCATTGAAATTTATTAATGAATTTCTAAATCATTGGGTGGTCATAAAAGTGGAAAATTTCATTGATGTCTTAGATGATAAAAATTATTACTTTAGAGCTTTAAATAAAATCCAAATTGGAAACGTTTTGGAAAATTAGATTTAAATTACATTATTCATAATTATTATAAAATAAAATATTTGTAAAAATTTATATAATAAATCATTTTTATAAATTAAAAAAATATTGAAACAATTTTTATAAAACACGGTTCTGTATGAAAATGGTTTTTTGACCAAAAATAAAAATTGTGATGACTTAACTTGAAAACAATTCAAAATAATTTGATGTTTAGATGAAATGAAAATTTATATAATACATGAAATTTTCATGAATAAATATTAGAGAATAATAATAATGATTTTATTGAGGGACTTATCATAATATTTTTATCAACGAACATTTAATCACAAACAATCAGGTAAAATTTTCAGATTGTAAAATAATCCAATACCACATCGGTGTCATTTTAATTTAAGCCCAATGAAATAAATAAACTCAAATTAAACATTAAATACCATTAATAGAAATATATTCCGGATATCACATATCAAAAGTGTCGTTATATTGACTATAGAAAAGAATAAGTTTTGAATATGGCATATTTCTCAGGGAAGTTATAATTTGATAAGAAACCCACACCTTATATTCAAAATTTATATTATCTATATCATCATAATATATGATGACTATATGTTTAGTATAAATATATTATATAAAAATAATTATATATATTACCATATAGTGTTTTCATATAGTCTTTTATGACACATTTATTAACATTTCTTTGTTAAAATTAATGTTTCTAGGGATAATTGCATCATTTTTCAGGTATTTTTTTGTTCATCAATTTATGCCATTTTGTATAGATAATTGATAAATAATACCTAAAATTTTATTGATGATTTAAATATCATATATATTCCTTATATTTTTAATTTTATAATCTATAGTTGTTAGATATTGATATGAATTACGCTATTCATGGAGATGGTACGCCGTGCGTATACATGGACAATGTTTACATTTTCATTGAGAGATTGAATTAAAAGAAAATAAATATTAATTTACCAATAAAAAATAATTATTATATCATATATAGAATTTATGTTAACAAAATACTTTATTATCACCATACATATAACCATAATATAAAAAATATTTGTTATTACTATAACGACGTGGTAGTCCACACGTACATGAATGTGGCGTTATTGTTTTACAATGTATTGGAATTTTAGATGAAGTAGTTGATACTAGTTAGTTATTAAATATCACATATGATAATTAAATGTATCCTTACTACCTTCCTATAATGAATATCAGAAAAAATGAACCACTTCGATTTGTGAGGAATATGACTTCAATAATCACATGAACTATTATTGTATCCCCCACAGAATGATATGTTAGAAGGTATATGATATATAATTATTTCATAAGTATACTAACTTATTAAATAATATATACATAAAATAATTCCCTTATTATATTCATCCTTGAAATATTGTGATGTGAATCAAATTATATCGGTTCGAGAGGTGGCAGTATTCAATACAGATTATCAATGGATTTGTTTACCAATTTAGAGAAGTGTATATGGATATAGTTAATTAAAAATACATAATTAAATATCATTATATAGGGATATTGGTGTTGTTATATTATCATAGATGAATAATATTATAACTTGTTGGAAGAAGATTTAAAAGTAAAATAATTAGTGAAAACATTACCTCTTCTTAACGAAACATTATTATGTTTAAAAATATCCCCCCATGATTATATTTTTTATATAATAAAATAATTTAGAATATGAGGAGAGAATTTAGGAAGATATTCCTGTTGACATAATCCAAACCAAATGGAATTTGACATATAAAGAGGTGAGGAGCGGGGAGAACTTTTATATGTTGGGAAGAAGACAGACAAGAATGTTTTTAAATGATAATGTGGTAATTGGGGTTTTCTACTGTAAAATCCCCTAAAGTTAATTATTATAGAATATTATAGGTTAAAAGATCAGAATATTTCCAAAATAATGTGTTTGGACATGTTTTATGTCATTTTTAACCCTTTTCTTTTTTAGTATAACCCCTCATAAAACATTTTTTCCTTAACCATGATAAATAACTTTTATTATAGGATTTACTACTTATGGAAAACAAATTATGTTAACCATGTTAGATTATATACATTATTGTACTACAAAATAATTAATCTATTTTTACCTATTCTATTCACAGAAGTGAAATAATTCAATTTAAAATTATACACTCAAACCCATCATTGAAATCAATTTTTTACAAAAATATTCACAAGTTTAAAATCATTTTACGTCAGGATAAAATATGAAATTGATTAAAATGACATAAATTTGTATAATTTTAATTTAATTGAACAAATTTTACAAGAAATAAATTAAAATTTATTTTATTTCGGTTAATATTTTAAATGAAAATTTAGTTTTTAATAACTATATGTATTTTAAATATTCTTGAGAGAATTTTTATTTTTAGTATATTATCCAAAATTCAACTTATCATTTTTAAAATATATATTTCAAAAATTACTTTTATTTTTTAAATAATTTTTTTAAAGTGGTAAAATGTAATTTTAAATTTTATGCACCAAGTGATACTAATCCATATTTTAGAAAAATAATGTTTCTTAGAAAATATTTCTTTTTTCTACATTATTATCAATAATTTATTTATATTTAATATCTTACAATTAAATATTTTTATATTTTATTTAAATATATTAATTTTATAGTATAATTATTAATTGTAATTTCATAGAAATTAATGGATTTTTAATAATTTTAATGTTTAAAATATAATATTTTTTTAGAGTATCATGTTTCGTTCAAATTCATTGATTGATTCAACAGATGTTATCTTAGAATTTTTTTTTTAAAGAAATATATCATAAAGTAATGGGTTTTTACCTTCTCTTCTAACATTAATGTTTTTTTCATATATCCTATCTAATATGATAGACATTTTAAATAAATCTAGGAGTTCTATTTTACCCCATTAAATAAATTGTGTCTCAAGAATTTATTCTCGATTTCATAAACATTGGGTTTGACATTTGTAAATATGTTTTTTTGAAAACCTACGTCATAAAATGGTTTAATTAAACATCTTCTTAATAACATATAAAGAAATGTTCAATGATCATTTAGAATAACATAAATCATAGAATCCCATATAGGAGAACATTTGTGGTAAGTGAATATACGGTCAATGAAAAAAGTGTAAATAATTATAGATATTGATTGAGATTATTAATATAAAAAATTAAATTATAAGCTGATTGTTAAGGACTTCAAACATAGGAATATTTGATAATTAAAAAGTCTGTTTTTTCTTTCGAGATAAAGGTAATATAATAACATTTTTATTTAATGATCCTTCAACTAAAGATGAGTATTTATTTTTCATTCTAAAAAGATCGTGAAATACAATTTCATGATATATTTCAATATCATAATCCAAATTTCATAGTGCTATTTATATTCCATCAATTAAAACATTATCTCTTACACTAATAAATGAATATCATACAATTAATTTCTTATTCATAAGCCTCTAAAATAAAATTCTAACAGATCATAAGATCTATAAAATAGTAAAAACTTATTATTTATGTATTTACCAAAAATTAAAACTATGAGAAATAAATACCCAATATAATTTAATAATATCTAACGTCACAATAGAATATCTCAAAATTCATCTTATTCATATTAAAAATGGGGATTTAAAGTTTGATCCAAATAAGTCTCCCAAAATTCAATGTCCAAATATTTAGAAGGAATGTCATTAAATCATCATTATATTCCCTAAAAAATATAAATTTATTCTTTATCTGACATTAAAAATATGTTAATACCTTTTTCAACATAAAAACATAGTGAAATAAATTCTTACATATATAAATAAAATATAAGATTTTCGAATATATTTCATAAATCAAAATGTGAATTAAACTCCACTAAATAAAACATAAACCTTCAAATCACATATAAATTTTAATGTCGAAATTTTTATCCAAAAAACATATACTTTTAATTTTTATCTCAATATTTAACATAAATTATGGGTTATCTTACTCCAATATTTTTATTTCTGACAAGATCAACTTTCTAATAAATATTTCTTGTCCTAAGTACCATTAATCATATGCTCTAATATCTATAATGAAAAAGTACCACAGACAAGAAAATATAAATTTCATAATGCATATATCATTAGAATCATTGAAAAGAATACTCCTATAATGTAAATCATAAATCCAAACATATGTACAATATTCAATCCACATCATTTGAAGTAATATCAGAAAATTAACTCGACCCTTTATAGTATTCAAATGATATTCCCTTTGAATATTGTTTGATTCATTGTCACAGTTCCCAATCTACTTAGAGTTGAAGCATTTCACATTGGTACAAACTCTCTTACACTTGTAATTAAATATATGATGATCATTCTCTCCAAAAAAGTAGTAAACACTCATTACCTTAAAGAATATACCAATTTGGTTCATTACACAAATAGTAAATATGGGAAATTATTTATATATATTATTTCCCTTAAACATTTTATGATGAACACACCTGGGTCGACCAGAAACTAGTCACACAAGCCAGCCCACCACAAGGCCGGAGAGGCATTATCGATCTTCTCATGATGCCAACTAGTATTGGGAATTAATAAAAGCTTATTAATAATGATTTATCCTATAAACCATCTCAAAATAATTTATTATAACATAAAAAAATAAATTAACACTAGTAGCAAATGGAAAATAAAACTTCACATGCATCCATGTAACCCCGCATTTCACCACCATCCACTAAATTGATGTCGCTATATGGTGGTCGAGATTGAGCTAGAAGAAAACCCAATGCTAAATACAAAAATAAAGGTTTAATAATGAGTCTAAAACATTGTAGTAATTTCCCCCAAAAAAATATTTCATTTCCCTAAACCATTAAAATGAAAAACCACATCATGCTAGTATGGAAATACAACCATATAAAAATATTGTATTCCATTCTTTTCAAATTCAAGTAACAAGATTAGATTTTCTAGAAAAACCCTTTTAGTTCAATTTCATTTCTGAAATAGTTTGCAAACATTCATTGAAATTTCAAAATGAAAGGAAAAAAATTATATAAAAAAATTGATTTCATAAAGAACAAAACAAGTATGAATCCAACTAAAATTTATATCCCAACACAAGATGCATGGAAAATCCCTAAGTATCTAGGGTTTGTGGCGTACTAGGATCATCACACCATGATGAAATAGTCGTGACCCTTCCTCAAAAAGTGTACCCCTCCTAGGCTACCAATATGATAAGATAGATAATGTCTCACTGAGTCCCTACTCAAGTAGACTTCTAGTTGGGGAATAGAAAATATGTCATAATAAACATACAAATGGGAGGCATCTCCCTCAAAGATAACACATGAAAAAGGGAGAGATATGATAGAAACCTACCAACTCTTACTCAGACAAAAAATTAAAAAGAAACCCAAAAAAAGATATGTAATTTTAGGAATGAATAACTACAACTGAAATAGAAAACCGAAGGTACCAAAATAATGTAAAACACATGTGACCTTGAATCCCAAACTACTCCTCGAAAGCACCAAGATATTAGTAACTATCTATATCTCCAACCAACTCCAACGTACCTTAAAATTACAATATATAATCTAAGGGGAGTATAAAAGTATTCTACATTCCTTGTTTCTATGTCTTCTAAGAAATAATTCAATGCTACACAATGGGATCAACACAAGGAGTAGAGGAGCTACTCATCAAGTCTTTTCCACATATTTTAAGAGAATAGAACCATCTATCCTCGAAAATCTAAATAGAAATATAATGTGGCATACCATGTGAGTCTTCTCCGATTTTGGAAGGAGGTTAATCTAGTCCAGCTGCCTAATGTTTTGGGCAGAGTAAAATAGATAAAAAATAATATATTCGACAAGAATCCAACTTTCATACCAACTATTAAGCCCAACTTCAACTCATCCCATCATCTCTGATGCCATCTTTCAAACCCACATGAAAAAATAGATGAATCTCTCCACTCTAGGAAACTTTTGTGACAAAAAACAATGGGCATACCAACCCCCACATTCCACAATATCCCACCAGCCTCAGCCACCCCAGGTTTACACCACAAAATATGTTGCAAGAAAAAAACAATACAACATTTGGGCTCTTGGACCAAAACAAGGCATTCAAACTTCTCACATAATGATCACTCACATGTCCAAAGCATAAGACACTTGGTATTTACAAGAATTCATATAACATAGAACCCAATAATGAATTATATTTTAACACACAACAGGTTCTTTATTCCATATTGAATTATCCAATGCAATTAAATTTGTATAATAACATCCTTTTGATTATCATCAAATCAGAACAAAAAAACCAGATTCATTAACTTGCATATTTAATCCTTTAGCCAATAAATTTCCAATTAAACCTTAATTCATCTTCATTTCCAATTTCCATCCAAAAATACATACTAAAAAATAAATATATAGATATCCATATATCTAAAAAGTCAAGAGGCAATGAAATCACCAAGCAATCAATACCAATTCTTTTATTGGGTTTAAATATATATTATGTAAATTTAATTGAGATCAAGTTAAAAAACAAGATAAATCTATGAATTCATGTATATAAAATAGAGAAAACATGAATCCCTTACCTCAAAAGGATTCTGTCATTCTTTGTATGAGAACAAGCCAACAAAATAGATCACAACCACCTCTCCCACCATAACTGAATCCTCCTGAGGATTTTGCGACAAAACTACATATACTAACACCTAAAAAAGCTCCATTAGAAACATGTAGATCACATTCCATCACATGGACCATATAAATGGGGGAAACCTATTGAGGGAACCATAAGAATGGAGGTAGAACATACCTTATATTGAATATAGATCAACACTTCCTAGTTCCACCAAAAGAGGGGGTTCACATGTAGCAGGAAAACACCAAGGGGACACGATCCAAGTATTGTATATTGATCACTTGAATCCTAAAGGAGGAGTAAATTTGGGTTCCCCATAGCAAGGAAAATATGAACAATGGACAAGGGAAGAAGATATCTCGACCCTTTTCAAAATCTAATTGAGTAGCAGTTAAGATATGATTTAGATTTTTGTTTTAATAGATGATATAGTTAATATTACACCTTATGACTGAGTAAAGGCACTTTGAAACATCATAGAATTTATATATGAGCTATGGGTTTTGAATCAAACTTAATTTAATTAAAAAAGGGTTCAAATTTGAGTTACATCAATGACAACATCAATGGGGTGAAACAGTAGGAAGTTAAAAATACTATTCACCTACCGTTGGATGTCTCAATATTCTAGAAACATTTCACACCTACCGTTGGTTGTCTCACCATTCACGAAACACTGTTAAAATAAAATTGGATGTCTCAACATTATTGAGACATTATACACATACCATTAGATGTATCACCATTCTGGAAACACTGTACACCTACCATTGAATGTATCACGATTATGGAAAGATTGTACACCTATAGTTTGATGTCTTACCATTATAGAAAAAATGTATACCTAATGTTGGATGTCTCAAAATTCATGAAACAATTTACACCTACTGTTTAATGTCAATCCATTCATGAAACATTGTACAACTACAATTAGATGTCTCACTATTCTGGAAACCATGTACACCTACTGTGGGATGTATCACCATTCTAGAAACACTATTCAACCACTGCTTGATGTCTCACCATACATGAAAAGTTGTACACCAGTGGTTGGATGTCTTACCTTTATTGAAACACTATACACCGATCATTTGATGTCTCAGAATCATGGAAACACTATTCATAGAGCTGGGAATTTTGCACTGTGTTAGAATTATGTCACCATGACCTCCCTGAACACATAAAACTATATATTTTTACAAAGGAATTTATAGAACAGGTCTAGGAAATTACATCAAATACCTATTGAACTATTTTCTCCCTTTATAATCTAAAACCAATCTATAGGGAAAATAGAAAAATGTGACTGAACAATAACCCTTTGAGATAACTCTTGAGGCTCTTTCCACTGATGGAGATCAACTAGTTGATCAACGGAACAACGAAAACCCATGAAAAAAATAAAATCTTCTCCTAACCACTCTCTCATTTTATATTCTTCTCAAAATATAGAATCCACAATAAGAAAAAAATAGAAATCCATTTCATAAATGGAAATGGGATAAAAATAGAAAAGGGGAAACATTATAAGTGAAGAGCTTCACATCCAAATGCTTAGGGTAATGAGCATGTATATGTGACCCAAATTTCTAAGTACTCTCCACAATGACACCATTCCATTATATGTCATGAACTAAGGGTATATCATGCCCATGAAAAAACATCTAATTGTTGTATTGTATCTCTATAGGCTACTCTATGAAGGTTGTATCATTATTTTCATAGATCTCTTCCCAAATGAGTATGTGAGGGTCTTCATGAAGATAACGATAGAGCTACAACACATGGAACACATTATGTATCCTGATCATTTGTGAAGGGATGTACTACCTAATATTCCATAGCTCTAGCTTGTTGAAACACATCGGTAGGCCCACGAAATATGGTGAAAATTAATCCCTCAAAAAACCTTCACTGCCCCTGATCGGGAGTCACCTTCAGAAAATTGTGATCCCCAATTCCAAACTCTAAAGCTATCCTCCTAAAATAATAATTGGACTTTTGAAGATATTGCACTTCCTTCATCAAATCATGAATCACCTGAACGGTCATTTTCATAATCTTTACATGGTAGGGCCTGATAAATGCTGACTCTCATACCCCATTCTAGTGTAACAATGAATGAATTGGTCATCCAAACTAGGATTCAAACAGTTCCATACTAATTGTGGAGTGAGATCTAAATTTTAAGATAACACAACCAATGGTATATGCCTTATCAAAAAATTGTACTATTATTTATTCATTTAATCCAATTTAAGTCATTTGATTTCTTTTCTCATTGAAATAGGATGTAAACACATATTAATATTTTGGTGGATTTAATTTCTTAAAAACACGTTATTTTCATTAGAGAACATAAATTAATTTTAAACTAATTTATGAAAATTATGCTTCCTTTATTTGAAAAAATGGATTCCATACGTGTAATCATAAGGTAAATTTTATTTAAAAAATTACCTTTTACTTTTGGACATTATGAATAGTAAATTTAGTAATTATTTTTATTTACAACGGTTAAAGGACAAATATGGTAAATAAGGGTTTAAAATAATATTATAATAATATTATAATAGCCTAATAGATTTTATAATCCTATTTGATGGTATATGTCAGACCTTGGGCATCCATGGGTGGATTTTAGGACCCCATGGAGCAACATGGGTGTGATAAAGACATTTTATTAGAATTAATTTAATGTAAAAAAATATGACATAAACATGTATCATTAAATTAAAAAAATTAAATATAGTGTTATAAAACTAATATAATTGAATAAAAATAGTCATTATAATGATAGATATATTTACCACATCATAGAATTTTATTTATAAATTTTAAATATTATATATATAAATTTAATTATGACACAATATTGATGCATTGATTTCTTCATTAATAAAGGATTCAAATAATTGAAATTTTAAATATTAAAATAATTTTTATTTGATAATTATTATGCCATAAACGAATTTTATTGATGATATTGAAATTTTATATTTGTGTTAATTACATTGTTTTGAATTAATCAGGTTTTTTTTTACTTGAACAAAATATCCATTACTAAATAGTGTCAAAATTGACATAAATGTGTTTTTAAAACAAATAATATTTTATTAAATGATATAATAGACATAAAAATCTAAGCTTCCACAAACTGACTCATATATTATTAAAATATTCATTAATTATCCAATTATGGTTCTTTTGGAATTTTATAGTCACTATAGTTTACATATATTATGAAAATACCATAATGCGTGGTAAGTGTTAATGTTTTTAACTATGGGTTAATTATAAATGATAAGGCTCATTTTGTGACCTAAACTTGTCTAAATCCTATTAAGTGAGGGTATTTTGACCCAAAATATTCTCATATTTTTAATAATTGAGTTTGGAATCTTTTTAAACATAAAATAAATTTATAATAAAATAATATTTCAAGACATTCCTAAAGAGCCCATCCTCCCTCTTTTAATAGGACACCATCTCTACCCACATAATAACACCTCTAAATCCCCTTTAATCATCCCAATTATTATCTAATAATATCAAAAAAATCCATCTATTCTTTACATAATTCATAACATGGGCAGAAAGCAATTCAAGAATTCTTTTTGGATCAAATAAAAAGAAGTTACCCAATTTAGAGGCAGCGTCTTCACTCAACTTCCATTCATTATTTTCATTATCCACTAATTATTCTATAATTATTCATTGATTATATTATAAATCAGTATAATTAATATTTTAGGATTTTATTATGTGAAGTATTCAAAAAACACTTACACACCACTCCATCTAATAGATACAAATATATTGTTTCTGTGTATGGGGAAATACAGGCTCACAAAACAATGACTGTTCATTTTTATTCTACACCTCCCATGGAATCCATTATGATGGGACTGTATTTATATATAATATATATTACATTTATATAGTCTCTATTATTCTGTATTTTTTATTTAAAATATACCTTTAAGCATTCCCTAATGTGTAAATACGATAATTTCATTTGAGGAATTGCCGACCATCTCCCACATAAAGTTATATAAGTCGTTCATTCCAGATATAAAACATATAGAGGATGAAATTAATTAACTTATGTAACATATTTAACATAGATATTGTACTATAATTATAATATACTGATATATCATTTAGTTTTCATTCTTTTAAATATTACAAAGAAATGAAAGTAGCGTTTTTTTCTACGTACGACTTATCGTCTCCATGAACTGTGCATTTCATTTATTATCTCCATATTTTATGCAATATTATAAATAAATATATTCTAGTTATATATTATATTCAAATAAAAATAATAATTATAGATGGAATGGAATTTGGACTTATTGGACAACTTACATCGAAACAAGTTCAAGTTTTCACTCAAGTACAAAATTTTGACAAAACGTATAATATGAACACAAATAAGTAAATAATTATTATAACATAGTCATAAGTGATGTAATGGTATTAATAAACAAGAAAATAGTTTTTAACAAAGTATAAATTAACATAAATATATTATTTCAGAAGATAAATAATGAATAAGATAAGTCGGATTCAAGGGAAGGGACTTCATCTAAATACCTTTTCATTGAAGCATATTTTTGTTTATACAAGACATTATTTTATATAGTGTATAATTAAACCATATTTCAATTAATTTTTTTCAATATTTTTTTCAAAATTAATATTTTTCTATGATGTGTTTTACTAAATTACAAAATGAATGTTTCTTTTTATAGTATGTGTCGAAAACAATATTTCTACTATTGTGATAATGATTTGATATTTGGATTCCTATATAAGCAATAATGATTTTAAAAAGGAAAATAAATACCATTAACCATTTTTACATATTTTGGTATTGAAAATGTTTTTGATAAATCATCAATTGTGTCAATACCATGAAATGATATATTGTGATTACAATGTGGAAATCTTATATTTCTTTTATAGTTGTTTTATATGTTATGATAATGTTATGGTACATGGAAATTATTTACATATATGGGTGGTTACATGATAAACCATGGGAAGGCGAGCCCGTGATATCTCTCTAATGCATTGGGTAACATGACAGAGGTAAAGGTTAAGGGTTCCCCTATGAGATTTAGGGAATGTACTCTGATGGGTATTCAAGACGAAATCATAATGGTTACTCCCTATGTAGACGTAAAAGCTAAAAAATAAGTTTGTTATGGTTTCCAAAAGATACCTTTATGAATTATTATTTATATGTGTTATTCATAAATCTTATGATTTCTTGAGGTATGTTAAAGAGATTGTGTACTAAAATTGAAAAGCATTATTTCTTTGATTTGTATGCATTCATCGACTAATGTTCTCATTCCTTATTTTACATCCCTTAATATGATTTTTATGGTCATCCCTAGTTTTTGAAATTTCTTTTCATAGGATATTTGGAAGGGTAAGATAATGGAATAATTCAAAATTTTATTAAGAAAACAATTCTGATTTTATTTATAGAGTTTTATTATTGTGAAAAAAAATTGTTTGAGAAGAAGTGTCTAAAATGTAATATTTGCGATGTTGTGTAATATTTATGGCCTAATTATGTACAACAATAAAAATTGAAATATCATCAATGTTATAGAATGAAAATTATTGATCAAACAAGAAGATTATGAAATGATTAATGTTGGGGCCTTATAGTTGGTATGAGAGGTCTTTTTAGATAACATCATGAGTTATGTTATTGTTAAATGAATATCCATCAATTATTTTAACATTATTATAACATTTAAATGATATAAAAGTTTAATATTACCATGTTGCTTCGTGTATGATATGTTTTTGTTGAGAATGCTTTTAGATTGAGGTAATATGGAAGCTATGGTAGGATGACATCAAGAGGAAAAAAACCTACCATATCAGCAAATAGAAATTGTTGGAATTATAATTGCACATTTTTTTGCAGTGATGGAACAGTTGACTCAGGCTATAAATGTTGGTGTTATACATTCACAAGATCATCCCGATCAACCACAGTTGAACATGTTGGTAGTGGAGCATTTGATGAGGTAACATCCCCAACTAATTATAGGATCATCTAACCCTGTTCTAGTAGAAGGGAGGATTAAATCCCAAGAAAGGATTTTCAATGTCATGTAGTGTTCATTACATCAAATGGTTAGTCTAACAATTTAATATATTTAATATGAATCTGATCATTGGAGGTCAATGGATAAAAATATTTAGGATTGTAAAAGGATTGATGCTCTTGATTGGGATGCATTGAAAGGTATGTTTCATGAGAAATATTTTCCTAATGCAGTGGGGCATAGGATGGAAAAACAATTCTTGGAAATGTGTATGGAGGTTGACTTAGTATATTATAATGATTAAAACTTCACTCGACTAGAACGACATTCTCTAAATTTCATATGGAATATTTATAGTAAAATTATCAATTTCAATAAAGATTAATTACAAAGTATTATAAGAATAAGATTATTGAGAGTTATATTTTTATGAGAAACATGTTCAACATGTGGAGAATGTGGAAATTGAGTATTCCAATGATCTTGTGGTTTTTGAAAAAAAATAGAATTAGTGGTCAATGTGACAAATAAAACGGAAGAACTCTTTAGAAAATTTGTATGGTATGATAATTCGTTTTGCAATTTATGAAATTTGTTTTAAAAAACACAATAGGGAATGAATTTTGAATTATTTTATGTGCTTTTGATGTGGTAAAATGGGACATAAGGATCATAATTATACTATAAAAGATCAGGTTAGTGGTAAGATACAATCTGATTTACAGTCAATAAAATGTTCTATGTGTGATGAAATGGGTCATTATGAAAATGAGTATTCGAAGAAGAACTAAAATAATGGAAAACAACTAGACTACAAGTATAAATGAATGGTGAAATACTTTTCAAATACTTTAGTCGATTTTGGACCATCAAATGAAGTAGTATTAGGTATATAGTTTGGTTCGTTAGAGTATTCCAATGTGTTTTTTGATTCTGGGTCTACAAATTATTTATTTTTTGTAAAATTTTCTAGTAAATTGCAAATTCATCACAAGATATTAATCATAAACCTTTGGTAAAAAACTCATGTGTAAATGTGGAGACAAAAATAAATTATATGAACCATTATGTCATTCTTTGTTAAAAAAATCTACCTACAAACAATATTGTTTTTCCTTTAGAAGATTTTGATGTTATTTTTGGTATGGAGTGATTTTTAATTTATCATGGTATGAATGACTTTAGAGATGAAGGTATTTATTTTCAGAATGATTTTCAGATTGTGTACAATAATGAACACTTACTTTTGATAAAATATCAAGAATCTGAGAAACTAATAAAAGATGGAAATTAATGTTACCTTTCACATATTTTTGAAAACAATGTAACTGTTCAAATTAGTGATGTGATCATGGTAGAGGTGTATCATGATGTTTTTCCAGATGATTTTCCTATTATAATGCCTGATCAAGATGTTTAATATACTATTGACCGAGTTCTAGATGAAAAGTCAATTTCAAAACCTACTTATCGAATGGCTCAAATTGAAAATTTAGTGTTTAAGAAGCATCTACAAGAGTTATTAGTTAAAGGTTTTAATCAACATATCATATCACCGTGGAGTGATATTCACATTTTTATTAAATAGATTTATGGTTCAATGCGATTTTTATTGATTATAGAGACAAGAATGACATCACTATTAAGAACAAGTATCCTTTGCCTCATATCGATGAATTGTTTGATCATATCTAGGGAGATCAATATATTTCGATGATTTACAAGAGTTCAGGGTGCCATTAGTTAAAATTAAAAGATGTCAACATTCCCAAGAACACATATTATACAAGATACAAAAATTTTGAATCATTATTTATGCCTTTTTGATTAACCAATTAACCTACTATATTCATGAATCTTATGAATTGAGTTTACTTAGAGTCTAGGGTTAAGATTGTGGTTGTGTTTATTGATTATATTTTTTTATATTATTAAAATGATGAGGATCATGAATGTTATATAAGTGTAGTCTTTCAACCATTAAAATAAAATAAACAATGTGTGAATTTTAGAAATTGTGAGTTTTGGTAAAAAAAATTCATTCCTCGATGACATTATTTCTAAATTAGGCATAAATGTTGATCCTACTAAAACAAAAGTTTTCGAAGAATGTCCAAGGAACCAAAATATAACTTAGATTCCTAGTTTTCATAGATTATCAGTTTATTACTAGAGGATTTTTGAATCTTTTTCATGGTTATATACCGCCCAGACTAAGTTGACTTGAAAATGTTTTATGTTCATTTGGTCAAAAGAATGTGGGGAATGTATTCCATAATTGAAGAGAATATTGGATAATGACCCAGTTTTGGAACTACCATCCAGAAATGGTCATTTTTTTATCTACAGTGATTCTTCATTGAAAGGGCATGGTTGTGTTCTATATCATTATGACCATGTAATTTCTTATTCTTCACATAAGTTGATAACTCTTGAGTTAAATTACCCTACACATGATTTGGAATTAGCATTTGTTATTTTTTCTTTAATAAATTGGAGGTTGTATCTGTATAGGGTATAATATGAAATATATACTAATAAAAAATATTGAATTATATATTCACTCGGATTGAATTAAATGTGAGACGTAAAAGATGGCGATAATTAATCAAGGATTATGATTGTTCAAATCCTTACCATATTGAAAAAAAAACAATGTTGTTGATGATTTGAGTTTGTAAAGTAATTCTACACTAACCATGTTTTGTTTGCAACGTGACCCTTTGTTTAATGATTTGATGAACTTTGGCATTGAAGTTGTTGGGGTTTGAAATTTCTCAATTATATTTAAGGTTTTAGTACAATCATCTATAGGAGATAAAATTATGAAAGCACGGAAAAAAGATAGTGAGTTGAAAAAAAAGTAGAATTTTTTTAGAAGGATATGTTAAATGAATTTAACATTGATAAATACTCTATTTTGGGGATTGGAAAGAGATATTGGGTG
Source organism: Viscum album (assembly GCA_963277665.1). Lineage (NCBI taxonomy): Eukaryota > Viridiplantae > Streptophyta > Magnoliopsida > Santalales > Viscaceae > Viscum > Viscum album. The sequence continues at coordinate 735,678,040 of OY728146.1, read as the reverse complement.
CCTTGTGATTCATAGATGAAGAAATAGTTATCATTTGAAGCTCAAAATTCTCTATTTTTATTTAATACTAGAAGTACCATGATGTACTGAGATATTTGGGAGCATTACATATGGGATGGAATGAAAAGAGATATTGCAGACTTCATCCTAAGATGTTTGATTGGTCAACAGGTTAAAGAATAATGGATGTTATTGAAATGGAATCTTCATAATTTCATTGTGACAAAGTGGAAATTTAAAAAAATTTCCATGCATTTCATAGTGGTATTACCAATGGATTCTCTATTTAACAATGATATATGAATTATTTATGATCTTTTCACTAAATCATTTCATTTTATTTCTATTTGAGATATAATGTCTCTAGATGAACTTTCTCGAATTAATATGAAAAAGATAGCCAGGTCACGTAGACTTCCACTATTCATTGTATCTGATCATGATCCTAGGTTCACATCAAACTTATTGAAATGCCTTCAGAAGTCATTGGGTACTGAATTGAATTTTAGTATGACCTTTCATCCTCCATCAGATGGGCTGTCAGAATGAACATTTCAGAATTTGGAAGATATAATATGTGCTTGTTCAATGGATTACTAGGAATGTTGGGACTAACATCATTAATTGGTAGCATTTTCTTAAAATAATAGATTTCATTATAGTATTAAAATGTCACAATATGAAGAATTATATGGAAATAGGTGTCAAACTCCTAATTTTTGGGATTGAGTAGGTGAATGGAAGTTGATGTGAACAAAATTAGTAGAAGAGACGGAAGAAAATGTTTAGTTGATTTAGATGCACATGAGAACAGCTCAGAGAAGGTTGAAAATTTATTTAGATAACCAGAGGAAGGATATTTCTTTCAAGTTAGGTGATCATGTCTTTCTCAATGTTTTATCATAGAAAAGTGCAATGGGTTTTGGTAAGAAAGTAAATATAATTCCGAGGTTCATTGGAACCTTTTAAATACTATATAAATTTTGATATATATCCAATAGAGAGGATTTACCACCACGTTTGTCTTAGGTACACAATGTTTTTCATGTTTCAATGTTGATAAAGTATTTTCCATATCCATCTCATGGTTTGAGTAAAGTGGTAGATATGTTGGAATAAAACCATTCTGTTGAGGAACATATTGTCCAGATTCATGATAGTAGAGAGAAAGTGTTGTGGAATAAGGAAATTCCCCAAGTAAAGTTTTAAAAAAAAACAAATTGTTGAAGTGGCAACATGAGAATATAAAAATGCTATGATGCATAAATACCCCCACTTATATGAAAAGTAAATAAAATTACTGTGAAATAATTTCTAACATGGGGATGATGTAGGATCCTAGGTATTTATAAAATAATACTTATTTATATATATTCATATTTATGAATATGATATTAACTTTGAATTAAAGGGGAATGTTTCAACGATAGCGTACTCAGTAAAAAACATTGGTTTCTCTGTAATCTTATGTTTCACACTACCTTGAGTAATTCGAAAAAATAATCAAATAAAGAATTTATTATTATCAATGGTTATAAACTCTTTGCTGTTATATTGGAAATAATGAAAAAAACTATCTAAAATATGATTTCACATGTTTTTTAAATGTTTTTTACATTTATCCAATAAATTTTAGAAGCTAAATATATAAATGAATCAGATTTTATGTATGAAATACTCTAATATTTTTTAAAAGTTAATTTTATAACCTTTTAAAAGAGAAAACATTTTAAATATTTTTTGTCACTTTTATATGTTAGAATTGAAAAAAAACCTACTTATATAGAATCAGGACATCAAAATTTACTTTGGTAAAAAAAATTATTTCTCTAACAATGTTCATTTTTTATTGAATAGTGAAACATACTGCATTTTAATTCAAAATTTCCTTAACATATTTTTTATTTTTTTAGTTATATTTTCATTTTAATTGGTTTTAAAGTATAATTTTATTTTTTTTCATTTCATCCAATTTCGGTCATTGGATGTAATTTCACATTGAAATTGGATATAAACACTGGACAAGATTTTTGTAGTTTTTACTTCTAAAAAACACAATTTGGTTTTGAGAACTGGTATAAATTTTAAATTAATTTCTAAAAATTATGTGTATTTAATTTTTAAAAATGGATTCCATATCTCGAATCAGAAGGTTGAAATTTTTTAAATAAGTTCTTTTTATTTATAGACATGGTGAATATTAACATTAGTAATTATTTCTTTTACCATTTTTAAAAGGTAAATCTACTAAATAAGGGTAAAATTAATATTATAATAAGAATAAACTACCACAACACATATCCTAATCCACTTATATGAGATTTTTCTGATAATGGGCATCCATAGGTTGACTTTAGGTGTCACGACGCGTCCCCCGGGGACCGTTCCATGACTCCCCCAAGCCCTCTATACATAGGCTAGGGGTTTGAGACTAGCACCAAATGCGTAAATCCCTAAAACTGGGAAGGAATTTACTTTATAACATGAAAATTCACTCAATAGAGTAGAAGCTGAAAGAAAAGCACTATATAAAACTATATAACAAAAGAGTGCTGAAAAGTAAAAGGGGATGGAAATACAAGCCGAACTGTAATATAGATGAAACTGGAAAAAGGAAAAATATATCCTGGATCATCCACCAAGAAATCCTACCTAAAGGGTTGATATAGATAGCCTTCATGGAATTCCACGTCCATCCATCTCCCCTGTGTACCATCAAGCTGTGTGGTCCACCTCTGGGTACCATCTAGTCCTTGGACACTCAGCCTCGGTCAGCGTTGTCCTTCATCTGCATCCAACACAATGAGGTGCGGGAAAAGCCTGTGCAATGGTGAGTATAATGATACTCAGTAGGGACCACGAGACCCTAAAAGTATCACCAAATCCTACAAAGATAAACCACCAGGTATGAAATAAACAGATAACCCCACATAGGTATATTCAAATAGATATACCTATGTTATCAAGTAATCCATCTCAATAATGAGGAAAAACACACAGGTTTCTGACTCATCTCACACAGGTATAAAAATTTTGTTGAGAGTTAGAGATGATTAGATGTAGCCACTAAATCATTAAAATTGGGGAACCCACACAAGACCTAGGAATAATATTCCGAGTTTTCGAACCCACACAATATCTAGGAATAGTAGTCAGAGCTATCGAACCCACACAGGATCTAGGAACAATAGTCAGAGTTGTCGAACCCCCATAGGATCCAAGATCAGTAGTTAGAGTTGTCGAACCCACACATGATCCAGGAATAGTAGTCAGAGAGAATCCAACCATAGGGTTTCTTCACAAAGTATGCTTGATTCCGATAGGGTCTGCTCCTCAAACCAAGAGTCGATAAACCAACTACCACAAAATCCCAAGAAGGAGGATCTCAAAGGTCCTTCCTCGTCATAGAGGGAAAAACTAAACAATTCGTGTCCATGACACAGAGGACGAGATGACCAAGACACTTACTAAAAAGTACACGATGTGTAAGAATAAGGTGCAAGATATGTTTTCAGACATCAGATACTACCCATGTGCACCGGCCTATATCAAAAGTCTGTTCATGTATAAAATTTTGTACACGACGTGTGGTATGGTTATATGTTGTGTCCATCAAAATGGGTTTGACTCCACGTACGTTGGCCATGTGCCCATACATGGCCTCATCCCGTGTTATCCAGCCTGTGTAATTGGTACACGGGGTAGCCCTTGTCACTGGCCATGCCTAGTCGTGGGGTGGAGTACATGCCCATGTACTTCACCCCGTGTCAGTGTATCCTTGGGATTCACGAAGAGTCTCGCAATGCCGCCTCTTCCAAGTTGAGTAGAGAGAACATGTCGTGTCACCAAGCCGTGTAATTTTCCCCATGTCCATGTTTTTCTCAGAATACACCCTGAGTCTCGCGAAGCCGCCTTGTCCAAGCTATCTAGAGAGTACACACCATGTCAATTGGCCATATAATTCTTCCCGTGTCTGTGTATTTCTCAGAATACACACCGAGTCTCATGAAGCCGCCTCTACTAAGCTGCGTAGAGAGTACACGCCGTGTGAATAGTGTCACAAACCATGTGATACATGTCTGACACCTGAAACCCCAGTAGCTGTATGTCTGTACTACATGGTATGTTTTTCAGTAAGACACGCTGTGTATTCTAGAATTTTCAAGAAATGGAACTTCTTCACCAGCGCGCCTCCAGTGATGCCCATTCGTCATTCTGATTGTTCGATCTCCAAAAAACTGTAGACTCCTGTTCTTCCTGATGTTCCGAAGTCATCAGTGGTGTTTTCAGGTCTCCAATTGGCTCTGAAATCACTTTTTGATTCACGCGCTCGAAGAACGGTCGAAGAACAGTCTTCTGGATATGGTCTGATCCATTTCCCGCTATCGTTTCCGCACATCCGCTAGGTTTTTGAGTCGTTGGATATTAAATTTTTGATCATTGATCCACCCAAAGAATTCGTAATGATACATTGTTCGTCACTCATTAAGAACGCAATGATCACACTAAAAGAAGTACGATGGAGGAATCGAGATGTGTTAGTTTAGCACAATCCCTCCGCATTAGTTTGATAGCAAGCGGTTCAAGATGAATAAAACTACTTATAAGGAACAAGAATAAAACACACCCCTACCTTTGTTCTTTGATCGTCGACGTTGCTGCGAGATGGAAGATGTCGATTTTATGTAGACAAACACGTCCTACGTCGAAGAAGGTTTTGAAGAAGGAATTCGAAGATGATCCTTTCTAGTGTTCTTCATTGGAAGAACATGTTCTTTATTCCTTGTTTGCAAGAGTTTTTCTCCCTATGCTCTCTCTCCTCTCCCAAGTTCTACCAAAAGACAAATTCAAAACAAAAATAATAAATTATGTTTATCTATTATTTAATAGTTGTCACAAAATTTCAAATGGGTTAATTAATTAATTGAAAGTGCTTGCTCAAATAATTGATGAGGATTATTTGGCACATTAAGTGTTAGGGAAGCTGAAGAGGATCCCCTACACTTAATGGAATCTTGAGGGGTTCTCCCCATTAATGGGGAGTTTCAAGGGGTTAAAAACTCGGGTGGCCCCTAAGACAATTAACATGAAGAGGAGGTTAGGTTTGAGTGGGCCCCACCAGAAACATTTACATGGACGCTTTAACACAATAAATAAAAATAAAGCTACACAACTTTATTTTTATTTAATTATTTCACTAAAAACCCAAAAACTATCTTTCCCCTTCGACTAACTGTCATCGAGGTGAAAGTATTCTTAAGAAAATATCGGCACTGCATGTGCAACGTTGCCCTCATATTTCAATTTCGAGCACCGATTCAAATGTTATAAAAACCCACTCATATGTTTACTGAACGTACCCCAAAAAAACTTTATTAATTGATTCCGGTAACATTAGACCGCGAAATCATGTGCCATAAATTTTGGTGGACTCATAAAATACAAATTTAATTAAAAAAATTACATGGAAATTCCGAGTCTTTACATTCTTCCCACCTCAGGGATTTACATCCCAGTAAGATACAAATAAAACTAATAGAACAAATGTGGGTTCGGAGCAGGCATATGGGCCTCCTGCTCCCATGTGCTCTCATGGAGGTTCCCATGCTACCAGAAAATTCACATTAGAGGTATTGACTATCCATGAAGGACTCGCTCTTGTGGATCCTCAATCTCAACTAGAACCTCTAGGAAATTCACCCCATCATCAACATCGAACTCTCCATGGTCGATGATGTGAGTAAGATCATGCACGTATCTCTTTAGCAGGGATATGTGAAAAACATCGTGCACCCAGTGCAACTGACGTGTAAGAGATAAGCGGTATGCCACCTTGCCAACTATGTTGAAGACCAGTAACGGTCCGATGAATCTTAGAGATATCTTGCTACCTCGGCCGAATCTCCATATTCTTCATCAATGTGAAACCTGTAGAAAGCCATGGCTGCCATTATCGAACTCCATAGGCCTCCATCTCCGGTCAGCATATGACTTATGCCTGCTCTGTGCAGTCATCATCTGCTCCTAGATGATCTGCACCTTCTCTGTGGTATCCCATAACATCTCTGGTCCCACTAGTGTTGACTCACCAGGGTCTGTCCAGTACAAGGGTGATCTGCAATATGGCTCGTATAATGCCTCAATTGGTTCCATCCCAATGGTGGAGTGAAAGATGTTGTTGTAGGAAAACTCCCCCAAAGATAAGTGATCCTCCCAGCTGTGACCAAAGTCGAGGACACAAGCACACAACTTGTTCTTGATGGTTTGAATTGTCCGCTAAGTCTGACCATCTTTCTGAGGATGGAAGGCAGTGCTCAATCGAAGCTACATCCCGAAAGCCTTATGCAACCCATTCCATATCCGGGAAGTAAAACATGTGTCACAATTAGAGGAAATAGAAGTAGTTACTACATGTAGCTTCACAATCTCTTTATCATAGAGGCATCCCATGCTCTCTACTGAACCCTACACACTGATTGGTCAGAAGTGGGACGACTTGATGAGTTGGTCAAAGATCACCCAAATTGAGTCGTGACCCCTAGATGTATGTGGAATTCATGTCATAAAGTCCATGGATATCCCATACCACTTTCACTCTGGGACCTCTAAATGCTGAACTAGGACTACTGGTACCTGGTGATCTGCCTTCACCTACTGACAAGTGAGGCACCGAGAGACAAACTCTGAAGTTGCCTTCTTCATCCCCAGCAACCAGTGTTGTTTCCAGAGATCATGGTACATCTTCTCCACTCTCGGATGTACCACTAGAGGTGATGTGTGGAACTTCCTCAATACATCCTCTTGAATTTTCAATGGCACCATAGTACGTCCTCTGAAGAGGATGACGTGTTACCCACCTTCTAAAAATCCATTAGGTGCATTCCCTATGGATATCTGATCACGTCCTCTCCTATAGTCAGTTTCCCCATGCTGCGCCACCCTAAATCGCTGAAGGAGTGGGGGTGTGACTGTGAGAGACTGAAGGAAAGCTCATCCATCTCTATCCACATAGGATATCTGAAAAGTAGCTAGCTGCTCTATCAATTTGCCTAATAGTTGTATACCTGACCTCCTGCAAACTGCATCTACATCAACATTCCCCTTCCTTGGAGTATAGACTATCTCAAAGTCATAGTCTTGTAGGAACTCATCCCAATGTTGTTGTCTCGGGTTTAGATCCATATAAGAGAAGATATACCTATGACTCTTGCGATCAGAGTACACGGTAAAATGCTTTCCCATCAGATAGTTTCACCACATCTTCAAGGCAAAGACCATTACTGCTAACTCCAGGTCATGGGTAGCGTAGTTCTTCTCATGTTGTCTCAGTTTTCGATAACTATATGCGATCAATGCTCGCTCATGCTTCAGGACACACCCGAGTCTAGTCCCTGATGTGTCGCAGTAGACTATGTACCCTATTACTTCCACAAGAAGCCTCAATATGGGGGCACTAGTCAGCCTATGCCTCATCTCATGAAAGCTTTGCTGGCATATATCCAACCACACTAAGGGTTTCCCATTCTTCGTTAATGCTGATAGTGGTGAAGCAACTTTGGAGAAGTCTCGAATGAATCTCCAGTAGTAACCAGACAAAACCAGGAAACTTTATACCTCCATCACACTTTTGGGTGGCTTCCAAGCAAGTACATCCTCAATCATCGCTGGATCCACTGAAAATCCTTTCAATGAGATTACATGTCCCAAAAAGTGAACCTCTTAGATCCAAAAGTGTCACTTCTAGAGCTTACCATAAACCGGTGCCCACGAACTGTATCTTGTACTACATGAAAATGGTCGGCATGCTCCTCCTCAGTAGTCGAGTAGATCAAAATGTCATCGATGAAGAATATGACAAAGCAATCATGGTATGGCGGGAAAATCATATTCATGAGTCCCATGAACACTGATCGAGAATTGGTTACACCAAATGACATAGCCAAAGACTCATAGTGGTCGTACCGACATCTGAAGTCTGCCTTATGCGCATCCCCGTCTTGCACTCTGAGCTGGTGATAGCCTGATATGAGGTTTATCATCGAGAACCACTTTGATCCCTTCAACTGATCAAAGAGGTCGTCAATTCTATAAAGTGGGTACTTGTTCTTCATGGTCACCTGGTTCAAGAAACGGTAGTCGACACAAAGCCTCAAGCACCCATCCACCTTCTTGGCGAACAAAATCGGTGCTGCCCAGGGAGAAAAAATGGTCCGGATGAATCCCTTCCCCTACAAGTCCTCTAGCTGTCCCTGCAGCTCGCCAAGGTTCACATGAGCCATCCGATACGCTGGTGTAGATATCGGTGTCATCCCAGGGTACAAGTTAATGTAAAATTACACCTCTCAGTGAGGAGTTATTCCTGGGACATCATCAAGGAAAACATCTGCATACTGGTCCACCAATATAGGATATGTTAGACTCTCCGCATCAACTGCTCCGAGAGTAAGGCAGGCCAACTTATTAGTGATTGGTTGCACCCACATTCGGGCAAGTACAGCCTACGCTACAGTGGCTCCCTTCTCACCGGTGAAGGTGAACCTGGTCCCATCCGTGAGGACACACCGCACATTGTACCTAATACAGTCAATCTGAGCAGGGAATATAGATAACCAGTCCATACCCAAGATATCATCATAAGGCCTCGACGCTACTACTAGAAGATCCCAGCCAATTCTCTCACCTCCTAGAGTAAGCTAACTCTGCTGGAACCTGTGCGTAATCGTCGAATCTACTCCCATATGAGTCTCTAGCTGTAAGGATCGAACCAATAACTTCATCAGAATCTCTGAGCTCTGAAATAGGGAGGTGGAAATGAAAGAGTGACTGGAACCTATGTCTTTAAGAACTGCAGCTAAGGTGGAGTAGACACAGATTGTACCTCGAATCAACTCCAGAGTGCCATGATCATAAGCCTCAACTACCTGGAGCTGAGCTCTCGCATTTCCACCTTCTCCCTATGGTTGGGGTGGACCTTCTGGTGGCGTTGGTGGCAACACCTCATAATGTCGTCCACCACCAGCTACATGACCAGCTCCTCTACCACGTTTGGCTTCTCCTTGTAGACCACCTCGATCGAATCATTGTCACTACTTGGGAGATCCTTTGACCATATTCTGATCATCTAAATGATGGGTCAGACAGTCATGAGCCATGTGACCCTACCCTTTGCATGTGAAACACTACATGTTCCTCGTATGACTGGCTCTGTCTCATTTGTATCGCACAACTGAACCTGTGTCCTAAGGTCATCCACCGAATGACCTTGTCCTCTTGGATCTCTGTGACATCTGCCATCTTCCAGCTGCAGAATAATCTTATACGTGATGCCTGGTGGTGGGTCTCGCTATTGGAGACTGCTCCGCAAGGAAAGTCTCTACTAAGAGAGGTCACTCTAGCAACCCTGCCTATGTCGGGATGCTGAGTGAGATCATCAAATCCATACTCTCTCTCCTAAGCCCATACTCGATGGTTTAGGCCCTGAAAAATGGTTCCCACACCATATTTGTCGAGTAGTTCCAGAGGTCGGTGAACGTCGCTGAGTATTATGCCACCGTCATGCTACTGTGATGCAGATGACGTTCCTCTTGTATCCACACTTCATGTAGGGTGGAGAGGGAAAAATCCCCTCAAAAGAGGACCTCAAAGGCTGCCTAGAGTAGTGTGGCCTCATCATGCACCAGGAGTATCAGGCTCCACCATCTGCCTAATGCTTCAAAAAGGAGACTTGAAGCAAGGACCACCATAAGGTCAGATGGTGTCCCTACCTGTCTGAAGACTCTCACAATATCCTCCAGCTAATCCTCAGCACCCTGTGGGTCTATCTCACCCCTATAACTGGGTGGCCTCTGGTGTTGGGACTCATGCAACTTGCTCAGGAAGAGTTCACTCTCTTCTTATAGGACTGGTGACATTGATGGCCCACCAGGTAGTGGTATTTCTGGTGTCTCCACTGTGATAGAGCCCTACACTGAGGCCTCATCGCTCGGTGGGCTGCCATCTTGTACAAAGCCTGAGACCCTGGTTGGATGTTTTTGTGGGAAAAAACAGTAAAGAAACAGGTGAACGATAGTCAAAAAGATATAACTGGTGATTTGACTCAAATATATCACAATGAAGACTCTTGAAAACACACATGCAATCAGTGTTTTCATGTACTGAGTCAGAAATCAGAAGCCAGTGTCCTGGTGTATGGATACGTCAGCTGCGACACTAACGCTGGACTCCTAGAATTGAAAACCAAAATCACTACACATAACAATATTTCATCACAGAAATGATCATATTACTATGTTTTATAGTATAACTGACTCATCTAATACCAATTTGTCATGACCCATCCCCCGGGGACCATGCAGTGACTACCCCAAGCCCGCCTTCAAAAGGCTACGGGCTGGTGACTAGCACCAAATGTGTAAATCCATAAAACTATGAAGTCAGTTCCTTTATAACATGAAAATTCAGACAATAGAGTACAAGATGAAAGAAAAAAACTATGTAAAACTGTATAACAATAGAGTACTGAAAAGTAAACGGGGCCCGAAATAGCAGACCAAATGTAAACTACAAGAAACTCGAAAAATGAAAAAAAAACTCCTAGATCATCCTCCAGAAAATCCTACCTGAAGGGTTGGTACAGATAGCCTCCCCAGAACTCCACGTCAATCTGTCACCTCCGTGTAACATCACACCTTGTGGTCCACCTCTGGGTATTGTCCAGTCCAGGTACACTCAGCCCCGGTCAGCGCTGTCTGATGTCTGCATCCAACACAATGAGGTGCGGGAAAATCCTGTGTAGGGGTGAGTATAATGATACTCAGTAGGTACGCCGAGACCCTCAAGGTCTCACAATATCCAACAATGATAAACCACAAGGTATGAAATCAACAGATTACACCACATAGGTATATGGCCATACATATACCTATGTTATCAAGTAATCCATCTCAATCATGCGAAAAAACACTAATGTTATTGAATCAGCTAACAATGGTATACAACATTTGTTTAGAGTTAGAGATGATTATATGTAGCCACTAAATCATTAGAACAGTCAAACCCACTAAGGATCCAGGAATAGTCATTAGAGTTGTCGAACCCACACATGATCCAGGAACAATAGTTAGAATTGTCGAACCCACAATGGATCCATGAAAAGCAGTCAGAGATTTCGAACCCAAAAAACATCTCAGAATAGTAGTCAGAGCTGTCAAACCCACACAGGATCTAGGAATAGAAGTCAGAGAGCAGCCATCCATAGGGTTTCCGCACAAAGAATGGTTGATTCCTAGAGGGTCTGCTCCTCAATCTAAGAGTTGATACATCAATTGATACGAAATCCCAAGAAAGAGTATCTCAAAGGTATTGCCACGTCATAGAGGGAAAAAATAAACAATTTTTATCCAAGACACAGAGGACGAGATGTCCATGCCATTTACCAAAAAGTACATGGTGTGCTAGAATAAGGTACACATCGTGTAGTCAAACCTCGGGTACTGCTCGTGTGCACCGGCTCGTGTCGAAATGCTGGTATTGTAGAAAAGTAAGTACACAGTGAGTGATATAGTTACATGTCATGTCCATGAAACTGGGGTCGACTCCGTGTACGCTGTCCATGTGCTCGTACATGGCCTTAACCCATGTTCTCCAACCAGTGTAACTGGTAGACACCATGTAATTCATGGCCACACCCATCCTATAATATTTAAAATACATTCCTCAAATGATTGATTTGAAGTGTAGTCAAAGTTAATTTTCATATTATAAAACTAAAATAGGAAATGATAATACATACCCCAATCAATAACCTAGTCACAAATAATTTAGAGTTATGTGGTGAATGGTATCAAAATAGTTATTCCTAGTAAAATTAATTATAAACCATATAGAGAAATAATAATTATGGTATCAATATAATATATCCCTAATGGATCATTATTGAAATAATGTGTCGATGTTGTTGATGAATAGAAATACCATAAAAGATCCTCCAAATAATTCTTGAGACAAATAACCATCAATCATTCAAAATCATATTTTGAAACTAAATGTTATAAATTAATATTGAAAATAAATTTCTAAGATTTTATTTGAAATAGATATGTGATGGTTTGCAACATTCAGTGGGAATGATGGTGGTAATTTCTGTACATGTCTTATAAGTGAAAAAAAATCCATTTCACAGTTTTTGTAATATCTAAAAGACAATTTTTTTGAAAATGATATGAAGTATCCATTTAATTTTTAAAAAAGTAAAACATTCAGAAACACATTTTTTATAAATTAATGTTAAAAAATAATTTTTGAATGAATTTTTAGAAAACATTGTTTTCAACGAAAACTAAATTTTTTTCCAAGAATTGAAATGATGTTACCGTTTTATACAAAAAATTTATCAATAATTTTTTGTTCCGTAGATATGAGTATTTTCAAATTACTTTATCATCAATGAATATCCATAGGATAAGTAAATTAATTAATTTAGTGAGTGATACATAATAAGATTTCATTGATATAAATTTAATCATAAACAATCTCATTAAATGATTACATTGTAAATTAATCCATTTCCACATTAGTATATTTTGAATCATAATTACCATAAATGAATGAACATGAGATGAAAAATAAAATTACATTATGATAAATAGATTCATGATGATGTATTATAAATTTTTACAATATACTCCTCAATATATAATTAGTTGTGAATATAAAATATGCCTCATGGGAGCAAAATTGAGATGAAAAATCCTTACATTGTGTATTAATTTCATTATATGTCTTCATCGTCATCTATTTTTACTGAAAACATGTGCACATTAGACAAGAAATAAATAAAGAGAGTAGGGATCTAGGGTGGTTAATGTAATGAAGGCCAAGTGCATCCCTTAGAATAATATTCACACCCTCAGGGAACATAAAATACAGGTTTTAGAAACAAAAGACACCAGTACAGTGGACCGATAAGGACACAAGATGACCAGCGACCATATTTCCCTCACTCCACGTGTGCTTCAAGCAGCTGTTGGAAATCAGGCCTCGACACTTTCTGATGATTAATGAGATCGACCAAGGAGAAGACGTGGCATCCCTCATCGCATTGAGGAGGGCCATGGATTCTGTTTCAGCTTCTGAGATATCAATACCCCATGCCGACAGATGGATTGACCACTAAGAAGAGCGAGAGCCTTTTCCTGGCACTATTCCATATATATGTTCAAGTGACATTATTGATTTATAATATATTAGAAGGAAATTCATTATAAGTAAGGTTATATCAACATATTTATTGATAGGTCATTAATATAATTTATATTCATTAAATTTATCCCCACTAACATCATTGTAATGTGTAGTAAAAAATGAATTAGATCACTTTTTGTGTGAGTAGTCCAAAGTTCAAATGAGCACCATTATCAAAGTGAATAGATCTACAAAAAATAAATTATTTTTTCAATTGGATTAAATGAATGAAAAATAAATTTGGAGGATTATATCCATACATGGGACAAGCTTGTCAATTACATTGAAGACCTTGTCAATGATGACCCACATACATTGGCCCACACCCTTATTTGGGGCCTATATCAATTAAGAAATTACAATATTTTTAAAATTTATATTAATTTATTTTTGATTTATTACTATTCCTAAAAATTTCATCCTTGAACTTGTATAGTTCCCCACATTTCCTCAAATTATCAATGGGAAATAAAACATTAATCTTAGTAGTATTAGTAAATGAGTTCCATTATTGTTTACCCCTACCGAATGGGAGATAAAAAATTATATGTGATATAATAATTCAAGAAGTATAATAATTTCCTTGATTTAATATAAATATATTAAATTCGGCATTATATTCATCCATCATTAGTGGTGATAGAAAAAAATACAATGGATCATGAGGTTGTAGTATGTCGTACAAACTATCGACAGTTTTGTTTCCTATTTGATGGAAGAGGATATGAATATAGGTAATGAACATTAAATAATGAAATATAATTATATGCGAAATACTGTTTCTATTAAATTATAATATATTAATTATATTATAAGTATTTATAATAATAATTAAAACAAAAATAAAAAGTTAAAACACTTCGTCTTCTCTAAGAATCATATTTAGGTTTAACCTAAAGCCTTCCTTGATTTACATTATGATCTAAAAAATGAATCTATAATTGGGGGTGGTATGTAAGGAAGATAATTTGGAATTTATTGTATGAACCAATGGGATTTGGAAGTTTACATAGCAGAAGAGAGTGGGAGGACTTTTAAAAGTTGGAGAGGGGACATAAATGGAATTTTCGGACCGAAAAAGTGGTTCCCTAGTTTTTCTCATGATAGAAGCGTCCATGATTTGTAATTAGAGAACCATAGTGTTTATAAGGTGAAAAATATTCCATAAAATGGGATTTTTTAAAAAAAATTTGTCATTTTAACCCTTATCGTCTTACTTTATCCCATTGTAATCCCATTAATAACTTACCTAATGAAATTAATTATTACTAGACTTACTATTTATTGTCGTAAAAAGGAAATTGGATCATATTTGATAATATATATTATTCATGTACCAAATATATAATTGATTCCCTTTAATTAAAAATAAGTATGATTCATATTTCAATTAAAAAATAAACTGGAAAACATGTAGAACAAGTGAATTTTCCAAATAAAACATTCAAAACATAAAAAAGTTATTATATCAAACTTCTATATTAAATTGATTCAAATGAACTTAATTAGTTAAATTGTCATTAAATTTAACTAATTTTACTTTATAAATTAAAAAATATATAATTTATCCTTTTAAAAAAATTTAATAAAATATTTGTTAATAATTTAAATAATTAATTTTCACTATTCAAAAATAATATTCTTTTCAGAAATATTAAAGAAGATAACTAAAAGGTAATTTTGGTAGGTATGTTTCAAAACTGAAGATTATTTTTTGATGAAAATTTTATTATAATGGTAAATGTTACTTCAATATTTTAGGTAGAATTTGTGACAAAAAATCCTTTTACAAAAATACATTTATCAGAATACATTTCTTTTTCATTAAATTGACTATTATTTAATTTCTAATAACTTTATAATTATTGAATTTATTTTATACATTTGAAAACAATTTAATCACCATAATTTATTTATAACTAATCATGACCTCCATGATAACATCTAGGTTATAATGTTCATAATAATTTTTTTTTAAAGCATAGTGTTTCTTTCAAACATGATGATGCATTAATAACATGATATCATAGAGATTTAATTTATTTTAAAAATATGTCATAAATTAATTTGGTGTTATATAATCTTCTATGATTTAATTTTTATGTCATATATTCTATCAAATATTATGTTACTACTTTAATATCCTAGGTCATTAAATTATGATCAATAAATAAATTTATCCCTTGAAATTTAATATTGATCTCATAAATTAAGTGGTTGACATTTGAAAATACCATTATTAAAAATAAACATCATAAAAATTATTATCAAAACATCCTCATGATAATAGGGAAAATGATTTACAATATTCATCTATAGAAATCAAAAAACCTTTTTCCACATAAAAGAATATTGGTGGGATGTTAAGATATAAATGTTGAAGAAAGGTGTAAATAAATATAATGATTGATAATGATCCTCGATCACAAGAAATTGAACACTAATAAAAAGATAAGGGACTAAAAACCAGAAATCTATATTGACTAACAAGGCCGTTTGATTAATAAAATATTAATGTAATATTATTAAATTTTTGTTTCATGGACCCCTTCAAAATGACGAGGAGTAATTTACTATATAAAAATATAACGAAATATACACACATGATATCTTTCTATTCTATAAGAATTATTTTATATTTTTATATTATAATGTTCTTCTTCATCTCATCATCTATTAAATAAATATTAAAAATTTATCTTTTCCCTTTAGCACTAAATTAATGTTTTAATATATCCAAAGACCCATAACCGAGTCGCAAGATATTCCTCATTCCATTAATAAATAATAAATTAGAAAAATATAACCAATATAATAAATTAGTATTTGATACCTCAGTTGTAACTCTAATAATTTAACTAAATTAATTTCATTAATGGTTAACCTTAAGACTCATCCAAAACATGTTTGACCAAATTAAATATCTAATTTTTATGGAAGGTCACTAAATAATCGTTTTAGTCCCCAACAAACATAATGTGATTCTTAGTTTCACATTGAAAATATGTGAATTACATGATAATATAAAAAAATTAATGGATATATGAATTATTATATAAATAAAATCTCATATTTTCATATATATTCCATAAATCTAAATAGACTCTAAAATCCAACAAGGAAAATAAAAACCATTAATTCACTAAAAGTTTTCATTTTCAACAATAATATACCATAATAATATATTTATCATTATTTTCTCAACAAAAATTAAATATTATGGGCTATGTTCCATTAATCACGTGTTTCCAAAAATATAAAGTTTCCACAAAATCACATTTCCTAGTCATCAGTACCATTCAACATATGATGTCAAATCCATAATGAAAATGTATAGCAGTGTAATCCCCATATATTTATTAATATTTAAATCAAGATTTTAATTTATAAAATAAAGTTAAAATTAATTATTAAATATAAAAAGAATAAAATTAATCATTACACTTCAACTGTTGTAATAGAATATGTTTTCCATTGATTAATCATATTCTTTTATGTTATATTATCATGATGCATGGAGAATTAATTTTCATAGTTCAACATCTCCATATAGTTGAATACTATCACATTGAAATATTTCTTTTTTCCATTAAAATTACTAGCATGGTGACCTTTGTCATTACACTTGATGAAAAATATAATTCCCTTTTGGAAATGTCCAAGTTAATTCTTTTAACAATTCTTACATGTGGGAGAATATGTCATTACCTTATTCCATTTATCAATTTTTTTCTATGACATCAAATGAATCCATTATAGCCATCTAAATCCACAATACCTATATAATTGTTTCTCAACACTGATAGCCCATTATACTATGTTTATATATAGTGAGAATGTCTTGGAAACTAGTTCCCTTTGAAATATTATCTTTTGAAAATTAATGAAAAAAATAATTCATACACATTGGATTGCACACATTGATACAGTTCTAGGACTTTCCACTAAGATTCATCTATAAATAATGTAATAAAATAGAATAAATCATAAAATAAGGAAAAATATTGTATACTCCCAATACTTGTGAAAAAAATAACATAATATGAAAATATTAAGCATGACCAATCTCTTAATACTAAACATTGGTTCTTTATGATGTTTTTCAAATCATAAAATATTTATAAATGCATCATAATGTTTTTTATAAAAATTTTAATTAACTATATATTATCTCCTTGGAGTTTCAAAAATACTGCACAGTATGGATATGTGTCATGTAATTGGTAATTCTCAAGTAATTCCATACATGAATTATTCATGGTTATTACCCCATGGTACAACTGTTCCAAAACCACATCATCTAGTACTATGTAAATAGGGATGTATATATTGGTAAACCACATAATATATATGTTACAAATAAATTAGGATGTTCTTATATAATTATACTAAATACATATAATTGGATTGCATTCCCTAATGTATGTTATCCTAAATCTTGTTTCCATGAATTCTACTAACATTTTATAATACCAACCACAAATAACCAAACACTTGTATACTTGAGTCAGTTGTTACTGTATTACACTAGTATTATATACAAGGAATCACATCCCAACATTACATATAATTATGCAGTTTTGGTAATCTTGATATATACTTGAATCTCACATTATAAATAAATAAATAAAATACACATAGTTTTCCATTTTATGAAATCCATATTTTCCCATACAATATATGTTCATATCCATCATAGACACATATTAAAATCCCATGGAAAATAAAAAATAATAAACTGTAGGGATCAGTTTCCCTATAAGGGTATGAGTATAATAGAATGTATCAAGAATAATAGATCATAAAAAATATGTCATGGTATATAATAGTAACACATTCCATTCTATTAATCAATTGAGGATAATATGGATGCAATATGTGACGATAAAATAATTTGATATAAATAATCACATGATATTGAAACATATACATGGATATTATAATGATTTATAATCACCTAGAAATTAATAATTATTCTCATAATAGGGTAATTTATATTTCCAAATATATGGATTATAATTTCGTGACCCTTTAAAATATCTTGTGAAACTATGCGTAATGACCCATTTATTTTAGCTAACTAATTTTTCTCTTAATACCTAACAATGAATTTACTGGATATATAATTATAGGCTCCACAAATCACTTAAAATGGCCTATTAATTTCATATATTAATGTAGTGAAACATAATCAACATAAACAGTTTCATAGAAGAAAAAATATATAAAATGTTAATATATAACCAACTAAATAAACCTAATAATAAAATATTTAGATCAATATTGAAAATGGTATCAAAATAGACAATACTATTGAAAATTATTATAAATATTCCATATAAATATTATATATTTCATCAATTCAACACATCCTTAGTGGATCAAAATTAGAATAAAGGGTTTATGTTTTTGATGAATAGAAATACCATAAATATATATATTGAAATGATCATGAGTAAATAAAATTTTCACCTTGAATATAACTTTTTAAATCTATAATATCAATAAATATTCTAAAACACATATCATTAAAAATTATTAATGAATTTCTAAATCATTGGCTGGTCATAACAGTGGAAAATTTCATTGGTGTATTAGAAGATAAAAATCAGTCCTTTAGAATTTTAAATAAAATTAAAATAGGAACTGTTTGGAAAATTACAAGAAAATTACATTAAAAATAATTTTAAAAAATTAAAATCTAGGTATACATTTATTTAATAAATCATTTTGATACTATAAAAATGTATTGAAACAATTTTTATAAAACATGGTTCTGTATGAAAATATTGTTTTCACCTAAAATAATAATTGTGATGACTTATCTTGAAAAAAATCAAAATAATTTGATGTTTCAATGAGAGAAAAATTAATATAATACATGAAATTTTCCTGAATAAATATTAGAGAATAATTATTATTATTTTATTGAGGGATTTATCATAATATTTTATCAACTAATAATTAATCACAAACAATCTTGTAAAATGTTGATATTGTAATATAAACCATTACCACATTGGTAACATTTGAATTTAAGAACAATGAAATAAATAAACTAAAACTAAACATTAAATAACATTAATATAAATATAATCTTGATATCACATAAAAAAAGTGTCATTATATATACCATAGAAACGAATATGTTTTGAATATGGTATATTTCTCAGGGAAGTAAAATTTTGATAAGAAACCCACACCTTATATTCTAATTTTCTCTTATGTGTATGATCAACCTATATAATAAATATATGTTAAGTATAAATCTATTATATAAATATAATTGTATATATTACCATATATTTATTACATATAGTCTTTATGACACATTTATTAATATTTCTTTGCTAAAATGACTATTTCTAGTGACAATTGCATCATTTTTTAGGTAGGTTTTGGTTCAGCAATTTTTTACATTTTATATAGATCATTGATAAATAATACCTAAAATTTTAAGGATGATTCAAATATCATATATATTACTTATATTTTTATTTTTTATAACATATAGTTGTTAGATATTGATATGAATTACACTATTTATGGATATGGTAAGTCGTACGTATACATTAACAGTGTTTCAATTTTCATTGAGATATTCAATTAAAGGAAAATAAATATTAATATACCAATAAAAAATATTTATTATATATTATATAGAATTTATATTCATAAAATACTTTATTATCACCATACATATAACCATAACATGAAAAATATTTTTCATTACTATATCGACGTGGTAGTCCACACATAATGCTTGTGGTGTTATTATTTTACAATGGATTAGAATGTATGATGAAATATTTTATAATATATATTCATAAGTAAGGTTAGTTCTTAAATATCACATTTGACCATTAAATTTATCCTTACTACCTTCCTATAATGCGTATTAGAAAAAATAAACCACTTCACTTCGTGAGGCAGACGACTTCCATAGTCACAGAAACCATATTTATATCCCCCACAGAATGAGAAGATAGAAGGTATATGATATATAATTATTTAATAGGTATAATAATTTATTTAATAATCTACCCATAAATTAATTCCCTTATTATTTTCATCC
This sequence comes from Viscum album, assembly GCA_963277665.1. Classification (NCBI taxonomy): domain Eukaryota; kingdom Viridiplantae; phylum Streptophyta; class Magnoliopsida; order Santalales; family Viscaceae; genus Viscum; species Viscum album. The sequence continues at coordinate 735,657,723 of OY728146.1, read as the reverse complement.
TTGAAATATTGTGAAGCGAATCAAATAATATCGATTCAAGAGGTGGTAGTCTTCAATATGGATGATCAATTGATTTGGTTCTCAATTGAGAGAAGTGTATATGGATATAGGTTATTAACATAAAATAATAAAATATCATTATATGGGGGATATTGGTGTTTTTATATCATCATAGATGAATAATATTAGAAGGTGTTGGAATAACAATTAAAAGTAAAATAATTAGTGAAAACATTACCTTATCTTAAGGAAACATTATTATGTCTAAAAATATCCCTCCTTGATTATATTTATTATATAAACAAATAATCTAGAATATGAGGAGAAATTTTAGGAATATATACATGTTGATATAATCCCAACCAAATTGATTTTGACATATAAAGAGGTTAGGAGAGGGGAGACTGTTTATATGTTGGGGAGAGGACATACTAGAAAGTATTGAAATGATATTGTGGTAATTGGGTTTTTCTAATAAAAAATACCCTAAAGTGCATTATAATAGAATATTATAGGTGAAAATATCAAAATATGTCCACAACAATGTGTTTGGACATTTTTTATGTCATTGTTAACCGTTTTCATTTTTAGTATAACCCCCTGTAAAAACATTTTTTCCTGAACCAGGATAAATAATTTTTATTGTAGGATTTATTACTTATGGATAAAAAATTATTTTAACCAAGTCAGATTATATAGATTATTGTATTACATAATATTTAATATATACTTACAATTTATATTCATAGAAGTGGAATAATTCTATTTAAAATTATACACTCAAACCCATCGTTGAAATGATTTTTTGAAGAAAATATTCAAATTTTTAAAAACATTTTATGTTAGGATTATATAAGAAATTTATTAAAATGGCATAAATTTGTAAAATTTTAATTTAATTGAACAGATTTTGCATAAAAATGTTAAAATATAATTTATTCCGGAAAATATTTTAAATGAAATTGTTGTTTTCAATAATTAAGAATATTTTCAATGTTCTTGAAAGAATTAGTATTTTAAATATATTATCAAAAATTCACCTTATAATTTTTTTTAAATATATATTTAAAACATTACCTTCATTTTTTTAATATTTTTTATTTAAGTGGTAAAAAGTACTTTTAAATTATGGGCACAAAGTGACACTGATATATCTTTTAGAAAAATAGTGTTTCTTAGAAAATATATCTTCTTTCTAAATAATTATCCATATTTTATTTATAATAAATATCTTCCAATTAAAATTTTTAATATTTTTTTAAATATATTAATTTTAAAATATATTTATTAATATTCATTGTGTAGAAATTAATGGACTTGTTATAATGGTAATGTTTATGATATAATATTTCATTAAAGTATCATATTTCGTTTAAACGCGTTGTTGCATTCAACAGAAGATATCTAAGAAATTCAATTTTTTTAAAAGGAAATATATCATAAAGTAATGGGTTGTTACATTCACTTCAAAGATTACTGTATTTTTATATATCCTATCGAATATGATGTTAATTTTAAATATATTGAGGTGTTATATTTATCCCACTTAAATAAATTGGGTCAGTCGAATTTAAACTCGATTTCATAAACATTGGGTTTGACATTTGTAAATACATTAATTTTAAAAACCTATGTCATAAAATGGGTTATAAAACATCTTCTTATTAACAGATAAAGAAATGTTCAATAGTCATATAGAAAAACATAAATCAACGATTCCCTGTAAGAGAATATTGGTTGTAAGTGAAGATATGGACAATGAAAAATGTGTAAATAATTATACAGAGTGATTGAGATTATTAATATAAAAAATGAAATTATAAGTTAAATTTCAAGGACTTCAAACCTAGGAATATTTGATAATTAAAAACCATTTTGTTCTTATGATATAAAGTTAATATAATAATATTTTTATTTCATGATCCTTCTACTAAAGATGGGTATTTATTTTTCTCTCAGAGAACATTGTGAAATTCAATTTCATGATATATTTCTATTTCATAATCCAAATTTCATTGTGTTGTTTTTATTCTATCAATTTAAACATTATATCTTACAATAACAAAATAATATCCTACTATTAATTTCTTATTCATAAGCCTCTAAAATTAACTTTTTACTGATCATAAGATATATAAAATAACAAAAATTTATTATTTATGTATTTAAGGAAATCAAAATTGTGAGAAATAAATACCCAATTTAATATAATAATATCTAACATCTCAATAGAAACTCTCAAAATTCATCTTATTCTTATTAAAAATAGTTTTTCATAAGGTTTATCCAAATATTTCTCCCAAAATTCAATGTCCAAAAATTTAGAAGGAATGTCATTAAATAATCATTATATTCCCTAAAAAATAAATTTAATATTTATGTGACATTAAAAATATGTTAATCCCTTTTTCAACATAAAAATTTATTGAAAACAATTCATACATATATAAATAAAATATATGATTTTTGAATATATTTCGTAAATAAAAATGTTCAGTAAACTTCAGTAAATTAAACAGAAACCATCAAATCACTTAAAAATTTCATTGTTGATAATAATATCCAAAAAACAAATACTTTCGATTTTTATCTCAGAATTTAACATATATTATGGGTTATCTTCCCGTAATATATTTTTTGACAAGATCAACTTTCTACGAAATATCTCTTGTCATAAGTACCATTCAACATATGCTCTAATATCCATAATGAAAAAGTACCATAGAAAATAAATATATATTTCATAATGCATATATCAGTAATATCATGGAAAAAATACTCCTATAATGTAAATCATAAATCCAAAAACATGTACAATATTCAATCCACTTTATCTATAGTAATATAAATTTTTTTACTTGACCCTTTAGATTATTCTAATGATATTAACTTTGAATATTGTGTAATTCATTGTTACAGTTCCCAATCTCCTTAGATTTAAAGCATTTCACATTGGTACATACTTTCTCGCACTTGAAATTTTTGGCATGATGGCCATTCTCTCCAAAAATGTTGTAAAAACTCATTCCATTAAATAATATACAAAAGTGGTACAATCAATAAATAGTAAATTTGGTAAATTATTTATATACCATATTTCGCTTAACATTTTTATGATGAAAACACTTGGGTCGACCCTAAACTGGTCACACAATCATGCCCACTATAAAGCAAGAGAGGCATTATCGATCCTCTCATGCGGCAAACTAGTGTTGGGAATTCATATAAGATTATTGGAAATGATTTATCCTATAATCCATCTCAAAAAAATTGATTATAATCAAAAAGAAATAAATTAACACTAGCAGCTGATGGAAAATTAATCTACACATGCATCCATGTGACCTAGCGGGTCACCACCATCCACTAAACTGATGTCTCCCTATGGAGATCAAGATTGAGCTATAAGATAACCCAATGCTAAAAACAAAAATAAATGAATAATAATGAGTCTAAAAACATTGTAGTAATTTCCCCAAAAAACTATTTCACTTGACTAAACCATTAAAAGGAATACCCCATCATGCTACTATGAAAATACAACCATTTAAAAATATGGTATTCCATTCTTTTCTAATTCAAGTAACAAGATTACACTTTCTAGAAAAACAATTTTAGTTCAATTTCATTTCGGAAATAGTTTCAAAACATTCATGGAAATTTCAAAATAAAAGGAAAAAAATTACATTAAAACATTGATTTTATAGAGAACTAAAAAAGAATGAATCCAACTAAAATGTATATTATAACACAAGATGCATGGAAAATCCATAAGTATCTGGGGTTAGTGGCGTACTAGGATCATAACATCATGATGAAATTGACATGACCCCCTACACACAATGTGCACCCCTCATAGGCTAGCAATATGAGAAGAGAGATAATGACCCCCTGAGTCCCTCCACTAGTAGACCTCGAGTTGGTGACTAGAACATAGGTCATAATAAACACACAAATGGGAGGAATTACCCTCTAAAAGAACACATGAAAAAGTGAGTGATATGATATAAACCAACCAACTCTTACTCAGATCAAAATGTATAAAGAAACATAAGAAATGATATGTAATTTCATGAAATAATAACTACAACTGAAATAGAAAACCAATAGTACCAAAATAATGCCAAACACCTATGACAATGAAGCCCAAACAACTCTTGGAAAGCCCAAGGAATGTAGTAACTACCTATATCTCCAACCCCCTCCAACGTACCTTAAAATTTCTATATATAACCAATGGGGAGTATAAAAATATTCCACATTCTATGTTTCTAGGTCTTCTAATAATTCATTAAATGATACACAATGGGATCAAAAAAGTGAGTAGATGAGCTACTCATAAAGTATTTTCCACCTCTTTTTAAGAGCATATAACCATCTATCCTCGAGAATCTAAATAAAAAAATATTGTGGCATACCATGTGTCTATTCTCCTATTTTGGAAGGAGGGTAATCTAGTCCATCTCCCTCATGTGGTTGGGAGAGTAAAACAAATAAAAAAAATATGTTTGACAAGAATCCAACATTCATATAAATGATTATGACCAAATTCAGCCCATCCTATCACCAAGGATAACCTCTTTTAAACCCACATTAATAAATATATGAATCTCTCTACTCTAGGAATCTTGTGCTACCAAAAACACTGGGCATCCCACCCCCACATTCCACAATATCCCACTAGCCTCAGCCACCCCAGGATCACACCACAAAATATATTTCAAGAAAACAAAACATAGCATCTGGGATCTTATCCCAAAACAAGTCATTCAACCTTCTCACATAATGATCACTCACATGTCTAAAGCATAAGGCGCTTGGTATTTACTAGAATTCATGTAACAAAAAACTCAATAATGAATTATATTTTAACACACAATAGTTTCATTATTCCACATTGAATTACCCAATGCAATGAAACATGTATAATTCCATCCATTTCATTATCATCAAATCAGAACAACAAAAACCAGATTCGTTAACACGCATCTTTAATCCTTTAGACAATCAATTTCCAATAAAACACAAATTCATGTTCATTACCAATTTCCATCCAAAAGGTCATACTAAACAATAAATATATAGTTATTAATCTATATAGAAAATTAAGAGGCAATGAAATCACTAAGAAATTAATACCAATTCATTTATTGGGTTCAAATATTTATTATGTAAATTTCATTGCGATCTAGTTAAAAAAACATGATAACTCTCTGACTGCATGTATATGAAATAGAGAAAACATGAATCCTTTACCTCAAAAGGATTATTTAATTATTTTTTATGAGAACGAGCCAACAAAATTGATCATAGCCACCTCTCCCTCCATAATTGCATCCACCAAGGATACCGTGACACAACTACATATATTAAGACCAAATAAAGATCCATTAGAAACATTTATATCAAATTCCATCACATGGAACATATAAATGGGGGGAAACCTATTGAAGAACCTATATGAATTGTGGTAGAACATACCTTATATTTAATATAGATTTAACTTCCTGGTTCCACCAAAAGAGTGGGTTATTATGTAGCAGGAAAACACCAAGGGGAAATGATCCAAGGTTGTAGATTGACCTCATGAATCCTAAGGGATGAAGAAATTTGGGTTCCCCATACCAAGTAAAACAATAAGGATGGACATGTAAAGAATATATATCGACCCTTTATAAAATCTAATGGTGTATCAGTTAAGATACGATTTATATTTTTCTTCTAATTGATGATCTAGTCAAGATTACACCTTATGACTGAGTAAAGGATCTTTGAAACATAAAATAATTTAATTAAGAGCTATGGGTTTTGAATCAGTCATAATTCAATTAAGAAAGGGTTCAAATGTGTTTTACATCAAAGACACTATCAATGGATTGAATCTGTAGGAAGTTGAAAATATTATTCACATACCGTTGGATGTCTCACTGTACTAAAAAAATTTCACACCTACCGTTGGATGTCTCACCATTCAAGAAACACTGTAAATATGAAATTGGATGTCACAACATTATTGAGACAATATGCACATATCGTTAGATGTATCACCATTCTGGAAACAATGTACACCTACCATTGGATGTCTCAAGATTCTGGAAAGAATGTACACCTATCATTTGATGTATCAATGTTAGGGAAACAATGTAAACCTAACTTTGGATGTCTAAAAATTCAAGATACACTTTAAACCACCCATTTGAGGTCAAACCATTCGAGAAACACTATACAAATACCATTGTATGTGTCACATTTCTGGAAACCTAGTACACCTACTGCGGGGTGTATCAACATTCTGGAAACACTATACAACTATTTTGGATGTCTCACCATTCAAGAAACACTATACACCTATCATTGGATATCTTACCACTATTGAAACACTATACAACTATCTTTTTATGTCTCACTATTATGGAAACATTGTTCACAGAGCTTGATATTTTATAATGTGTTAGAAATATGTCACCATGGCCTCCATGAACACATAAAACTATATATTTTTACAAAAGGAATTGATAAGAGAGGACTAGGCCGATAAGTAAAGTACATATTGAACTATTATCTCCCATAATAATCTAAAACCAATCTATAGAAGAAATAGAAAAAGGTGACCGAACAACAACCCTTCAAGATACCTCTCGAGGCTCTTTCAACCGAAGGAGATCAACCAGTTGATCAACGGAACAACAAAAAAACATGAAAAAATAAAACCATATATATACCACTCTCTATTTTTAGATTCATCTCAAAAGAGGGAATCCACAATAATATAAAAGAGAATACCATTTCATAAATCGAAAGGGTATAAAAATAGAAAAAGAAAAACATTACAAGTGAAGAGCTTCACATCCAAATGCTTAGGGTACTGAGCATGTATATGTGTTTCAGATTTCAAAGTACTCTCCACAATGCCACCATGCCATTATATTTCATGAACTAAGGGTAAATAATGTCCATGAAACACCTTATCATTGATTTATTAGATCTCTGTAGGCAACTCCGTGAAGGTTGTATCATCATTATCATCAATCTCTACGAAAATGAGGACATGAGAATCTTAATAAAGATAACGAATGAGCTAAAACACATGGAAACCATTTTTTATCCTGATCATATGTGGGGTAAGTACTACCTAATATTCCATGGCTCCAACTTGTTGAAACACATCAGTAGACCAACAAAATATGGTATAAATTAATCCCACAACAAAACATTCACTACCCATTATCGGGTGTCACCTTCAGAAAATTGTGATCCCCAATGACAAACTCTAAAGATATCCTCCTATAATCATCACTGGACATCTGACAATCCTGCACTACCTTCATCAACTCACGAATCACTTGAACGATCCTTGTTATAATCATTACATGTTATGGCATGATGAATGCTGACTGTCTTACCCCATTCTGGTATAACAATGAATGGAATGGTCAGCCATACATGATTTTAAACACATCCATACCGATGGTGGAGTGGAAACTATTTATTTAGATAAGTGTACCAATGGTACATGCCTCATCCAACAACCTCCAAAATCTAGGATATAAGAGCACAACACTTATTCAAGATTTTGGATGATCCATTACTTACTATCACTATACAGATGAAAAGTATTTCTAAGGTATAACTGGTAACATAAATAATGTTGGAGACATATACGCTCCCTAGATGTAAACTGAGGATAAAAATCATAAATTACTATCCTTGGGAATATGTGGAGTCTCACCACCTCCTCCATAAATATCTTATACAAAACCTCCACTTAGCTCGAATCCTTGATTTCTATTAAGTGGGTTGATTTCAGCAATCAATCCAATACAACCTACATAACATCAAGACCTCTATAGAATAAAGGTAAACGAGAAACAAATTCCATTGATATATCCTCCCACATCCTCTAATGAATATTAAACACCTTGAGAAAACCACCTAGAACACAGTGCTTGGACTTCACCTTATGGTAGACAAAACATTGAGACACAATATCTGTAACTGCATGCTTCAACCAAGGCTACCAAAACTGACTCCTCAAAGATTGATATATCATTTTCATTCTATGATGAACCAATATGGTAGAACTATGGATAACTCTATGATCTATGTTACGCTAATCGAAAGGAATGAAATTTATTCCTATAAATAACACCCAATGTTGTTCAATATTATATAATCTTCAGGGGATGCACCAAAAACAACTAAGTCTCTCCATATATCCACCTTAAGATCCCCCAACTTTCACTCTTCCACCTAATACACCAAATATGATTGCATCGTCCTCTAAAAAAGATAACATCTTCCTCCAAATTATCCATTATCCAGATGTAATTCCAAATTCTCTTCTATCACCCTCTAGGAAATACCTGATTCACACACTACATCACTACATGAAATCTTACTAAGAGAATTAGCTACAATATTACCCTTTCATGGTGTATAAAAAATTTCTATTTCATAATAAAATAATTAATCTATCTGTAGACCTTATCACACCTTCATTTCATTCCAGGAGATAACATACCTCATGCTCTTATGATCGGTTAGTTCAAAGAAACAACGACCAATGAGGTAATGTATCTATAACTTCAAGGAAAACACCACTGTTTCTTACTCATTATTTTGGATGGTATAGTTACGTTCATGGTGATGTAATAGTCGGGACCCTACTAAAATGAATGATCTCTACTACATCTGAACATATCTGAACCCTAGGTATGAAGAATCACAAAAACCTCAAACTGAACTCCTTCTAATGGAGGAAAATGAAACAGAGCACTAAACAAATTATCCTTTCAGATAATCTAATGCTTCCTAGCACTAATCAGGTAACCCAAATTAATGATCATTTATATTCAATTATAATAGAGGATTTACAATCACATTGAAATCTGATAGGAACCTCTTATAATAGCTAGTAAGAACAAGGAAACTTATCACTTCTTCCACTATTGTGGGGGTACTCATGACACAATTACTTCTTGCCTTAATTCATCCACAACTAATACCTACAAGGACACCACATTCCCCATGAAACGGGATTCTCAAGCCCAAAACTCACACTTCGACCACTTCCCAATGTGGTACTATTGATAATGAACACCCAAAATGGCATGTAGATTCTCTGCATGATGTTCCTCGGGCGTGGAGTACATAAGGATTTCGTCAATTTATACCACCACAAACTAATCTTGGAACTCACAAAATAAAAGGTTCTTTAACCCCATGAAAATTTTTGGATCCCTGGTCACACCAAATGATATCACAAAAACACGTAATGGCCATGGAGACAATGAAAAGTGGTATTCAGTATATCTACATCATTCAAAAGAATTTGATGATATACTTGAAACAAATCAATCACCGAGAAACAAATTTCACCCTTCATTTGATTTAAAAAATAATCAATCTACAGATGATGGTAGGGGTTATTCACCATAAATCGATTCACGCGATGATAATCGACACACAACTACAAATTTCCATTATCCTTCATTATAAACACAACTAGTTTTCCCCATGGAGACACACATAGCTAAGAAATACCACACTGAAACATGCCATCAAGATGTATACGTAGCTTCCAAATCTAATAAGGTTCCATCTTATATGGATACTTTGATATAAAATACATTCCTGGCTTTATTTCGATCCTAAACTCAGCCTATCATCAAGGAGGTAAGGCTACATCCTCTTCAAGAAAGTCTTTTGGGAGCACATCTAGAAACTAGGGAAATTAGAAGGGTAGATCCTTTGATAAACTCAACATAATCATATCCATCGAGGAAGATAAGGATAGAATATGACTATGGCCTATCCGAGGGTCTCGATTGCTGACAAACAATATTGGCTCTCCATTAGTATCTTAGAACATAACCTATCTCCTGATGAAATCAACGATATCCTACATTGAATATAACCAATCCATGATGTGGATGAAATTGTATGGTTGTATCCCTAAATATAGAAAATCTTCCAAGTGCAGTGCCACCCTAGAAATATCTCATATTCTTTACATAATTCAAATAATTTATCTTGATCTCCAACTCGGGTAGTCAATGAAAAAGTTATTGAAAGACTCTATACCTCATGTCCCAAGGCATGGACATGGGTAGCTGTTATTAATAAGTTCATCTATTCTCAATAAAACAGGGCTTTAACCCTTGTAGAGAAACAATAAAAATGTACCTTGAATGACATATGGCTCACCTGGCGCTGGAAATACTAAAATATTAAGCTGAACCTGACCTTCTCCATGACCTCTCTAACCATGTTGAAAACCAAATCCATGGCCCCACACTTCCCTCCAAGGATTGGAAGCATCCCAAGGATGACCTCGGCCTTCCCCATCCACTCGCAAAAAATCCAAATCTAGTGAAACTTACTACTATTTCATCAATTGGACGGACTCAACGGAGGAACCTAGAGCAGAACACAAGGAACATGCTAAACTCTCATGAAATTTCATCTAATAATACTAATGATGACCTCATCCTCCATAATAAAAACAAGTTCCTGGTCTCTTAGAATATATATGAGAGCCATTGTCCTTGATAGAATGTGACATAAAGGGCTCGAACCTACCCATGACCTAACATAAACTCTTCTTTTAGAAAATCATGGAATCCTAGACCACATTATTGAATCATGAAGATTCATGATGCTTCCCATCTCTTGATGATCCAGTTTTATTTAACATCCTCTCAATGACCTCTCCCTTTTCCAACACATCGATATATGTCTTCATCATAAAAAGTGTGACCTATAACTAATTCTATAGAAGAAAAACATTATCTAAATTCCTCTCACTAGCCTCCTCATCTGGAAAAAGTTCCAAAGAATATAACAGAAGGTTCCTTCTATGTATCCAGAACACTCAGACACGAGATCTCCCTTACAAAAGTGTAATAATTTCTTAACAAAAGGATGCCTTCATGGTCATGGAATGAATCTCGTCTTTTAAATAGTCTTAGAATTCACCCCAAGATACATCAAACTCATCATTATCCCCATCAAAAAAGAACCACCACAGCCTCACTACAACACAAAACATCATCACAACCCATGATAATAAGTGATCTTTCCAATCACAGATCATACTGAAATCTTTCTCAACCTCCTCCAAATAGATATAAATGATTGAATCTGAAATGGATTCCAAGTAATTATATATATTATAGCCCTTAAATTCTTAGAGCATCCTCCCACATTGGTCTTCATCACCAACCGCTAATCTGTAGTGATCTGCTCATGGGTCCTGCTAAAAATATTCCATGCGAACCTGACAAGGATGTTGACCTAGAGCCATAACTGGAAAAGAGAAATAACTAAATCTATGAATCATTGAATATTTAAGACTTATCATTAATTATTTATTCAATTTTATTCAATTATGGTTAACATATCCCACATTCAACCCATTTAAACACATGGGAAACGAATATTGATGCATGATACATTCCTAGTTATCTAACCTGAAACCTATATCATCATGTTCAATTGCCACTGTATGCATAATGGTCCCTGAATCAGATCATAGGGGGGATTAAATACCCATGTCTCTAATGATATCCCATGTCTACAACACATTCTAAATATAGCTGACACAGTTTTCCTACAAACCCATTCCACCTCACTAGTGCATAACTCCAAACTACATCATATCCCTCAAACATAACACTAACTCCACTCTATCATGACCCCCTCCCCATAATGTGTACCCATCCTAGGCTGGAAATTTGAAAAAGAGTTAGTGACCCCTGAGTCCTATCTCAGTTGGTTGCGGGTTGGCCACTAGCAAAGACCTTATAATAAACACACAAATAGGAGACATTATACTCTAAGAGAACACATTGGAGTGGGATATATAAGATAGACACCAAACAAATCATTCCCACACCACTATGTAAAATAAACCCAAGTTCACATATTTAATGTCAAGCAAGAACAACTAAAACTGAAATAGAAAACAGCATGTACCAAAAGAATGTAAAACGACAATTACCATGAAGCCAGGACAACTTATGAAAATCCCTGAGATAGTATTAAGTAGTCTAATCTTCAAAGTATTGAAAATAACTTGAAAAACAAATTATAAAACATAGTATAAGTGTAACAATACACTCAGTAGGATCCTCCCCGGAGTGTCTTGTGAAAAATTATGGAAACCATTATAATGAATAGTGACTAATAAGTAAAACTAACATGTCTTCTAAAAAGGTATATTATGATCACATCCTCACCATGGATACTCTCACCAAGTACCACATACTGAAGTATATAATATAATAAATTATATCATGGGTACCCCACTACCACTTCCCCACTTGTTTACCGTGTTTCCCAACATCACACGCCCTGAGCATCTATCTGCAAAACATATAGCACAAAGACAGTTGGGAAAAGAACCATGAAATGCACCTTGTGTAACACAACCCCCATGTCCACATAACCAAATGTGTCCATGTAGTTTTTGAGAGCCACATGAACTCATATAACGTGTATCATACATCAGGTATTATACGTCAATCCATCACAACCTATACACTACGTAAGGATTGTCAATCCCTCACAGCCTATACAAGTAATACCTATAGTATTGTGTACAAAAATAAATCTAGAATTTATGTGTGTGAAATAACCAAAATCCATTATATACCTCTACACACACATATGGGTAAAAATACCAGTCATGCATACCAGCACAAGTAACTACCAAGAGAAGAGTTTAGGTTCAAAGGGTGTAGTCATCCATCCATACTCCGGTCGAGTTGTTGGTGAAAACACCCAAGATATATCAGAATCTTAGTGGTGTTATTTTCCCAACACGATAAGTTGGGTTAGAGTATAAAGACAAAAAAGTGTATGAAAATATTATTGCTGACAACCACACCATGGGAATCACATAATCTCTGACTCAATTGTAACTAACATATCTTAGACTCCTAGCTAATATTGCTATGACTAGATATCCTATAAGCACAAAACCATTTAAAGAGATACATTAAGCTACTTATCCATTTATAGTAGTTTTACTTTACATTAATTAATTATTTTACAAGTAATTTACCATTATCAATGTCCATGTTACATTTCATTATCATTCAAACAAAGATCCATTCCCTTCAAGCCTAACCAAATCAATGCCACGCCTTTTCAAAAGTACAACCCCAGTATTGCATCCCATCAAGATCCAACCCCATGGGTTAAACATAATTAATACATCTATTTAATAGTATTACCACATTCTATACATCTAGGTATTGTAATAATGAATTCTATGCTACCAAACACATGGTTCTCAACAAATTGAATAAATGAGCTACCCATAATGTCTTTTCCACCTATAGAAAGTGCATAGACCCATCCATCCTCAAGAACCTAAACACATAATGCACATAGCCTAGCCCATGTGTCCTCTCATTTTTTGGATGGAGGCTAAGAAAGGCCAACTACATCATTTAGTGGGGAGAGTAAAACAAATTATTAAAGAATAGGTTCAACAATCATCCAACTTCCATATCAATGTGTAAGCACATCATCAACTTTTCCATCATCTCTGGGGTCCTCTGTGACACCCAAATGAATAGATCGATGCATATCACCACACTTGGAGTCAACTAGTGGAACAACCACTAGGAATATATATCCCAATATACCACAATATCCATCCATGATCATCTATCCTAGGCTCGAAGCACCACACAAGCAGTAAGAAACAATCAACATAGCATCTGGGCTCTTGTCCGTAAACAAGAAATTTAATCTTTACACAAAACGAGCACTAAAAAATCTAAAGAATAAGGTTATTGGAATTTATATGAAATATTTTTAATGAAATAATGTTTATTTGTTACATATTTATTTATCCAATTCAATTAAACATGCATAACTCCATGAATTGGATTTTCATCAAATCAAAATAAAAAAACATAATTCCATTACATGAAACATTATTACTTTAGAGAATCAATTTAAATTTAAACTTAGCTTGATGTTCATTACTAATTTCCATCATGAACAATATGTTCAGCTATAAAATCATAGATATCAAAATATCTAGAAAATAAAAAGGCAATTACATCTCTTTGAAATTGATACAAATTCATCAATCAAGTTCAAATATTTATTATGTAATTTTCATTGTGATCTGTTGGAAAAAAATGAAAAATAAATGGCTACACATAAATAAAATATAGAATCCAATAATCTACTACCTTAAAATTTTTATATCGTTCTATTCACTAGAACATGTCAATTCAATAGATCATGATCACCTCTCCAGCAATGGTTGCATCCATCCATGGAAGTCGTGACACAACAACCACAACCAACAACCAATAAATATCACTTAGAAATATGGAGATAACATTCGATAACATGGAATGTAGAAGAGTCATTAGATCAAGGATCCCATTAAAATGGATGTAGAACACACCGTATATCGAATACAGATCGACACTTCTTGTTTTCACCAAAACTGGGGGTGCACACGTAGCAAGAAAACTATAAGGGGGATGATCTAGGGATTTCAGTTCGATTTCATGACTCATATGGGGGTAAGAACGCTAAGTGAAATATTCTATGTAAAAAATATAGTATTACAAGGGAAGTAAATATCTCATCCCTTTTAATAATCTAAAAGTGCATCAGTTCAAGAGAAATTTATTTTTTCCCTTAAAGGAATATAGGGTCAAGATTACGAGTTTTCTCCATGAAAAGATTCCTTGAACCTCTGGAAAATTTAGCTCTGATTTATGGGATTTGAATAACCTTTATTACCTTAAAAAATAGTTTAATTCATTTTATTTCAATGATAACATCAACGTGGTGAAAATGTAGGAGGATGAAAACATTGTTCACTTACCAGTGTACGTCTCAATATTCTAGAAACGCTACACCCCTGTAGTTGGATATATCACATTTTTGGAAACACAATAATCTTAATGTAGGATGTCTCACAATTCAAGAAACACATTACACCTACCATTGGATGTATCACCATTCTGGAAACACTGTAAACGTTTTGTTGGATGTCTCACCATTTTGGAAACACTATAAACCTACAGTTGGATGTCTCACTATTTTGGAAACACAATACACATAATGTTCGATGTATGAATGTTCTGTAAACATTATAAACCTGCCATTGGATATATCACCAATTTGGAAAAATTGTAAACATACCATAGGATTTCCCTCTATTCTAGAAACATTGTACACCACCGTTGGATATCTCAATGTTCTAGAAACACCATACTTGTACTGTTGTTTGTGTTTCCATTATGTAAACACTATACACCTACTATCTCAGGTCTAAACATTTTGTAAATACTATTCACCAACCATGGGATATCTCCTCATTCAAGTAAAACTGTACACCAACAGTTTGACGTGTCACCATTTTAGAAACTATGTGCACCTAATGATCGATGTATCACTATTCTTGACACATTGTACACATAGTGTTGGATGTATCACCATTCTATAAACACATTTCATAGAACTATAATATTCATAATGTGATAGAAATATGTCTCCTTGACTTCTTAGAACACATCAAACTGAATTCTGTTTCAATGGAATAGACAAGAGATGTCCAGACCATTACCAACATGGTATTGAAACCATATCCAAAAGCACCCATGTGCATGATCCAATAGGGAGGAATCAAAACCATTATTTTAGTCATATCCAATCATCATAAAATGTTTACTTTGTTTTATATCATCAAAATATCTAGGTGAAATCTGGGCCTCAGCCTTTCCTATTCACATATTGTATCGGTCCTTATCTATCCAACAAGGTACCCAGGATTCCCATGTAATTTGATTCAATTGGTGTTTTGTTTTTTATGATGCCAAGATATAAAAACAAACTACAATATTTACATTGAAACCCAATGAATATCTCACAACCAATATCCATAATTGAGAGAATCCTTTTTTTTATGGCACACAAAAATTAGAATGTCACTTCACAAGGAAAATATCACAAATCAAACATTTAACACATTCACAAAATTATAAAATCTTGGGGGATGAATCAAGATGGGTTATCTATGAATATAATATATTATCAAATGGAAAAATAGAATATTTAATTTATAAGAAATAAAATCAATTTATAAAATACAATTTCCCAAAACATCAAATTTACTAATCTGTTTAAAAGGCCAATTTAATTTTTGAGGAATCTCACATTTAAAATAATCTCAAAATCATTTTTAAATAAATGCAATCTCTTTTAAATTATAATTAGAATACTTAGAAACCAAGTTAGAGGAAAATTTATATGATCCCAAAACAATTATATATATATATATCTAAAATATTAATTTCATATAAAATAGAAACAAAATTTTAAATAAAAACATAGAAATAATGGGTTTCACATTAAAAAGCCTATGGATAATGAATCTACCTCAAACTAAATTCCCACTAGATATGATTATGGAGACTCAGATTGTCCCTTTTTTCTAGGACCTCATATTCACCTTCACATATATATTAGTACACCTAGCCCATTTGAAAATATTTTTAGAGCCCAATATGTACTAGGGGATCCTTACATAGATGAGTATAAATTTGTATTCACCTTTATACTTACACACATATGCATATTCATATACATATATAAGAACATTTATCCCCATAATATATATATATAGATTAATCTTGTCTATATTGAATATATATATAAATGGAACTTGTATATATACATGACTTCTTATGCATACATCTGCATTACTTTGTAAATAGTAGCTCAAATCCACCCCAATGATCTCCAAGATTCACTACAACAATATAAAGAACTATAACATTAGAAAAATCTTAATTAAAATTTGTTAAAATAAAAAGGAAAAAGAAATCCTTCATAAAAAATTTGACTGGTAGAAAAAATTGTGTGAAATGATTCGACATTGATAGAAAATGTTGAGACACATTTGATGAAGTCCCATGTAAGCCATTTCAATAAGTAAAACATGAAAAGAAAACAGAATATTTGGTAACCCCTTGACCGAGGGTTCATATAAATAGAACAAGGTGATGGGGACATGAATAACACATAATCAATGGATGAGGAGGGAGCTAGATTTCTTACATTGAAAGATCAACCACAAAGCTAGAAGAAATATTGTATATTGTCATAGGAAAAGAGAGCTGTTATGGATTTGTGGGTTTTAGTGATGGAGAAAGGGAGGGCGTGAGCATCACCCAATAACCTATAGGGAATAGAAGAAAGAAAATAATAATTTAATAAATAAAAAAGAATAAAAAAAATATATTTTTTTTAAAATCATGGAACCTGCACGATTTGTGCATGGTTTACTAGACATTACTCCCACCGTAGAGTAGACACATCCTATGCTAGGTATCCATTAACAGTAACCCCTAGGTATATTTATTATTGAGAAAACCATGATCAAAAAATGTCACTCAATACATCCAATAAAGATATCCAAAAGAGAAGCTTTCCAAACAGTTTAATAAACCATGCACATGCCATGTTCCATAATACAGAACTACCTATACACCAACACATACACTACATACATACACCTAAGTGCATTGGATAACCATGAAACAATTTAAAATGCCCTAGAAATAGAAATTCTGTCTCAAAAAAACCTACACTCATGTATTCTCAAGTGAAATATTTATTTGGACAAATAATAAATAAAATATTAGATACGTTTCAGGTCGAGGTGTGAAAATTCTCTCCACCATTAGACATTCCTCCCCCAAAAGTTATAAGAGACTCATTTGATCATGGCATAAAGCATGGAAGTAAAAACCTTTAAGGGAAATCATCTACCAAACAAGGACTGAAAATCGAGAATTCACCCACAAATAAAACTAGAAACTCCAAGATGACATGAAACTGGTATGACCACCCTAAATGAAAAAAAACTTGCCAACCCAAGAAGCTTCTCAAGAGGCCAAAGAAAAAACAATATGTAACCATACTTTCCAATCCCCATTAGACATCGAACACCCTATCCATTAACCAAAAAACCTCTAAATATACTGATATGGGTTTTATGGGTTGATGAAAAAGGGTTAGCCCATTAAAAGATTTAGGTTAAAATTCACTACAAATACCTATATATTGTGGTCTCCCCTTTATTTTGGGACTTCATTTGAATACTATTTCTATGTCCAAAATGACACACAAATATAAAAAATACTTTAAAACTGGTGTGACCAATTGGTATCCAATGTCATAATGAACTATTATAAAAGAGGATATCAAAAAGAACTATATCATATCTTCAAAATATTTCATAAACAAACTAGCATAGTGAAATCACAAGCATAATGGGTCCCATCCCTGAAATCTCATAATAGGAACCAAACTAGATGATTATTCTTTATTTGTTGAGAAATAAAATCTCCAAACAGGTTTCACCCTAATCCTAAACCTCTTAAAAATATCATTAACCATTAAATATTGGACATACATAAGATACATAAATTCCCAAAAAACGAGGCCACAACGGTCCTCCAACAAGATGTTTCAAAAACAAAAATCCCCAAGAAGGGAACACATAAATAGTTTCCACTAAAATGTTTTATAAAATTTGTTATGTTAATATTAAACACACCCCAAAATTCCATCATAGTGTGAAAATATTCAATTTGGGTCCTGTTGTTGGATCCTAGAAGTCTTGAAGCTTCTGTTTCCCCATAATTGGGAGATAACATCATCTGGCAATAAATTTCTTATATGGAATCACAGCTTATATAACATCTCTTTAGACACAACATCAATAGGCCCTTTTATAAATATTATGAATGTCATAGAGTTCCCTAACAGACCATGTTATAAGAAAAGGAGATGGTATTCTAATGAACAAAATATGAGAATAGGAAAAGGAGACACCCGATGAATAGTTTCCACTAATTCATAGACTTCACTGGATGGGAAACCCTTATTTGCACCAGGAGGAAGTATATTTCCCACAACTATATGCCTCACTCGTCAAAAAAACATAGTTTGGGACACCACATCCAACAACCTTTCAAACAGAATATTCCCAAATAAGTGAACAAAATTCTTAATTTCTGGATAGAGGCCCCACACGAAGAAATGAGACTCTAGATGATCTCTCAGTAATAATTTTGTGGAAATGAAATCCTATTCTAGATGGACAACATTACTCTTCTTTATATATTGACCTATATAAATACCCAGAATCTCTAATATCTTTTCTATTCTAATGATCTAATAGCACCATGATAAATGGGTGAAAATTAGAAGAACTCATCACAACTACTTCACTAGTAGTCTAAAAGAAAAACCATTAACTTAAATAAACTCCATAGATACCTTTTCATATTTGTTGCTGAAATACTCTAGGTAACATAAAAACTCTCAACCAAATCCATTTAAAACAAAATTTCATCATAGATTTCATTTGAACTAATAAATAACAAAATAAAAACCAAGCACCACACAACAAAAAAACGACAGATTCTCTAAAACTACAAATTTAATTCTAAATTTTAAAACATTTTATTCTTCAAAATCATTTAAACCACATGAAAAATTTAAAAAACCACATTCCATTTATGTCCTATTTCTCTAAAATCACCCCAAACCACCCACATATCGAAATATATTAATTTTAAACATTTCATTGAAAACAATTTTCAGAAAATATATGATGAATTAAAAATGGAACACCCTGTATTTGTATTCTATGATGCCTCACATATATAAACATTACTAAAATATCAGCAAAAACTCTATAGATACCAAAAAATATACAATCTCTACAAACATATATACATGTGAGAATCCAAAGTAATACCAAGTGATTAACATAAACATTTCTTTTCAAACCACTCATTAAAACATTCTAAACAAATGTTCAAAACCACTTTTTTTCATTCCAAAGCAAACGATTTCATAAACCCCTATTAAGAAAATTATTTTATATTTCACCAAAAATCCCAAAATCTCCAATACATTTTCCAAAACAATTTAATTTTCAAGACAATTCCCATTTCTAAAAATATGATTTAATTTTCAATGATTCAATGATATTTATTATGGAAATAAAATTTCAATAAACCAATTACAATTTTAGATCCTTTACAAAACACATAATATTATTATAGTAGGTACTTCTACCCCTGGATTTGCCACACAAATTGTCAGTTCAGGCACTAACCGGGTGACCACATTAGAGGTCATCATATGTAGTTGTATAGTCTTGATTGGGTTTCAAAACCATCCATAGCTACTATAAACCCTCAAAATCCCACCCATAATAACCAAGAAATCATCAATAACTTTAAAAAATTCCCAATAAAAACCAAGGACCTTGAAAAGACCTAATATCCTAGATCTAACTTTGAGGAACAAACTTCATTGAATACCATGGAAATTCTATCGCCCTTCGTAATAGATGGTGATCAAGAACTTATAATTGACTGACCAAATGAAATAAAAAAATATTATCTATAAAACTATCAGAAATCCATATATAACACAAGATAAACATCATTTGATATAGTTTTTTCATGAACATACTCGGTTTGAACCTAAAACAGTGAAATAAGATGGCCCACAACAATGTTTGAATGTTTTTCCCGATCCTATTGAGCTGGGAACTAGTTTTGGGAATAAACATAAGATTATTGTGAATAATTTATCCTAGAAAAAAATATAAAAAAACATATTATAAACAAAAAATTAAATAAAAACTAAAAGTAGAAGGAAAATAAAACATCACATACCTCGAAGTGATCTTACAGGTCACCACCAACCACAAAACTGATGTCGCCCCATGATTGTTGAGACTATGTATAAAGCAACACCCCCACTACAAATTATATAGGTATAATCAGGATTATATCAAAATAATAGGTTTTTCTAAATAAAATATTCCCTATGACTTACATTTAAAAAGAAAATCGTTTCATGATATTTTCAAAGTAGAACCATATAAAAATATGGTTTTCCATTATTTTTAAACTCAGGTAACAAGAATCTATTTTCAATAAAACCTATTATATTTCCATCACATTTCAAAAAAAAAATTTGGGTAAGCATCGTAACATTTAAAATAAGGAAATAAAGTTATAGAGAAATATTGTCTTCGTAAATAAGGAAACAAGTATGAATGAAACTGAATTGGAAATCACAACACAATACCCATGCGAAATTCATAAGGTAATAGAGTCAGTAGAGTCCTATTATACACTTACCACAATGAAATGGTGCAGAAAAACTATCCCCTGGTGTCCTCCTACAGGATCCACTAGAGAGGAGTCACCCCAAAAGTTATTGTGGTCTTTGATCATCAAAAAATATCTAGTTATTATTGCAGCATCAATCTACCTAAGGGGAAACTGGGACATAACCCTACTGATCTACCACACATACTAGTCCTAGAATTCCTATATATATAGATAGGTTTCCCAAGTACTCTATTTCATGATAGGTTTCCTAGTTTTCCCATGTTTTATTTCTAATGATGAAGTGTTTTTATCACGATAGGTTATACACACATTGCATATTATTTACCCAAAACCCTTCATAATTTTCACTACTGATCTCTCATTTTGAGTGCATCCCCCTTGTTAGGCCCCATAAGAATTTGAATACATTTTCACTATAAAAATAACACAAATTAAAATTTAACACATTCATGAAATTTCTAAATAAAGGGGATTGTCTCAAAGGAGATTTTGTAATTTTATAATACATTCTGAAAGTGATAAATGAGTCCCATTTTATTTCAAGGAATAATTTCAATTTTTAAAACACAATTAACACCCAAATTTAAGATCTAAAAACATTTAAGAGACCATTTCAATCTTAAAGTGACCACACATTTAAAAACCATATTTCAACAATGCTTAAATCAAATAAATCTATTTTAAAGGTATAAATTAATAGCTAGGAACTAATTGAGAATCCACAATCAATGAACCAAAATAACATATATATATATATAGCATATTAATTTCATATAATATGGAAAACACATTTTAAAAACACCAAAAATTTGGGAATTTAAATTTAAATGTATAGGATTAGTTAACTAACCTCAACCTCAAGGAAATATATCTATATACGACAAAACCAAAAAATGTTCCTTTTTATCACTTGCTGACATATGCACTTTCAGATGTACATAAGGATAACTAGCCCTTATGTAAATATTTTCATGGCCAAATGTTTAAAAGGGGATCATTATATATATGATTATACTTTCATATCATCTTTTACACTTACAAAAATATTCATGTTCGTATACACATATATGGACACTGATCAACATGATATATATTCATCCTTCCATGAGGGAATATATATAATGGGGGAACTTACATATACAATCAAACCTATATATAAACATGTTTTTTGTCGATAAAATTGGATTGAATCCACCTCAATGAGCTCCAAGATACACTACAACTATATTAAGAACACAAAAATTACATTAAACCGTAATTATAATTATTAAAAATCAAAAGGAAGATGAAAACAAAAATCAAAACTGTGGTAGTAAGACTGAAAGGGTCTGAAATGCTTTAAATTTATCATCAAATTTCAAAACAGGCTTGAAGAAGGCTATTGAAACACACTACAAGCCCAAACATAGTATAATAATACAAGGTCAATATAGTTTATATAAAATTAATGGTTTATTTAATATTTAGAAATTAGGATGAGATAAATTAGGTGGGATCACTAGGGATATTTCAAAGGATATTTATAAGGATGCCTCTAAGGATGAGCTTATGGTGTCTTAAGGTGTTATAATTTATACATAGTATAAGTTATTTTTCATATATATGTTTTCTTATACTAGGATATTTGTTTCTCACCAAATGATTTTTTGTTTTACTAAAAGGAGGGAACAATAAGGAATTTTTATAAAATTGAATGTGATAGAATATTTTGTGATGAGTAATCAAATGGGATTGTCACTAGAGTGAAGGATTTTGTTATCATTACTAGATAGTTTTCATGGGAAATGATTAAAAAAATATTCTTTAACAATCTCTAAGACTCATTAAAGATTGTAAAGATGTAGTTTTCTATGATTTTGGATACTAGAGACCATGACAGAAATATGAATCAGCTCCCTTTGTGTCAAAAATGTGGATAGTAACACCCATGTGATTATATTAATGAAAAAATAATATATTTTTATTGTGTAAAAGGACACAATGTATGTAATTATAATTGAAAAATATGGGTATTGTTGACTCAATGGATGGTTATATTGGCCTCCCTAATGTATTATTCATTTTAGGATACATTAATTGTAGAATTTTTGGGAATAATAAAAATCGATATCCAATGTGGAAGGCTCATGAAGTGAATAAGAATGGTGGTAAATGAAATGGTAATATTATTGATTATGATGTGGGAAAAAATAAATATGAATAGTATGTGTTATTCTAATAGTATTGTCAATCATCATGATTAAATTAAGTTTTTAAATTATAATACATGATTCATATGTCATATTTCAGAAATGGTTTATTTAGGAATGAGTGTATGAATCCTTGTTAATGGATTAAGGATGAGGTTTAAAAATATGATTATTAGTTTTTTTTGATTCTTTAATTATTAATTATAAAATATATAAGGACTGTTCAATTTATATTTTTGCTATGTATTTGATGGAATATGAAAACTAGTTCTAATAGACTAGAATTGTGATTAATTTTTAGGTTATATTCATTGGAAACAAATGATTAATGGAAAGATGAGCCTAATTTTTTTAAAAATGGTTATATATGTTGTTTGGATAAAAGATATGTTGAATTTGAATTAGTAAATTGGACAATAGAGATTCCAATAGAACTGATTAAGGAATTTTTTGACAATGTGGTCTACATTATCATGAAGGAAGTATGCAACATTTTAAGATGTGAGAAAAATTTCAAATAAATTTTGGAATAAGGAAACATGAATGTTTTCAAAAATAATTTATTTTAATTCATATTATTATAATGTTTGACGTGATTACATGCAAAAGGTATTCCCATGTTTAGAATATGCGGACTAATACCTAACATATGATATATGGGGGATCATTGTTTATCTAATTCAGTGAACCTTTTTTAATAATTATAGATTTTTATATCGTGGATGGGTTACATTCTTAACCATTTATTGAATGGTTTAATTTTAAAGATAGAAGGGTTTTTAGAGAATAATTTATTATCTAACCACTTGTGGATTGATGAATATTGTATAGCATGTGATGACTGTTTTTTGATAACAAAAGTCATATGGAATCACTAATCATTATATTTATGGATATCATGATCTTATAATGATTCATAAATGTCAAATTAACCATAAATTCATTGAATATTATTTGAAGTTGAATTTGATCAAGGGATAATAATGGTTAAAGGTATCTTGAAATCCTGTATGTATATATTTACATTTAAATTATTAAATATTAGTAAATATGGCCTTGAAATTTTTTAGTCATGTTATAAACATTTTTTATGATATTAGTGACCTTTTCAAGCCTCTTTGGTATATAGAGTTGTTATTGTTAACTTTCTACAAGACATGTTCTCTATCATTGTCCATTAGAAATTGATATTTATATTTCTATTTAATCTCCATGGTTTAACATTCCTCCAATATTCTCCTATTTGGAAACCCAGTTATGAGTTACTTTGGGTAGCTATTATGTTTTATACTTTGCCTTTTTAATGGATGATTTAGTATTCATTTTTTTAATGTGGGTTTCTAAGATTTGAAATTACATTTATTAAATCATTGAAAACATCGATGAATTCCAAGGGGGAAATTCTATTTATGGGATGAAGAATGTAATGCCATGAGATTTTGTGAAACCTAATTTCAAATTTATTTAATCTTTTGGATATTGTTCCCTTAAAAAAAAGATATATTTTATTATTTAAAGGGACTATATTTGGATTATATTATATGCCAGAAAAAGTTAATATTTTCATTCACAAAATACCTATATTAACATTTAGTACAAAAAAACTAATTTATTATATTTTTAAACACAATTCAATGTTCTTTCTATATCTTGTGTAACAAGAAGGTCCCCTTTTATCGAACTATGATATATCGTTAATATTATTATGAAAATATAATTAAATATATAACCAATAATTTGGAAATGATGTTGAGAATAAAATTAATTAATTATGAAAATATTTTATTTACAAATTATTACAAAATTAATCCTTTTGTTATTAATTATTTGATGTGATTGTAAGAACTTTTTGAAAATAAAGAAATTACATTTCTATGAAAACTATTTTTAAATGTACAAAAATATTATCTCAATAAATTAAAAAACCCATATTTAATAATTATTTTCATAAAACATATATATTATATATCAATTTATTATTTTGTATAATCAAATAATATATTTTATAGCTATAAGATGAGAATAAATCCAAATTTATGAATAAAAAGATGTATTATTCTACAAGGTACTTTTACCACATTTTAAAAGGAAACCAAATATTAATATTATCTTTAAAATATAAAGAAGGTTTATTTAAAAAAATAAACTTCGTATTTGATACTGTAATAAAAAAATAACTTTGGGTGATTTTTTTGTTATTTTTCTGAGAAGATTCATTTTTATGGAAATGTGAAAACACATAATTTTAATTCAAAAAATATTTTTCTTCTATTTTTTATATAGATATATTATGTTATAAACTGGTTTTAAACTATTATTATATAAATTATGCACCCTTCACTCCAATTTTATTAATTTAAACCAATTTCCCAGTGATCCTAGATTATAAATATTTCAATCTTTTTAAAACATTTACTTAAAAAACTATTATCTTCACAAGTTTGGAAATTTGATTCTAAATTAATCTTTACAATTATGTGATTGGAATTTGGAGAAATAAATTCCTTATTATATATAATAATTATTTATAATTTTTAATAAGGTCAAATTTTGTTTTTTTATTTTTATGGTAATTAAAATAAATTAAAATGATCATTGTAAAAACAGGCTCCACAAATGACTAATCATCGAAAATAAGTTGTAAAAATAAACCAAACATTGTCAAAAAAAATTATTGAATGTAAATATTTCTTCCATTAAACCATTAATTATACAAAATTATCCATTTTAACCCTTGGTGAAAATTAAAACATGTAGGAATCAAAACTGATCAAGAATAACCATTGTATCATTTTCCCCTCATATAAAAGGACTCCTCTTTACCTCTTTATTTACAAATATAAATAAACTTTTTTATCTGCCATAAATACCGCAATGCCCTCCCCAAAACCATCACTTCATAAAATAAAACTCTTTCATGGACTAAATCTATCCATGTAGGGGCATTGGTGAACCACAAAAGAGTTATCCAAATAAGAGGTAGCATTATTCCTTATGATCATGTGTCTTATTTTTATTCACTACCAGCTAATATATTATTATTATATACTTATCTAATAAAATAAGTATCGTCAATATAATGAAAAAAATTTCTACTATTTCTACCTTCACATACACACACTTCCGTCTATGAGGTAGGATACTTTCCTTATTGTGTGCGGAAGACTACCACCTCACAAATAGAAGTTATTAAATTTTACATTACCACCTCTCATGGTTGGAAACTATTTTGGAGAATATGGTTTTATATTACATATATAATATATATGATATAATTATACTTATAGTATTACTATATAAATCATATGTTAATACAATCTATTTTTCTATAAATATGATAACTTCATTCTTATATGTATGAACTACTACTTCCTCAACGGTGTGTTATTCGATTATATTCTACATGGAATATATTAATGATGGGTTCAGTGAACTTATATGATATATATGAAATACTAATGATATTGTATTCATTATATATATATATATATATATCATATACATTCATTATTTAAACACAATAATAAAATGGAAACCAATTTTCTGTGTACCTAAGACCTATGTCATCAAAATTGTTTTATTTCTTTTCTATAAAAAAATATTTTAAAACACATTTCAATGTTTCCTATATATATTATCAATGAAATTTTCAATGAAATTTTTTTTCAAAATGTTTTCAATCATATTTAATAAATTTTATTTTAAAACAGTTTCCTAAAGAAGTTATATTTTAAAATCAATTTTTCCATAAAGAAAGGATATTTTCATTAATAATTCTTTTTAAAATATATTTTAATTTTTTTATACATAGAATGTCATCTATTGGAATAAGAC
Organism: Viscum album; assembly: GCA_963277665.1. Lineage (NCBI taxonomy): Eukaryota > Viridiplantae > Streptophyta > Magnoliopsida > Santalales > Viscaceae > Viscum > Viscum album. The sequence continues at coordinate 735,630,491 of OY728146.1, read as the reverse complement.
ATTATTTTATGGGGAAATCACCCAATGGTTACATTCTAATTTATTCTTTAAATGGTTATTATTTTTTGTAGAATAATATTTATGAAACTCATTTCACTTTCATGGGTTACATATATATGATTTCATTTTCTTGTTCTTGATTTATATAATAATAAAAACCACACCATTTCATTAGTTATTATTTGATGAGATGATTATTAAATATATATATTTTTCATAGAATGTGAAATTAGTACTTGTATATGATATCCATTTAATGTCATGGGTTATAATATTATTTTTTGTCATCTTGTCGTACACATATATATGATTTCATTATGATATGGGTGGGTACTATATCACCATTGAATTCATTGTGTAATGAGTTTTATGTCATGAGATAGACATGGTTGAAATGGGATGTGTACTCAGTTCCGTAAATGAATTTTTTTTGTTAATATGGTCCTAAGAGTGATCCTTGGCTACTAATATTGTCATGTTAGTGAACATTAACTTGTCAAATTTTCATGGGACATATCCATGAATACCATGATGGTATAGGGAGTGAACCTATACTCTTATGATGGCCTTGGAAACGATTCCTTCATTGCTATGAAAATAATTTTATATTCCTATGTTTATGTCAAAAATTCAATGACATATTTCTATGTTATTCCCTCATAGATTATTATCTTGATTCCTTTATGATTCATTACTTGTGAACAACAATTATTTAAGTCACGACAAATAAATATATTTTCATTGATATTCATGGTAAGATATCCAAATGATAATCAAATGTTCTCATACCATTATGTTCATTTTATGATTATATTTATGGAAACTAGTTATTATCATTAACCATGTTAAAATATTTTGTTTCATGCTTCTGGAGACACTAAAATATTACATTCCTCAGGAATGTTCTTTTGTAATGTAGTTAATATTTTTCAAAAATAATTTAATTTTGATGTATGTTAATTCAGGGTCATAACATCATTTAAAACTTTCATATATGTAATTAGTATTAACTATAAAATTTATAGGTTGAAAATAGTTTAAACCACTAATGTAGAAAGATATTCATACATAAACATGAATGATGTTTCAATTTTTCGAGACAGATTGAGCCAAATGATAAAAATATTAATTTAAAATTATAGAATCATTATTATTTTGTATTTCTAATTTATATTAATCAAATATATCCCTAATACCATCTAAATCAAAATAAAATTACAAACATTCCACATTTTTATGTGGAGGATATGGTCCCCACATACACACATGTAATATTATTATTTTACAAAATAATGGAATGAATAATTATTGTATATATATTATATTTATAGATGTATTTTTAAATTATAATTATAACATATATTCATTAAATCAATCCTTAGGGACTTCTGTTTGGATCCTAAGAAAAAAATGAATCACATCACTTTGCGAAGTGGAAGACTACAATACATAGAAGTGACATTATCGTATCCCCAATGGAAAGTGAAGTAAGAAGGTATATTCGATAAAATAATTTAAATTATTATAATAATTTCATAAATAATATATATATATATATATGTTAAATATATAATAATACCCTATCATGAAAGGTGTTTATAAAAATAATAATTACACTGATTCATGAGGTGGTAGTCGGTTGTACGCAAGATCGATAGTTTCGTTTCCCAATTTAAGTGAGAGGATTTTGATATAGGTAATTATAATAAGATAACAACACCATATTATATTGTATATACTATTGTTATTATATAATTAATTTTTAAGAATATTAGTACCAGAAAAAAGATGTAAAATGAAAATGATTAGTTAAAAACATTAACTCTTATTCGAGAAACATATTTAGGTTTGATATAAATCCATCCTAGAATGGATTTTTGATCTAAAAATGCATGGAGGATATTGATAGGAAAATAAATAAGATATTTTGGTATGAATTTTGGGAACCAAATGGGTTTTAATTTTTAATACAGGAGGATATGGTGGTTCCTTTTATATATAGGAGAGAGGACACACATTGATGTTTTGAAAAGATAAAGTCAAAACCATGTTTTCAAATTGCACATGCATGAGAAATTGTTAATTCTAGAACATTAATGGTGATAATGTATATTTATGTCCATAAAATATATTTTTGATGATATTTAGGTAATTTTAATCTATATCTTTATAGATTATATATCGGTAAATAAAATTATACCTTATCTGTGATAATTATTTTTTATTTGTTTTATAATTGATTATGGATAAAAATATATATTGAAATTATTATATAATATAATTTTTTCTGATTCCAAATATTGATCAATTTTTTGAAATTCATTTCATTTTATTGGTATAATTCAATTTAAAATCACACTCCATGACACGTCCAATAAATAATTCTTCAAAATATTAATATGTATTTACATAATAAATAAATTTTAAATTGTATGAAAATATAAAATTTAATGAAATTTTAGTATAATTAAATTAATTTTACATTAAAAAAAGTTAATATATAATATATAATTTTAAATAATTTAAACTAAATATATATTTTCAATAACAATAAGTATTTATCCCCATTCATCAAAATCATATTATTTTATAAAAATTATCAAAAAATAACCCAATGATATTTTTTAATATTGATTTCCAAAATAATTTTTATATTTCCATGTTTATATTTTATGATTTTAAAAAACTAATTTTTAATTTTGTACACTAAACATAATTAAACAGTCTTATAGAAAAATATTGTTTTTTAGAAAATATTTAATTTTTGTTAAATGAATATTTTTTTTATTTCTACTTAATAGATATCCATTTACTTTAGTTAGTTCGTGATTAAGTCATTTAATTTTCTAAACATATTTATTAATATTTTTCCCCACCAACATAACATTTTTGTTATAGTTGTCGTGATGAAATAATAATAGTTTAAAGGAGTATCAGGTCTATTTCAAATATATTATTTCATTTCTCAGAGGCTATCAAAGAGATTAAATTTTTTAAAAAATAAATATATCTTTATGTCATGGGGTGTGAAATTCTATTCTAATCATTATATTTTGTGTTATATACATATTTGAAAATAATGTCTCTATTTAAAAATCTAATGGTGTTACAATTGATCTTAGTTGTTATACCCATGTATGTTGGATTAGTTGACTTTTGATAAAATTTATTCTATGGATTGATATGCAGTTAAAAGGAATAGATCAAATCTCCAAGATCATGTAATAATTGTTACATCAAATTAATTTCCGGTGAGTTTATTTTACCACAATTAAAATTTTCATTGAATTTTATGCCTTTCATGATTTTGTAGGATTCCATTTTTTGAATGGAAATCATTTTTCACAATATTTATGGAATATCTACCATTTTTAATTTAATAATTCATATCATTAGGTTTATGTTGCGGTAGAAACTACACTGGGTTGACATATATGGTTTTATAAAAATGTATTAATAAAGATTGATATTTTTTATGGGTGTTCATTACCTATATTTGGTTGTGTGGGTTCTTATGTATCCAGAAATTAGATAATGGGTGAATGTTTTCCTGATCACAATACAATATTTGGAGGTCCAGGTAATGCATGGTCAAGTGTCAGAATGGTTCTATTTTAGATGAACTACATTGTATTATATTATGGACTATTTTTCCATGTACATGGGACTATTTTCGGATGTCTGGGCTTACACAAGTGTCTGTATAAAATTATGGAAGTATCATTGGATAAACTCATTATTTTGACTACAAATTAAATGATTATTTTTAGAAAAAAAAATTACAAGATCTATGGTTAATAATTTTTTTAGAAATATAATCATAAATAATTGTATTCATTTAAACGACTATTGTTATACCACCATGTTTTTTTAAAACAATGAGACAATTAATATTTAGATGTTTCTTTCTATGATATTTTAAATGTATTGTTTTCGTACATTACAAGTGTATGGCCTTAATAGTTTTTTTCACGAATGTTCAAAGATGGAGGTTGAGTGCTTGATCATGTCATAGAGTTTATAGTGGGGACACCATTATGAATGAGTTTATTGAAACTTTTGAGTATTTTCTAATTGATTCATTTATTTCAATTTAATACGATCATATTTTCTTTTTGTACATTTTAGCTACTAGAATCCATTTCATACAACATTTAATATTTGAATCTTTCTTTGGTTATATGTCGGTCTTTCTAATGGGATTTGTATATGGTTGGGTTTGTGTTTATAGGTAAATAGTTACCTATTATATCATTTATTTAAACCCATTACATTAAATTAAATAATTTGTGTTCTAGGATTTTTACCAATTTTAATTATTACCTCTATTGCGAACTAAACTAATGGGTTGATCAGGACATTACATCACCGGTTCATATACATGTCGTACTATTTACATGTAGTCGTAAAAATAATTTTTCATCACCAATTTACATAGATTATTATAAATATAGAGATATTGAATATATAAGATATATTTTCGGAATTATTATTATTATATATATATATAATATGTGGTACCCTATTAACCATAGAAGTATTAAAAAATTATAATATCACACATGCGTACGTGTAGACCACCACCTCCACAAAGATATGTGATTTATTTTTCTTGTACTCCATTCATATATAAATTTAATTATAATTATAATTAATATATATAATATCAATACCATTAATATAATTTTTGATATTATTTAATCATTATCATGATACAAGGATCAATTTTAACAAACTGAAACATATACGGAAAATGAAATAGTTTATACTCAAGAACATTGATTTAAAAAAAATTATTAAATTGTAGTTGAAATGCAATAAGTGGAGTGTATAAGATATAAAAATTTAAAATATTTTTATATTATATAATTAAAATAAAGAATTTTTATATACATGATGAAAAAATCAGTTATGATTCATGTCGAACTAAAGGATAAGGTTGATCTAATAATATCTTCTTTATTCAAGATTTTTGGTGTGTATGTTTGTATTAATGTAATTATGTGATCTTTCTAAAAAACCATATTTTCCTTCTCCTATGGTTATTTTGTGTAATAAAAAATTATTTTAATAATTATTCCTCTTTACGTTCCAAAAGTCCAAAAGATTTTTTTCAAGAAAATATGGCTTCATATTTCTATTTAGTCAGGAATCTGTTTCTTGCATGTCCATATTTTCAATAAGATGCTTTCAATAAAGTTAATAAAAACCTATAATGGATTATTAAGCTCAATTTCACCCATGATATACCTTTTCTATTAATTATTTAAATATATATTTTTATCATTTTCTAAATGAGGTGCTTTTACCAAATGTTTGAATGAAATATTGGTTTTTTAAATTTTCACCACAAATAGATTTTCTATACATCAAGAGTACTATTTTCCTTGAAGATTAATTCAAACAATTCCGTGGTACTTTTAAATGATATATTTATTCATAATATTATTTAGAATTTTTTTATTTTAAAAAATTTTTTTCAAAATATAATTGGTATTTTTCTTTAAGAAATTATCCAGTGATATTTTAAAATTATATTCTTCTTTTTATGTCACAAACCAGCCCGAGTCGTTCCGAAAATGGTCATCCAATCCAGACCGTAGAAAGTCATAAGTGGCGTTCTCGATCCCCCTAGGATGACAACTTGTTCCTAGAATCTAACTATACACACGAGAAAGATTTAAGACCAACAAAATAAATAGGATCAGATAAATAAATTGAACCAAACAAACCGAAATATCCCAGGACTGAACATAATTAAACAAATAGTAGGAAAATAAACATAATACTCTAAAAATGGTGATAAAAAAATACAAAACTAAAAATGAACTCATGATATATCGACCATTATATGAAAAATTGGTTACCTTCAACCATGATACTAGTCAAACCATCATCGAAGAGACCATACTATGACTAGAACCTAAATCACAAATTGAAAACAAGAAAAACCTATAGGCATGATTATTAAAACTCAATAGCTAGGCCCATCTAATTCAATTTCATATGATAATACCTTAAACAAGAAAACATTTATTAACATATTGGAACTATTATTTTAAAATATAGAGTTTTTCAACATTTGTATTTTAAAAAAACAATCATTCATAATCCATTACCCACAAAATTTGAAATAAGTCTCAATAGAAGGAGAAAAGGAAATTCAAAAATGTAAATAATTATATTAGTAAAACTAAAAATGGGAAGGATTCTTATTATTTTTAATAATTTTTTCTTAAAAGAAAATATTCTAACATAAACACATGTTCACAAGTTATCAAAAAGGGTACCAAAACCAAGAATAAGATTACAGTTCCACATAGTGAGGGTAATGGAACTAAGAATACTAGTATAGGAGGAACATGGGAACATCTAGGAAGTCAGAGGAAGACCAAAATGTAATATACAAGTGACTCGTCCGAAAGGAATGCCTACCTTATATGACATAATAACACCCTAACGCTCAACTATCTCCCATCCTAGCCTAGTTTAGGGCCCCAATCCCATATCAATCATATAATAATATCCCCTACCATGGGCTACTAGAAATGCATAATATAACTAGTGCAACACTCGTTCAAATTAAACCTACTTGCTATGATAGTTTCACATTTATATTTAATAAAGTGATGTGTCATACCATTCAAACAACATGTCATATATACACCCTCACATGTAACACATAAACCGACACCACCCTAGACACCTTGAGGATTAGTCATTTCCTTTAAACAATTATTACATTAGGGAGGTCCCATGCTAGGGACCGTGCAATTTCATCATCAACCAACATGGAAAGAGACCAACCCAATATAGGATTTCCCAATAATTTTTTTAAAAGTTCCAAATGAGCCTCGCATAATATAAAAAAGGTAAACCACATCGCAATGAACCACCAAAATGTTACATTGAAAGTCAAGAAAATACATTTAAACACATTAATGGAAAACTAACAAACACATTAATTCCAAAATAAATTTATATGGGCCAACCAAGAATTTGATCCACACTTAGCATGAATTTAACCATTAAACAAATAAAAATGTTCCTAACTTATGTTACATAATTTTGATGCATTAAAACGCTAATATAAAATAGATGAAAACACTTTTCAATTCAAAAAAACAAAGAAATCCATTTTTTAAATCTCTGCATAAACCAAATTAATTTCAAAACATTGATTTGATCAATTAAGACATTACAAGTCATATAAAAGATTTCAAATCATTGTAAATATATAATGTATTCATATTACCTTAAAACCCTATTCTAAATCCATTTTCATTTTTAGTGACCATGAACTCAAGGATATGACTTTACGATCAATTCAAAAAAACTATTTTTTATAAAACATTGCACTAAAACATTCACCCAAAATATGACCAACATTATTCCATAGTAATATTTGTCGAAACCCATTTAGAAATTTAGAAATAACCAACTTTGGACATCAAAATTAAATATATAAAGCATAAAAATGATTCTAAGAATGTCAAACCACATGAAAAATCCAACCAGGATATTTCTCAAATAAAGGGTGCACAAAACATAACAAAAAATGCACCACACCTTAAACACTCTTTTGAAATTAAATGAACCTAAATTTTTTTCAAAAATATAATCCAATCCACTAATAATTATAAATAAATAAGTAAATAAATTATAAAACATTTTATAATTAGTATAGCATGGATTTAATCTCACAAAATCTATCCAAAAACATTTCTAACAATTAAATGATCACATGCGATAAACCATTTCATAACATGCACCACTTGAATAGTTAAATGAATAAATTGCACAATTTTAATAAAAGTTTTAAATAGAACATTTTTTGTTTCCATCAAAACGTACCGAATTTCACAAGGAAAAATTATTCTAATGATTTAAATACCTAATTAACAATAAAAATGGGTGATAACATCAAGCAATCATTGTAATATAAATTTAAATAATATGTGCATTGTGTTCCTACCTTGAATAAATAACACCTGGAAAGATGACACAACACCCATTCACACCCCATCAAAACCCTATCCACACCCTGATCAACTCTCGATGATACAAAAACATCAAGATAAAAATAAATGGGTCATGACTGGAGCCCCAATACTAGAACATAACACCAATTTTTGATCAACCCCTACACGTTCAAGAAAATATTGGAAGGCTACAACAGGACTCATAGGGGAAGCTCTATGAACCGGCTGGATAGTGGGGGTAATGCAGAGGAATGGCAGGGGAATGCCGGCTATGATGCGGATGGATAGTTCCGTGATAGGAGTCTAGGAGGCAGACGGATGTTGGAAGACAACATTGAGGTGGAGGCGCGGAGGGGACCTGATGGTTGTGATGGGGCTGACAGCGGTGGCGTGAGGGGGGGATGAGAGGTGGGCGGCCGCAGTGCATGAGAAAACAATAAGGGGGGGGGGGTTATGGGGAATACTAAGAAGTGGGGGGGGGGGGAGTCGACCCCCTTAAGGGTTTCTCTCAAAAATAGATATTAAAACAAAAAATAAAAAAATACTAAAAATATATCTATAAAAATAAAAAAAAAGTCATTTTATTATAAATAATAATATTATTATTATCAACATTACAATAAAAATATTATTAATAATATTAAAACTAAAATTATAATAATAATAATAATAATAACTACATAAAATACCAATAGTAAACATAATAATAATTAAAATGATAACTATGTTTGGATTGATTTTAAAAAATATTTTTTTAAAAAAAATTTAACAATAATGGTATTATAATCAAATTAAATAATAATAATATGATCATTACCTCAATAATGTTATTTTTATTTTGGTATAACATTAACCTAGTTATATCATTATAATGTTCTATCTTGATTTTTATTTCTGTCTATTTAATTTATTCATCCAATTTTAATATTTATATGAAGGATTTGGAAACCACGCATTCACCGTGACAGAATGCATAGTCACCACTAGAGGTGCGAGGACCACACACTGGTCTGAGACCCACCGAAAACATCAAAAATAAAAAAATATCAAACTACGACACAACTAAACCTCATCCAAATGATGCGAGTCCAAGAAAAGAATAAAATAAATTAGTGTTCGAGGTTGGGGTGTGCAATTCTACCCACCACAAAAACATTCTTCCCCCAAAAATTCACTAAGTCAAAGATAAAAAAGAATTGTGTCTGTGCCCGAACACATCCAGAAAAAAGATGGAGTTTTGGGATGAGTATTTATTCCCCAATTCGAACTCAACCAACCTAGATGAAACCACACTCAAAAAATAGGGATAACACAAGGGGTTCCCCCACAACAAGGATCCCACTAGCATGAAAAGAAAAAACCAAACATACCACCCCATCATGGGTGGGGGGGAAGCATGTGGGAACATCCAGCTGATCCTATCCAAATTTTATAGCACTATTGAGACAAGTCCACCATCAGAACTAGTATCTAAAAACATTACATGTCCAAATGGTATAACGAGACACTGGGATGGAGGAATTCCCCAAAAAATAGAAACACACTAGATTGAAACCCATAGATAGGTTCCTGAACAAAGAAAGGGATAGAAAATAGTACCCATTAATTTAAAAAATAAAAAAAAATATCCTTAATGAACACAATTGGAACCAATACTCAAAAATGGAAGATGTCTCTTTATTCCTGGGACCAACACCCTTCAAGGAATATTAATGATCTAGAAATCATGCAAAGAGAAAATAAGGCCTCTTGGATTGTGGTTGAGCGATCTCATCACATTACCATAACAAGGATGAACATACCGAGGTGATTAAAATACCACAAGAAAATGTTGGATATTTCCATATGAAGTTGAATACAACATCCAAACCGAGGTTCCACACCCCCTCAACAACTACTTACTAGGAACGAGATCCACCAAGCGACCTGTGGTTGGGGCCCTGATGGATGAAGCATCTCCTGCTTCACAGTCATGAATTTTCATCCACTAGTCCCCAACTTACTATTCCTCATACTGTTTCAAACAAAAACATTGGTGTTATGTTTTTATATAGATGCAACATGATTGCTTAGATTGCGAGAACTGGGAATACTGGTGGCATTCAAGAGAACAATCTAAAAAATGGGTGCCAGCCCTGACGAAGATGGTTTCATGGAGAAAGGATCCTTTAGCATGGAAACCTTTCTAGTTGGGGAGCCTTTGAAAACTGTAACCACTCTTAACCACACCCAAATCTCTAACAATGGTGATACATCCCATATTTTCTAGTTCAAAACTGATCTCTCAAATAATTCATGGAGAGTAAGAACCTTAACACCCTCAGGAGTTCGCAATAACCCGAAGGCCCGCTCTAATTCCACAAACCCCACAAAACTATCTGACAAACATTGATTTAGTTTGTAGGTAGAAAACACAAGAAGATAACTGAAAACTGGGAATTACTCATAGGCATCCCTAGCGACATTTCTGGATGGCATACTAAGAACAACACGGAAAGCAAAACTGCGATCGGTATTAGGAAAAAACATAATTAATGAAATAGACAAATCCAAGGATAAAAAGAACATAATCCAGTCATAAAAAAACACAATTAAATTTTTCTATTCCAAAAAACACCATTTCATTTGAATTTTTTTAAAACCCTCTTGTGACACCTTTTGAACCATCAAATATGCATTCATTCAATCCTTCATATATAAACTGTGAAAAAGTTACCCCCATTCACTCTCTATAAATTCACACACACATGTGACCCTCTATAAAGAATACCAAGTATCGAACACTTATTTATCTTATCAAATCCCAACACACACAAAACCTTTCTAAATCGAAACACTATCTACATTAAAATCCACTTCACAAATTTCAATACAATTTAATAGAAACACATTTCCATTTAAAAATAAATTTCATTTTTAACTCACACTCTTGTCAACCGGGATAAAAAACCCAACAAGAACCAACTGAATTGATGATGTAGTGCATATTCCTGACCCGAAGACATGGTGGTGAGCCATTCCCCATGTAAGGCATAACACTAAGAGGACCTTCAACCGGGAACTTCGGCTCCACATCGTTCACTGCCCCATCTGAAGCCTCAAATTTAACTGATTCTCCACCATTTTCATCCATAAATCCAAAACATCCATAAACAAAAGACTGAAAGAATAGACTAACCCTTGTAACTCAGGTATTCTAACAAGCAATGATGATCAGGAACCGACCCGTAACCAACCCCATGTGCCCTGACAATTATAATCCCTATATACAGGATATCCCAAATATAAATGGCTTACACTGATACCATTTTTTCAGAAACCATCTTCAGTCATCCCTGAACTGGTCACCCGAGCCAGTCTGCGGATGTCCCGAGGGGCGTTCCCAATCCCCCCCAGGATGAAAACTTGTGCAGGTAATCAAAGTGTACATGTGGGAATGAGGTAAGACCAAAAGAAATAACATGTATCATAAAAATAAATCTAACTAAACAAAACACAATATTCAATGACTGACACAATTAATCAAATGGTAGGAGAAAATACATGATACACTGAACATGTAGAAACAAAATCAAAAACTAAAAACGAACTCTCGATACATCGACCATCATTTTAACTCTTGATCACATTAATACACTAAAATGAACCATCCATCTCCAAGGTGACCATACCAAGACATGAATCTATAGAAAAAACTAAACACAATAAAACAAAATAGGCATGAGAATTAAAACATTATAGGTAGGCCCGACTTATTCTATTCCTAGTGCACATCACAGAAATAAAGGAATCATTTATTACCATGTTTGAGATGTAATGTATAAATATAGAGTTTTCCTCCATTTGTATTTATAAAATACTAACCTTCATAATCAATTACTCTCATAATTTGAAATAATGCTCAAAGGATGGAACAGATGAAAAAAAGATTGAAAGAATTATTTTTCAAACACTGAAAAATGGAAGGATGCTTATTCATTCTAAATTATTTTTCCTAAATTAAAATATTTTAACATAAACAAAGGTTCAAAAGTTACCAATAAGGGTGCCAAAATGAAGCATGATATTATCATTACACATAGTGAGAGTAATGACACTATGGGTTCTAGAAATAATAACAAAATATCCACCACCTTAGGCCTAATCACATAGGAATAATAATAAAATATCCCCCTACCATGGGCCACTAGTAGTTCATTATATAACTAGTGTTGTAATCATTCACCGCAATCCTCTTTGTTATGCTAGGATACCATGTTTATTTCATAATGGCTTCGTGTCATACCCTTCATACAAAAAGTCATATATACACCAGCACACATAACACATATACTAACACCACCTCGACTGCCTTGAGGTGTAGTCCTTGGATTTAATGAATTATTACACAAGAGAGGTCCCATACCGAGGACCATCCTATTTAATCATCATCCAATAAGGAAAGTGACCAACCCATGACGTTTTTCCAAATAATCATTTTAAAAGAAACAATCGGGCCTCACATAATTTACACAAGGTAATCCACATCACAATAAAACAAATACACACCACTATTTATTTCCAGAACATACTTGGAAACACATTTAAGGAAAACTCCCCACCACTTTTATTCCAAAATCAATTTATAAGGGCCATCATGGAATTTGATAAACACTTAGCATGCATGTAATAATTATACAAATAAAAATGTTTCAAACTGATCTTATATCCTTTTTACACATTAATCCATTAATAAAAAAAATACACATAGACACTTTTCAATACCAAAACATCTTAAAAATATCTTTTTTAAATCCATGGCTAAAACCAATCAATTTCAAAACATGCCTTTCATCAATTAATACATTAAAATTCATCTAAAAAATTAAACATCATGTTCAATATGTAACAAATATAATTTTCCCATAAAACCATATTCCAAATCCATTCACATCTTAAGTGACCTGAAATACATGTTTTGTACTTTCCGAACAATCCATAATATATTTTTTTCTAAAACATTGCACCAAATTACTCGCTGAAAATATGACAAGATTCATGCCAAGCTAATTTTTATTGGAATCCATTTAGAAATTTTTATATCCTCAATTTTGACATCGTAATTATATCTATAAAAACAAAATAATCTTTTAATAATTTCAAACCACTTGCGAAATAAAACTGGGATATTTCTCAATCAAAGGGTACACACAAATTAACCAAAATGTACCACATATTAAAACCACATTTTAAATAAAACACACCTCAAAATTTTTCAAACACATATTCTGAATCACATATAATATTTCATTAATCAATTACAAATTAATAAAACAAATTTTAATTACAATCACTTGGATTTACCCACAGAAAACTTTTTCAAAAACCTATCTTATGATTAAACATGCACGTGCAAGAAACCATATCATAACATGAACCACTTGCACAACTAAAATAACGAATTTTTCAATATGATAAAATTATTAAACTAAAAAATGTTGGTTTCTATTAAAACACACCTAATTTCATAAGGTAAAATTTATTCTATTGATTATAATTTCCAAATTAGTAAGAACAATTTGAGAAAACATCATGTAATCAATGTAATTTAATTTAAAGAATATGTGAAGTGGGTTCCTTCATCAATAAATTATCAACACCCAAAAAGATAATGAAAAACCTATTCTCACTCTATCCAAACCCTAATGATACAACAACCAACTATCAATAATCCTAAAATAGCATGATCAAAATAAACAGGTCTTGACTGGATCCCCAAAACAAAACCAAAAAGTAGGATTTTATAATACCCTATGTGTTCAAGAAAACAATTGTAAGGTTGTAAGAGGAATCACTGGGGATGTGTCACACACCTGATGGATAGTGGCAGTGAGGAGGAGGCATAGTAGGTGTGGGTGGGGGGGTTGAGGCTACGGTGGATGGAGGTGCAATGGGAGACTGGTAGGTGGGTGGTTGTTGGATGACAATGGTGAGGCGAAGGCACAGTGGGGGTGTGTCGGGTCTGACGGGGCAGACAACAGCAATAGGACAAAAGACTGGGAGGCGAGAGACCACTGCACGAGAGAAAGCTTGAAGGGGGGGGGGGGGGGGGTTGAAGACCATGAAGGGTGGTGGAATTCAACCCCCACAAGGGTTTCTCCCAAAAAGGATATTAAATAATTAAAATAATTAAAACTAAAAATATTACTTTAAAATAATAAATCTATTATTAATTTTATTTTTAATAATATTATTATTATTATCAATGTTATATTAATAATAATAGTAATAATATTAATATTAAAATGAAAATAATAATAATAATAATAATAATAATAATATTATTATTATTAAAACAACGAAATAATACAAATAGATAACTTAATATTTATTAAAACGATTACATTTTTTCTTTTAATTTTTAATTAAAATAATATCTATAACAATTTAACTACAATAGTAATATTTTCAAATTAAATAATATTATTATTATCATCTGCAAAATAATTGTATTTTTATTATGGATTAAACATTTACATTTTTTTATCATTATAAAGAATTATTTATCTTTATTTTTTAGTCAATTTAATTTATTCATAGATTTTTAATATTTATTTGAATGATTGGTCAAGCGCTCATTCACCAGGAAGAAATTCACGGGCGCCGGTAGTGGTGCGTTGACCACGAACCGACCTGAGTCCCATAAAAACATCAAACTTCGAAAAAAATTCCAACTGGGTCATGAATAAACCTGATCCAGACGACGCAAGGCAAAGAAAAGAATAAAATAAATGGATGTTTGAGGTCCAGTTGTGACATTTTACAGATCATTTGTTGAATATTATTCCTTTCTAGGAATATAATCTAATCATAAAATCTATAATATCACAATATGTTTGATACGATCATGTTTTTTTAATGTTACTTAGAAAAATAATAACATCTTGTTTGATATTTTTTTATTCATTTCCATGAAAATATAAATATATTGGATATGGTAACTAATGAGAGGGATCTATTATAGCCCCTCTTTGCATCGGAAAGTGTCTTGAGATTATCCAATTTGGGTATTTGGAATATCCCTTACCCATGAATATATGATGTATTCAAGAAAGGCCTAGAAAATTTGTTTATGAATTATAACATTATTCTTTCTACCATTATCAAAGTAGTTTTAGTTATACATGTTATTAATTTTTATTATATAATCCGTGGATTCTGTCCCAATATTATTAATTAAGTTATATTTAATATTTTATTATACTTTTCACTTCCATATTATTCATTCATTATTTATTCTATGATATGTTCTATTTTCTTCATTCCCTTAATGAGTATATAATTTGAATATTTATTATTATTTCCATTATATAGGATACTGATAAGGTTTCATGGATGATTTCATGGAATTACTAAAAGAAGTAATAATTTTATCTTAAAAAATTTCATGTTTTTTTTAATTTTCATATGGACAGTGAGATTCAGGTATATATATAGTATCCCAAGAATAAAAAACTATTTTATCTTTCAATAAATTCTCTCATGTAACTAATTACAACAATGTAAAGTGATAAATATCATTGGTTTACTATAGTTTTAATGTTACATAGTTTTTATTATTTCTTATTTTATTTCTAATACCAACGTGAATGTATTATCTGCCCATAGTAACACCAAAGAACCTTATTTGTATTTCTTTGACTAAAGGGTAGAGAGTGATACATTTAAAGTGATAAAAATCCTAGGGATGTACACTATCGAGTGGGCCATGTCCAATGATATATAATAAAATAAATTTATTTCGGAATAAAATAATTGTGATTAGTGGAATCTAAGGGAAGTTAAATGAAAATGTAAACAATGAAAACATAATTGAATATAGTGTTAAGCCATTATAAATTTGATAATAAATTTAAAGATCCCATGAACAAAATACCCCTCACTCTATTATCTACAAAATACTAATGTGACACTATTAAATGAAGAGACATTGAGATCAGGACTCAAATCGATTGACCAAAATAGATAAAACTATCCACCATCAAACTGATCATGTTTTTTTTTCTAATTTCTATTTTTCCAAATGGAATGTTTACTAACTGATAATAATGGAAAAAAATAAAATTGAACAAAAGGGAATTAAATGGTACATTATTTGGAATTCTTTTAATGATTTGTAATTTTCATATTTATTAATTATTTATAAAAATATATAATAAAAATAGTATAATATTTATATATTTAGAAATTTGAATTTTTATTATATTATTTTTTGTGTATATTTGTAATTATTAAAATTTTGTAGTTAATTATAATCAAAACAATTAATTGTAGACTAGAATATTTATAATTTTATAAAAAACGAGTTTAATGGGCTAAGGGATAGCCTGACAATGTATTTACAAATATCACATTCCCTGATAAAATAATCTCTCAAATGAGGACTTGTCATTTTTATCCATCACATTCCATTCCATTCTATATAACTTTTATTCCAAACACACCCTGAGTTCTACCAAGTTAGAAAACAATGATGACTAAATTTTTTGGAGGAAAGAAAAGAATAGTGGACCGATATATCTCATGAAACTACCATTAGATTAATTCAATTCCATGTAAGTGATTTAGAAGAAAATGAGTTTTTATAAGAATGAGAATAAGACATAGAGGTACTAATGATCAAGAACATAATTATTAAGATACTCTTAAGATGGACAAAAACCTAAGAGGAGATAGTATATATAATAATGATTAATATTTTTAAGAGCCATAATAGATCATAGAGTTACATAATAGATAATTGTGGAATTAAAATAGAATAGAAAAATGATTCCATTTTTATTAAGGCATAATAGTAGGAAAACCCAATACGGTAGAGAAGGGTGTAAGAACCCAGATCATCATTTTAGGTATGAATCATTCTTTCTCATTGTTTTTTAGAAGAAGAGGGGTTTCTGGAAAATTCAGGAGTACACGCCGTGTACACGGTTGCTGCTTTTGTCCATGTGATGGTTGTGTAATGGCTGAGAACATGGTCGTGTGTGGTTACCTAAATACCTCCAAATGCGGAAGCAGGAAAGGGAAAGTACACACCTTGTACTTTTAAATTACATGTCGTGTACTTTCATTTTTTTCATTTAATGGACCTGGGTTTTGTCTAATTGACAGTTCATTTTGCTTCATTGTCCGTCTCATCTGAGAGAATCTGTAAGGCCATAGGTCGTCATCAAGCCCCTGAATCGCCGCCCATTCATTGAATTGATCGTCTTCTATTGCGTTGGAATCAAATATGTGTGTTCTCCATTCTTCTTGAACATCATCTCCTGATTTACCATCTTCCACAAGATATCTTTGGTTGAACGTCTTAAGCATTTTTTTAGATCTAAGACATTATAGGGAGATTGAAGGCCTGAGGTTCACATATATCAATCTCATGACACCGAGGTCGGTGGTTTGATCCATTCCATAGATAGTCATTGAATATTATGTGGAAAACTGCGCATTACCCAAGAACATGCATTGTGTGTTTAGGGGTTTACCGCTGTTATTACCTGTTATGCCTTGTTTCATTGGATAGTTGTTAATTGTTGTTAATAGGCTTAAATTTTCCATGCTATGGATTTTTTTCCCGTGTTTTCTTGTTATGGATTGTTTGGTCTAGCTTGGCCTGTTAGGAAGATCATTTTCTTCCCATTACTAGGATTGTTAGGACTGAGTGATTTTATCTAACATGCTATGTTATGATGTAGATTGTTTAGCCAAATAGTTCTTGAGGATTACATTGGCTTCCACGTATTGTTTTTGCACAACTGACATATAAAGGTCCGTGAGAAACAATTTTAGTAGACCATAGAGGGAATGGACATTGTGGGCTTCTCCAAAGTGTCTGTTTTACTATTGCATTGTGAGAAAATAGGGGGTATGGATATATATCCTCCCTTAGAGTTTTTGTCATTCATCGATGTAGGACACAAGTGGAATTGGACATCGAGTGATTCCTCAAAGTGCATATTAGTTACCGATATGAGACTAAAGGGGTAATTGATGGTGAATGCTTACTCAGAGGGTATGTGCTAAAGCTTAACCAGAGGGGTTAGACTGAGTGTACTTCCCAATGGGTTTCTGGGTTATGTTTTGTCAAACCAGAGGGGTTATAATGTGAGTACTTGGTCAAGGGTAACCTGCTTTTGATTATCTACTTACTTGGTATAATAAAATGAATGAAATAAAATTGTAGTATTGTTATAATGTGTACATCCTTGATTTCCTTACATTTTGTTTATTTCCTACTATATATATTCATTGAATATTAGGAATAGATATTTGGGTGGATTCCTATGGTATTCATCTCTCACCATATTTGTGTCATGTTTTATGGCCCCAACAGATTATATTGTTGCAGGTCTAGATAACGGAAATCTACCTTCTACATCAGGAACTCAACTTCTTTGGAGCTGGGGAGCATGGGATGAAGTTGAGGCTTGTGATACAGGGATTTTTTTTACTTGTTTTGTTTTGTACTTCAGTTTAGTACTATATTCCAGCATTTTGTTTTGTATGGTATTGTTACTACTTCTTCTCTTACTATCTGTTTTACTTTTTTTGTGTTACTCTTCCAATGAAGACATAGTTTCTCCACTATCACACCCAAGGCCCTCACTACTAGTCATCGGCCTCTAACGTTATGAAAAATGTGCTTGATGCTATATGACCAATCGGGTACAGGGATGATCTGGGCGGCTTCTTGAACTAGGACGTTACAGAGGGGAAAATACATTTTGGAAGAATTGGGCCTTCAGACCAGTCCATAAATTCATGTGATATAAATTATAATTTTGTCACAGTTGTTTTTAATTATGTTAATTATCATAGAATTAATACTAAATTCTATCGTATAAAATTATAATTTATCGACTAAAACATCATAATTTTGTTTCATTTGTAGAGTATAATATTTTTATATTATGTGAAATAAATTAAATAATTGAATTAATAATTTCTATAGAAGGTTAACTCACTAAAAAATATTTATGAAATAATATGTTATTTACATTTTTTATACAATCATTATGTTGTATATTCATTGAAATAAAATAATGGGTTGTATAATACAAATAAATGATCATTTATAAAATCTTAATATTCATTATAATAAATTTTAAAACACTCATAATGCATGTGATGAAAAATAATAACCCCTTTTATTAGTTCTCAAAACCCCTTACTAATGGGGCAATATTTTATTGGTAATATTTTTTCTTTGATGAGGGTAGTCATAATTGTTTATTTGTTACACATTACAACAAATAAAATAGATAAAAAAGAAAAATATGTTAAATAAGAAATTTATTAAATTTCCATAAAAAAATAAAGCAAAAATTGCATTGTTTAAATTATTTAAAATTACTGTACATTATTTAAATATTACAATGTTTCTAGAAAATATATTATAATTATTAAATCTTCTTCATAAAAATTATCTAATTGTTACCATAATAATATATTATTTGAAATGTGTTCTAGTTAGATCCTTGTATCATAGTGGTGTAGGGTATTTCCCATGGAATCATATTCCACAATCGAAGCCATTTATCATCCCCCTTTTTTGGGATGGTAGAATCCTCACAGAACCATATTATAATCCCCATCATTTCCCACCAATCTTGTTCACTAGATAATGAATCCCATAACAGAATTGGATACCATTATTTACTGGTGGGGAATAGGGTGTGGTTTTCCTATATGTTTACCTTTTTTATATTATCCTTACATTTTATGATGAAATCTTTATCACTAAGATGCCTCTATATCAATGAAAATAGTTTCTTGGAAATGTAGAACCACTTCCCTATGTATTTCCATTCCAATAATGACAAAATATTTTATTATATTAAGTAAATTCATTTATTAGTGCTAAAATATATATATATATTAAATGCCTATATGAGTGTCAAATAAATACACTAGCAAAGAACTCAATCATCAATGTTGGAAAGGGAAATGATAAAATCTTAACCGTTATTGTCAAATATTTAGTGCTGATAACATCTTGAATTCATCCTTACATTTTTTTTAAACTGATCAATGGATCATTTTATTCGTACTAAAAAGGAATCCAAAATTAAAACCATAAACAATATTTCATATAAATATTTATATATTTTAAAATATTATTATATAACCATGTATATATAATAATATAAATTGTATTTATATATATTTTTATTCTGTTATAGATATCTAAGTATTTTTTATAAAATATATCATAGACATTGTAAATAAATATATAAATATATTAAAATGACATTGTATTTAAATTTGTGAAATATTTACATTCATACTAATATAAATAATAATAAATTAATATATTTACAAAATATGTAAATTTATTATCATATGCGGTGTCTTTGTGTGTGTATATATATATGAGCATATTATTATACATAATGTAAATTTGAAATTATGATTTATAATAAAATAATAAATTATTATCCATTATATTTTCATCATTTTATATAAAAAATAATCATATTAACATTATCCAATAATACCAATAATTAATTTAATTATATTTTTTAAAATGATTATATTTAAATGTAATATATTGATATTTTATTTCAATATTATATATATATATATAAATGAACATAAATAATCTAGATATATATATATATTATATATAAATAAATATAAATATATATTAACATAATCCTTGGTGTTGTTGTGAAAATCCTTGGTATCAATATAGAATATCTAAAAATTTAACAAAGTGAATAAAGTGAAAAATAATTGGGTGTCAAAAACTATTTGTTGATAAAAATATATGAAGGTATTTATGTATGTATGAATATAATTCTTGATTGTCATTATGTGTGTTCTTATAAGTATATATATGTCTGTGCGCATATGATTAAGTATTAAAATGTATGTATGTTAGAGCAAGGTTTTTTGAATCACATAATTATTATTCAATTTCCTAATGCTTAGAGGTGTTGGGATTGAGTTTCAAGATTTTTCTTATGTAAGAAATAGGTTATTTAAATCCTAAGAATCACCACGCCATGGTGTTAGGTGTGGTGCTGACCAAGTGATCTCGTTTTGGAGGTTAGAAATAGTGACGTCCATTGTGTAATGGTTGTTTATACCCATAGGATTTTTGAGTAGTCCTTGTGGTATTTGGTGCACCACATGGTGTGAAAAAACTCATTATAGTAATTTTGGAGGTATATTTATTGGGAATGTTTACATGATAAAAATACTTAAGTTTAATATATGAATTTTGATAGAAACGAGATCCACTAAAACACCAAGGTTGGTGGGGTGAGCTGGCAGTTCAAGGATGGACACAAGTTATGAATGAGGGAAGGAAAAAATTTGTTTTTGTGGAATAATGTTTTACTCATGATCATGTTGAGTTAAAACTACAATGCATTAATATCCAGGTTGTAGTGGGTAGTCGTGATAATTTTTTTGGGGGTTAAATTATTTCATCCTTTCAATTGAGAGTTGATTTTTTCCCGTTAAATAAATTAAATTTATGTTTCATAAAACACAAATTATATGGGAAATTTCATTTAAATACATGAAATCTCAAAGAACTTTTGACCCAAAGCATAAACAAAATGGTGATACATCACTATTACATTGAAGATTTCATTCACAATATCATTATAAATAGAAGACATCAATTTACCTTTATTAATTTTTCTTTTATCATGAGATCCATGGTAGAATCAATATCCTATCGTTACTCTCAATTATAATCCCCTAGGGGTCTAAGCAGGTTAGTTCATTGGGATGGATCACACATGAATAAAGGTGTGGTCTCTTATTCTTTTCATCTCATCTCCCTTGTCCTAATTTTATATAGATTTTCATGCATTTGTGTAAATATTTTTTTTTAAATTTAAATTCAGAAATAAAAATATATTTTTTTGAATATTCTAGGTTCCTCAGTGATTTTGTATAATTTTAATGGTGGTTAATTCTTGTTCCTTTATTTTACCTCACATAATGTTTAAACCTTTTTATCGAGAATTATATTTGTAGAATACATTTCTTATTTAAACATATAGAATTTTCATGAATTATTTTCTTTAGATAATAGTGTAATAAATATAATATATTATAATAAACATATTTATAAAGAATCTCTAGTGAATTTCGATCATAAGGGGGGTGTTATATTGATCATGATTGTTATATTTTATCGGTATGTTTGTATTTTTTTCTACCATTTATATTTTTCACTATAAATATTGATATTCATAAACCTAATTATTCTATATCATTTTAATAAAGATAAATTGAATAATTAATGGGGAATGTGAATCTAATTAACTCTATTATTTAAAAATTGTAGTTTAGGATTGTATTTTTGAATAATATTTATGGTTGATTACTAACAATTGGTAGCTAATGATAATATTATTTTTTAATGAAAAATATTCATATTGAATCATATAACTAATATGATGTATAATATTGTTGGATACAAATATTTAAATTTTTAAATATTAATAGATACCCTTAAAGTTTATTATCAATTTTTTCCTATGTGTTATTGCCTTAGTTTCCCATTGAATTATTTTCCAAAAAATTCATTTCTTCCCTGAATTAATTATATTTGATTGTAGATCCCTTGATTTATATTTTTGAACCTATTATGGTTGGAAATTTTCTTTAATAATTTTTTGGCATATATAGCATAAATTGAGAGCGAGGATTGACCAATTTTTAAATTTTTGTCCATGGAATGTTCATAGTGTTTCATTTTGTTGGACGGATTTTATCATGGTTTTTTATAATGTTTTCCAATTTATTAATACAATTTTCAAATGAACTATGATTTTTCATCCTTTTGGTATTTATATGTTGATTCTAACTGTAGATAATATATTAAATGATTAATAAACTAATAAAGAAGTATTGGGTTTTGGGTTTACATTGATAATATTAAGTAACATAAATTATGGGATGGTTAAAATGAATGATCTGAGGGAACATAATGGAATTTGTAAATTATAATATGAATTATAAATAATCTTATATTTAATTTAAATTGATTTATTATATTATTAACATAAAAATGAGTAGAAATTATCAATTACTAAACTAAAATGGTTAAATATGTGAAATCATGAAACGTGATATTAATTTTTAATAATTGTTTCATATACCTCTGTGGTGGAAGACATGTATCATATCAGATGATAACTGTAGTTCAGTTTAAGGTTGGGTAGTAACCCTTAGTTTGGTTTTTAGTTACTATTATCACTACATGTTATGATTTTATTTTCTCCACCATTGATGTCATAGAATTACTCAACCACCAAATGTATTGGGTTCAAGGTGATTTTTATAAAATTGGGATTGTTGAGGGAAAGTATGGTCAATTTCTATCCCATGAACACTCTATCTATGGTGTATAATTATGTGTTGTCATATTAGGTTTTTAATTTTTTTTAAGTATAGTGTCTTCCTCTGTATGGCATTTGATGGATCCTTGTTTTAATATAAATTTATCACCTAGTATTAATGGAAAGTCTTTATTACATGTAGATGTGCTCTGACTGTAGAGAACACCATTTTATAAAAGTTTTAATTGCACAGGCTAAGATGATATGAGGTATAATGTATAAAATATTTTTCTTAGTAGATTAATATTAAAATCATTAATATTTATAAGGTGATAATGATGAGGTTGACATGAGAATCATGGGATGTAGGATGATGTGGCTGTAAGATGTTTCATGGGGTACATGATTTCTTATAGATGGAATTTCAGCACCTGAAATTTAGTGTTGGGGAGTGAGAGTGATAAAATACAAGGTAATTGGATCCATGTTACCTTTCATAGGCATATTATATTGAAATTAAGGTGAGTTATTCTATTCATTACACAATGAACAAGCCTTAGAGAGTATGGGATATCGGTTTACCTGTAACGGTATTAAGTCAATTTTATTATTTTATTCTCTATTCATTAATAAGAATTTTCTATATACAACTGAGTGTATTTAGGGAAAATAATACTTTTTAAACTTATTTTACTACCCCATAGGTATAATTTTTTTTAGATATGAAATATAAAGATAGTGATCTAGTTTAGAGGTACTATTTCCTGTTGCTCATTAGAAGTTTTTGGGGCTTCCTGGTCACTGCCTAGGATTTTCTTTTACAATTTCTCATCAATTCCATTTATGTGATAGTAAATTCTTGTTTTCTAATGTTTTAACCATTACATATGCGATGTTGTGTATTGGTCCTGTTAAAAAAATATATATTTTTATAAAATTGTTTGATGATATTAATTTATTCCATTTTTATGCATTATATCCCTTTAGCATTTGTAACTAATTGATCAAAATTTTGAGGCAGGCTTCTGGGGTAATCGTTATCTTTAGTACAAACCCATGAGGGGTAATAATTTTCAAAAAATTGTATATTTTTATGTGTATCTATGTTAATGTTGATGTATATATATATATGTGTGTGTGTGTTTGTGAAAGTGTATTTAAATGAATAAATGGGTATGAATATGTATGGATTCCTAATGATGTTTGTGTACATACATGTTTCGTTTTGTGTCCATGTATATGTGTATGTGTATGTTCATTTATGTGTTTGTGTGTGTCAGTATATTTATGTATATATCTATTTGTACGTATGTGTTTGTATTTTTATATGATGTATGTGTATGTACTATGTGTGTATGTATACATAAGTGCATGTATGTGTATATGTATAAATATGTATATATATGTGTGTATGTATATCTATATGAATCTGTATGTTTGTAAGCAGATGCGGGTGTCTGTTTGTGTATTATTATTTTTTTGTGTGTGTGCAAGTCTATGTATGTGCATGTATATGGTTGTTTGTTAAAGCTCACCGTTTAGCACCTATGTATTTAGTGTTGATAAAGAATTCCTTCTTATGAGTTCTATTTTTTGAGATAGTAAAGGGAACTGTGAATAAATTAATTTATATATACATATTTATATATTTTTAAATATAATATATATAAAAAAACCTACCTTGAATTACATAAATACAATTTATTTATTGTCCCATCGTATACATTAAAAATAGTTTAAATATATTTCATATTTAAATTTATAAATTTATTTTCCAATAATACAATTTATTATATACCTATATGTTTAAAATTATATATGTTGGTATTTATTATATAGTTTATATATATTGTCATTCATATATAGTTATGACTATTTTTTACCCTTATATTATAAAATATAGATTGACATATGCTATATTAATAAATATTAGCACATTAAATATATTTCATATATATATTTATTTATTTATTTTAATCGTATTATAGAAGTTAATATATTCATATATATTCAGACTATAAATATATAATTTTATTTTCATGTAAGTAACATATATTTTTATAGGGATATAAAATATCACGTGTACAAATTAATATATAAAGGAATTAAAATATTTTGATATATAAACTGTATATTTCAAAATATATTTTTTACATATACACATATAATTAATTATTTTTTATATTTTTATATTTACATCTATAAACTATTATTATTTATATATTTTTAGTGGATAATTTCTTAAATATTTTGTGTATTTAAATGTAATTTTATAATATTCATTCATTTTTAATATTTTAATAATTTATAAAAATAATATTATTTATACGTATTCAAAATATTATTTTAAAATACACATTGTCATTAACTAAATTTACTATGTTTTAATAGTTATAATTTATAATTATTAATTCTTTTTTAATTAGTAATATTTTTGTAAATATTTTGTATTCAATCGTAATTTAAAATATCTATATATTTTATATTTTAATATATATATTTATATTACTATTCTATTTAAATAAATATAATTTATATGTTCGTTCAATTTCTTAATTATGTTTTTTAATTTATTCATTTTCATTAATTTTTAAAAATTTTACATTTTATATTATGTATTCATATTTATAAGTAATGAATTTAAAGATTTTTTACAATATAATACACTATTTATAATTATTTAAAAAAATTACTTAGAAATTTTGTTTTTTAAAATTTCTATAATTAATGTTTTGTAGTTTAGTTTTATATTTTTTAATTTTTTTTCTTTATATAATTATTAGTTGTTTATTACGATTTATTGAATTTTTTTAATCACAATTACATAATTGTACTAATTTATATTTATTTGTTTAATATATTTGTAAATTTGTAATTATTTAGTTTTTATTACATTAATTTTTTTAAATGAATAAATTTTTACTAAATTTTTAATTTATATAGATAACATTTTATTTTTTTTCAAATTTATTTGTGTTATTAATGAGATCTAAATTTCAAATAACATTATCAGTACTACATTTAGTGCTGAAAAATATACCTTTATTATCGCAAAGATATAAGATCTAAAACAAACCATTAATAAATATTATAATTTTAGATATGTTAAATGTGTTTTATATTTTTTCTTTTAGTTAACGCTGATTAATCAATTTCCATATTTTAAAAAAAATCATTACAGATCTTGATTTTCTGCCGATGTCATTCAAAATCACTGGGAATTGAGTATTTTGAAAAACCAAATTCAATATTTTTTGGGTTGAATCAACCCTAAACACATAAGGGATAATAGTCATATCTATTTTTGATAATTTCTCTAGTAATTTATTATTTTTCATTCATAATTTTTTTTCATTGTTCTTTATATGTTAAATACCAAATTTTCAAGGTTTTACAATCATTTGTTTTAACTACTAAGTGTTTTTGTGAGTTATTTATTATCATTTCATAAGTGAAGTTTTATTTCTTATCCAATTTCATATTGTATTTGAAGGGTTATTCAATGTTTTTCCTTTCCAACACTTCTTTGGGTCACATATTTTCAGTTTCATTTTTTTAATATTTTTTCTAGTGTTGGATGGAGTTTGTATATAATGATACTAAGGCAAGTATGCTTCCAGTCACACTAGATTTTTGGTTGATGAGTTGCAAATCTACTCTATTCTCTCTTATTAATCTATCATATATTCTTTGAAATCTAGGGTGACATCATCCCACATCCATACAGGTCAAAGAATGAGATTCAAATATTTAATTCAATATGAATCAAATAACATAGTTAATATGTTCAATATCTTAATAATATTTATTAAAATCTTGTATTAAATGAGTACAATAGTTCAAGAAAAATATATTCATATTATAATACCTAATTGAATCTAAAACACTCACTATATCACATATATTGTTTTAACTTCACATATAATGATTTTAACAAATTTATTAGCATACTTCTGATTTTATCAACTATTCTATTATATTAAACATGGTTTTTTCAATTTTTTCGTTGATTAACTTTTAAATTTTTCACACATCAAATAAAATTTATTGAAATATCATTAAAAAATGTTACAAATAATTTTTCATGTCACTTATCACGTGAAAATCATTAATAAAATTGTAAAAAACTCAATTCATAATAATAATCTCAATTAAACACGAATGAGTACTGTTGTTACCTACTTCACATTAGGAAAAGATTCTTCCTGAACATATAAGAATCCATTCCTTAAAAAACATTATTGTTATTATATATATAATTTATTCATTGTATTAAAAAAATTCATTATATCAAATAATTTTCATTCACTAAATATATGTAATTTATAATTCATAATTTAAAATTTAAAATTTATAAATTTTATAATTTATTGATTGGAAAATAATTCATTTTATATAAACCCAATGTCTTTTTTATATAATATGAATATAAATAATCATAATATTATGGTTATGAATTTAAAATTAATGGATTCCAATTATATAGAATAAGAGTATATTTTTTTGATTAGAGGGTTCATTATGTTCTAAATAATTAATATATAAGATCTTTTTCAAATCATTTTCCTTTTCTTATAAGTATTTTGGTTTATAAGAATTTCCCCATTGAACATTGAAGAATAATTGAGCATTCTTTTGATAGATCGATGTAATAAATGGACGAATAAACATAAGGAATGATAGAATTTATGTCGGGAGTAGATTAATTGCACGGTTTATTGATCATCTGACATGATTAAAAGTGTTAATAATTGTGGATGTAAAAATTTGATTTATGTATAATCTAATATGATTACAACTATAAAATATGATAGAGATCATATTGGGGAAATTACTATGGAATCTGAATATGATTTTTGATATTTTACAATGATTATAAAGAAGTTAATGATATTTGAAACTATCACAATTTATTATTATTTTATAGAAACTAAAACATATTTAACCATATAGAACCTACGTAATTTTAAATATAATAGTGGATGATGATAAATTGGAATTATATTACTACATTCTCTATTAAATGTTATACTACATATAATGACCCAATAATTTATATATATAATTCTATTTTGAATGAATAAATTCATTATTAATTACTATATTTTTATAAATCACAATTACTATATTTCATTTACCATTTAAAAATATTTACATAATGTGTGTGTCGGGTATAAAATACCGTTGAGAATCATACACATTGACGATATAGATTTTCTACAGTGAACATTACGATTAGTATATATTAATGGTAATGATAAAGTCTAATTGACATTTAAGGATAATGAGATAACCAAAACTAGAGGATTTCACCATATAAAGTCCATTTATCAGGGATTGTGAAGAATATATAATAGTTACAGTTTTACACATCAGAGCATATGTGATGATTGAACAATTGAGACATCTGAAAAAAAAAATTTGTGAGAAATTTAAGGGTTTTTAGATCCTGACCCATACCGTGATAATCGAACCACCCCATTAAATTTCAACCACCACACACCATACCATTACGGTGTAAATTGGTTTAAAAGTGGTTTTTCTGTCTTGAGTCTAATTGTATGAATTTTAAAACCGTTATTTTTACAAGAATTATTATTAAATATAAACATATTATTATTAATATATCTATATTAATATATAGTGATTTTGATATAAAAATAAATATTTATACAATGGAATAATTAATTTATATTTTGGAAATATTTATTTTGAATTTTAAAAAATATTTTTATTAGTTCATAAATTTAGAAAAAAAATGTCATTTTAGTTAATTATTTATATTAAATAAAATTTATTTAAATATATATGATAATATAATATAGTGAAGTCCATTTTAATTATTATATTGGTTTCAATTTTCATAACACCACAAAAACTAGTATTTATCTATAAATAAATTTTTTATATTAATGTATTCATTAACATATTTACAAAACAGTTATTGTGTAAAAAATATTAGTCAAAATAGTTTATAATCCATGTGAACTTGATCATAATGTTTATTAAAAATACAAAACTAAATAGTTCAAGTAATATAAGGGGTTTTACAAAGTTCAGAGTGTATCTCACCCAATTTATTTTCCTCCACGATGGTTGTGAAAAAATAAAGCTACTAAAAGGACCACATTGATCTTGTTCAAATTTTCTAATGGAGAATTTTTAATAATATTCTATGATAATTTATTTTTAAAAAAAATTAAAACTATAATAAATATATAGTTTGTATTATAGAATCATAATATATTAGAGGTTTTATAATTAATTAAAAATAGAATCCATCACCAAAAAAATATTTCCACTTTAAATTAGTACATTTTGATGGTTATTTTATTTATTTTACCAAAGTATAATGAATCCTCTAAACCATATGATATATTTTAATGTTTAAAAAAATCATTATAAACATGTAAAACTTAAACATCATCAATTATATTAAATTAATGATTTGTTTGTTTCATAATAAAATACTGAAACCCAATTATTTTTGTTAAAAACTGTGGGATGGGTTGTCACGATTATTATTTTATCACATTAACCCATGATTAAAAACTAATTACCCTCACATTTACTGTAAATACCCACCCAAACACTCGTTTTTATTATCTAAAAACTCATTTAGAAAGATTTTATTATCCATGTACTTCTCTAAAACCCTTGTAAGGTGTTATTATGAACATAACAAGATCTTCATATTCTTTTAGAAGAACCCTCTCATGGTAATGTGTAATCTTTATCCTCCTATTTATTCAAGTTTTTTCAATTATTTTATTCATTTTAATTTACAATTATTTATATTGTAATATATTTTTGAACATCAAAATTCATTCCTAATGTTTCCCATGTAATGATAGACCATATTTCCCTCTTGTAAAAACCATCCATGAAATTTATTTTCACAGGTTATGTTTTTTGATATTATCATGTGATTTTTCATTTCATAAATTCATGTGGTGATTTACCTTACACATTTTGAATATACAACATTATATTATATTTAAATATATCCCATTTATTTTTGATTTCCATGTTTGTAACTGATACTCCATAATCATCGTATTAAAAGTGATAAAAGGCTATATTATTCTATAAGATCAATTTTTCACCCAAAGGAATGTACATGATATGAATACGATTTGTGGTCCCATAAGTATATATCTTTCTAATTAAATGATTAATGTATTTATATCTAGAGATTCCAAGTATAGTGCATGTGTGGTTAGCCTAAGAACACCATGTTATGAATAATTGATTGTTATCATGGGCTTATGCTTATGATTTCATGGCTAATATTGTTTTATCATTCCTATGATGCATGGATGTTATCATATTATATCATTATTTGACATTAATGATTATGATTCTCACTTTACATGTCTAAATATTATGCGTATTGATTTATATATACTACATTACGATCTATTATGATTTTAATATCACCTTAATAGTTTTTATCGGTCACCCCTTTCTTATGTACATCCGAAGATATTTACAGGTTTAATTTGGCGATCAATGTTATATAATGGAATATTAGAAAACTTTTAAATAATTTCATTATATCCCTATTACATGTTATTATAATATGTATATAATTATACAAAAATACTAGGATGTTCATTTATTTGGGATTATGTTATATTTTACTTTTGATATTAAATCATGAGTTGATGTTGATAAAGTTTATGTGTTCTCGATGATTATATTAGAAAAAATTGTCATTGATTTTGATGTTTTGGATTATATTTTTTTAAATCATTGTGATCAGAATAATAATTAGAAAAAAAATTGTATTTTGAAAATTATTGGGTCCTTCATAATCCAATCAAATACATCTTCGTCAAGACACTAGTAATTTGATAATAATTTGAAATGGTTGTACCAAGGGGTAGTAACCCATAAATGGGAGAATTGGGTATGAGCATAATCATTTCTTGGTACATGGAAAAGATTCCTAATATAACAATCCTAAATGAATACTCATAAGGATTTTTTTGGTTTAGTTATATTCTTTTTCATTTCCATTATTGATGGGTCAAAATTTTCAATGAAATTTATTTTTAGAAAACAATCCATGGATTATATAGATTAATTCCAATAAATTCAATGTCTATGGAATTCTGGTGATTTATTTGTTATGAATTCAATGATCATATTCTCTCATTATATGATTAATATTGTGAACATTCTAATACATTATTCATCTCTGATTTAGTTAATTCCTATAAATCTGAGGAATCATGTAAAAATATGTCATGAGAAATATGATAAGTACGTATAAGATATATCCTACATGATGGAAGAGGGAGTTATTAACATCATTAAAATACATTCTCAACATAATCATGTTTGGAAATGAAACCTGAATTAGGAGTAACAACAACATCTAACAAAGAAATTGTATGTTGAAATTGGGATAGTTATGTGATAAAAACTACGATATTTTCTATGAAATTATGACCGTTTAAAAATAGAAAAATGATTCATATCCACTGAAACAATATTCACTTTTCATTAATGCACAATAAAAGGGAAGGATGATCTCATAGTTTATCGAATGGATGTAGAAGAAGATAAATGGTGGAAATTGATCAAGAATAGGATTCATGTGGATGAAATATTTCTGTTGTGGTAAAATTGATTCAATAATTTTTTTGACAAATATTTTCCTCAAACACTCTAATTTTAAATAGAGGTATACTTTCATGGATTCCTGAAGAAGAATGAAAAATAAATTGGGGAATTAGAGTATAACATCACATGACATACCATATATGACTCTAACTTTGTCATTAACCCATAATGAATATGTGATATCTATATTAGTAGTATAATAATGATTCAATGGAAATCATTTTCACTTTGAGACATTGAAATCCATGAGGAAATGGTATGATGTTCGCTAATATTCAAAATGGAACTTAACTAATCAAATTTGTCTCATTTGTATAAATACATGAAGTATATAATAATGTTTAATTTTTAGTATCATTGGAAACATATCATGGGGTCATAATGCATAATATCCCAAAAGTAAATTGTGTGGGATGTATCATATAGGATATTTCTTAATGGGGAAAATGAAAGGACATAGGAGTGGGAATAAAGGGATCATAATTAGAGAACAAAAATATAATAATGACACTAATGAAACCAAATAAATGAATTATCCACTCATTCCTCATCATAGTGTATGATACTTTCAACTACAAGTAACATAGAAACTTTTAAAAATGGATCACTTGGCAATGAAATGAGAACTATACCTGATTAAAATAATACACTTGCCGAAATAGAATGGTCAATCATTATCAATAGCAACTAATAAGGCATATGCCTAAAAAGATGTCATCATAGGTACAATAGTAATTCATTCATGGTGATCAAATGAACAATATGATGCTAGTTTTATGTATTATTAAATATATTTCATATTTAGTATAAATATTCAATCATAGCCCCAAAATATGAATGTTAAGTTAAAAACGTATATGAAAAATCAGGAAATTATTGTATCCCATGTAAATTAATTATACCCTATAATTATTTATGAGTAATATTTCCTTGAAAACCCATTGATACATTCTATTGAATATTTTATTCTCTTATGGAAAGGGATTATATTTCTTTATATAGATACAACATGAATTATTAAGAGAGATAAACAACCCTCTATATCATGAATTTACAATGAATCCATATAACTGAATGAAGGAGGTTAATCCCCATAGGAATTATCATCTCAAGAATGAAAATTATTTCCTAAAGTTAATTAGTGTATATATCAAATGATAGTGTATAAAAGAAATTTCATCTTTAATGATAATCCAATTTAAATGTAGAAAATAGATTTTTTTACGAAAAAATTTCAGGGCCTTCCTACAAGATGATATGTTTAGTTCTAAAGAAAAACAAATTTGAGTACTTCCCAATATCTTAGAGTAAATAAATAATGGCCAATATTAAACTTGAATATCTGAAGTCACAACTACAAGATAATCAAGAAAAAGGGTTTATGAACTCATGTATTCTATGATTCAGTGTGTTAGTAACTTTTAAGGAAGAAGGATCACCAAATCCACCATTAAAATGCTTTTTATGAGTCCAAAAAGATCATAATTGAAAAGGTAATATATTCCTCAGAATAATGACATGGTCAATTAACTATTTGGATCCATGTAATTCATTAGTTAAGATCTTTTATTGATATATTATCATGTAATGATGAAGAAGGTTTATATCCTTAAAAATATATTTTGTAAAATCTAGGGGAACTATGAGTTTAATGTGATTCAATTTTAATTCACTAATTAACTTGTTATCTTCAATGAATTAATAAATAGAGTATTTTTGGATTATATTATAAAATATGTAACGAACATTATATATAATATTATTATATAAACGAAATTTATAGTTTTACATGACGATCATTTAAATTTTTTACTTATAAACATGGAAACAAATATTTTATTTAATATACATAATGTTGCAGTTCATAGTGTGAAAATAAAATTACATGGGAATGTTATCAGAAGAAAAGTGAAGTCTACAGAAATTTCGAGGATATAAATAATTAAATTTTAAAGTAATAAAAAATTCATGATAAAGATGTGTATTTTCTATGGATTAGATATGCATTGTCATCAATTTTTTCGAAATAGTTTCATTACTATTAATCTCACTAACCATTCTATCTAAAAGGGAAAGGAAGTTTTCATGGATTAATGTATGAGAGGAGAGCATTAATTTGTTAAATAAGAGGCTAATAACTACACCAGTTATCACATTACCAATACATGGTGAAGTATTTATGATCTAAAAAGATATACCTAATATGGTACTTGGTTTTATATTCATAGTAATTGATAATGAGATAGTATAGGACTCTCTCAAATTAATTATGCATCAATAGAACTACCTTTTACATAGTCTATAATTGGAAGTAGTGATATTAAAATTTATTTTTAGAAAAAATTATATCCCATGAAAAAATGTGACATATATACCGATCGTGAAATATACTAGTATGTAATCACAAAAAATTATCTCAATATGAACCATTGAAGCCTGTTAGATATGGACGGCGATTATTATTTCTCAAACCATTAAAATCATGGGAAGGTAAAAAAATTGGAAGATGAGTTTAGTTATAATGAGCTATAATCCTTATCACTGATAAGGACTAAAAGGGATTCAATATTCATGTACATAAAACGGATTTATATGGGAACAATAAAAGGTGTATCATCTTGATTTAAAGAATAAAATACCAAAACATCCACTTATTTTAGTATCCAAGAGTCATATATATATAATGAGAATATATAGAGAAATGTATTGACTATTTTGGTGTTCATATTTTTTAAATTGGTGGCTATATGGATTGAAACTAACATATGTGTCCTATTAAAACTATATTTGAAGAGGTAAATTATGATAAATTCATATAGCTCATATATATATTTATCATAGAATAAATATGACACATATATATTTGAAGAAAAATATATATTGGGATGACATTAAGAGGGATATTGGAGAATTTTTATAATAATTCACCGTATGCCTACATTTCAATAATGAATAAAAATGTCTACAGTTATGATTATACCATTTACTTATACAATTATGTTAGTGAGAAAACATAACCCTATTTATTTTCATATTAGTTTCCTAGAAATTACAAGGAAAAAATGCCATTGGGGTGGTATTTTTTCGTTAAACACAAGAACATTTCATTACTATTAAGGAAGAAATCTTATAAGACCAATAGAAAATATATATACATGAAAGAAGTGGTATGACTATATAATGTTCCAAATGTATTATATCTTACCATGATATAGGATTAAACTCATTTTTATATAGAAATTTCAGAAAATATTGGATATAGAGTAGGGTTTCATAATATCTTATCACCCTAAGATGAATGGTCAATCTAAAAGATACATTATAACTATAAAAGATATGATAATATATTATTAGTTGTATTTCCCCAGATTTTTTATTCTAAACCAACACTGTGGGGACTTCAAATATGATATAACATCCAATATTGCATTCTAATGACATTTTTTGGTTCTCTTTATGGGACGTGGTTAAAGTATCTTATATGGTAAGAATATTTTGGTCAAAAAAAAACTAATGTCACATGATCATATTAATAATCTAAAATAGATGTTTTATAATATTCATCATTATATGAAATCTGTGAAATTTGAAGAGAAAAGTGATGCATAAAATTATCTATGAGACTTATTGTTTGGGATTAGTGATAAATTGTTCCATCATATTCCCCATAGAAGAAAATCACATGTTATGGGAAAAATGGGGGTTTTCTGGGGTAAATCATCCCCTTTGATATCATTAATCACTTTTGATTCTTGGAATATCGACAAACACTCCCACCAAACTCATCTAATGCATATAATGCGCTTCATGAAAAAATTTTTGGATTAAAATAACATAACCCTCACATTTATTTAATTCCAATTTTTAACCTATCTAGAATGATCTCTTATATGTTTAGTAGATGGAGAAGATCAAAGATCATATAGAAAATATCTACAAAACAAAACAACTCATCCAGTAATATTACTATAGTAGAACGACATGATTTTGGATGCAATATGAAAAATGTAATATGGGATGAAAAATATGTTCCCTCTTCTATTTTATTGAATGAAATGTAATTTTGAAAAAGAAATTTTTAAAGTGGGGAAGAATGAAAGGAAATAGACATTTATAATTCATATTCCCTTATAAATGAATAAAACCCAAATAAATTGATATAATAATAGAAAACAAATATACTATATTTCATTTTCCATAATAAAATATATCCATAATTTTTTTATCAGATTTAAAATATTATTAAACATTATAAACCTCGATAATATATCCATTCAATAGTGATCATTAAGATAAGTATATATAATGAGTTAAAACAAAGACTAATTGATATTAATGGAAGAAGCGAGGTCCCTTCCCACTTGTATTGTACCCTATAAAGACCATTAATAAATGATTTTGGGTGATATGTAATAAAATGATTTTACCCTGACAAATCCAATGCTATGATTCAACAAATAAGACATGAACAAACAATTTAAATGAGAAAATAATGTTTAGTGAGATAATGTCCCAAACCGTTTTTTCCAAACCACTCTAATAAATTACCACAATCGTACAGACCATCCTTAAGGACTATACAGGATTAATAATTGATTTTATATGAAAACTAAATTTGTATTGATTTTTTATTATTCTTTTTAATAAAATATTGACTATATTTATCCATTTCATTATTAATTTATAAATATGATAATATAATAAGTGAAAAAAATATTTTTTATAAAAAGAAACAATGAAAATATTTTTTTTAAATTTAAACATACATTTTGATATCTTAATGAATTTAAGAATAATATTATTTTCAATTAAATGTTATTATTAAATAATATTTATAAAAATAAATATATTATAATTTCTAGAATTTCATCATAATTTTTATATGTGTTAGAATGTTTTTGGAAACATAATTAGTAGTATTTCCATTAAATAAAGTGATTTATTTAAAAGTATATGTTATAATTACTATAATATAATTTTAGTAAAATAAATATCATTTTTATAAATCATAACTCCAAAAATATCCTATTTTTAATTTTTTATAATTTACCAATACAATCAAATTTGTTGCTAAAAATATAAAATATTAAAAAAATATATTTTTTATTTTGAAGTCTTAATAGAAATAAGTGATGTAATATTTGTTATAAAAGGAATAAATGAACAACAATTGATATTACACTTATGATATTGTGTTTCTAATTTAATTTTTTCTACATTATAGAATTAAAATGTGTCTTCCAAAACCATTATTATATTCTATAGTTTTAATGAAATTATGAACATAACTCACTTCCACATCATCAATTCTAATAATGTAATTATATTCATAATAATACTAATAACATTTTGAATACAACTCATTTCTAGATTAATTATTGTAATAAAAACTTGTTGAGGTTTTTAATTTGATTATTTTAATACATAGAGACCAAAACAATGTTACAGTTTTTTATTTGATTACTAATTCCTCTTCACTAAAAACAAATTTATCCTGAAATTCCTTTACCTATACCTATTTAATATACAGAGAAATTTCTACTACATTTATAATAATCCCCCTCTTAGTCATTTATAATCACACTCTCAAGGAATGATATGTTATTACTTCTCAATATTCTGTTACATTCATTTTATTATTCCTTTTATTTATAATTTTTCTAGTGGGAATAAATCTTTTAACTTCAAAATAATTTCTTTATGATCACTATGTTAAGAGATACGCTCTTTCCATATCATTAAACCCTTACTCCAGTCATTACATACACCTATTTCGATGTACAAATGTTCTATAAATTTCTATACCAAAAAAATATGTTGTGAAACCCATAGCCATTTCAACACAAGGGTATTCACATAGATGTTACTATCCTTCAGTGATAAGGGTGTTCCATGTATGTATCCAGAAATCTGTTATCATTGGAATAAAATGGATTCATTAATTCCATATGTTGTGTCATATATAAGACATAAAAATTCTTGTACATGATATTAATCTAATGGGTGGTCCAAGATTTATATATACCTTAAATTCATTGGGTAATGTTCTTAGGTCATGAGATACCATTTACGGTGAATGGGATGTTAAACTTACCACACTATATTATCTTTTCCTGGTCACTAACCATTAATTAAGCTTATTATTTATTGTTTATGTTTTTTCCACATTCAAAAGATTCATTCAGTTTGTCAACATACATTATTATTAAATGATTTTAATTATGATTCCTAATCTTCTATGTTATTATGTTATCCATCTTGAATTATGTTTGTTGTTTCTCTTATTGTATTCATTAATTGTTCGCTTTCTTTTATTTATATCTAACATCTTATAATGATTCTAATGTTATCCCATATAATATTAGAAGACAATTGGAAAATAAGGGAATATTTTAGTGTTTTTATATAATTTAGTTGTATCACTATTTCTTGTTATTATGTTTTGTATCAAATTTTATAAATAAACTAGGAGTTTGATACTTTCGTATTTTTATTGTGTGTGTTTATACAACATATCATGAATTTAAATTTATAAAAGATATGGGTTTTTGTTCTACTAAATTATAATGATCTCCCTTATCAATCATATAAAACCCAATGAAAGTTATGCTTAATTGGTAAAACATAAAACACAATAAATTATTATCTAAATAAATATATATTTTTCATAAATAACCATATATAATTTATAAAATTTCAAAAGTATTATATGATTCAATATAATAATGTTGAAACATGTCCTTCGAACATTGTATGTTAAATCTCAATCTTCAATGGTTATAAAATTTATATAAAATTGAGGAGACTATAAGGTAATTTATGTGGCACACACATACAATAATACATGGTGGGAAAATTTGTCACCTATTAGACTATCCCTAGTAGAATTAAATAAATATTAAGTAGATAAATTTTGATATGAGCTCATAAACCTCTATATCAACCTATATAAATTTGTAATGCATCTTATTATTGTACCAGTTGTCTCTCACAACTATAGGATAGATATATTGGTATATTAAAACTTTTGACTATGGTTCTTTGTGAAGCGCAAATACATTATGTTTTATCGGGTTATATTTAAACTTAATGAAATTTGTAATGTTTTTTATTTTCATTTGGATCCATTAAAGGATTATATATAATTAATGTATGATTTAGTAGTTATGTTTTTTAATTCCCATATAAATTTATATTCCATGTTTAGAGAAATTTTTTATGGGAATACAACTCATAGTCATTATTATAAAAATTTTATAGGGAATAACATTAAAGAAATTATATGGTACCCATACTATGAATATGTTACACTCTGTGTTTGCTTGATCTGTGCTGTGAAAAACTTGTTTCTAATTCATCAATAATTTATACCTAAAATAATTAATGATTGATCCTAGACAATGTCAAAAGATGTGTTTTTTGAAGAAAACACAACACCTCCACCCCAACAAAATGATAAATAGTATGAAAATATAAATAGTGTTGAAAATATTTTTGGTAAACCATATTTGAAACCATTTACAAAAATAGAGATGAAAAAGAGTGTAGTTTTTCTTCAATTATAATACTAGAAAT
This sequence comes from Viscum album, assembly GCA_963277665.1. Taxonomy (NCBI): domain Eukaryota; kingdom Viridiplantae; phylum Streptophyta; class Magnoliopsida; order Santalales; family Viscaceae; genus Viscum; species Viscum album. Next base: position 735,590,965 of record OY728146.1, on the reverse strand, counting down.
ATTTTTGAATAAGTCATTTTCTTGATTTCATGATCAGAGAAAATACTTTATGTGACCAAATCACTATTACATAACTATAAGAGTGTAAAAATTGAATTAAGGATAGTTCGGATAAGATGTAAATATGTATAATGGTTGAATTTATTCTAATAAATAGTGAAATGAATAATTTTCATCCTTCTCCATCTTAATCTCACATTAGGAAAGAAAGATATTTCAAATTTTCTACATCTTGAATGGTGTATTGTTTCCCGATGGGTATTAATCAATGATCAAGAAAGTCATGTTGATGACTAATTTGATGTTAAAATGTAGAAATTGGAAGATTTTAATGTTTTATTTCACGATTTTTTACATTATAATTTCTGTTACATTATTACCAAAAATATCTTCCAAGCATTATCTATGAAATTATTATTTTTCAAATCACTATGATGTAATGTTATTGACCTTATGATGTTCTAAAAATGTTAAATTTATTGTATTCATAGTATGTGAATTGGGGGTTGTTCTCTCACTAACATTACATGATATCATTGTTCCCTAGAGGGATATCTTAGTTATAGGGATCTGACATTGTGGTATTTTACAATAGTAATGGATATATCACAAAGAATGACATGATAAGATTTTAATGTGATTGGAAAAAAATAGAATTTTACTAAAACATTATGTTTCATTCAAATAAATTATCAGGGAATTCATTTAATTCTACACTAACTATATAACCGATGTCATATTATTTGTCTACCAAAATCTTATCACACCTAGTGCCTTGTGGGTGACATAATTTACAAAAGGGAAGTATTTGAAATTAATATTATAGAGTTGGAGATATATAACTATCCTATTTTAAATAATAATATATTTATCTATTCATATATTGAATCATAAAAAATTAACTCGTGGGCATTAAAATGAATCAATGAATAAAATTTATATATAAAATAAAAATGAAAAAAGTATATAATATGGTATCAATACTATATTTTGACAAAATTTTTTGAAAATATGAATTTTTTTGTATAATGACTTTGATATCTAGATAAAGGAACAAATTTATCTTGGTGATTATATTTTATGATAATTCAGAAAGGAATAGAAAAAACGGATACCCTATGGGAGAAGAATTATTTCCGTACTTAGGATACCCTCTCATCATTATTCCCGATTCATTTTGGGTCTCATCTGGCTGCTCATCCTACCTCACTCTGGTCCCCAAATACCACCTATCATGTGCTACCCAGCTCACCTAGATGTACTACATCACCCAATCGACAAAATATACTTTCCCTCATTCATTTGTATATAAATAGTCCCTCTAGGTCACAATAAAAAACATTACTTTCCAACATATAAAAGTGAAATAAATCCCCTCTAAAAAACTTTGATTAGTGCTCAAGAACCTATCTTACATAGTATATTTCACTTAAAGTATTAAAAAAATTAACATATGTACTGGTATGTTGTGATCATTTTAACACCATGGGATTTGAAAACAAAACTATGTTTGATAGTGTATACAATACATAACACTAATCTCAGAGGTAAAAGAAGGTATTAATATTTTATTACTTCGAAAACATTTTTATTTAATTTTATGGTATTGATATAACAAAAAAATAATATATATTTAAATTTCATAATCATTAATTTTTGTTTGAATAATTATTTGTTAAGAAGAAATCAATATTTATTAAATTCATCATATTATTCAAAAATTTGTTTTATTTAAAAATGGATTTTGTAAGGTTTTTGAGTGAATATTTTAATTAAATTATGAATCTTTTGTAAAATTTATTTTATTAATATAATATCAATTTTTTAACTAGAATAACAACATAAACTATAGATGGGATTCTTTATTTTTCTAAATAGATTGATTTTTCAGTGAATATTAAAAAAATTGATTGTATTGAATAATGTTTTCATACTTAATCACAATATTTCACAAATACCATCTGTATTCTCTGACTTCTTCTTCCATATGTATTGTTATGTTATACATATTGATTTTTGTAATCTTTTTAACAATTTTTTTATCATAGGTATCATACATCAAGGCTTCAATGTTAAATTTCATACTCTTATTTGAAACGTTAGTAATGCCTAAAAATAAAAACTTTTAGGCCCATTTCGCATTACCATAATATTTAAATGATTATTATTATAATTATGGAAAATAGGTTGGATTATTATTTATTAAATTATTCTACTTGAATATGTTCGGTTTTTTTAATGGATGGTTCATTAGAGATTGTATTGGAAAAAAATACATGTCTGCCATTGTCCACAGAAATTCAAAAATTGTTGGTATAATTACATTCCACCTTTATAGTAAGAAATATTTTGACACCATTGATTAGAATTTCATTAATAATGTTTCATATTTTAATTTCATCAATGTATGATTAATTGGTTTTGTGAAATCTTTATTAGGATCTTTGAATATCTTGGTGTTCATAAATAGTTCTCATGAAAGAAAATTCATGTTTTCTCAAGGAGTTACACATGTTGGACATCTCTAAGCCAAATTTTTTATTATTACAGAACATTACACCAACCAAATTCCCAATAACATTGTGGATCAAGGGATGTTTAAGCTTATCCATGCTTATATGGACTTTGTTTTTGACTCATCTTTTATATGATGATGTTATTATTTTATTTATAAAATATATAAATAGATTAATTTAAAACCATAATGATATGTTTCATAATTCTGAGTTTCTCTCGGAAAAAAATATTATATAAGACATGTCTTTTATATTCATCAAAAATGTGTTTTCCCATTGATATGATGTTTAATATTAAAATAGATATGGTAATTAGATAGGTTTTCATAACACAAATATACCTTTGTGTCCCTTTGATATATGGGATGAAAAATTTAGCTTTATCCATAATCATGATGACCATATTAACAACCAACACTAAAATTGGAAGGATATGTTAGTCTCAATGGATGTCCATATATATAGTTTAAAATCAACCAGTATATCTATGTTGGGTAATAAATTTAAGATATATAAATGGCCCATGGGAATGATCAACAATCTAGATGCTTTTGCAATTTTTTAGTGGACATATTCTTTAGAAGAAGATTGTTATGATTCAAAATAAAAGAATAATATAAATCTCCCAACAATGGTGGAATTCATATAATTTATTTTAGACACCTTAATGATTCTCTTATTAATGTATTTACTTGGAATCATATCAAAAAAAAATCAATAGATTTTGTCTCTGACAAACTGAAATTGTTTTTATAGATGATACCATAAAATCATGCCTACAATGATTTATCAATTAGTACATCAAATAATAATTAATTCTCCAGAACCGTGGATTGATTCAGATAGATTTATATTAGAATGTCAACCCCTATATTCTAGCTGGCTAACTTGAATTTCTCCTTATCAACAAATTTCATCCAAAAAATTAAATTTTGGATCCTTATTTTATTATTAATGAATTCCTTCATGGTTATCCATTTCATGTAAATAATAAAATAGGATAAATCATCAATAGATACACATTTTCATCACTTGAGGATTTTTTTATATGCTGACCATGTATGAAATTAATTTTTCATAGATGGTTGTATTATCAGTTTATTTCTTTTAACAGAAACCATTAATTTTATTGGATTTGAATATTCAATAAAGTCGTCGTCCGACCCTCAGGATTCCCTATGATTTAACTATTGTGTCAAAACATAATTATTTTGGATAGTTGCATACAAGTATTTATTTTTTTAACTATATTAAAAGTGCTGAATATGTAATCACCATTGTAAATATTTGGATCATCTATTTAACCATCGTGAAACTTCATCAATGTTTTGGAAGTTAGTATATGTTATGTTGTAAATTCAACCCCATACATGAACATTTTTGGTATTCTTTTGTATTGTGACATTGGTTATCATTCATTAAATAATCCTAGTGATATTCCTATGGGAGTGGTGGAGTCACTATATAAAATATAGAATGGAGAAAATAAGGAGACTCATTGAAATGATCCCTTAAATATTCCATCCCGGAATTCAAATATCATTACCACAATCAATATTCCAATATGACTCAGACTGATTTTTATAATAATAAAATTAATGAAATCATAGTATAGAGAAGACTAGGAATCATGTGGAACATCAAAACTTCATCTAGGATCCTTTATTTTCTTAACCCCTTTATCATAATTTTATTAAAAATAATTTTTAGGGTTCCACAAAAGGTAATCTTATAACCTTTTGATTTTTTGATATTTACTATGATTAAAATGAAAAAATTCTTAGTTTCTTAAATTGTTACTTTGTGTGGGTGTCATCTAAAGAAGATAAAATTATTGGTGTCATTAATATGATGTTTTATGTATAATACAAATGATTAAATAAACTTTTTTCATGAAAATTATTCTACTATAATTGTGAAATCCATAATAATTAGTACACTTTATAGTTTATGGAGGCTTATGGCTCGATTGATTGAATGCATGAACTCTCTATCTCTCCCTAGAATCAATTACCTCGTCACACTTTTTTATTGGTGGTGTAGTTAAATGGGTGATGGTCTCATAAAAAAATTATTTCTCATTTTTCCTAAATTATTGGTTGATCATACTTCTGACTTGTTCACTCTCTATAGAAGAGATTATTTTAAAATCAGATTTTTCATATGTCTATAACCCTATTTATTACACAATCATGATTTCCCACATTGGACAAGGAACACTTAACAAAATACTATAGCATAAATATGATAAATTTTTAAAACTTATATAATAAATCCTTTATTATAATATAATAAAAAATCAATAAAAACACAAATCAACAGCTATAAAATATTAATTATTTCATTTTACATATAAAAATTATTGTCACTACCAACAAAGTTCTTTCATAACACTATAAATGTCAAAATTAGCATTATAAAAAATATTTGTTTAATAAAGTGTGTTATATATATCAAAACATTTATAAAATATGAGGTAGTATGGATGAATATTATATATATATATTAATTTTGGAGTTATAAACCATGTAAATTATACAAATTCTTGTGCAATTCTTAAAGAAAGATTGAAATGTAGTATAATATATTAAATAATTTTAAAAGTCATAAATTTGAGTAATAAATATATTGTATGAATATAAAATTTTATTTTTATATATGTTAAATTATTTTCATGAAGTTAATATATTTTATGTTTTTAGTGATGAAATAGTAACTTATATTTTTATATAATTCCAATATAGTGTTTGTGTAATTAATAAAAAAATCAAGTAAAAGTGTTTGAAAAACACATAATGTAGTAATGTTTGGGTGTGAATATATTTCTTAGGAATTTTAATGATAAATATAACATATTATAAGTTTTCTAATGGTTTATATTTGAATTATATTTCAATCATATATTTTAAAAATTCAAACCGAGTAAATAGTTCTTAAATTGGATTTAATTTTATTTTATGTTAACTATTATTTAATTAAAATAGTTTGGAATTATTAAAACCCTTCAAGAGAAAAATTATGATGAGAAATTGTCTAAAATTTTAACGCTTACCCATTTATGAGAAGGCATTCAATATATATGAAAAATTATAAGCTATTACTAAGGAAAAATTCATTATCATTATTAATGATAAAATTTGTTAACCTATGGGTTAAACATAATGATAAGGTATAAAATTATATCTATACATATACATTTTTTTATTGGATAATATTAGGACCATATCCACTTGAGGTTCCGTTCCAAAAAAATTTAAAAATTTCAAATGAGTTAAAAACATTTTGTAATATAGTATTTCAAAATTTTCTAAAAATGAATTTGATGATTTTATATAATAATAAATATTTTATGACATGATTTAAAATAAATAAATATATTTAATTCATAAAAATGTATTTTATATTTTTTAAAATATCACTATGGTCAAATTATGGGTTACTTTTCCTTTTATAGTATCTTTTTTGACCATTAATGAGTAAAAAACATTGATATCTTATTAATTGTCAAATGGGATAATGTTGAGTTAAAAATAAGAGGTAGGTGTTAATATATCACTTAAATAAGAAATAATTATACTTCATGATAGTACATAGAATAACGTGCCTCCTATATTCTCAATATATAAATTTAGTGACACTTGAACCTAAATGATAATTTTGATTAATTGAATAGTCTATGTAATTCCAAGAGTGCCCCTCCACTCACTTATTAATGGGAGCCTCTTCTTATATCATTAAAATTAATTCTTTTATTAACATCCCACTGAATAAATTTTAAATTATAGTTTAGAATTCCATAGTTTTTTAATATATGTTTTAGTTCTTAAAATACCATTCCAATGGCTCATAAGAAGGATGCCAATGGAGGCCTATAGAATAATTTGTAATCATCTAACCCCACCTCATTCAATTTCTATCATCTTATAAATCTACTAAATAAATTTTATCCATTATCTATTAATGAAATAATTAAATTAAATATAATGAATCATTATTGTTATGATATAACAACCATAACACCCCTTGTTCCCACTTGTTAGAAAAATACAATGCCACTCTTCTGTACGTGTGGACTACCACATCCACAAAGTGATGTAATTAGTTTTTCTTTTATAATTCAAATGAATGATATGATGGTTATATTAAATTAATATATAAAATTATATATATATATATATATATGGTATAATAATCACTATATAATGGTGAAATATTGTTTCACTTCCTTTTTTTTAATCCATCGAAAATGGAAACAATGTTCCTAAGTACGTACAATCTACCATCTCCATGAACTGTATAATTCATTTTTCTATCTCTAAATTGGATGTAAAACTATAAATATATATATAAAAAATATATATGATATTTATGTCATTATTTACAATATTTATATGATATAACATTGTTCAATGTACAAGGATTAGAACATCAAAACTTAAACTTGAATGAAACATGAAACAATTAATACATGAAAATGATGATTATAGTAAAGAATTATTAATAAAAATATATTGACCTGTTATAAGTGGAAAATATATGATATTTTATGTTTTTAAATTATTCTTTTATATATTTAGAACAAAATTAAATTTATTTTACATGCTTTTAGTGTTCATTTGATGGAATTGAAATTTATGTAACAGATTTATTTTTTAATATCTTAAATTACTTGTATTACATAGGATTATGATTGTGATGATATAATTTTATGATCTAAATATCAATATAACAAATGAATTTTGTTAACATATATTTAATTTTTACGATTAAATGTTTTAGTTTTATTTTTTTCCCATTATGTACATAGTGGACTGAAAGAGAATTTTTAATGAAAACCAAATTTCCATTCTCTAATTAGTGGAAAATTTGTTTCTGTCCATTAAAATGTTTTTTTAAATGTTTTAATGAATATTTTAATCATCCTTGAAAAATTATTAATGTATGTTTTACCTGTGAATATATTTATATAATAATTCAATGGATTATTATTTTCATTTTTAGAATGAGGTACTTTGGAATATTTAATATATTTTTGAATGATTCATTGTTTTACCATACTCAAAATGAAGAGAATTTCTCTAAATCACAGCAACTCAATATTTTTAAAAAAAGTATATTTGTTTATTTGGTTATTTCAAAATAAGATTATTTCCTTAATATTTCATAAATATTTTATTATAAATATTTTTTTCAAAATGATAAATGGTTTTTCTAAATAAAATATTCATATATATTTTAATGGAATTTTCATTTATTATAACATCCTTTAATTTTAATTATAATTTACTATGGTTATTATCTAATTATACAATCCATATTTTTTATATATATTGTTTAATATTTGAATTCTGATATATTTATGAATCCCATTTAATTTTTATGGGAAATTCTATTTTTAAAATGATGAAATATTTATGATTTTTTTTACTTTCAATGGGATATGATATATATGGAGAATGTTTTATAATTTTTTAGATCACATATCTATGATTTTATTTTGAGATGATTTGAAAATGAATTATATTTCCCTTTAATACATCAGGTAAAGATGGATATCACATGATATAATAAAGACAGAAATATGGAGTGAACACCATTCGGTAAGTGTCTTTATCCACTAAGATTTTCATGGTAGTAAACCCTTCCTAGGGGTATGATGGAATTGGAAGTGAACCCAATCCACTATTACAACATCGTTAGTGATACTAAATTAATTAATTATGTTCATTAAATATGATAATGTTAATCTATTCTGTAATTTTTCAACATTAAGCTCTCAGGAATCATGTTCACTGATTCAATTATGATTTATGTTATATGAAATTCCAAGATATATTCAATGACTCATGATTACATATTGTGATATTTTGGGTATTATTTTAAATTTGGAATCGCGTGTTCTGAATCACTAATAATCATGTTATTATTATGTAATAATGGATTTCTCCCTTGTTTACCATTATAGTGTATAAGAACTCACATGTTATTATGGTTCCTTTCCCTAGGTAGTGAAGAAAAGATTCAAATGTGATAGTTATATGAAGGTTTATAGTAATGAATATATTAATTAAAGATTATGTAGATATATTATATAATATTGGTTCAAGTGTCCATATTTACAAATTCAATAAACCTAGAGAGTTTTTGTGTGGATCTTAATTTAATATATTGACTATTAATATAAAATGATATCTTATTTATACATAAAAGTTTTGGTTGATTTATTTGGTTTTAGAGATCGGTTATTTCAATATTTTAAGATTCATAATTAAAAAAATTAGTGAAATCAATGGGGAAAATACTATGTGTATGATAACATAAAAATGAAATTTTAATATAGATATTTTGTGGCTTCCTTAGAAATGAATATTTTTGTGAAATATAAATGATTAAAATGATTTGGAATTGATTATTATAGAGTTAATATCCCCCAAAAAGTAGGTTGATTATATCTTAACCATGTTTTTGGGATAAAGTGTGTGTTCACTTATAATACACCCTATTTAGAAATACCAAGCTATATTCGAGGGATAATTAAAATTTTATTTATTATCCATTGTGAAGGATTTAACTAGTTAATAACCATGATAATGGATTAAACAACATCATCATAAATAAAAAATTAAGTGTCGCGATTTAGAAAACCTATGAATTATTTTTTTCACTATTAATATTCTTTGATAGACTATAATTTTTTTGTTTTTTAATCAATGGATGTAGGATAATTCATGTTAATGTAGAATGTGAAATACAATGGAATTATTTTCATCATTGGAAACCAAATGAAATTCAATATGGGAAGAATGAAATATGATTATTCATAATTTTATATCTATTTATATAATCATAATTGTTAACATGGGTGAATTTACTAACATAGTTAATAATTAAAATTTGTAATTTTAGAAATAAAATTGACGGTATAAGATTAAACATCTTTATTTTGACTATATGTGAATATATTATAAGGTGAATATTATAATGGAATGAAGGATGATTTTTTTTGTATAGATTAAAATGGGACGGGAATTAAATTTCTAATGGAAAATGATTTTTTCTGTGGAGGGAGATGAAATTCATCCAATATTACCATTTATAGTTTAATGAATTCTATATGGGTAATATGGGAAGCATCCACTCCAATTACCAAAAATAATTATTAACTCTTATACCATGGAAGGTCCAATGTTGTTCCAATCATTGAACTGAACATAATGATGTGTTTATATACTGTAAATATATAATTATATTGTAAAACCTTATGTCAATGATATTACTGATATTAGAATCATGAATCATTAATGAATTGTTCCAAAATAGGATTTCTCTATGAATTTTAAAACATAATTTTAATAGTGATGATACCCAAGAAAAGAGACTTAGTGGTAAGGTGATAATGTTTATTTGGGATAAACTTATTATTTATATTTTTGGCCTAAATGGTATAGTATTAGTGACCATGTAATTGTTAATTGATTTGATAATGAAGTTATTTAGTTTATTTTTTATTAATATTGTAAAATATTTTGATTTATAATAATATTCAATAGTATATGACTTTATTTGATGTATAAGGACTATTTTAATTATAGGAATCTTATATTTTATCACATTTTGATAAATTAAGTGTTATGAGTACCATAATGGGTTTATATATCTAAGGATGATCGTTAGATAAAGGGATTTAGAACCCATTTTTAAGGTTTTAATTGGTTTCAAATATATGTTGTTAATGATATTTTTTGATGCATTTTATTTTGTTGATGTATTTGTAACCATGAGGTTTAATGTGAAGGATTATTATTGAATAATGCACTTATATTTTTTGGGAAGTAAGATGAATGTTATGAGACAACATTTGAGGGTAATGAATTTTTTAATGTTTAATTCATTAAGGATATTTTTGATAATTTTCATCATATTTTTGGGAACATTATGGAATTATAGTATTATAATACTGGTAAAGTGAGAACATTTTTTTCATGGGATCACCCATCACTTCTAGAAAGTTAATGCAGATTTCATCCACAACCAAAGGGTAACCATATTGGAACACCAACCACTGGCCTTTGCAATTTCCTGGTTAGTATGACATTTATTTTTTTAAAAACCACTTTGATATATAATGGATATGATTAATTCTGTAATTTAAATTCTATAAATGTTTTGAAATGTGATTAATTGACTACATTAGTATTTTTATTTTTGGAATATGATATCTATAATTAAGAAGAACATTATAGGATTAGTCTAGAAATATTATCATTCGAATTTATTTTATAAATAATGGTTGAATTATCTTTTAGAAAAATATATTTTTTTAATTTGGAGTTACGATGATTCGAATTATTTAAGGAAATTATTTCTAAATAATGGAGATTATATATTTATGGAACACACATTTTTTGAATGAGATTTTATGAGTGATTGATGTTATGTAAAGATAAATGTTAGATTTAGATTTAGAGAATATGTGATCATAAAATTCAAATAATTTATTTTCAATCGTATTTTAGATGTTTAAGACGAATTTTATGGTTATTTATTTATAAAATTGTAAATTATTAACTTTGGGTGTTATTTTTTAGATTTGTAGAATTATATTACATTTCATTATATATAGATTTAATCATTTTGGGAATTATCGTGTGTTATCAATTTTAATATTAGATAATATGTAAAGGTAAGAGGAATATATTGTTATCCATTAGTGGATTTTTTTTCATAAATTAAAAATATGTTTTTTATCATTATATATTAGAAATTAGTCTTTAATACTCATCATTTGGTGAAAATTATTATAATATCGGTGAAATTGATTGAAATTTAAAATTATACTATCTAATTAATTATATTTCCTTTTATATTTTGTCTAGATAGTAAATTAATTTATGAACCCTTGTAAAATGATCTCTGAAATTAATATGTTATTATATTATATTAATTTCATATGAATCAATGGTATTATTCACTCTTCATTGAATTATGGTATTGTGGTCATAAAAATTCTCTTGATTATTCACATTTGTTTTATTAATATTCATTGTCACACTACAAAATAATTTGGATATTAAATACTTAATTCATGTCAATATTTTCTCTTCCAAATAATGTTCACCTATTTATAATGATAGTGATATTTATTTAGAGATAAAATTTATATTTCCATTTATAATTTTTTGAAGAGGTTGATTTATCATCCTTTTTGAGATATGGGTTTTGAACATTGCAATTTTCCAAAATCAGATCCTTCATTATAAAAAAGAAATTAAACTCCCAAGGACTCAATTTCTTTTAGGTGAGGTGATAGAATTAAAAACTCCAAAACATTAATATAAAATTATCTTCGATAATATAAACAAAAAAAAATGATGTGATTAAATGAACACTGAAATATTACAATTTTATTGTAATTGTAACATAGCAATTGAGTTGTCATGTATTAATATATATAACTAAATGATGATATATATATATATATATCTGTGTGTGTGTGTGTGTAGTGTTCATAATCTATAAAATATTGACTAATTCATAGGAAATAAGAAATGATTTTTTTGTGATTTCATTTTATTCCTCAAAATAACTTTTCTTCAATAAATGATTTTTTGTTCTTTTTGTGACATAATATTATAGTTAAATTATATAGAAATTTTTAAATTTTATATGATAAAAATAATAAAAAAATTTATATCTGAATATAATAATTATTAGTGTGTTGAATTATGGTATTTAGATGAAAATATTAATTTTTCAATGAATAGTTAATATATAGTTTTTGTGAAATGGGATATTTTTTATGATATAAGAAAGACATAAATGCGATATAAAAATTTATGTGGCATATTAAATCACTATCCTTTTCCATTTTAATTTTATATGATATATAATATCTACCACATTCCATTTATTTGTAAATTTACATTTTATTGTAAATATCAGGAGTCGTAAAGAGAAAAAATCATTGATATTACAATAGTTTCCAATATGTAAGATGGGGAGAGGGGGTTAAAATTACGAGATAAGGGTTATAAAATCACATAAACTTGTCAAATTGTTATTTTAGGTGACATTTTAAATTCATAATCATACTATTTTTTAAATATATCTATTTGGTTCTATTTGAACATAAAAATTATTATTTATAAATCTAATACATTATGTATTCCAAAGTGTTCCCCTCCGATCACTTATAAATGTTCCAATCTTATCCTTTATTTATCACTCATTTTGATCCATCTATCTTGATAAAAAATTTCACATTTAATTTCTTATAATCCACTTTCACTCTATAGAGGTTATGGTCTTCTTAAATAACCATTCACAGGGTCATTAAGAGTGAATCAAACAGTGTCTTACCGAAGAATATGTAATTGTCTTACCCAAAATCTTTCAATTTATTTTTATTCTAATTCTTATAAAGTAGTGGTAAAAATTATAAAATATTTAATTTATTATCTTAAATATAATTAATTATTATCATTATGATGGAACATCAATAATAAATCTTCTTACTGTCCATTTGAATATGATAATTTCACTCGTCTGTACTTGTGGAATTCCACCTCCATGAAGATATATGATTAATTTTTCATTTTCACATTATTGGGATGGTAATATATGTTAATTTAATTAATATATAATATCTATTTATGATATAATAATTATCCTTTAATGGTGAATTAATATTTAAATTCATTTATTCCATTATTATAAAAATTGAAACATTATTCATGCCTACCTAAAACCTACCATCCCTATGAATGAATCAATTTTTTTATATCAATACCCATTATGGATAAATATAATTATAATTAAAACTGATAAAAAGACTTCTTTAGAAAAAAACATTAACACATAGAAATGATGATTTTTATAAAGAATTGTCAATAAATGGGTTTATAAATGCTATATGTCATTCATATATGATATTATAATTATTTATATGATTAAAATATATAATTTTGATAAATAGAAATTTATAATATACGTGGTTAGAGTTTCTTTATTGTAACTGAGATTTCGTTATGGGATTTCTTTTAGAATTACATTGTTTATTGGGATTATTTATGATTTAGATTCTAAATATAGAAATGTATGCAATATATCTTTTTAATACCATGAAAACTCATACCTTATTTATAATTATTTATATTAGATTTTTTTCATTTCGTTTTCCTCTATTTACAAACACATGACAGTAAAAGATTATTTTTATGTAACACTTAATTCATTTCCACTTTTATCCAACAATCCATTTTCACCCTTGTTCATTTTTAATTAGAAATATTTTCAAGAATGTTTTGTTATACCCTTATGAGTGTTGAAACTAATTATTACACTTGTTTTTCATTTAATTTTGTTTCAATATAATATTTTTTTAATTTTGTTAATGAGGTACTTTTAGATTTTTTTAGAAATATGAACAAAATATTTATTTTAATGTATATACCATGAACACAGTTTTATGAAATCTTGTCCTCTAAATGTTTTGAATATATATATGAATTATTCCATCGACAATTCAAATAAAAAATATTTTATTATGCATTTAAATATATTTGGAATTTTAATATCTTATTTTAAAATGACAAGGGTATTTTCCTCAAGAAATACACTAATGATAATAGAAAAGAATTTTCATTTATAATAACATCATTTTATATAAATTTTTATTTAATATGATTATTATTCAATTATATCATCCATATTAATTATCTAGTTGGTTTATGATTACTATGATGATATATTTTAAATCTTGTTTAATTTCATAGGGTTATGAAATGATTATGTGATGAAATGTTTATGAAACTCATTTCGATTCCATGGTTTATGTTATATACTGAAAATTTTATGATCATGTGGTACAATCAAATATTATTTTCATTATTTTATAGGTTATCACAGAATTATACATAACTTTATTGTGTTGGATAAAGATGGATATCTCAGGAGATTTGGACGACAAGAATCGAGAGTAAACAGACATCAATAAAGGACTTGGTACACTATAAAATTCATGGGATTGAAACTTGATTAAGGATAAGATATAATGAAGGGTAAACAAAATCCAATATGGTTTTTGTTTCAATGAGACTATATTATAGAATTAATTTAATTAGAATATGTAAATTCCAAAAAACAAATTTCCCTTCCGAGTGCTATGATACCATGGCGTATGATTTTTGATTCCATTAAAATTATTTCATTATTAATATCCAAGGTATTTATAATGAATCATTATTATGGTCTATAATATGAAAAGTATGGTTTATAAATGTAAGGATCATGCTACTGTACCCTTATGTTGTTGTTATGATTTAGTGATCATTTATATCTCCCTTATTTAACATTACTAAGAATTTTAGTTCTCTATTTCATATATTTCCTTCCCCCATGTTCTGAAGAAATGTTTGGATTAATAAATTTCACAAAAGGGTTTTAGTTATAAAGAATAATTTGAGAAATGATGTAGATATATAAATAAAATAATGTGTCATACTTTTAAAATACCATAATACTACACAATTCATGAGTGGATTATAGTGTTATATATTGGGTATTCATCTAAAATGATTTAATATTTAAGTGTGAAAGGTCTGTGTCAATATAATTCATATATAATCAACTTTATGACCAATAACAAGGGGTCCCCCAACTGACTAACTAGCCACCTAAGGATTTCATCCTTATCACCATCTGCCCATAGATACTCCCAATGGATGGCACACAATAGTGGTCTTCCAGATAAGTATTCACACTATAGATTTCTTTAACCCTAGTATTGACACATTAGTGTCAGTACACATAGGAACTCTTCAATAATGTCCATATTCCATGGAATCCCACTATAACTCTCATAAACTAAGGTATTCCCAATATAATATTTATTCATTGATGAAATCCCAGCTTAGAGACCTTTTACTAAGGGCTTATTGCCTTAGAGACTCATAAATTATAGTTCTTTCTTCCATAAAAATGGCATGCTCATTTAGCCAAATCCCATAATTGGGAATTTTATCATTGGGGCCTCCTACATATCTAGCATAACAACATGGTAGGGGTTTGGGGAAACCACTATTACACTTTGTAATCATCCATTTCCATGTTAAATTATTTCCCCCAAATTAAATTTCCAATATATGGGGTCCATTGGTCGTTGGAGGTTTGGTATCTTCTTGGTAATTAGGACCTGAATCTCAGAGAATGGGATCAGAACCACCAATTTCATACAACAATTAATACCTCACACATGATTCCTAAAATATGAAGTGAATATGATATAATTTGTGGATTAATGTTTCTAATTAAGAGATATTTAATCCCTAATTTATTGTCTAAAAAAGGTAGGATGGTAAGAATGGGAATCCATGTTGGTGTAATTCCCTTGTCTTCCATTCTTGGATAACACCTCATATCCTCTAACTTATCCATTAGTAGATGAAGACTTGGATCATAATGAGAATCCATCTTAGATGAAAACCCATAATCATTCTTGAATAGTTTTATACCCTCCTCTCATATATATCCTCTCCCAAATCCATCAATTTTTGATGAAGGATGTCTAGTATTTGTCTTTCAATTCATGTGTAATTCTGATTTTAAATTAATTATACATTTGGATATATATTTTAGTATTTCATGTTTCTCACACCATGTATGAATCATGTGTGATTAAGGAATCATGTTGACCATATCAATACAATAATCATAATTCAATCCCTATGTCTCCCATATAGGTTCAATCCAAAATATATAATACTATGTGGTCATTGATTCTCATCCTAATGGGGTATGTATGATGCCTCCATGAAGTTAAAAACTAATATATCTAACACATCACCATCATTATTGGTAGATATTCCCTAGAATACCATGGATTCACTAAGAAGGATGTATTACATCATGGTATTTTCAATAACAAAGGATCCCCAATTTGTATGCACTACACCAATATTTTCTAGAATAGTTTCATCAAGAAGTCCATGATACATATTATTGAACATCATAGTGTTATCATGTTGATAGGAAATTAAATGAAATTACCTGCCTCATTTAGTGGAATTGAACTATACGGGATCTAGTTAGTTTTATGGTGATACAAAAAAACATAATAAGGGGATCATTGACAACATCAAATAAATAATCATCTCCCTAGAGGATAATAATTTATGAATAACCCAATTATGTGGAATTAAAAAAATATTTATATTAAATCATGAATAATAAAATAGTAACGAAACATATTAGAGTACCTCAGATACCTAAATATTGTTCACATTGATACATTATTAGATCTTATTTCTAATATATATATGGTAACTATTCCCACACTGGTACTTTGAAAGGATTTGTGACTGTGTATTAAATCAATAAGAGAGTTATTGTGTAGGATATAATTCCAAAAATAATGTGAGGTTTGAAAAAATTCCCCTCATATTGAATAATTAGAGTTTATAATATTTTTTAGAAAATTATCTAGTTAAAACCTACCATTTTAATGTTGGTCTTTTGACATTCATAGATGTTGGAACCATTGGGTGTTTACATCTCCATGAGAAAATCCAGCTGGATACTATTTGAACTATACAAGTAATTTTCTAATGTGAATAACCGAAAAAAACTCTCTAGTTTGGGTAAATGGTGAAGTAGATGTGAATATTTCATTTACCAAAATATTTGTGTCACATACATGTTAGGCCATTTTGTCTCACATAATTTTCATAAATGAATATGAGACCAATGTGGATCCATTACAAACACCAGTCATCAATGTGTCTGTTTTTTTTATGATATATTAAAAATAATTATCTCTGATTCTAATTTAACTTGGGAACATCCACCACAAAATCCTTAAATCAAAATAGTGTCCTACCAATCATTACATGCTTTTGTGTATACCATCATATGATATGTGTCGTTATCAATCCACCAGTCACCATCCCTCACCCTCGCATTCAATTAAATTTGAATAATAAAGTAATTAGTGAGTAACACTTTTATGGTACAACATCAACATGATAGGTTGTATGTGAATCCCTTTATTACATGAACCCCAACAAATATTCTTCTAAATAATGACTGGTAGTGAAGCAGCAACTCGCACTTCTTTAAATTTCAAACTAATTTGGGAGCCACTTCCAAGAATGTAGTTGTTAGTATCTCCCATATATGCGAGAGGTGGATGAAGAGGTTTGAAATGACCTCAAATAAATATTAGAGTCACGCCAATGGGAACCTTCTAGTAATCATCACTGTCAATGTCATACAACATCATGCCCACACCCCACATAGGATGCCACCACATGGGTCATAACCTATGATACTATGACTAGAGAACCCAATATACAACATCAATAGAGGTATATCATAAAAAACAATAAATTTGTATACATACAAACTATTATGATTAAAACCTACCAATATACTTTGGATGCAACCTGGTAGGCGGAACACATCCCTACCCACACAACGAAATCATTCAGTTATAATTTCTAAATCATGTATATGTTGTTTGACATATGGAAACAACAAAAAAAAGGGAAATCATGTATATCACTATGAACATGAAGAACATATATATATTCCATTTGGAATGAGATGATATGATTACTCACAAATTTTTTCAGCAATATAATGATGGTCATATATTCCCAATCCTTATATAGAATCCCATCAGTATGACCAAGAAGAAATATAGGGGAATACATATATCCCTTCAAAAATTATATTGAGATATTTCCATATATTAGACACATTAGTAGTCAGTGGGATACGTCATATTCCTCCCCCCACCACCAAATTATCTCATCAACATAGATCAAGGGATACATGGAGTAGGAACACAAACCCTCTCATATCAAGAAGGTCCTTAAGCAAAATCCCATGATAAATAGAAAAAAGTATTCGTAACACATTCCCATTCCTACTATAGATTGAAATCCTATTCCAATATCCACATTAAGTAGTTAATATGATCATAGAAATATGAAAAAAAAACATCACATTCTACAAATGATACAAGAGTCACCCATGTTAGAAAAAACATATGAAATTTTTATTCACAATATGTGACTACAACAATCTATCAAAAAATATCTAGTAAAAATATTCATTATGGGTGATCTAAAGGAAAAAATCACTACCATGTCCTAGATAATTTTAGTAATGTTTTTATTTAGGCCCTTTAACATTTATAAGTTGTAAAAAATAATCAAGCTAACTCATTTCAAGATCAAGGAAGGAGTGGTTGAATTTTTACTAGTCATCCCCATAATGTTACTTCCAATATCCCAAGAGGTTCTTGAAAAATAATTTTCTTAGAAGGTGTCTATCATGTAAATACCTAGAAATGACATGTCAAAGATTCTCATTATGTGTACCATGAAATATATCCCAATAATTATAATAATAAACAACAATATATTTCTACACTTATGACTATCGAACCTAAATTTATTCCTTAGGGTGTTTTGGCCAATCCTCCTCCCTATGAATGTTCTTTGAGAAATGATTTTACTTCTCCCAATGATGGTTTTTTTCTAATGTTCCTCCAATAAATAAATTTTTTGACATTATGTTCATATCCTTATATAATTTACAATGGGAAATCGCTAAATAAGAGAGGAGCTAGAAAAAATAAATCTAGAAAACTTTTATGATATCTCAATCAAAACAAACATTTTTTCCCATATGGAATATATGAAAAAGAAAAACAACATTCATCAAACCAAAGTTAGATCACTCAGATTCCATTATAAAAGAGAGTAAGACATCCAAACATTCTATCTACCAAATTGAAGATAAAATATTAGCAGTTTTGTGAGTCTATGTATGGGAATATTTCATAGATTTTAAAGACAATGCATGGATTATGATAAAATAGTGAGCCAAATAAAACATACTAGACATGTTTTAGTCCCTAAATAGTGCTCATGATAATGTTAAAAAGACTCAAAAATTGAGTGAATTAATTATATTTTCCTATATATTTTTATAACTCCTCATCACGTGAATGATAAAAATACATTATTCAAAAGGATATGTAAATCACGTCATGGTGAAAAAATAATTTCACTAAAAAATTGTTTTGGTGGACCTTTATGTTGAATGAATTATATAATTTTAAAATATGATTGAAAATTATTAATATAAAAGACTTGAATGTTTGAAATTATACAAAAGTTAATAATTGAACCCCCCCGCAATTTGGTGAAAATATTAGACAATATATTTAATAAAAATCATTTAATTTCACTTCACTACTCAATAAGAAAATCCCACATAAGATGAAATTATGAAATTTCATTACATTAAGATGATTTTATGAATTATTTAATCCGCATAGAATATGGGACACTTTGTTGGAATCATCCATGTTTAAATCTTATAAACAACATCATAATGAGATAAAACCATTAAAAATATCTCATATCAAGCATCTAAGAAAAATGGAGTGGACGTTTCAATTTGGGAGAGACAAACCTCAAGTAAAAATCTTATTCTTGTAGTATGATGCCGATGATTTAAAAAAAATATCGCACACATATCATTTTTTTCCAATATATAAATGATCAATACTGTACCCATGATATCAAGAAAAATCAATCCAGGATTTAACCCAACTCAATGAATTGGGTGAATTTTAACCACAACTACAGGCATTATGGTTAAAAAATGTCTTTAATGTCGCATAAATGCATCAAGGCTAGCCCCAACACACAAATATGGGGGATTTTTTACCTCACCCATATCTCCCATGAATATATGACTTTTAAAGCATATCAGGATCACAAAAAATGAGTCGTCATTTGTTTTATCATATTGTATTTCATATTTAGTCTATATAACATGTATAATGTGGTTTTTTGGACACTCCATTCAGATTAACATACATAAAATATCCTTGGTAAAATCACAAAAATATAATATTAATATTTATTAATTTCTGAAAACAAACGAACCTATCATGATGGAAACCACTCCCAAAGATCACTACATTTTTCTCAATTGATCCCCCATGTGAGACTAATATAATAATCATTATAGTGGTGATATGATGTTATTATTGTACAATAAAAAGATAAATGTCATTTGAACTGTCCCTATAGATGGCCCAGAACATAAATACCATGTAGAAAAAAAAGGTGAGTATATTTCTGTTCAAAACAAAGCCCACAAATAAATCGCTATGTACGGTGTGCGTACATAAAAATATAATTATGGTTAAAACATTTTGTGTTCGGTCAAATACTCTACTTCCACATCTTTGGGGAGATTTTAAAATATTAATGGGAAAATTGGTGGCAACATCCCACCCATAAGTTAATGATGTAAACCCTCCTATAATTGAGGAATTATTTTCTCAGCACGAGGTATAAATGATACATTTCAAGAGATTTATTACATAGTTTCCCATGTAATATTTCATAGATTGGTATGTTCTTCCTGTAGATCCTAAATTTACTATTTCAAGAAATCTCCCTCAACATGAGAATCAGGTCATGCCAACAACAGTGTAGAAAGAACAAATTCTCAATACTTGATCTAGATGAAAATTTATTTGGACCCAATGGCCAAATGAATTCAAGAGTTTCCTATAATGGGATAAAAATTGGATATATGTTTGATGAAATACCACAGAGAAGCATGTGTTGTCTTCTATCTGTAAATATAGGATTTTCCACCAGTTCATTGAAGTGACCCAAGCAAACCATTAGCCAATAATAAATTAATCCCACGATTTTAAAAATACATTCCATAATATTATCCAAACTCAAATACTAAAAGGTTTAGTATAAATGATATTAACTACATAAATATTTCATTTAACTATAATTGTGATCATATCTCAATATTAGTGATCCTCTAGAACATTTCAAAAATTGTTTCATGATTCAATAATCATAAATTATCATTGATAAGAAATACAGGAATGTGGTGAGCTCATAAGATCAGTAAGTCATAATATAAAAAATTCCCTAGTGGATAGATCATAATCATTGGGAAAATCATAAATCATGAAAAATATATTCTACAAATGAGAATAAATCATTATTTTGTAACCATAAGCATTATATCTAAAAAAATATCACTTTGACTGAGGGATGATAAACTAAATCATGAATCATATAAAAAGATCAATGAACATATGTTTAATTGTGGAATAAAAATAAACATAGGATTTCAAAACATTGTGAACAGAGTAAATGAAAAACTCGTGTTTAGATAACATTGTAATGACCATACTGATAACTTTAATACTCTTTGATATTTTATACATTCTTCAATTATTTAGTGATTTGTTATATTGTCTTTATTAATTGACGATTTAAATAATGAACATAAAATTATAAAGTATAATGATCCTTATGATATGTTAATGAGGATCACCTTAATTGTGGATTAATAAATCCCCATTGAATGCTGAAATTATCCCACATGCATATAAAATTCTTTTTAATGAATATAAGTAAATAATTAATGATATGACCTTAAAGCATCCCCCTTGGTATCAACCAGGGATAAGACACAAGTGGGATTTATATCCATTTATTAAAATTATTTGGATTGTACCACCTTGAATCAAGATCCTAAGTGAAGAATTTAGTCCCATTTTCTTATATGAATTTAACTTCCTTTTCACTTTTATAAATTATATGTGATTTATATATTTAGTAATAATCAAATTGTTTCATCCATTTCAAAAATATAAAAATGGATGCCTCAGAAATACTGCAATGCTGCAGATTTTTCTTTTTTTAATTTTACTTCATATGAATAGGTTATCTCTCAGATACTTTTCCTTTATAAAGTACTATAGTAAACATCTATTTAATTAATCAGGGACTAAATAGGATTTCATGGATATTTTCACTAAAATTCCAAGATGGTCCATTGTTCATCATCATGCATGATTATTTTATAAAACACCTTTTACTCTTTATGAAATATCCTTTTTGAATGATGTGTTTCTATTCAGTGAAATGATAGCACATAATATTTTCCATCTACTCCAACTCCACTCAATCCATCACAAAATTAAATGAGTAATGACATAGTTTTATTAAATGTTTATACTAATTAAAACAACTTTATGAATAATTTTTTTTATAATTCCTAATCCAGAACCATTTAAATGTACTAAAGATTAGGGATATATCATTGCTTTTGAAAGTTGGTTTCTATATAATTTTTATTATATTACACATAATTAAATATTAATAAACCGTGTAATTAATTGTATTGTTATACTCTCATTAGTTTGGAATCATGTTAATGCAAGGAAAATCACATGAAACACCTTATCCTGATATAACCCCTGCTCTCAAATACTTGGATAGCCTTGTGAAACATTTTTCTCCATTTTAATAAAGTTTATTATTTATATAATATCATTCATCATTATCTCTTTTGTAAAATAATTAGAATATTCATTCAAATTATATATTATATTCACTAGAAACATGGGCTGAAATAATTCATGTATCATATAAATATTTATATCTATATATCATGATTATAAAAATCACATCAAATATTTCTACATTGTGTTTCGTCATCCACATCACTTCAATAATATATTTCACAATAGATTATATAGAAATAAGTTATATGGTTCACATTAAACATGGTCCATGTAGATGAAAATAGTACCCAAAAATACATTACAGATGTATTTTGGTACGTCCATTAAGTAGCTACGTGGATTACATTGAAATTTATTTATATCCTGAAAATGGATACATGGAAATTGACTATGTCAATTAAATAGCTATGATAATTGTCTACATGGATGAATGGGATACATAAATATGCTACATCAATGATTTGACTATGTAAACCAGTTACATGAGTGAATAAGGTATTTGAACCAATTCATATATATAGAAAATTTGTATATTAAGATATTGAAAAAAGATAAAATCACTAATATAATTTATAATATATTAATCTAAATTCCATCTTTTTTTACCAATTTCTTTCATTAAATAACTAATATATTTTGAAATAAATGTTTACTTAATATTCAAGAAATTATTAGTGAATCATTCTACTTTATCCACCAACACATGTCATTGATTATTTGAAGATCAAATCATCAATAAATATACTTGTTTTGTGCTTCATTTAATCTAAAATTAATTTCATCTAGATATCTGTTGATGTAAGTACAAAAATCATTTTTCTTACAAAAACACCAAGATCATCTATAAATATTTATTGGTACTTGTTAAAACACATTGTTTTTTTAACTTTAAAAATGTAAAGGCATTTTTTAGGAATTGTATATTTTTTACAATAAAAACATCCATGATTATTTAATCATCCTCTGGGATTTGAAATGAATTTTTAAAAATATTTTTTGGGGACATCATTTTAATCATCAACAGACAAGCCTATAACACCAATTAATTTCAATTTTATTCTTAATGTTCAATTCTTGTTGACATCAACTGTTTCATCACACATTAACATATAAAAAACATTTAAAACCAAATAGTAATATACTATCATCAAATCCCCTTTTTTCAATACCAATTTAAAAAAGGTATTTTATTAAGTTTAAAATAATTATTCTATATTTTTCGACCCAGTTTTGCATTATTGATAAGAAATTAAAAGAATATATGATTGGGTGATATAAATTTATTCTTATGAAATTTTCAATAAATTATCCATATTTAGCTCTACATGGGGTATCCTGGTGATGAAAAAAAAGAAGTTATAATTTTTACATTAATGATTTCTATTATAAATTTTAAATTTTATACTAACTGAAGTATAAAAACAAATATCTTTCCTTTGAGATGGATTAAACTCTTCAAGGATGATAGTAATTGGTTCATAGCAATTGATTCAGCAAATTTATAAATTTTCTATTAATCGTTGTAAATATATAATCTCATGATTGATTGAAATAAAAATTTTGTCATTCAGGTCAATAAAAAAAATAAAAAACAACCATTTATAATTGGAAGTTAATGGTAATGAAATTAGTCCTACAACATTTTAAATTTATTTTAAATTGTTCATTTTTTATTTATGTTATCCACTTTAATATATAATCATCATTCAATTTTTTTGAACATGGATAAGATAATAAGCTTAAACACATTATCATGGAAATTATTGATCATGTTCCTTCAATAGATATAATCATTTTTTAAATATATTTATTTGATAAGTTCATTAGATATTTACCCAAATTAAATGATATCGCTTTTTATTAGTGAATATGGATCATGTCATCATCTATGGGTTATAAATTCTAATTTGTGTGAATACCATTTTTTGTGATCTCATATATGATGGAAAATTCTCAATTTTGCGATCAACAATTGTAAATTGAACATATTTATCGTAGTTGAGAATTGGTAATTTACAAAAAATATTCGTCAAGATAATTAAATAATGTTTAATACAGAATAGAATTATTTTACACTTGGACTGAATATTCCATATTTCAGATGTTGTATTATGATGTCATCAACTCAGTTCACCTCTAGGAAATCGTGAAAAATTAATGTTTACTTTTGTGGATTTCATTGTAGTATTGGGAATATTGTATTATTATATTCATTTTGGGACAAAATTTTCTATGTTTTTTTTTTCACATTGTCCCTCATGGAATATTCTTCATTTTGATCATGTAGATTCTTATTTAGAATCTCTTCTTAAGATACTTTTATGTAAAAAAATTATAAAAAATGTTGCAAACAACCTTTTGGATTGTTTTATTCTTCAATTGATTATTATATTTGGTGTTTCCCCATTTTCATTACTCTTTAGTTTATAATTAGGAACACATTTCTTATGATTTTTTACGAACGATGACTTACCATTATTCTTTGGTGACCTTTAGGGAATAGTTTAATTCTGAATCATTGGAATGGTTGACTTATATCTATTATCCATAACATATGGTTTCATTTTCAGAATTATTTCAATTTAATGATTGATTAATTTATACATTAAATGTTTTCACTATAACGAATAATATTGAAAAATTTAAAAATGCAACTATGTTTTCTTTATCTATCTTTGAATCATAGATTTTTTAATATCACTAGTTTTTTTTTCTTCACATTAGATTGATCCCTCTTTTTATAAGAATTGTTTTGTAATTTAATTATTGACATAATATACCAATAAAAAGTTTCCATGTTCCAAATGATATAGTAGTACCAGAAATACCTCATAAGTCATGATCATATGATTTATGAACAGATATTTTCAAAATTACTTGTGTGATGATTATATTCATTATTATTCAATGAGTGTGTCTATTTAAGGGGAAAATCCTTAAACACATAACCTTATCCACCTAGGTTTTAATGATGGGTTTATCAATAGTTTTTATTGTCCATATTAATACTCTATTTTATTTAAAATATTAAAATATCAAAGAAACATAAGTAGAAAATTAATTTGGTTCTATGGGAGGATGTCACCTTCTTCTTAAATACAACATGATATTGAACATTGAAATATTTAAACATGATCATTCTAATATATGAAGGAAATTTAGGATATTAATTCTATT
Organism: Viscum album; assembly: GCA_963277665.1. Classification (NCBI taxonomy): domain Eukaryota; kingdom Viridiplantae; phylum Streptophyta; class Magnoliopsida; order Santalales; family Viscaceae; genus Viscum; species Viscum album. Next base: position 735,564,904 of record OY728146.1, on the reverse strand, counting down.
TAGATAATTTTGTGTCTGTAGTTCCTATATTAAATATTATTCATTCAAATAGTTTTTAAGACCTGGCATGAACATTTTAAATATATTCTAGTTCGACTCCACATTTTAGAATCTTATTTTATAGGAAGGATTTCCCATCCAACATCGATTTAAATAGTTCATCACATTTTTTCTTGATCTTCTCAATTTCATCATATTGAATTATTTTCTTCCCTAAAATCATTGATTCAAGATCCTTGATCTTTATCCTATGTTCTATTGTTGATAAATTATCATATCAATGATATATTTATATTTTCTGTTGATTTTATGGTACTTTTGTTCAAATTTATTTTTGGAATACACTTTCTATGTAAATTTATTTATCCATTATTAATCAAAACTATAAAACCATTATTTATAATTAACATTATCTTCTAATTCAACCCTAGTTTTCATGGATAGAATTTAATTAGATTCATTTATTTCATTAAAATAATTTTCAATGTTTTATATATTTTTTCTAGAATTATTATATATTCTAGTATTCCTTTGAATGAGACACTGATAAACGTAAATATATCTCTAGAAAATATATGTATAATATTAGTCAAATTAAAAAACTATTCATCATTAAATTCTTTTTACATGTGATCACTCTCACTAATAGTTGGATTCACTCGAGGAAAATTTTAATAAGTGATTTTCCCTCTAATTCCTGATGGGGTGTATCAATACACAGACAGATCGTTTCCTATCATTTTGTTGTAGACATTACCACTGTATCTTCACTTTTATGTTATCAATATTAATCGTTAAATTACAATGTAAGGAAACTGATTCCTTGTCATCTTTTAATAATATTGACTCCTTTTTCATCCTTCCCAATTCATTCATATTTCTATCTTTGAAGTTCATAATTGAGAATGTGTTTTATCTGTAATTGATTTAAATCCTCAATGTTTGTATTCCATTTTGAAAAGAAAATATATATATCAAATATTCAATAAACTTGATATATGATAATTCAATCAATGGGGTGTCCTTAATTGAGACAAATTTTTAGGGTATATATTGGATGACCAAACAGATGGAAGAGGATCTTTGGATGATGGATATTTAAAACTTTAAATATTTTATCCACTTTTATCCATTATCCAAAATTATATTAATGGATTTACAAATCATATCCATATATTTTTGGTAATCATGGTCATAAAAAATTTCAATGAACACTATGATTGTTTTGTGGGTATACTCATGTGTCAATGAAAATTTCCAAGAATTGAAATCGTTATTATCCTACACACACATAATTCCTTTTATTATTATGTTGTTGATAAGAAATAGTATGACCCAGATTAAATTTTTATAAAACCAAAAATGTTAAAAATTCATAGTTTGATTTATGTCCCTTTATAAAACATATTTACCTTGATCAATATTGAAGCAGATTTGCATTATTTTTACATTAGTCCATAATTTACTATATGAATTGATATTTTCCTCCAACATAAATCATAAGGGAATCCAAAATTTCACATGAATTAAATGTATAACTCTACTTAAAATAATAAAATTGGATTTATCACATATTTAATTATCTTTTCGGATTCCTCTTATTATTCGTTTCCTATATATAACCATGTTAAACCATATATTCTCCCCATCCATCCCATACAACAATAAACATGTTATTCTATCTTCAAGAAGACAATATTGGTCATTGATATTTTAATAACAATATTTGGATGTTTCACTATTATATTCTCTGAAATTATTTTGTATAAAGAAACTTTTAGTTTTCATGAAATGGGATAAAAATATTATATGAATCTTTTAATTATTAACAAGATATATAGTAATATTTTCAATGATTTAACGTGATTTTTCCCTAAGCAATTTTAAATGAAGAACCACTAACCCTCATCCATGTTTTTTGATTAATATTCACTATATATATCTATTATTAAAGTGCTATATAAATAAACCATTCAAAGGGGATATTATCTTGGATTCATTTCATGGTTTTGAAATTAGATTCACTTATTATTATATTGATAACAAAGGATTCCAATTGTTATGGAATATTTACATTCATAACCATTTTCTCCCACCATGATTTTGGACTCTTAATCATCTTATGATGATCATTTTAATCATATTAACATGAACATACCCATGAACACTAATATTTTAATGTCCCTATAAAAATTCATTTTTTATCAAGATAAAGAATTTTCCTCACATCATCTCTTCTATGAATACCTACCATTAAAACTCATCTGATTATTTATATAAATGATAATTTAAATCCATAAAATACTTTTTCATAAATATTCTATGCACCATATAAATTTTCACATCCACATATCTATCTTCTTAAAATTATTTATTATATTTCCATACGTACATGTAGTTAGTGGTGGTGCACAAATTGGATATGTGGAAATCATTTAAATAGAAATTTTTTATAGGAATCAAAAGAACATTGAGTATATAGAAAAAAGTCTTTGAGGAAATTACCTATTTAGATAATGTTTTATATTTCGGAATTGGATATGTGGTTCATTGTTAACCAGAATATTTCATTGATTCTTTGAATATAGTCTCATCAATAATCACATTCATTGATTAATTTTTTCAAAATATAATATATGAACATTGAACATCAATGGATTGAACTACTTCAATATTTTTAACCAAATTAAAAGTGGAATTTAGAGAAAATTAATTATTTTTACCAAAATTAAATTTAATGTATCATGGTTAAATATAAAGAGATCATTTAATTAAGTTCTTTTATATTACCCAAAAAAATTCATTATTCATTAATCAGCCTTTGATCTTCTCAACAGTAAATTTACAACAAATGTCATTAGAACAACACTACACTATTCAATAGAAAATCATTGGAACACCAATGAAATTTCACAATTTTATTATTCTAAAATTCATATCTATATAAATTAATTCATCAATAACTATAATTTTGATAATAAATAGAACAAAAAAATTATGATCCTTCATAGATTCACTCTTAAAAGTGTGAGAAGATATAAACACCATCACAATTACCCTTTTTGACACTACGTAATTATTAAACCATTTGAAAAACATTTATCTCTAAAATGATATAATACATTACGCACATAATTATTGAGACATATAGGAAATATGTTTATCATGAAATTTACATTTATTTACAATATTAAAAATAATATCACAAAAAAATACATATAAAGAGAATGTGTTTAATGGAATTCTTGAATAAAAATATAATGAAACCATGGAAATAGAATCATTTTTAAAAAGTAAACAAGTAAAAACATGACTAAAATCACCTTTATAATGAAACCATGAATACGATAAATAATCACATAATAAAAGTGTAACAACCATTTATCCACAGAATATAAATCCCATAGAGATAGATCATCACGATGATAACAAAACTGAAATAATCCAATTATATTGTCATAAATATTTCTTACTTATCAATAAAATAGTCATGGTTATTGGTATTTTTCATAATTTATCCATTGTCTATAAAAATATAAGAAGAAAAACATATCGTATAAATGGAATTGGTTATAAAACACTTTTTCCAATAATGTAAAATGTAAACATCATTGAAAATAGAATGTCATGGATCAAATTGAAAATAAGAAATATTATATCATAATGAATTTTTTTGGATATTAAGTCTTTTAAAGATCTCATAATTAATTTATAAATGGAATGATACTAATTTTAAAAACATTATTATAATTATTTTCAAACAAAATATCAATAAAAGACATAATTGTTTACAATATGGTATGTTTACATAATTTAAAACATTTAGTTAAAAAATTAATAATAGAATATTTAAAATGACATAAATTTTATCATATTAAAATAGTAATTTGACAATTAGCTTATATATTTTTAAATAAAGGAAATTCTTTTTGAAAACATTGAAATAAACATTTTGAAAATCCACATCATTATAATTGATATAAATTTTCCTTTTAGAAATAGATAACTAATTAATAAAATAATATATAATAATACATTGTAGGTTTATTGAAATATAGAATAATTTAATATATAATACGAACATAATAATGGAATAAATGATCCATTATTAAAAATTAGAGATATTATTACTAATGTAACACTTTTATTATGGAATAAAATTAATCAATAAATTATATATTTCACAAATAGAAGTGTTTTTCTTTAAAATTTATTTATAAATACATCATAAAATCAATTTAGGTTATAATATTTCAATCATGAAATATTATAGTCAAATAAGAATGATTTTGACATACTAAAGAGATTGGAGTCCTAAAAAACATTAGTACATTTGTAATTTTTGAATTGAAAACCCATGGAATGTAAAACATTTTATAAAATGATTAATATAAATAAATAAAAGATAATGAATTTAAAAAAAGTAAATTTATGGAATATTTAACCTTTTAAATGGATACATTTCATTTATAATAATCATTTCTCATGGGATTCAATTTTGAGACATAGTTCCATTACAATTGGATGGGTGAATTGATAGAATGAACATGTATTAGAGAATGTGAAATAAAAAATTAAATCTCCAGATCAAGGGAGATATATTTTGTATTAATTCATATAGTATATATATATATATAACACATCAATGAGATATATATGTAAAATATGAAATCATTTCACAATGAAAGCGAACATTAGAAAATAATCCCTTATATTGCTTCATTGTATTGTTGATGAAACTAAAACATCATGTTAAAAAAACACAACTAATTTAATATAACATTTCATTAATAAATTAATAAATATTACCCTTTTATAATACATATTATAATTCTTTATCTTCATTTCTATAATTTGTTATATCATGTTATGGCCAACAGGAGTTAATAACTATATATATTTTGTGCCTGTTCATTATTTTTAATATCATTACCCATCATTTTATATCAATATATCAATTGATATTTAATTTAATATTATCTAATTATAAAATATTTTAACATAATGTGTTCATATTTTATCCTATATTCATTATTTTCTGTTTTGTGAAAACCAATTTGAAAACAACTTATTTTTGTGATTTTAATGAATGGAAAATTTTCTTTAATAATAAGTTAAAAATTTAAAATAATATATGAAGAACTATATAATATTAATGATTTAATTAATATATTATAATATGATTATTTCTCATGTTACCAAATTTGCCCATAAATATATTTTAAATCTCTATTCGAATATATTATTAAATCAAACCCAATTTGAAAAAGTATTTATATTTTTGAAATGTATGATTACGAGGGTGTTTCAATTGAAATAATAATTTTATAACCTAATAATAATGATATTATCTTGATATTTTTATTATTTTGATCCATATTTCATGATTTTAAGATAAATTATTAAATCATTGAGGAAAAATGAATATTGTTTCATCTTGTATATGGTTGTTTGCATTTATGATTGATTAACATTCTCATTTCCCATTACATGAGAGTATTGAATGTGGATGATAAATAAAAAAATAAAAAATTATTATATGTGATATATATGTTTTGTTAATCATGAAATTGATTATGATTAACTATAATTAGTTGATATTAAAAACAAAAAATATTACTTTGTGTATATGGTAGTCCGAGAAACACATGAATGATATTATTTTATTATTTCTAAGTGGATAGAAATGGATAAAAAACCAATGTAACAAAAATATAAAATATTAATTATAATAGTGGTAATTAGTTTATCTTTTTATTATAGGTATATGATATTTTTAAGAGAAATATTAATTAGAAAAACATATTAATGAGATAATGCAAACTTTTCAAAGTTGATTTTTCCCTTGGAAGTCCTAAAGAAATTGAATGGAATATGATGAATTTGTGGGTCAAGTTGATTATTTTTTTTGGGATATAGTAATACATAAAGTAATATTTTAGAGTATCATGGTGTAATTATAAGTTTGTAATATTTTTGGAAGGGTGTATGTTATCCCCATTTATATGAGATAGAAAGGGCACATTTGGAAACATGAATTATAATTTAATAATTACATCACATTATTACATTATCAATGGATAAAAATTATCATGATTATTTATTTATTTATTGTGTATTTTTTTCAAAATAGAAACAACTATGTGTTTCTAGACATTTTTTTATCATGTTGTATATTTTTTGACCTTATGTTATTATATTTTAGTTTTAGACTATGTAAGTAGTTTTTAACTATATGATTTTAGATTTTAATACAAAAAAATAACACATATAACCCAATATTTTTTTATGGAACTAAATATAACCTATATTTAATCTAATTAAATATATAACTATTATAAAATTATCTTTTTAATTATAACAAATATAGTGTAGACAAAAATTTTTAGAAGATAAATTACAGTTGATAAATTATGTATTCTTAACCTTATTTAGTATTAACTCACAAATAAATTATAGTTAATATAATTATTTATGTGTTTATAAATCATACATGATACATTATATAATGGTTTTCAATTTAATTATTTTAGAATAATTCCTTAAAATTAATAAAATTATAATTTTAAAATATGTTTTTCATCATTATCATGGTGATAAACATTTATTCTAATAATATAATATTTATACCTGAAATAGATATTCTCCATATTAAATATTTTTTAAATTATTATCTCAAATTTAATGATACTTTTATCAAATTAACTATATAAATTAAATGAAATTAATCCTAACATTAGTGAAACACATAAAAACATATTTTTAAATAATTTTTTTTTGATGAAAATGACTTATATTGAGGACGGAATAATCAATTTCATTGATTCCAATTGATTTAAAATATTTAATATCGTTCGAAGAATGATTATTTGATAAAAAATTAAATCAAAAAAATTCATCCAATATTTTCATAAATAAATTGAAAAAATTGTAGAAAAATTATTTTCTTTAAAATGCTTCACACATTTTCAAAATATTGAGAATTTATAAAATAATTGAAAATAGTAATTGAAAAAAAACATTATTAAAATATATAATATATATTTTTAATGAAAATTATTCTAAAAAAATAAATATATTTAAATTGTAAAGTAATTACATAAAATTTATATCATTAACTGATATTTTAACTATACAATTGAATGAATTTAATTTAAGGTCATATATCAAATTTACCCTAATCTAATTTATGTATGGTGAATTACAAAATAAATTTTATTTTAACAAAAATATAATTATAAAATATTAAAATATATCTTTTCAAAATAAAATAGAGTATATAATAGAAATGAATATTTATTGAGAAAACATTTTCAATGGCAACTAATTTTTATTATTTACCTTGAAAAGTCATAAATTATTAATGGTTCCCCATATTATTTTTTTACTATAGCTTCACCAATAATGCCTTCTTAAATTTTTTTTGTTTCTTATGGTATTCTATTGTGTGTGGAAAAAAAATCGAATATATTATTCCTTTTAATGGTTCATATTTTCTCATGTAGTTACAGTCTATTCCATCAAAACAATTACACACTCACAATTTAAATGTTACGTGTTATTAAGGTAAAGTATTGGAATTTTATTACATTTCATCAGATTATATTTCTAGTGAGGTGTTAGTTTTTTATATATAATTATTATAAGTATAATCTAAATATTATGTTTCTTCCTAAACATTTGAGTTGAATAAATTTTTTGGTCTAGAGTAAAATCAAATTTATAATTTTTATGAATTCATATATTAGAAATATGGTATAAAATTATTAAACCATTTTTTATGGAGGAAATGTGACCCCAATTATATAATACTGACACATTATACACTTAACATATTTATCGTAGGGTTCATCGACATGGAATAAATGTGAAAATGTTGAGGTCGAATGATGAAGTTGATGGTGAATTCTTCAACTTTTTATAAGGCTCATTAAGACAATTATTTAGAACTCTCATACACTGTTATGGAGTGGCCATCTAAAATGAAAAAATATTAAATATTTCTATTTCAACTATCACATATGTTTCTATTTTGAAAAAATATCTAACCAGTATCAATAATATTTTCTATTTTTAATTTTGTGATTTTAAATTGATTGTTTTCGTGACTAGGTGCGGAGCCGGTGTTCGATTATTATTCCTACTATTCCTGAATAAAATGATTGAAAAATGATAAAATATTTAATATCATGGTCACAAATCCTTCCTGAAAAAGTGGAATAAAAATTAAATAGGTGCCCATATTAGACACATGAGGGCACCGTTGAGTTTATAATAACTGCTTTACCATAGGGGATACATTACATTGGTTAACATGGATTCTTTCTAAAATGTTAACATGGGAGTAAAATGAAATATATAATTCGATATAAAATTATTTTAATATTTTGTGTTAATGGAATGAATTTTTTCATTAAAAATTATCATAATACTATATATTCATAACCATAGAAATTTTTTAGGATCATTAAAGGAGGGTGTTCTTGGTGGAGGACAAAGAATTGGTATGGGATCATGGATTGTCATGCCATCAGAGTTGGAGGATCTTATCAATGATGACATCACAACGATTATTTATCAAAAATTGATCTAAATTCCTTCTTGGGTGACTGATTTAATTGGGATATTCCCTATAATTAACTAGTATAATGAACACAAAATCAATACGAGAACATATTGATTTGTATATCGATTCCTTCACGAGAGGGTTTTTATTTCTGTTGATATATTGGATCTAGTTTTCTAACCCAAATCTATCATTCTTGATTTTTTCCTTATAAATATTGGCCAATGATGATAAAAAATCGATCTTGTTATTTTATCCCTCCATGCTCATGTTCTTAATGGTCTGGATCCCTATGGCCCCAGATTGACGTTTCATCGTGGTTATGAATTAAATCGGACGCCCAAAATTGAGATGAATCAACAATAGATGTTTGATATACATTAATCAGGACCCAAGGAAAAAAATCAATTTTTTTCAAAATTGGGGATCTAGAGGAGGCACGATGTTCCAATGAGGGGAAAACTTTTGTGTGGCAGTGGCACATGGTGGCATACCACATGTGGGTAGTAGAGCCCTGTGTGGCTACAATGGAGGATGACATTGAAGAAACCATAGGAGATGACGAATTTGGTAGTTTCATTGGTCCCAGATGGGATGATGGAAGTAGACGCAGGAGCACATCAAAGGAAACAATAGTGGCGGCGGACGTGGGAGTGGTGGGGGATGTTGAGCGAGATGCTTGGACATAGCTAGCCCATGTGCCGAGTCGGACGAGATGGAATCAAGTTGAATATGGAGAAATCAGGGAGAATATACATTGTTTGTAGACCCTGGAAATTGATGGCGGTGGTCAATCTAGGTACAAAGACAACACAAGATAACACGAGGGAAATGACAGCATCGTCAAACCATGGGTGGTCAACTACAGAGGTCATCTGTAGTGGTCAGTTGGTGTCGCAGGTTGACTGACCATGATGGTAAGTCCCTAGGTGTCTATTCTACATAGTATTTGGACCTACCATGGTTGTAGGTGGACCAACCATATCAGTTGGTTCACGAGCCCTAGATAATTTTTTGGGAAACATCGTTCAAAATGTCATAACCCCCAAACAAAGTATCCAAAAAACTTGTCTTTTATGGCAGTGTAACTCTAGATTTATGACAATTTACCCAAGAAAATTATTTGGTACCTTATTCGTATTTTAGGCTCTCATTATTGCTATATTTATCCAGTATATGTGGATTGTGTTCCTTTTCAAATTCCCTTGACAGTAAAATGAGACATTACATCCACATCACGATATTGTAATCTACCTGAAAGATGATTCTCAGATGGTGTTGTGGAATCCCTCTACAACACTGGAGTGAGATCATCTATCATAACTAGTGTGTCACAACACATCCCCTAGGGCCCATGCCATAAAAACCCCAAGCACGACTCCCAAAGGCCAGGGAATATCACCTAGCACCAACGACATCAACCTACAAGTGGGAGGAATTTTCTGGACTACCTATACACACAAAAATTAACAACCAAGATCAACTCCCAAAAAAGGAAAAATGTATCACTAAAAGAGATCTTGTATACAAGTACAACTAATACAAGTGGATAGACTACAATAAAAAAGAATTGAAAACAATAGAGCACAAAAAGGAAACTCTAATGGCTATCCATGGAAAACCCCACATGATCGTGAGAGTAGTATAGCTACTAGAAGCTGATGTAGAATGTTCTGTCCACCTGATCCTACTGGACCCACCTGGTCCCAGTCCACCATGCCCCCCATCGTAGCACCCATCGGTCCCCTCTCTATTAAAACATCTAGGACCCGATCCACCCTAGTCTCTGTCGAAATAATGATCGCCTACACAGGACCCGACATGAGTGGGCGGAGTGCGTGTAGGGGTGAGTAACGTTATACTCAGTAGGGATCCAAAAAAAATAAATACCACACAGAAATTCTCAATGTAAATCAATAAGAATAAGGAAACCCACACCAACTATACATATACGGTAGAGATAGAATAATAATCATTCACAATGTCAAACTCCTTGACACCTAGAGGACTCATCCTCCATCGAGTACAGCGAGCTTTATGAGTCACATAAAAGCACCTTCCCACTATCCATGGACTACTATGGTACTCATCTCTTATAAGTACCATGGGTAATCTAGGTCACACAGAGATGCTCCCCACTATGGGCCAATTAGGTCACAGAGAGCCACATCCCACCATGGCCATATAGAGATTCATCTCCCATCAAGTATCATGGGTTTATCAGGTCACAAAGAGAGACTCCCAAATACAAGACTATCGGTTCCTAGAGATCCTCTTCCCACTAGGATGTTATTGATTCAGACCGAGTCTATAGTCAACAATCCTCAAGTCTCAGCCAAACCCAGGGTTCCGTACGTTGCACGCATGGGAGAACCATTACACAATCTAGTAGTCAGATATCAAATTCCATGAATGATAATTCTATAAGATCCTACTTTAAGAGTGGGTCAAAATTCTAGAAATATCATGTCAATCAAATCCACAGTTTTCAATATAATGGTGTTTTATTAAACAGGGGTTGGTTAGATTTAGGCCATGTCCAACCCGGTCGAACCGACCCGACCAACCTGGCTCGGGTATCCCACATACCTCGATATAAATTCAACCAACATAACCTGACCTGTATCGGTTCTGGGTGAGTCTGGTCTGGCCAGGCCTGTGGGCCAGGAAAAATGGGACTTGCTGGTCTAGGAACAGTTTTTATGAGGGTCCAGCCCGGCATGAAGGTAGGGGGTTCGGACTGCTGGGTGGGGGCTCTGTCCACTAGGCGACGAGTCCAGTCCACCGGTGTGTTTCTGTCCTACTGGTAGTAGAACCGGACCACTAGCCCATGGTACTGTCTTGAACTGGTGGTTGTGGGTATAACCTACTAGCTACGGGCGTGACCCACCATCCAAAAGACCAGCCGCATATGAGGCCGATGGGGTTCTTTTAGGATGCATAATCCCACCATGCCTGGCTTCTGGCCTGCCACACGGATGCGTGGGGCTGCTCCAGCCGCCGTCGGGTGACCACGACTAACTAGCTACCCGGGCGGCCCAGAAGCGGGCCGCCCCTTCACATGGTACATGCATGACACCATGTCATATCGAAGTCATGGCTAGCCAACCGCAGCACACCGACATGGGCACCACTATCCTCCACCCGCAGATGCCGCCATGGGTCACTATTGAACACAATGGGGAACCGCCAACTGCTACCACCTACCCCGATGTGCCGGTGGTCCCTTCTATGGGCCATCAAAATTTCTCCAGTGGTCTGTTTTTCATTATGTCTGCTCCTATGGGCCTCTCTGGTCACCGACATCCCTTCCGTAGCCTCGATTCCCCTACCACAAAATTGAGTATATAGACACAATTAACACACATGATATAGGTTCTCATGCCTTGTTTATGTTGGCCTGTACCATAGGCAATTAAGGATTAAAAACATGGGAGTTTCAGTATTTTAGTTAAATCAAAAAAAGGTAATTTCGATCCGGGATATAAAAAATTCCAAAAAAAAAGACACCATCATGCATAAACGCACAATTCGGGTAACAACTTGTTCTTGGATGGATCCATTTTCAACATTTATAGATAAGAAATGGGAATAAATTTAAAATAAAACAACCCCCACCTCTTTGATATTCAATTCTACAATGTTTCATCATGATGGTTTCAAGATTTCAACATCATTCATCACATTTGGATCCTTTCATCGAGGATCGTTGAAGATGATTGACATTATTCGGCATCTGTAATTCATCATTGGAGGAGATGTTTTTTGGAGGTTCTTCAGAGAATCCATGAAATTTTATTCATTTTTTCACCAATGCGTCTATATTAATAAAAACAAAACACATCACAATATTTCTATTACCCTACAACATTGTTTCATTACACAATTTCATTTATTAAATATTGTCTTTGTTACACATCATTAAATATTCATCACACTATGAGTTAATGAGACATTAATGAGCCTCATAAATGCACCTCATCACTCCAATGTAGTTTCTCCATCCGCCGCAAAATATATTAGATGAAAAAATAAAATACAATTTTGAAGTTATTATATTATTTTTCAAAAAGTTAAAAAATAAGATTTTCCATTCAGCCCTTTCCAGCCAATTTTAAGTCTATTCTTGGGTGAATCCTAGTGTTATGAGTTCAATGTTTCCCTTGTATTTTGGATCTGAGCACTAGTTTAGATGTTAGAAAAATTCCACTTGCACGTTTACTTATATGAACTATAAAAAGTTAAAAAATTCTATTTCGAGCTCACTGGGCCTCGAAATCACATGTCTTCAAAGCATGTGTTCTCAGAATAATTCTATATAATAAAAAATATTTTAAATGGAGTTTATGAGAAATTATATTGTAGAGTTTTTTGGAATTAGCTTCAACACCTTGAGAAATATGCTGATCATCCATCTAGCGGGCCGTAGTGGTAGGGTTTGTGGAATCGTTGGCATATGATTTCCTTCAAATTGTGTTGATCAAGATTTGTGTTAATAGTGTCCTCTAGCGATGTTTAACATTCCCCCTCACTGTTTATCATATTTTTCTAAGAAATGAATGATCTCTTTGGCATGGGCCCAAATGACTTAGAGCTCTTCGTCGAGCGTCCCAGATGGTATCCGTGAATGAGGAGCGTGTTCTCTAGGAATGAGTGTTTCTTCGAGCATAATCTTATAGATGGAGGTTGGTTATGACCAACTGATGGTGTGGTCTCTCTCCTCGGTATATATACTTTTTTTTCTATACCTCTTGGGTTGAGATGACTATAATTGGTGCTTTGTGTTATGTGCTTCGGGGTGTCCTAATCAATATTTTTATACTCACCCCTACACAGGCTTTCCCTTCAAATGTTGTGTCTTGTTCATATGGTTTACCTTCTAATGATTACCTTGGAGGACAAGGAGCTGGTATAGCATAGCTGGAGTTGGGTGGAGTGAGGTGTTTTTAGAGATCATACCATTGATGTAATCCTCACTCATGACGATTATTGGTCTTTTTACAATTTTAGTTGGACTTTTCTATAAACTCTATACGATGGGCCTATGTTTGAACCGATTTTCATTTGAATTAATTAATGTTATACTCTAGTTATTGAATCTTAGCTATATATATGAATTCATTATGTTGTTTTAAATTTCATTATTATGTGGCATGAGATGTGTGTGTGTGCACAGGTACATTATAAAAATGTCTAGAATTTGTGGAAAATTATTACTTTGTTCTAGTCACCAGCACTTGACTATCGAAGGAGATCTTGATGTATTCATGGCCTAGGCCCCCCTTGGACATGTTATGAAAGAGTGGTATCTGAGGTAGTTGGTTCCACTTTAGGACTGGGAGTCTGTGCCTTTGGGTTAGAGAAATAGTTTTATGTGTTTTGGGATTGGTTTTCAGGATAGGTACTCTAGAATTGGTGTGGAATCCAACATATCAATGCACTACGACTCTGATCACTTTTTTTTTAGATATGGTACATTAGGACACTGAATTCAATTAAAAATAAATGTACATACATCATATTGGAATTTTTGTGACTTCCATGTAATTCTAGAGTTAGTTCCCTAGATATAATATATTGAATGAGGAACATAATGTTTTAGTTCAAGAATCCTCTGCATAGATTGGAAACTACGATTTCTCTACATGATTAGGAGGATGATCCACCTAGTGATGAGGCATCAGTACATGGGCTTATACTAGAGACAGTACCATAGAGTGGTTTACCAGCTATACCATTACTCATCAAGAAGTCGCTACTAGAAGAACAACCAACTGTGGATTCACATTGGTAGACTATGTTTAATGAGTTATAGGGGCATTGACCTCCTAGTTTTTGGGGTGATCTAGACCCCAGGTGGAAAACGATTGGCTACAGGCTTTTCACACATGATTTCTGGGTTGTGGGGACACCTTCCGATCAAATGAAAGTCATTTTTTCATGTCCACTTTAGGGGTTTGAGGCTCAATTGTGGATATTAGTGGCTTATTCACACAACAAGGAAACTATCTCCTAGACATGATACAAGAATAATTTCAAATATGTGTTCTATGAAGGCATGTTTTGATTGGTACATATACAAAATCTTCTAAATCTGCAATAAGGCATTATGACCTTGGAAGTGTATTCAAAAATATTTACAAATCATTCATACTACACCTTGGATAATGTAAGTGTCCAGTTCTTTAGGTACCTGAACATCTAGTAGGGATTACATAGAGACATTTGGTATTATTGTCCCTCATAGCATTCTACCATTGTTGGTGAACATTAGGGATACATATTAGTGAGATTTTTTTAAGTCATAGTAGCCACCAGTAATTTTATCTAGTATAGGAACCCGGTACTAAGACCATATTGACAGTTAGGTGATGAAAATAACATGGATCCAATTACGTTAAGAACATCTAGAAGTGATACTAGGACTCAAGGACAGTAGTGTAGGGGTCACAGGGTGGCTGCTCAAATCATCCATGCGATATACAGTGTTTCTCATGTAGAGTTCAGGGATATATATCGTGAGATTTCATGAATCACCATTCAATCTATCAGAAAATGATAGAGGGTCCTATTAGTAATTGAAATAGACCAGAGAATGGTATTCAAATTAGTGTAATATGTTATAGAGGGACTATCAGGGGTTGCATGAGGTAGTCGGAGTTTCGACCTATTAACACCACCACACCTCGGTTGCCCATGCCAGGATTGGGGAGTTGGTTGACTGAGATTAAACTACATAAAATCTATAGAGGATTATGACACTGAGGAACCAAGGATGATATGTGGTACAATATTTTTATTTTCTAATTTTGAGGGATTATTTATAGGCATATATGATGGTCATTATCTTCCTTCCATGAATCTAGTTTGAGACTCATAGATTCTCGTTGAACCATTTACTCCACCCATAGGAATAGAGACTCATACTAGAGGAGACTTGATGATCCCACATCAGTTCTTATAGTGTGACCAAACTCTAGGAGGTGAGAATTTTTGTTGGGTTCTCTTATTAGTGGTATCGTGGAATTATGACCTTAATCTTTGTATGGACTCATTATCCACAGTTCATTCTCATATCGAATATTTAAAAAAAAGAGTGTGGTGTTATCATAGTAATGGGACCAAGATTTTATTTGTTGATGAAAAACAAATCCAGGTAGTGTAGGATGGACTAACGCATAGGAGGGTTTAACCAAATACACATCAGTTAAATAACATGACCCTCGGTGATGTGGATGTTACGAGTACTCAGTTTCCTAAAGTGGTAGAGGAGTTTTAGGATTTCATTCTTGAATATTTTACAAGTTTAATTCCCTACAAATATATTTCTTTTATTATTGATCTAAACCTATGGAAAAAACCTTTATCTACACCTACATATCATAGGTATCTCGAAGAGCTTTGTGAGATGGGGGTAATGTTGGCAGACTTTCATAGGAAGGGATTCTGGGGACATAGTGTTTCACACTGGGCAACCCCAATTTTGATTTCCAATAAGGTAGATGGGATCATGAGGCTATGTTATTATTTATAGTGCTTAAACCATGACACTATGAAGAAGATTTATCCACAGTGAAGAATTGGTGACATATTTGATGATTCGAAAGGGGCGGGATGCTTCTTTAAGATTGGCCATAGACATGGAAATCAACAACCATGAGTACATGATAAGGATATAATGAACGAGGCCTTCATATGTCATTACAGTTACAATGAGTACACAATGATTCCATTTGGCAAGACAAACACCCCATAAGTGTTCATGGGACTCGTGAATCTGATCCTTCAATCATATATAGTCTAGTTTGTTGAGTTCTTCATTATTCATATCCAAGTGTAATTTATATATATATATTAGGACATAAAATAATTAAGGATAGTCTTGGACACATTCCAAGGGAAACAACATTATTGGAATCTCTTGATATTCCAGTTTTATATTGAAGAGGCCCAATTTATTGGACACGTCATCTCAAAGGCTGGAGCAGCAGTGGGTCTAGTGAAGGTTGTGGAATTTTTTACATGGGATCCACCCAATAGTGTAATAGTGGTGAACTTTTTCCTTGGATTGAATGGGTATTATCACAGGTTTGTGCCTGACTTCTTTATAGTATATGCACCATTTATATATATCCCATGAAATTGAAATACTTTTGTTAGGATGGAATAGTTGTAGTAGTGCTTACCAAAGTAGAGAAAGTGGATAAAATGCATTCCTATATTGGAAATACAGGTGGAAGGCATTGAGTATGTGGTGTTCTATGATGAATCAGGCACTGGGATTGGTATTTTCATGATATAGATGCAATAAATGATATCAAATAGATCATTATAGTTGTGAGCACACGAGAAGAACTACAAGAACTATGATCTTGTTTTAGCGGTGGTAGTGTTTTCTTTGATGATGTAAAAACACTTCATGATGTGAGGGAGGTTTATCATTAACTCTGCTAAGAAGAGTATAAAGTATATATATCTTATAAATATCATAACTTGAGATAGAGGTGATGACTATAGTTCATCCATGTCTATGAATGTGATATTTCTACACTCCTAGGAAATGGATCATTATGGTAAAATATCTGAACATGAAATCTAGTTTGAGGATGATGAAAAACTAGTTAGAGGAGTTGGAATCATTTTATATATACACTATTGATGAATAAAGAGAAGCTTACCTATATTTGATGTTTGTAACCACTCCAATATTTTATGGCATCCAGGATGCACCTTGCGATAAAATGTTTTGAGGGAGTTTCATACATCCTCTTTGGTAGTACATTCAGGTGGGGAAAATATGTTTTTGGAAAACTGATGCTTGTTTTAGTGGCTACAGATGATAAATGGTATTAAATATTTTTTTCATGACACATTTCTTTTCAGCATGTAACATATAAGAACCAAGTCCCAAAGGGTTTAGTTTTACCCGTTGATGTGCCATAGTGAATATGGAATGGGATATCTATGGAATTCTTAGTGGGATTATAGTGTACATCTCGGAGATAAGATTCTATATGGGTGATCATTGATTGAACCACAATGTTGGCCCACATCATAAATATTTGAGAGTGGAGTTTAGTAGACACATTTGGATTCCAAAATTATTAGGATTTAATTCAACTATATAGAGTTCAATTAATGGTTGTTTATGATCTTGATGTTTTCTTTACATTCTGGTATTATAAGGGATTACATGAAGAGTTAACGACCTAGTTATGCATGAGCACAATGTTCCACTTGTAAACTGATAACCTGACTATGTGGAGAATTCTGGTCCTGGAGGACATGTTGTAGTCTTGGATGTCATAATTTGACCATAGTTTAGAATATCACCTTCCACAGATGGATTTTTCATACAATAATATCTTATGTTCCACCATTTTGATGGTCCCATTTGAGGCATTTTACGGGCGACCCTATAGGTCACCACATTGTCGGATTGAAAAAGGAGAGTCATGAATCATGGGCCCAGAGTTGGTGAAAGATAAAATAATGAAGTATTAGATCATACAAGTGTGTATGAATGTAGCACGGATCCATTATATGTATTATGTTGATAGGGGATAGATGATGTTGGAGTTCGGTGATGGAGGCCATGTGTTCCTTTCAGTTTCATCTCACTGGGGATTATGGAGAATTGGATGGAATGGAAATCTATCTCTAAGGTTCATAGAAGCATTACAGATACTACATAGATTTTTTGAGGTGGAGTAAAACATATCTCTACCTTCATAGATAGACATACTACCTAAAATCATCCACTTGTCACAGATAACGAGGTATCTGCCTGATCTAACACACTTAATCGATTGAGGGGATATGGACATCAATAATGGGGTGAAATTTTTTGATTACCCAATAGAGATCTATGATCAATAGGATTTAATCCTTCGAGGTTGATCAATTCACATGGTTCACATTCAATGACATCATGGGAATCTCTAGGAGGGAACATGTCAGTGGGAGGCTTAGATTCATGCTCATTACCCCCATCAATTTGAGTATCCCTTTGTTTGGGTTTTCAAGGATAAAAATACCCATGGATGTTAGAATGTAATGTATTGTATTTTAATTGTAATATTTTTTTATATTTTATGGATTATTATCAATACATGGGGCTGAGAGGGCATGCAATTCCTAGGATAGTGTGCATGGAACAAAAGTTTCAAAAATATAAAAATATTTTAAAAAAATGTGTGCATACCTTTAATAAAAATGTGGAATAAATAATAAATGGGTTTCCAAATTATAAATAAATTTGAACCATTGAATTCAGAATAGTTTATTTTACCTAGGTGTGACTTATCATTGGTCGTTGTGGGTTGTTTGTGAAAACGATATCGTAGGGATAAAATAATTGAAATAATTGGATAAAAAATTGGCAGATTGTAATGTATTATATTTTAATTGTGATATTTTTATATATAATATGGATTATTATCAATACATGGTGCCGAGAGGGCATGCGATTCATATTCCAGTGTGCATTGAAAAAATGTTTCAAAAATATTAAAATATTTAAAAAAAATGTGTGCATAGTTTTAATAAAAAAGTGGAATCGATAATAAATGGGTTTCCAAATTATAAATCCTTGTGAACCATTGGAAATCATAATAGTTTCTTTATCCTAGGTGTTACCTATTATTGGTCGGTGTGGGTTGTTCCTTCGGGTTTCATCTCAATGGGGATTACGGAGAATTGGATTGAATGGAAAGCTATATCTAAGGTTCATTGAAGCATTATGGATACTACATAGAGTTTTTGAGGTGGTTTAAACCTTATCTCTACCTTCATATATATACCTTTTACATGAAATCATCCACCTGTCACATCTGAGGAGGTATCTTCATGATCTCAAACACTTAATTGATTAGAGGGAGATAGAATTTGATATTGGAGTAAAATATTCTGAGTACCCAAAAGAGATTGATGATCGGTAGGATAGGATCCTTTGAGGTTGATAGATTCACTTGGAGAACGTTCAATTATATCATGGGAATCTCTGGGGGGGAACATGTTAGTGGGAGGCTTAGATTCATTCTCATTACACCTATCTATTTGAGTACCCCTTCATTTGGAATTTCAAGGATTTAAATGCCCATGGATGGTTGAATGTAATGTCTTATATTTTAATTGTAATATTTTTATATGTTATATGGATTATTATCAATACATGGTGTTGAGAGGGCATGCAATTCTTAGGCCATTGTGCATGGAACAAATGTTTCAAAAATATGAATTTTTTTTTTTAAAAACTATGTGATTATTTTTAAGAAAAAAGTGGATTCGAAAATTAATGGGTTTCCAAATGATAAATCCATGTAAACCATTAAATTAAGAATTGTGGCTTTAACCTAGTTGTGACTTATCATTGGTCGGTGTGGGTTGTTTGTGAAAAATATATAGCATAGATAAAATAATTGAAATAATTGGATAAAAATTTATATTAATTTTTTTATGAAAATATACTTTTTATATAAAATTGATCCTTATATAAGAATTATAGGTTTACCTACATAAACATGATACTTATATAGGATCATTGGAGTATATCACTATTGGAGGATGACAACGGATCATGATTAGTTCGTGGATCATCACATCGACAATGTTAGATGATCTTTTCAACGATGAAAATAAAAATAATTATTAACGATAAATCAAAAATCTAGCTCGGGTGGGTTATCTAATTTTATTATTTCCGAATTTTAATTTATTTGAAGAATAAAATTAAATCGGACAATAGATTGATTTTTGGATCGATTTCTTTTCAGGAAGTGCATTATTCCATGAGATTTATTTGATTTAGATTTCTAACCCAAAAACCCCTTTATTTATCGTTGGCCATGAATTCATGTCCAATGATGGTAAACCTGCATTATTTTTACTATATCCTTCAATCCTAAAATTATTCTCTATATGGATAATCATTGTCCTGACATGAGGTTACCTGGAGCCTAATGTGATCATACCACAGATATGAGGAAAATTGACAACGTACGTTGGATGAAGGATGATTGGGACCCACATATCATGGATCTATGATTGGTTTGATTTTCTAGAATTGGAGGAGGCATGGTGGTCAGTAAAAGGGACCACCATATCTTAATAGCATCACATACGACTGACGGTGGCGGACAGTGGTTTCCCAGGTTAGGGCGGTGGACCCGTGCATGACTGTGGCGTAGGCGGACATAGTAGCTACCATATTACAAGATTGGGGTAGAAGCAGCTGAGCCAGAGGGTCTGGTGGAGGTGAATGAAAGAGCAGTGGAAAATGCTGAGTGTTCCATTGGGTCAGGATAGTCTAGTAGGGCGGGTCGGATTTGTTTGATGGGTTGGGTCGTTGATCCAGTTCGGACAAGATTTCCTCGGGATGGACCCAAATCAGATCCGGGGAAACTAGGGGATGCCTCGTTGTGGTCGACCCCGATAGTTGACTATGGTCATCCACCATGGTCTTGTAAAAGATCGAGTTGCCACATGTGCGGTAATAGAACGATCATTCTGCATGAGGTCTACCAAGGTAGTAGACTACATCGGTCAGCTATCAAGGTAGGTGGAATGAACGTGACAGTTACTCCATGGGAAGCTAATATGCATGGTAAGAGAACCTACTATAAGAACCCGGATCTTCGTTTCAGGATCTTCATCCAAGAGTGACCAGTACGACTGAAAATCATCCTCGAGCCTTTGTGCCTCCGTCCGATCTCCGTTCCAGCCACCGTCGATTGTGTTGGGATCACCTCAATCTATGTCGTTCGGATGAGAATCAGGCATCATGGTTCAATTATGTCTATCCCCTAGAATCATGGTAGGTGATTTGTGCCTTTCTGTAGAACATCATTGAGTATTTTGTGGAAATTCCACCAATTACCTTGAATGGGGTATTGCGTGTTTCCTATTTTGCCCCTGTTTTTTCCTTCTATGCTTGATTTATTGAGTAGAGGTAATTTCTTTTAAATTTTGGATATGTTATACTGTGTTCATGTGAATTTCCTTGAATGTTTTTCTTAGTAGGTTTTTTCCAGTTCCCATGCCTATTTGTAGGATACTGGTACTTTTATACTGTTATGCTGTTGTTCCTTAGAATGATAGACAAGTAGTTCTCGAGGTTTACTTCGGTGATACACGCGCACTGATCATGTTAATTTCACACAGGATAGTGAGAACCTAGTATAGTATACCATAGGGATAATGGATGTAAGGGATTCTCCAGAGTGTCTTTTAATACAATGCGAGACCACATGGGGAATTGACGATGACTGCTTCCCTAGAGAGTCTGTAGTTCCGCGACGCAGGCCACAGGGGGAATGTTATGTTGAGTTCTTCCCCAGAGAGCCTTTTTCATGATACGAGACTATAGGTGGAATTGACGGTGATTACTCCTCAGAAATTCTACTCTTAGCTGATCCAGAGGGGTGAGACTGTGCGTGCCTCTTATAGGGTTGCTATTACTTGTAGGTTGAACCAAAGGGTTAAGGCTACGAGAGCTACATAGAGGGTTACCTATTTTATTCTTGTTTCCGGTTGTTTACTTGTGTACTTTATTTGCTAAAACTGTGGATTGTAGCTATTTTGTGTTTTCCTGTTTACTGCTTCCTACACACTTACTTGCCTTGTATTCATTGACTGTTAGGCTATATTCTTTGGGTGATTTCCTACTAGGATTTTATCTCACACCCTGGTTGGGTCATGCTTTTGGGCCTAAGAAGACTATATTGTTGCTGGTATAGATAAGGGAAACCACCCTTCTACTTCAGGTGTTTGGTTGCAATGGAGCTGGAGAGCATGTGACCGAGCTAAGGCTTGTGATGCTGAGGAGTTTCTCATCTGTTTTTCCTTTTCTATTGATTTAGTACTTGTTTTCATTTGTATTTCGGTATGTTGTTGTGTTTCCTTTTTTACTTAGATATATGTACCTGCTGCATCATTATCATCATTGCTATATATTTATTCTTCCACTGTCGGTTATAGTTATGTATATTGTTACTGCATCCGCTATTTTCTGTTTTTTTTTCTTAACTTTTATACCTTACCAAATTAGGGCATAGTTTCCCCAATAACTTACTAAGGCCCTCGCTGCTAGTCGGAAGCCTATGAAATTTAGGGAAATGCACTTGAGGTCATGTGGAGAAACGGGTATGGGGCACCAGTGGTGGGGCTCCAGATTCGAGTCATTAAAAAGTGGTATTAGAGTAGTTCTTTTCTCTTACATTACTGTTTGGAGACTTTATCCAGGGATAGGATGGATTCGGTACTTGGTATTAATCTGTGCTCAAAAGTTGCTAACCCGTGTATAGAGAAAATCCACACTACCTAGTTAATTTCAGTTTGCTAGTTTTGATATTTTACGGTTGATATGATTTCACCTAGAGTGATTCACATGCTTTGTGTTGTTATTTTCTTGATGATTGAAGTTCTATTTCTATCGTAACCCAATGAGATTAGCTTATTCTATCTCATGCATCATATAGGAACTTGTAGAAATCAAATGCCTTTCATTCTTTCCATGCCATCTAGGGTGCATTAGCGATTGCATGCATTTGTGATTGACATTGTGTAGATTATGCATGCTGTTGTGATAGATGATTGATATAATCTCTGATGCCTTGTTAGAGGATTGTTTGTTTTCTATTTTTCTTAAATGAATTCCAAGTTTTGATTCGAGGGGAGTATGGGCCCTCACGAATCAGAATTTGGCATCTCTTTGCCTTGTTTTCTATGTTTTCTGGGCTTCTGTGCAGTTTCTGAGCTACTGCCCAGAAAAACCCAGAATGCATGGCATGTACTTTTGACTACATGACATATAGTTTTTAGATCGTGTCACTGACAGTGTGAGCAGGGACACGATGTTGTAAAAATAACACCAGGAACACGTCGTGTAAGGTAGGTACATGTCGTATTGTTCGGAGCCATGTACCTGGACTTGTCACTAAAAACATGGGTTGGGGAAGCTCGAGTAGAACTCACCATGTTGTAAAGGAACATGCCGTGTAGTCCTGCCTAGGTACCCGGCCGTGTCACGAACAACACGGGTCGGCGTTACCTTCTCTTCGACAGACCGTGTTGTTTTCGGAACATGCTGTGTAGTCTTGATCAGGTACTCGGCCATGTCATGAACAACACGGGACAGTGTCACCTTCACCTTTACAGGGCGTGTCTGATCGGAACACACCGTGTAAGGTTCAGCCGTGTAGACGGCTGTTTTTTTAACAACACAGGTCGTCGAAGCATTGTCTAGTACACGCCGTGTTTGTTTAGAACACGCCGTGTACTGTCACAAGTTATGTCGGAATGTGTGGGTTCTCCATGTAATAATACTTGGGAAGGGGAATAGTTTTCAAGTACATGCCGTGTCTTGGGTCAACGCACTGTGTAGTTTGTGGTGTTACATGACTTATAGGGAAGGAGAACACGCCCATGTCAGTGGCTTAAGAAGTCATGCCGTGTAGTTTTTATACACATCGTGTAGTTGTGTTTTTTAAACTTGTGTGTTTTCCATTCCCTATTCCCGTTTTGTACTCTTGTGTTCTCAGTCCTTATTAATTCTGATCTAAGGTGTGATTTTGATTTTTCAGAGCTAAGCCTCCAAGACGTCCTCCGGTTGTTCGTCTGTCGTCAGGAAATGATCAGATGCCAGATATGGCTAATCAGGGACTTCCTGCCAATCCACCAGTTGGGCTAGCCTTAGCACCGACTGTCATACCAGTTGCCAGCGCTGATGCACAGTTCATAGAAGATTTTATGAGGATGATGCAGACATTTCACAGAGCACCACCTCCTGCCTCGACTATGGCAGAGTTGATGCGTTTTTTTCAACAGCAGCATCCTCCCATGTTCTCGGGGGAAGGAGGAACTCAGGCTGCAGATTCATGGCTGGAAGCCATGTTGACTATCTTCAAGCATATGGAGACACCTCCAGAGAGGCGGGTCAAGATCGCTACCTACATGCTCCTAGAATTTTCCAAGAGGTGGTGGGACGTGATCTCACAGGCGGGTCATCAGCATGTTATGTATTGGGAGGAGTTCAAGCGCATGTTCTACGACTACTTCTACCCGGAGACCCTGAGGGCTGATCGAGCCTGGGAGTTCATGAGTTTAGAGCATGGTAATATTTCTATCATGGAGTATTCCTCTCATTTCACTAATCTGTAGTGTTTCACACCCCTCTGAGATGGGAGTGGGGTGTTCACAGTAAGAAAGTTTGAGGATGGTCTCAGGGGGTAGATCTGCTAGCAGTTGAATATCATCTAGTTGAATTCAATCACTTACATCCCCAACCAGGCACTGATTGCGGAGTGCAATCTGAGAGACTCTGGAGCTGCGAGCCAGGGCGGTTCTGCTTCCAGATCTAGTTTTCCTCCATATGACAGCAAGAAGCGTCGTAGAGAGTCTACATGCGGTGATTCGAGGAAGCAAGATGCATCGTCACGCAGCCAGGTGATATGCTACCAGTGTGGCCGGTCAGGGCACACGAGGCCACAATGCCAAAGAGACCCCATGGAGTGCTGATCTTGCAGCAAGATGGGTCACCTTCAGTATTTTTTCTAGGTTTTCTCACCAGTAGCTGGTGGCCGGATTTCTTCCATGACATCTCATTTAGGAACAACACCACCAGTTTCTCACCAGTTGGGGAACTGAAGTTCTTCTGGCCATTTGGGTCGAGGTGGAGGATGTGGCGGTCAGCAACCAGTCCCTCAGCACCAGGAGGGAGGTTCAGCTTAGAGTGGTCAGCCAGGGGCGCATGGACGTGGTGCAGGCCAGTCTTTCACCGTGGACCAGACCTATCAGGAGCATGATCCCGACCCTTCTACAGTTCGAGGTATGATTTTAATTGCCTTAGTATTTTCTTCATCCCTTTTCGATACTGGTTATACACATAGCTTTATATCTGTTTCTATCATGGAGAGCCTTGGGCTCTGCATCTTTTATTCTTCCAACTCGTTGACACTAGACACAACTTTGGGTAAACAGACATCATTTATACGACAGTGGAGAGAGTGCCCTCTCGAGGTTGCAGGGTATAGTTTCTTATGGGATCTCTACATCCTATATAGGATAGGCTATGATGTCATTCTCAGGAAGGACTTGTTGGTTCCCTTCCAGGCACTCGCCTACTATTATCTCCAAAGAGTGAGTTTCATTTCACCAGAGGATGAATCTTTTCTTTATAGAGGTGAATGTGATGTTTAGGCGAGTCGAGCAGGACTCGAGCATCATGGGCTAGGAAGGGTGATGGCCCAGATTGCTAGTATTTATTTGGATGATCAGGGGACTTCGCAGTTAGACTTTCCACCAGTGGTACATCGTTTCAGGGACGTATTTTCAAAGGACTTTTCGGGTTTTCCTCCAGAGCGTGAGGTAGCCTTTTCTATTGATCTCGTTCCATGAGCAGCACCGGTGTCCATTCCTCCTTATAAGATGGCTACACCAGAGTTGCAGGAGCTCAAGAAGCAGTTGTAGGAGTTGCATGCAAAGGGTTTCATCAATCCTAGTACTTCTCATTGGGGTTCGCCGGTCATGCTTGCGAAAAAGGCAGACCATACCATTCGTAATTGTGTGGATTATCGGAAGTTGAACCAGTTGTCAGTCAAGAACCGATATCCCTTGTCGAGTATCGATGACCCCTTTGATCAGCTTCGTGGAGCCTGGGTGTTCTCACGAACGCACCTGTAGTTTTCATGGTACTAATGAAATGAGTGTTCCATCCTTACATGGACTCCTTCGTCGTGGTCTTCGTGGACGATATCTTGGTGTACTCTCACACTCGACATGACCATTCCAAACATCTTGAGATTGTTCTGATTACACTAAGAGAGCATTAGGTTTATGCTAAATTCTGGAAGTGCCACTTTTGGATGGATCAGCTTCACTTCTTGGGACATGTCATCTCAGAGGCAGGAGTATCTGTTCCCCTACAGAAAGTGAGAGTTGTAGTCTCTTCGGATCAGACGAAGAACGTTTTTGAGTTACGGTTTTTCCAAGGGCTAGCTGGATACTACAGACGCTTCATTCAGGACATTTCACGCCAAGTCGCACCTTTGATATGTCTGACCATGAAGGGGGCGAAGTTATTATGGTCAAATTCTTGTGAGTTAGCCTTTTAGGAGCTGAAAGGAAGGTTGATGTCAGCACCGATACTAGTATTTCCATAGCTAGGAAAGAGCTATACAGTCTATTGTATTGATTTACGTATTGATCTAGGATCTGTACTTATGCAGGGAGATGGAGTCGTTGTGTACGGGTCTCGGATGTTGAGGCCAAATGAGAGGAACTACCTGACACACTATCTGGAGATGGCGGCTGTTGTTCATGCCTTACGCTGTTGGAGAAACTCTCTTCTGGGAGAAAATTTTTTGTTCTTCACGGACCACAAGAGTCTCAAGTATATCTTCACTCAGTGTGATCTGAATCTGAGGCAGTGCAGTTGGGTCGAGTATCTTCAGTCATTTGATTTCGAGCTTTCCTATATACCGGGAAAGAGCAACGTAGTGGCAGATTAGTTGAGCAGGAGAACTGGAATTCAGGCAGTTCAGGAGGCCAGCAATGAGTGGCAGCTTATGGCTCTGTTCTCTGAGATGCATTTGGAGGAGCATGACAGACAGGGACATACCTTCATATCTTCTGTAGCGGTTACCTCTACACTACTTGATCGGGTACGGATGACGAAAATATCAGACTCAGAGGGCTTAGTCCTATGGGAGAGTGTGTCAAGAGAGGACCCTCTCCTGGATGGATAGTGGGCGAGGATGAGATCTTGCATTTCCAGGGATGCGTATGGGTGCCGACAGACATACGCAAGGAGCTGATGCGGGATTCTCATTCCTTGGTTTGGTCAGTTCATCCTGGCGTCACCAAGATGTATCGGGAACTTCATCGCTAGTATTGGTGGCCAGGTATGAAGATAGATGTTGCTGGTTTTTTCATGAGATGTTCTACTTGTCAGCAGGTGAAAGAAGAGAATCAGCAACCAGCGGGACATTGGTAGCAGTTACCCATTCCAGAGTGGAAGTGGAACGATGTTGCGATGGACTTCATGACCAGGTTTCTGAGGTCGGCTCGGGGTAACTATGTTGTTTGGGTTGTCATCAATAGTCTCACAAAGGTTGGTCACTTCTTTCCGATCATGCAGACCGTTGGTGTTGATGATCTGGGATGACTATACATCTAAGAGATTGTATTTCTACATGGAGTTCCACACTCCTTTGTTTCAGATAGGGATGTGCACTTTACGTCTCAGTTTCGGTAGAGACTTTAGAAGGCTTTGGGTACCCCAGTACATCTGACTATGGCATACCATCCCCAAACTGATGGCCAGTCTGAGCGCACGATCGAGGTGCTTGAAGATATGCTCCGAGCTTGCATCCTAGACTTTGGGGGTTCTTGGGAGAAGCATATTCCTCTTGTAGATTTCTCCTATAGAAACAGTTTCTAGGCGACCATTCATATGGAACCATAGGAGGCTTTGTACGATAGGCCATGCCTATCACCCTTATGCTTGCTAGAGGTAGGAGAGGCAACTTTGCTGGGACCTCATCTTGTTCAGAAGACTTCAGACCAGATATAGCTGATTCGAAAGAGGATGGCTATGACACAGTCTTGACAGAAGTCTTATGTTGATCAGAGGAGATGACCTCTGGAGTTTGAGGTTGGGGATCAGGTTTTCCGGAATGTCTCTCTGAGGCTAGGACACAAGAGGATTTGGAGGTAGGGAGAGCATTCTCCACAGTACATCGGGCCGTTTGAGGATTTGGAGAGAGTTGGACTGGTCACTTATCAGTTGCAGCTACCCCAGAGGTACCAGGCCATGCACGACGTCTTCCACGTCTCTCAGCTCCGACGTTACTTTTCAGACCCGTCTCATGTCTTTTAGCATGATGAGGTTGACCTCGAAGTGGATGCATCGTTTGAGGAGCATCCCATCCGGATTGTCGATCACAGTATAAAGGTTCTCCGTGGGAGGTATATCCCTCTTGTACTGGTGCTATGGCAGCATGGGAGAGTACAGGACGAGACCTGGGAGAGGGAGGCCAATGTACGATCGTAGTGGCCGGATCTGTTCGAGGATTATTCTTCTACACCTCGTTTGGGAATTTCGGGGATGAATTTCTTTAATGGGGGAAGTTTTTAAGAACCTAGATCTTCATCCAAGAGAGACCCATACAGCTGAAAATCTTACCCAAGCCTTCATGCCTCTATCCAATCTTCGTTCCAGCCGTCGTCGATTGCATTGGGATTGCCACGATCTACATCGTTCGGAGGAGAATCAGGCATCATGGTTCATTTATGTCAATCCCCTAGCATCAAGGTAGGTGGATTGTTCCTTTCTATAGAAATTCTTTGAGTGTTTTGTGAAAATTCCACCAATAACCTTAAACAGGGTAATGTGTGTTTCCTATTTTGCCCTTTTTTTGCCTGATATACTTGATTGAATGAGTATATGTAAATTCTTGTAAATTTTGGATATGTTATATTGTGTTCATGTGATTTTCCTTGAATGTTTTTCTTAGTAGGTGTTTGCTAGTTTCCATGCCTAGTTGTAGGATAGTGGAACTGTTATACTTTTATGCTGTTGTGCCTTAGAATGATAGCCAAGTAGATCTTGAGGTTTACTTGGGCGATACACGCGCGTTGAGCAAGTTAATTTCACACAGGACTATGAGAACCTAGTATAGTAGACCATAGGAAGAATGGATGTAGGGGCTTCTCCATAGTGTCTTTTAATACGATGCGATACCACTGGGGGAATTGACGATGAGTGCTTCCCCAGAGAGTCTATAGTTCCTCGACGCGAGTCACAGGGGGAATGAGACATTGAGTGATTCCCCAGAGAGCCTTTTTCATGATACGATACTATAGGGGGAATTGATGGTGAGTGCTTCCTCAGAGAGTCTACTCTAAGCTGAACTAGTGGGGTGAGACTGTGTGTGCCTCCTAGAGGGTTGCTAGTACTTGTAGGTTGAACCATAGGGGTTGGGCTATGAGAGCTACCCAGAGGGTTACCTATTTTCTTCTTGTTGCTGGTTGTTTACTTGTGTACATTATATGCTAGAACTGTGGATTGTAGCTGTTGTGTGTTTTTCTATTTACGGATTCATCCACTCTTACCTTCCTTGTATTCATTGACAGTTAGGCACAAATATTTGGGTGATTGCCTACTAGGATTTTTTCTCACAGCCTGTTTGGGCGATGCTTTTGGGCCCAACCAGACTATGTTGTTTTAGGTATAGATAAGGGAAAGCGCCCTTCTACTTCAGGTGTTTGATTGCACTGGGGCAGGAGAGCATAGGACCGAGCTGAGGCTTGCGATGATGAGTATTTGCTCATCTATTTTTCCTTTCTGTTTGCTTTAGTACATGTGTTCTTTTGTATTTCAGCATGTTGTTGTGTTTTCTATTTTCCTTAGATACTTGTACCTTCTACATCATTATCATCAATGCTATATATTTATTCTTCAACTGTCGGTTACAATTATGTATTTTTTTACTACTTCCCCTATTGACTATTTTTATCCTTACCTTGTATACCTTACAAAATGAGGCCATAGTTTCCCAAATAACTTACCAAGGCCCTCACTGCAAGTCGGCAACCTCTGGCATTTTGGGAAATGCACTTGAGGTCATGTGGCGAACCAGGTATGGGTCACCAGTGGAGGGGCTCGGGATTCGGGTCGTTACACCTACCATGGAGGTCGATCAATGGTCCTTGGGAAATAATAAGAGTTTCTTCATCAAATTGTCAAATATCTTAAATTGATCATCCAAGCAGTTTTCTATTAGTGGAAACATGACCTTGTATTTAAAATTGTCAACCGAAGACAAAGGTTGGGTACCTCTTCGATGTTGAGGTTCTTCATTTTCAATGTTTGGTCGAGTATAGGTTGGTATTGTTCATTGGGTCCTTTTTGTGATGTTATATTACACAATTACATCCATATTATTGGATTATAATCTCTATATATTCCAAGTCTTAGATGGTGTTGTGGAATCCCTCTATGTGAATGGATTACGATCCTATATCATCCCTTATAGAGTTTGT
The DNA here is from genome assembly GCA_963277665.1 of Viscum album. NCBI lineage: Eukaryota > Viridiplantae > Streptophyta > Magnoliopsida > Santalales > Viscaceae > Viscum > Viscum album. Next base: position 735,534,297 of record OY728146.1, on the reverse strand, counting down.
GGAATTTTCAGGAGCTCCTTGAGTAAGAAATTGATCTTCAATCTAGAAATCCATATCCATAGGGGTTGGGGAATTATTGGATTACAATCACCTATATATTTGGTTTATAGAGATTAGGTTTGTGTGGTTCCCAAAAAGTTATGGGCATGAACACTTATTTGTGTATTATACTATTCTCAACCTGGTACATTTTTTTTGGGTGGGTCCCAAATGAAGGAAATTAGTTTTTCAAGTATCTATAATGGTGTGATGGCTTGAGGAGTGACTTATACACGAACAAGACTTGCTTCAAATAGAATCATGTGGATACTGTTTGATTTTGACCTATTGATGGAAGGGTTTCACTATTGTGTATATCTATGTTTTTTCTATACCTCTAGTATCGAGCTGAAAATACAAGATTCTTTGTGTTTAGATTTTTCGATTTGTCGTACTGAGTATTGTTATACTCACCCCAATACAGGCTTTTCCCGCATGTGTTGTTTCTTTTTTCTATGGTTTACCCTTTCACAATGTCCTTAGAGGGCCAAGAGTGGGTGGAGAATACTTGGATATTGGTTGACCGGGTTATTTATCGGTGGAATACCCTTGATGTAGTCATCACCCTATGACCAGGTTGGACACTTAATTGTTTTAGTTGGAATTTTGTTTACATTCTTTGTATTCGGCTTGAATTTAGTGCAGATTATTTTTTCTTTCCTTCCTAATATACATTGGAAGTGGGATATTATTTTTATTCATGCATTACATCTGTTTTTTTACTATTCAACAATATGTGGATTCGAAATATGGGTGTATCAATGTTAAATTTAGGACGATGCCTCAAATTTGGTGGAAATTCCATCTCGGTACTAGTCTTTATCCCCTTTTCTCTTAGAGGAAGGCATGGGCTAGTCACGACAAGGGCACCTTAGGGACTGATCGTTACCCAACCATCTCATTTCATTTTATTAAATAGTATTTCTAATTCTCACTCTATAAGATCATATATTCTTAAGCATAACAATGGATGGATCCCATTACATGTCCACATTGGGTCTCATATCATGTTTCTATAAAGGAATTTTCTATAACCAAATATCCTAATTCACATACAACCTAAGATCAATTGTATTGTAGCATAGAATCCAATTCTAAAATTTAACATAAATCTAAAATAACAAAGTGGTAACAACTTTATAACCCATACACCATGTATTGTTTCACTATCGAAGGTGGTATTGTGTTCTTTATACATCCAATATTTATGTGGTGCTTCATTTTCTCTAGAATATTCTAGGATTACATATTATGGTAGTGAATTAATGGATGATGATGAGGGTGATATGTTTCTTTCACTCACTATTGTAGTAAAATTATTATCAATATGATGTAGATTCTTGTTTTCTTATTAACCTCTATTGAATTTTCAAATTTCGATGATATTTTGGTAATCCATCCTTGATTTTTAAATAGTGATTCTATCTTGAAATGGATAATCCATTACTTTAAATCTTTATAAAGGAACAATGACATTATTTATATTGTCATAAAAATATATTTTGAAAGGAAACCACCATAAAAGTATATATTTTAATTGAAAAAAAACATTGGTTTTGTACACATAAAGAAAGTAGTAGGAAATATACAGTTGATAGAATAAAGATCCCATATCCAAAATTATAATATTTTGGATTTTTTTATCACAAACCACCTTATTTGATGTCATTGAATATGATCCATATTTTTTCCATTGGTTTTTTGTATTCTTTCATTCCAAAAGTTATTTTCCCAATATGATTTATGATAATAACATGTGTAATGACTATAGCATGCACATTTAATCCATCATATTATTAGTGGTGTCAATGGAATTATTTTAACCACGTCTATTGTGCTAACATACCTCATCAATAATCTATGATAGATTATTTCATGATGAACCACCCATCCATAATAAATTAATTTATGACTACACTTAATCAAATTCTCATGGTGATGTCTCATTAATTTTTGACATGACAGGAATTGATCATTTTTTCCATCCATATTCTAATCTCATGATCATTCATGAGACTCAATATTTCCCAAATTTTATGTGAATGGGGCTTCAAAAATGTTTATATTATTAATAATATATCATGATATCTAGTTTAAATAATAAAAATAATTATCATTACACCTATAAATATATTGGTTTGTTTGTTAGGGAATCATAAACAGATTGTTTCATACCCATGGTACCTTCTAGTTCCATCCATGACTAAACACAAAAGGGTTGTTATGATTGAAGAAAAATTATTAATACTATAAATATTATATTAATCGTTATAGGAATTAAACCATAAAACATCATATTATTTTAAATTTCGATGTTGGTTATAATACATTGATACTAACCTATATCAATCTTTTTACGATCTAGGGTAGTTGATGTTTTTTCATCATAATATTCACATATTATTTCTCAATGTCACTAGTATATAAATCCATCATTATGGATATAAAAGAGAATATTATAAACCAAATAAAATCTCCTTGGAATGTCTAGAAAGGGGTAAAACATTAGGACCCCTATTTGTGCATCAAGGTGATCATTGAGTCAGTACACAACCTACTATACTCAGGGTAATTAACCTTATATATAGTTGTGGAAAAACAAAATACACATTCAAAAATCAATATAGGTATGTATTCCTAGGTATCAAAATTCACAAATATGGACCACAATTTTATAGGTTATCATTCTATTCATTGAATCAACTATAGGTGTTTTTCTAATGATCTCTAATCATAACACCAATTCTAACTTAAATGATCTCTTAAAATATTAAAACTAACCACTAAAATATTTAATCCCTTCGAAAATAAAAATTTATATATGAAAATATAATTATAAAAATAAAAAAATAGTAATGTTATTTTTTCAATAATATATCTCATAACAGAGGCACAACTAAAATACAAAATGATATAGAGTATAGAATATTAGCAACATGAAGATAATATTTTAATACAATATTCATAAATATCTTTATAATTATGATCCAACACACCCTTTCTATATATCTCATAGGAAAAGGTCTTCTTCATAAGCTAGGGGTGGGAAAATATGAAAAGGGAATGCTCAGTCCCTCAGTAAGTGATAATATAATGAAGGTAATATTTTTTTCAATCATAATCATATTTAAATGTGTGAATAATTAAAAATATCTTCTTTAAAACACATAAATAATTATGTGTTGACAATATGAATAAAATCTAAAAAATACCAATTTTATAATGGTGGGATAAACCAAAACATTAAGAATATAATATGATCCTTTAATTTATGAATGAAATTATAACAATCATAAACATATGATTTAGGAAAATTATTAAACATACTATGCACAATATCATTCACTCATAATATTGTGAGTTGATATATACTCAATCATGTTCAACCTTTTTGAACCTAGCTACATGTTAACCAATTCACATACAATTTCTCTATCTTGAGAGATAATCCTTTTCCAATTGAATGATATATAGATATAAGTCCCAACCATATCCTAATTGAAACATATATGTCTTAAAAGAAAATAACAATGAAATTATAAAATAACCCATATAAAAAAATTGGTTTCAATGAAATTCAAGATCATTATATAAAGAAGCCATATAAATAAAATGTGATTAAAAAACATAGAAATAATCCCATGAATAGAAATATAAAAAATCATAATCACTAATAATAATAAAATTATAATATAATAAAAAATCATTAGATACGAAATATAACTCCAACTTAGGTAAATCATCCTTAGAGAAATGAAATCCAAATACTATAAGGTTTTTTCGAAAAACTTGTTCTATTAAAATTTTTAAAATTCATTGTAATGAGTCACATTTCATTAATACAATGTTTTTTAAAAAATACTATAAAACCATTCATAGATATAGAATATGTTAAAATACTCTTTTTTTCTTAAAGTAAAATGAGAAGATCATAAAATTTCGAATGTTATGTAAAAATTATGTTTAAATAAAAAAACATTTTAACTCATGAAAAGGATTTTGGGTTACAATGTCCTAGATATATTTAAAAATTCATCACTGAAGGGAAATAAAAGTGTTTCAATAACCATAGTATTAATAGTTACAAATAATAGACCCTTTAAAGATATAAATTAATCAAATATATGAAGTGAAAAAAATTAATACATTTATTTTTAAAAATAATATTTAATATTGTCGACTGGAAAGGGACATAAAATTTTTCAAATGAAAATTTTATGGTAATGAAAAAAAATTCCCATTGAATGTAATGAAATTAAATAAATTTTAAATATCCTTGATGAAAAAACACAAATTTAAAATGGTATTAAAAATTTATATTTTAGAAATTATTTTTAAAAAACCATATATAATATTACAAATTTTAATTCCACAATGAGATTAGAAAATTAATGGGAGGTGAAATATATACCAAGATGAAATGATCCATTAGTAAGAATAAAATTTATTCTTACCAACAATACAATTTTATTTTTGTAAAAAGTATGAAGTGAATTGTATTTTTGTAATGTGAAATAATTTACCTAGAAATGACTTTTAAATAAAAAATAACAATACCTAAGTGAAATAATAGTGATTATGACGTGATAAAGAGATACATGTCACATAAATACCATAATACCTTTGTGAAATCTGAATTTGAAAACCTTGGATAAGTATAATATCAAATAAAACCATTAATATCCTGAAATATTAGAAAATATTTATTCACAATGGAAATGTGATTGTATTTACAACATTTAAAAATGAAACACAATGTTTTACATAATCATGTACCGTGGGATTCCAATTTTAGACAACAAAACCCCAAAAACGTGACAAGTGAGTTTATTGAATGAACATAAATGAGTGAATGAAAAATAAAAAATTGTATCTCATCACTTAGTTTTACATATGAATATGTAATCCATTTAGGCAGTATTTGTATAGCATATTTTTGAAATAGGTTCAAAACCATAAATCAATCCTCAAATAATGTGAACATGAGATAAAAAACTCGACATTTCTTCCTTTAATAGTAAATGTAACACTAACCTCTTTTAAGATTAACATAACTAAGTCAATAAACTATTTAATGACAATAAATCATATATATTACCTTTTATATTACTTATTAAATTTATTATCAGGATTACATTAATTAGTTATATCATATTATGACCCTAACATATTAATATATTCAGTATTGTTTTTTGAATGTTTAAAAATATTGATATCATAAACCATTTTTGATAATTAGCTCAATATGTATATATAATTTAGCATGATTTTATATAAATTTATATTTATTTAAAATTTTATTATATCTTCCAATATGTTTTTGTTACATTTTTCGAAAATAGAATTATTTATTGATTATATCATTAATTATAGAGAATACAAAAGTTACGTAAATATTATGTTTAATACTCAATATAACCTTTCTATAACCATATGTTATTCAATTTTTATTTAATATATTATAATAATTTCATTTTTATGTCCCAAATTCACCTATAAATTAATTTTAATTCATCGTCCACATATATAGTTAAACCAACATAGACTTGCACTAACTTGGTTGAAAAGATTGTTTAAGGTAGAGTTTCTTATAAAATAATTTCATTATAACAAAATAATAATGATATTATTATTTTTTATTTTGAATCATAATGTTATATTTTTAGATAATCATTGAAATTTAAATGAAAAATGGAACACAATTATTTATTATGGTGGTCATCTCTACATATTCATTATTTTCACACCATCCTTACAAAAAATGATAGGGGCATAGGTAGATATTTAATAGAAATTCATAAATTATTCAAAAGTACTAAACATAAAACCATCCATTAAAATAGATGATGTAAAATAATTGGTGTTCCTTCATGAAGGCAGTAGTCCGCACAACAAACTAACAATGTAATTTTCTTTTTCTCAGTAGTAGATAACGAATATCTAAGGGTTTTTCATCAAATAAGAAAAATATTATTATATTATTAATTATTTATTATTTAAAATATTGTGGTTATATGATATTTAGATGAGTGTGATTAATAAAGAGATAATACTTGTGTTGGAGGATTTATTTTTCACATAGAAGTCCCCCTAAAAATGAAGGTATTGTGCAAGCCATGATGAACTCGGTAATTTTTTTGAATAAGGTTATAGGTAGATTAAATGGTCTTAATTTTAAATTTTTCATATGAATTATAGTTATTTTTTTAATAGAGATAATGTGATCCCCATTTAAAAGAGCATAAAATGACACATTTAGAAGAACGATTTAAAATTTCTTAATTACGTGACACTATTACAATGTAATTGGATACAATTTTCCAAATGTTTTAAGAATGGGGTGTCTTTGGGTTAGGAAATGAACACAAATTTTTTTCCACTCATAATTTAAACATGTATATGTATTTTCAATTATGATTTATAATTTAATGATACTTTACAATAAAACAAGGTAACATATTTTAAACAATACGATTTTATACTTTATTAAAAATATATAATAATATATATAACCATAAATGGGTGCGGTGAAAATAATTTTCACATATATTTATTAAAATAAAATTAGTAACTATTAAAATATACAATATGTTGATAATATGTTTTAGTAGTGAAATGGAAATTTGATAACTATGGAGAGTAATATTATATAAAATTTATTAACTGTCAAATGAGCGTTAATATATATATTTTTTAAAATACTTGAAGATTCATTATTGTATCTTTTACAACTTTTTTTGTTTGTTATAAATTCATTCATATTAATAAAAGATTAATTTTATAATATTTATTTCATCACTATCATATAGATTAAAATTGATCATAATAATATAATTTATATATATATGAAATAATATTAAATATATTAAATAATATAAAACTTATTATCTCATATATTATAAGTATTTTTTGAAATATTTATTATATGTATTGGTAATATAATCCCTACGTTAGCTTGTGTTATGTATAAAAACATATTTTAATTTATTATTTATAATAAAAAGATTTATAATTATGAAATAATTTTCCATAAAAATAATTTCACATAATTTTAAATAATTATTATCATTAAAATTATTTTTATTTATTTATAAATTAAATCAAAATATTTCTTTTCTCTTTTCATAATTAATTACAAAAAATAGTAAAAATATGGTTTTTAAGAAAAATAAACTGAAATTTTCAAAATGTTGAGCATGTATTCATAAATTTTAAATATAATTTTTAAATAACATAATATTCTTTATAATGTTTTATTTTATTGTAGAATTTATTCAAAAAAATTAAAAAAAATTATATAAGAAAATAATTTCATAAAAATGTCGAAATTAATGGGTATTTTCACTTTTGTTCAAGAAAATTGATTATTTGATAAAAATCTAAAACAACCATCTTAAGATAATTTTGTGGTGTGGCTATCAAAATAGGTTATTAAAGTACTGAATTTCAATTATAATATTAGTAAATATATATATATATATAATGTAAAGAAAATAAAATTTATTGAAAATATGATTTGAAATATTTACAGTAATTAATTATTTACACTCTAAATGAAATAACAATTAATGGTTTATCATCATTTAATTTATTATAAATTCATTTAAAATGATTTTTTATTAATTGTTTATGTTTGGTGTAGCGTGTGGAACTAGTTATAGAATATAGTAATTATTTTTAAGGATCCTAAATATCAAGATGTAAAATTATACACTATATATATAAATTGCTACCTTAAATTTAATTTAGTAATCATTAAAAAATGTTTGCATAGGGTTTTGGTTAACATGAATTGAAATTAATTTTATAATGATGTTTCAATGGGTTTTATTTAATTATAATAAAAATAATCACAATATTTTGGTTCTTAGTAACCATTCATCTTAAATACCTTTCATGTTTTTGTGTTAGGACCTATTTTCATTTTCCATGAGTTTATTATTCATTCTTATAGATTATTTTTTCAGAAATTTGTTAAAATAATGAAATGAGATCCCCTATTTTTTAATAATACACCTTACACACATATCTCTTATATCCCATGGTTTCTCATCTAGGTTGTGATGGAAGAAATATGATGTCAAATAGTCAATTCTTTTATGAATTATCATCCTTTATATAAAGATTATTAATATCCATCTTCATTCACCTCCTTCCACTTTATATACAGGACATCTACAATGAATAAACCATTCCTACCTCCATTATATCTCATGCATTTGTTTTCATCATCAATAGATAACCACCCATATCTTTTCATGCTTATGGCATAAGTCATGGTTCTTCCCACAATTTAAAATACTAAGAAAAATATTGGTAAATGATAGATTTAACACCTTTTATTATTTCGGAAGAATTCATTTTTCCCAATATGGGAATCCATAAAAAACCACTTCCCATACACATTGCATGGGGTAACATGTTTTACGACATTAAACACGGTTCTTAAATTACTCTCATATCCGGAATCACTTGCTGACCTCCCATATTTTCATGTGAACTCCCCATCTTATTTAACTATCAGTGGCTATAGTGGGATAAATTCATTATTAAATACTATAATTGTGTTTTTAAAGTTTATAGAAACAATAATTCTGATACATGGTAGAATTACATTCATAGATGATGATAAAGATGATATATTTCTATCATCTAATGTTGCAGTAATGTTAATATCTCACAATTCCAAATTCTACATTCTTCTCTGTCCCCACCCATTTTTCCTCTAAGGAGGTTGTTGTTCGTAATCTAACCCTGATACATGTATAGGGTATAAATTTTTCAATATTTAATCAATTATTTCAAATCCAAATCATGGAATTATACCAATATTTATATTCATATAGAAATATATTTCAAAAATCAACCATTTGAAAAATAGATAACTTATTTCATAAACAAAATTTATGGTTATATATTTAGAAAAAAAACTATTCAATATACAGTATTGAAATTCAATATCCCATATCATTAATTATAAAGTGGATTATTTAGTGATGACAATAAAATTTATTAGATGGCATTAAATAGGCTCCACCTTGTTATGTTGATTGTGGGGGTCATTTTACCTAAAATTATAATCCACCATATATTTATGAATCTGACATTGGAATTTTCATTTATTTTAACACATAAGGCATCTGACTGTTAGTGGTGCCATTGGATTCACATTTCCTTTTCAATTATGTAATTACCTCGTTTTTTATATGTATAAAACCTATATATTTCAGTATAAATACGTATTTTGGTCCTAATATGGATTCCAAATGAGTTAATTATGTTCCCAAGGGTGTGTGTGGACTATTAAAATTTTGAAACCCATCCTTTTTGGGTGAAATGGGTTGCCTAATGGTTTGAGAAAATCATGATGTTAGGCCCCACAATTACATCTAATTATGATGTATTCCCTTTTCTATGGGTAATCGTTCATTTTTTTTGCGATGTTTGGAAAAATGTGTTTCTATAATGTGATTAAAATGGAATAATAAAAATTTAAATTTGGACGATGTTTCCAAAATGTGAAGGGGATAAATTTTGGGAAATTTTACATTTATCCATTAATGAAATAATCAAACCATACCTTCTTCCATAATATAATTTCCAATGGTATATTCTATATTATCTCTCATTTTATAGTTGTTTGGGGCCATGCAGACTATGGGTCTCAGGGCACCTCATAAGTGAAACATAGATCCAGGGCATCCCGATATTGCATCATAGGGGTTTTCATTCATTCATTACTATTTGGAGACAATATTCAATAGATTATGAAGTCTTGGTACATGGTTTTAATTCATGTTTGGGCATTGCCAACGCATGTTCGGGGTAATGGCGGGTTTCCTAGATTATACTTTCAACTATTTTTTCATACTATATTTTATAACATTTCACAATTGGATGACACCCATGATATGTGGTGTTGTTTATAATTATTATTATTATTATTAAATTTTATCCATGGACCAATGATATGTGGGAAAAGAACATTGTTACAGGCTGTATATAGGAACTGGATATTTACATTTGATGGATGTTTCAATGCCATATTAATGTATTTCAATGATCCCATTTCGTGATACATGTAATTAAAAAATGATAACACAAATGTGGAATGGTTTCACATCTCTATCCTCCCATGTCATGTTTATGAATGGTATTTGTGTGAACCTTGTAATGAAATGTTAAATGAAATAAAATTGTTCCTAGTAAAGGATAAGGAAATTGACTATTAACCCATCATCTATTGGAAACCCTAAAATATATAAATGAGAACTTACAAATACATGTCCTTATAATATTTTAGTTTGGGTTGTATACCTAGGGGAGTGAGCCCATCTCCTTTAGCTTCCATTAGTGTTTCATTCTATATGCTAAATACTTTTTAAGGCATGTTATTGACTTCAATGATGCATAATTGTCCCAGGTAGGTCAGTTGGGTCCAATTTTGTTTTTTGACACAACCCATTATAGAGGTTTATGACCTTAAAAATGAATAAACTAATTTATGGTTACATTTATGATCCACCAAGATTAGATTGATGTGACCCTCAATTGTTAAATTATATGTTAAATTAAATTTCTATGATAAACTTCTTATTTATGAAGGGATGTCAATAATTGAATTTTATTTAAGATGGTGTTTTATATGACGTACATACTACGCATTGGAATGAAAATTTGATCATTTCATATAGGAGATATCCTTTTTTTAAATAACCTAAAAAATTGTATTTTTTTCATTATGACTTTTGTTTGGTGTGAACAAATGATAAGGTCAATCTATTTTCTTTGTAAAGGGGAGCCTTGGTAGGTAGTACCCTTAAAAATAAAAATTTCAAGTTAAATATTGACAGTTCATAACGTTTTGGTGTTTTTAGAGTATTTTTGTCCCTCATATGACTCATAACATGTGAATGAAACCCTTGTTCTGATGAGTGTTCATGGTATCCTTGACCCTTGTTATAGGCATGATCATCAGATAATGCTCAACTTCAACAAGTTACACATGACGAGGGAATGGTCAAGCATTTTACAGTGATCATGATCCTTTATTCATCCTTAGTAATGGGGTATTTGAAATATAATCGTCCTGGTTAATGATAATATGGAGATGTAAAACTCTAGGTTAAATCCCTTGTATGAATCACATGATACTCGGATACATAGAGCAGATATCCTATTAATAATATCGACATGTTTTCTTACATCTAGAAACTTGGGGTAGTATGCATTCACATACATGGTAACTACCAATATGTTAAATGATATAATTAATTGGATGGGTTCTCTAAAATAAATGAGCCTTGGGTTATTTAGTATGTTCTCAGGGCATCCTAATAGTGTAGTGACTTTTTCATTAAAGGATATAGGTTCATATCAACACTCATGATAACATTCCAGAGACTCGGGTGTATGGACACACCAGTTAGTTTGGTTATGTCTTTCTTGAAAAATGATTTATTTCATGTAAGTGTGACTCAGATAAGTTTCATGTGTGTGGTTAATGTGATGTATATGTATCACAGTTATGAGTGGTTGGTCTATCCCTTCTTTTTATTACTATTATACTCATGAGGTGGGAGAATCACATTATCTTCTGTAAATACATGCCATTACAAGTGAATGGATCACATCTTAAGAGTACTATTGAGAAATAGTTATTTTTTCTCGTATTCTTATGTGGATTGAATGTAGTAATTTTGTTAGTGATTTCTCAGAAACATGAAACAGAAATTGTAGGTTGTGTATTCCATTATTTAGAAACACCAGTAGTCTTGGATAGACTTCGACAATATATCTTGAGAGATCACAAGATGGCTCGGGTAGTGAATGTTTGTGATTGGGTTGTAACAGTGTATCCACGGGTATATACGATGTTATTTCAAGTCCATTTGACTTGTGGTAGTTATTCATATCTTCTTCAAAATAATGAAATATTCTTAGTGTGATCATCTTAAATAGGTGATCATATCCCCCATCTTCACACCAAACATGATGCACTAAAATATCATCACTCTTATGTCGTGTGAAGGTTTAATGTCTATTTGGATGGTTAGTGATATCTCAAAGAGTAAGCTTCTTGATGAATGGGATTTCTCGAGGCTTGGTTATTCCTTAGTGATACATGGATTCCCTAGTTGGAACACCATGGATGAAATCTTGGATTCTAGCTTCTTTCTTCAGACATAACAGATAGGAAAATGCCTCCCTAGGATCATTCAATATTCTTAGATGCATATTTTTTCTAGTAAATTTTTTTCACATATATCATGAGGCATGGACTACCAAGGGATAGTTCCCTAGACTCATTTTCTTTGAATTCATGGTCATCTGGTATTTTTTCGGGCTTGAATGCGATGTTAAAGTGGGGTTAATATTCATGTGAGATGGATATGAGTTACAACTATTTTTGTGCCAGTGCATGATAGATTAAATGGTCAGATAATGGTTTAATGAGGAACATCACTGAATGTTATTTTTGGGATTTGGTTGGAATCATTGGGGAAAACACAAGATTCCATTATAGAAGGTATTTTAGTTTAATTTTTGATACACCCACTACCTAAAATGGGAATCTTAAAGGATGGTCATCCAAATGTGGTTTGACCATTATCTTTATTTATTAATTTATACAGTATTTGAATGACCTATTGGGGGCACCTCGTCAGGTGGAGGTGAGTATACTTTTTTAGATAATTCTATTTATGGAATAAGGGATCGACTTTCATAAATGTATAAGTGGGTAATCAACCATTTAATTGTTATGAAAATCACAATATTATTGTTGTTAGAATAATTAAAAGAGTGATTTATAATGCCATTCCAATGGTGTAGATATCATAGTTTATCATTGGACCATTTTTGTGATAAAATTCAAGGTTGGTAGCACCATCACCTAGATGTATAGAGAAACTACAATAAGACTATTTCACTAGATAAAATTTATCACTGATGTTATTGGTCGTGAATGAGACGTTAGTTTGAAAGATTTATTACTAGGGTGCCACCTGTTGGTAGGTGATGGAAGTGAACAAGATACCATTTTGATTTTTATAGTATCTTACAGTCCTGGAATGGCAATGGATGATATTTCTATGAATTTATTAATCATATTAACTAGGTCTCATTGTGGTTGTGATTCTTTATGTGTAGTTATTGATCGATTAAATAGATAATCCCACTTCATTCCTATCTGAGAGAATTTATTAATTGATGGTGTAGGAATAATGTATGTCACTGATATCATCATACTAAACAGGGTCCATTGTACTATCATTTTTAAAAGTAATTCATGTTTCATATCATGGTTATGGAAAGGCCGTCAGAAAGATATGGGTACACAGGTGATTCTATGCAAAAACAAATTACCTACATACCAATTGTTAATTATAATAGATGACATGAGTTCTAGTGGACATGATCCAAGCATGTGTCCCTGATTTTTCCAGTTCATGGGAGAATCACATCCCTATCTTCATGTTCACATTTAATAATAGGTTTTAGGAGATGATTCATATGTATCCTTCTAATTACTTCTATGTTAGGTGATGTTGTTCACCCTTTTCTGGATAGAGGTATGTGTAAAAGCCCTACATGGTCCTTGAATCATGTAGGATACATCAAAGAAGGATCATTTTATCAGGATGCATATCATTATCTCTAAGTCCAGGAAAATATCATATGATGATTTCCATCGATGACCGTTGTAGTTCAAGGATGGGGATCATGTTTTCCAAGGGGTATCACCTAGGGTAGGTAATAAAAATATAAAATTGCAAAGGATGTTGGAGCCTCATTTTTTAGGGCCAGCTGAAATTTTGAAGGGAGTCAGTTCATGTTCTATGGAGGTAATGTCACGTGCATAACGAGAATTTTGGAGAAGGTGACCAACATTTTTTAGTGACTATAGTCTTTCATAGAAATTGTTTCATCACACATAGAATGTGATCATGGGGATGAGTTATTTTAAGGGGGAATAATGTAAGATTTGGGTTTTTGAAATAGGCATGGATCCTTTAAATATTGGTCTAAATCCTTATTTTAGACCTAATATTGATTCTTAATATGTTAGTGATGGTTTAAAGGGTTATTGTGGATTCTTTGGAGACCATATCCCATTGTATTGGTTTATTGGGTCTATCACACAGTTAAAATAAACTATATGGTTAAGAGGCGTGGTTAGATCATTCTATTCATATGGATTTCATTTTATATAAGATCCATCTCACATGGTAGGAAAATCATTTCTCAAAAAATGTGACCGAAAAAAGTGGTACTCCGCATTCAGTAGGTAAACTTTCATGTTTTGTGCATGGTTTGGAATATTGTGTGACCATACCATACATGGAAAAAAGGTAAGGTAATTTTATATTTTTTACCTTAATGATCTAACTAAACCAAACATTCTTCCATAATCAGATTTCAATCTTGATGAACTCCATTTTATATCATTTTGGATATTTGTGAGGCTATGTGGTCCACTAGGCTCAAGGAACCTCTTATGTGCCCTCTGGGACCCTGACGTCATAAATTAATCTAAGAAAACTATCCATTTTTCTATGATAGTTTTGTTCTTCATGACCCCCTATTCAAATTGTAAATAATCTTTTATTCCCCTTAAGAAAAATTACATGGTGATTCTTCATCCATTATTAAAATTAGAATGTTGAAAAAAAATCCACAATCATATTTTTCACAAGTTCTTTCATCAGCCACCATATTTTTCATCTTTGATATTTTTTGGACATAAACTCTATTCATATTATTATTCATATTCTATTATGGATGGTTTGGAATTATCGCAACATATATCAGTCTACCCCTATTTATTGTTGGGTTTTAATTTATGAATACTTCACATTTACCTTCATACAAATGATTCCTAATAGTTTATTCCATTAGGAAAATCTAAATGGTTGATATGTCTGAAAATGAATTAATAATTCTGAAGAATAAATAGGGAATTCCAAATTAAAAATATTATTTTTTATATATACATTTTGTCAAGATGTTCATTTAGTTTCACCCATATCAATCATAGTATGTCCTGGATCATTTATGTTGAGTTATCATATACTTCACAATATAATTCATCAATGAAAACAGAAAATAAATACAACACAGATGTTTTTAAATAGCACGTGATCAATCAAATTATATATTCCAATAGTTTGCAACTAATTGTGTTGTCTTGGAAACACATATCGTGGATCATGGTGATGATTGAGTCAATTCCAGTACAACCATATTTTGTGTGATTATCCCTTGGTGAATTTGTTCCATAAATACATCAAGTTCCAAAAATCTAGATAGGGATGTATTTTTAGGAAAACCAAATACCTACATCTATACCAATATTTTGGGATATCATCCAATATGTAGAGTAAACTCTATGAATAGTACTAAAGATCTATAACACTAACACCAATTTTAATAAAACTAATATTCAAAAATACTTGAACTAATTATAAAAATATCTAAAACATGATCTGATACTAATTAATGCTACCCAATACAAAATTTTCTAAAATAATATA
Organism: Viscum album; assembly: GCA_963277665.1. NCBI lineage: Eukaryota > Viridiplantae > Streptophyta > Magnoliopsida > Santalales > Viscaceae > Viscum > Viscum album. The sequence continues at coordinate 735,518,722 of OY728146.1, read as the reverse complement.
TTAATTTCATGATTTTGATATTACATATCTGAATAGTTGTACAACCCAAAACCAAAAACTTTATTTTCTTTGATATTATCTATATAAACATCTCATTTTACTAAATTCGAAAACATTTCGCTCTAAAAATTCTCCACTAGACCCAGTCTAGAATTTCACATGTAATAATCATCTTTATGACTTGGGTATTTGAAATAAAAGAAAAACATATGATCAATAGTTATTTAAAGTAGAACCTAAACATTCTGATAATAGTTATTTAATAATCATATTGAAAATAACTAATTTGGAAAAATAACTTATAAAAAACAATATAAATCATAAATTGTTAACAAAAAGAATTTCAACTCAAAATAACATCACTTTCACTAATATATGGGAAACTAATACTTAATGTATAAAACATAATCTATGTGCACCATTTTTTTTGTGAAAATATAATAATTTTATTTAATAACATTTTGAACCTATATATTAGGAATCCCATTCCTTTGTAAAATTGTGGATATATATAAACAACATCATATTTATGATTTATTAACAAAACACCATTCTATATGAATCACGTAAAAATTATATCTCATGTGATATAATCTCTTATGAAATTAATTGGAAAGAGATAGAGGTCCCAAAATATCTAATAATATGTATATCTATGTTCAACATAAAAAAATATTAACATAACAAAAAAACTCATATAAAGAATACGATATTCGAAAAATTTCAAAATCAACACAAAAATAAACTATGGAAATAAAAATATATTTATAAAAAATTAAGAAACACAATTATAAAATCACCAAATGTCCAAAAATAGATGACTAAAATAATCACATAACAATTGGATAACATAGAGTTAAACATGAAACGAAACTCCAATAAAGTTAGATTATCTTGATTACAATAAAATAAAAGTCACAAAAATATTTTTTTGACATCAAATTTTATTCATCATTTTAGTATTTAAGGCTTTGAGTCACATTCTCAAATATATAACTTATTTTTAGGATAAATAAAAACAAAATTCCTCAACAATATTTTAATAGATCAAAATGCAATTTTACATAGAAAAATTAAAGGGAACATCATAAAAATAGAACTTCAAAGAAAAATAATGATTAATAAATAAATAACCATAGAAATTGGTTTGAGTTACCTTGATCCATAGGAATTAAATAATTCATCGACCAAGGGAAATATGATATTTTTAAAAAGAATTCAATAAATAGTTAAAAATAAATGATTTTTAAATACAAAAACATTTCAAATAGGGAATGAAAAAAATTAATATTAAAATTTACATTAAAAAGTATTTAATAATGGGAATATGAAAACGAGATAAATGGAATAAAATTAAAATGTTTTGTTGATGTTAAGACATTATTTTGAACATATTAAAATATAATTTAGGGAACTATAAAATAAACCAAGTGAAAGAAAACATAATTAACACCTGTATTAAATAATATATATCAAAATATATAATTAATAACTAAAATCATAAAAAATAATCTATATTGACATTAAATAAGTATAAGATAACATTTAATGGATAGAAAATGAAGACATGGTATAAAATATCCATTGGTAAACATAAGTGTGATTCATACCAATGGTACATGTTTATTTTTTAAATCATTTGTCCATGAATTACATATTGATAAAGAGAAGTAATTGCCACTAAAAATTTATAAATACTATATAACATCATTATAGTTTCTAATATATCAATATTTAAAGATTATAAAAAATATATTTGACCCAATGAAATGATTCAAGATCCAGAACCCATTACTACAATAGTTACTTTTTAAATGAGAACCCATGAGAGGAAGGAAAAAATGTAAAAAAAACATAACATAATGAATTTTAAGATAATTATAAAACAAAATTAGTTTTAGGGAGTATTTATTCAATTTTAAATTTGATATTTCATTAAGTATAAACTTGTCTTAGATGACACAAATTTAAGATAGTTTAACACCAACCACATGATAAGTTATTTGAAGGAAATAAAATGTATGAGATATTGTGAAATAAACATTTATAACTCGTGAAAAAAGTTTTAATATGATTAAATTTTTAATTTCAGTATTATCTATACCAAAAAATTTAAAAGAGATGAAAAACATGAATCCATGCCCCAACTTAAGTGAACTTCATAAAAAAAACTCGTACCTTGCTTTTATTCTTAGTTGATGACACTATAACCCACTGAAAAATAATCATAGCTGACATAATTAAACTTTTTTGAAGATTAATCATAAATATTACTCTTTTTAATCCTTATTTTAAATCATTACCTTGATTATAATAATTAGTTATAGTGTTGTATGAAATACACATGATAATAACTTTAAATGTTTTCACATGTTTAATAATTTTTTTATCATTACCCCTCATTTGATAAAAACCTAAATATTTATATATAATTTAATATTTTGTAATATATAACATATTTTATATAAAATATTACTATTTCATCTTGTAGAATTTGGGTTATGTTTATTGAAAATAAATGTGACAATGACTTATTTTAATAATTTTCGAAAACAAAAATGTTTCTTTAATAATATGTTAAAAAGATAATGAAGTGTTTATATAAAAATATATAAAAATTAACATAATTGGTTAAAATAATAATATTTTTTTTCCTTATAGTCATCTATTATAATATTTAAAATCATTGATCATGCACGTGTTTAATCCAACCCATATATGAACAAGCTTCAACAAAATTAGAGATTTTGGTTATGGAGGTGATTCAGTTGGAATAATAAAAATATAATATCATAAAATTGAAATTATTTTTATCATTTTTAGATTATGAAGACATTTTTTATTTTTCAATAGGTTATTATAAATCTAAAAAAATGAAAAATGATTTATCGTTATGGCAGTAACCCACATATATGAATTATTGTCATCATGATTCTCAATGCAAGAGAGGGTTTTAGGGTAGATATTGAATTAAAATATTATAATAATAATTATGTGATATATATTATGATTATTCAAAACTAACACAAATGATATTGTCTAATTGAAAATATAATGAAAAACAACGATGTGTCTTCGTTGGGGTTTCTGTCCACACAACACAGAAAAGATGGTTTTTTATATGGATGGAAAAGCATAATTTAATTTTTTAAAACATATAATAATTATATGCATTATAATTAAAAATAATTAATCATATTATCTTGGTGATAATATATTTCAATGAATATGATTTAGATGAAAAAATAAATATGTAAATGATAATTACATTAGAGAAATCAATTTTCCTTTTAAATTCCCCATGAAATTGAATGTATGATGCCAAATATGAGTGATCACAATACTATTGATGAAGCATTGTCGTGTGTGCTCTCAAAAATATTTATAACTATGTGTAGCACAATGGATGACCTAGGTCGTTCTCTTGAGGAGCCTTTTCAGTTATTCACTCACTTAATCTAATTCACCTAAGAAGTAATTATTTTTTTTGTTTTAGGTTTTATGAAATAAATAAAATATTTGAAATGAAAAAATAATAGGAAACTAAAATTCAATTATAAATAACCATGCAATTATAAACAAAATAGAATTATGGAAGAAAGGAAGTTCTCCTGAGAGAATTTTCATGGAGCACCATCATTGGACAGTTTCAAATATTATTTGTGTACACACTCCATCGTATGTGTGCACACCTTATTCTACACCGATTTTGAATGATAAGTAAACTTAGCGATCACCAAGCACACCCTCCATCCACCTCCTCAATCGAGGGAAAATGGTTGTAGATTATGAAGTTAATCTTTAGACAACCACAATGAGGATTACACCCAATATAAATTATACTTTTAATTAACTCAAAGAATATTAAAAACATGGACTTGGGTTCAAGAACCTGATTACTCCCTCGGGATATTTCTCGGATTAGTTACTCATGATCATGAGAATTATAGTTCACAATGGTAAGATGAGAGGAAGAAAAGAGGGTGAATCGGTGGACACAAAAATAAAAACAATCCATGAATTTATTAGAAATCTAAATTACAATTGAAAACAAAAAAATAAAAATAAAAGAAAAGAAATAAATAAAAATAATGAACTGGGGAAGATTTGTGGCCGGCCTCCCTCGTTGGAGATCTCCTCCTTGGTGCCTTGAAGGAATGGATGGATAATGGGATGGTTTGAGAGGGTGGATGTCCCCTCCTTTTATAGGTATAATTTGTCCCCCGAATGTTGAAGCGTTTTAGCCACATTAAATGACTTCTTCACGCGTTGATCCCTTCTTCAATGTTGTTCATAATTAACTTGGTCGTGTGCCCAAAAAATCTCAGTGGATTTGGACATGAATTTCGAGGGTTATGGTCGTTTTACGCTGAGAATTTATTCTGTCCAGTCAGACTCTCCAAAACGCAATCCTCAGGATTAGGGTGATTTAATGACCTCATAAACGGAAAATTCACACAGCCATTACTTCATAAATTATTCTCTAAAACACCTTGATATCACAACATTTGGGCCCACCATGGATGAGTTATGGATCCAACACCAAAACTAAGAAGAACTGCAAACAATTTTCTTTCTCCCACTTGTGAGCTTTTTTGAGCTTCCATATGGTCGATTAGGCTTGTAGTCCAAAAATAGAAAATGAAGCCCTGGATGTTCCGAATCTGGAAAAAAATGAATTTCGCAATTTGGATCAGTGTAGATAATGTTACGGCCAAAATACTGAAATAATTTAATACTATTAAAAATCCAAAATGGCCAATTTTTACTATTCAGCTCAAAATAACACCACTATCATAAAAATGAAACACTTCATATTAGAGGAACAATTTTGTGGGTTTAAAACAATGATATTCAATATAAATTAATTGAAAATATTTTCACTATCAATTCCCCCACACTTATCCCTTGGACACCTGGATAAGTAAAAATCAAATTAAATCAAATCCAAAACACATATCAATGAGATCAAATCTATTCCAAGAAACGAAAAGTTATCATGCCTGATCAAAAAAAGTTATTTCAAGTTCTCCATTTAATATTTCAATATATTTCCACTTCATTTATTATGTCATGCACACAAAACACCTACCTCACATGAATTTTCTCTCATCTCACAAATGTAAATGCTGAACACGGCTTTTCTCATCCAAACTCACACAAGAGTCTCCATAGGCTTCATAAATTCCTACTCCACCACCCGATGTGAGTCAAGGACATGTGTTTCTCAAGAGGACATTTTAGGGTTCTTCTGTGGCATTCGGTTGGTAGGATTAAATGTTAAACATTCTGAGGCTGAAAAAGGAGGGCTTGGCTCTTTTTGAAGTAAAATTGCAAAATTCTAATTTTTACTCAACTATGGTCTCCATCACTTCCCCTTTGTAAAAAATAGGCTCTATAAAAATTCAATCAGCTCAGCAGAAAAAAATTCAATCCTTTCAAACATTATTTTTCTTGAAAGATCTAGATAGGCACATCTTTCTTTTTTTTACATTAGATGCTTTGGAAAGTCACAACTTCTCTTATCATAAAAGCTCCAAAAAAGGCACAGCTTTCAACAGAATAATTTTTCAGCATCACACACATCTCTTCCACAATTTATTTTCCACCCAAAGTATCACAAAATGAGGTAGTACACCACAAGACATCTTCCCCCACACTTAAGTTCAACTAGATCATGCTGTTTTACTTCAAGAGTAGGTAGGATAGGGAAAATTGGCTTGTAATGTGGCTAACCTAATAGGAAATTCATGGCTAATAGGGGATACAATGAAAGATAAATGTAACGGTGGGCCATAATGAAAAGGATTATTTTGAAAATGGGGATTCAAACCAAATAAATTCCTCAATAATTTAAAACACACATACCCCAATCACTCAATTTTTGAATGGGATAGATCAAATTCTGGTTAAAGAAAGCATGGTCTGCTTCTCTCAAGAAATGAGGTGAATGAAAAGAATATGACAAAAATTTTCTAGAAGCCTCTCATGAAAGTGATTTAAATGATATAGATAGTGAAATATGGCATGAGATTCAAAAATCAGTGTACTTTTCATGAAATTCCAAAAGCATTGAACTTGAAACAAAGTCATTTTCAGCATTCATTTGTGATCAGTTTCATGAAATGGGTTGATTCACTCATTGAAATGGGTTTTAAAAATGTAAATGATAATCATTTCATCTCAAAAGTTTCAAAAAAACACCCAAAATTGAAAAATAAACACACAAAAATTTGAAAACACACAATGTTTTTATTTTTTTATTTTTATTTTGTAAATAAAACACAAAATGAAAATCCTAAACTACCAAGGTTCCCTCCCCCACACTTAAATGAAGAATTTTCCTCATTGAATTCAAATTTATTTAACATGTAATAAGATTTTTGATTGATTTACAACAAACAAGTCAGAATAAAGGAGAGTTACAACCTGGCTTACTTGCAATGTAACATTGAGATAAGCTCCAAAGTGTTGTACAATGAATCCCTACAAAAGAAAACATAAGATATTTATTTAAAGAAATTAAAATAGAAATAGTATGAGAATAGAAGTAAAAAACATGGTTTAATCCCCAAAGTGGGCCCTGGGTTTTGACTGCCACCAGAGGGGCAGTTATAATTGGTTATCACCAATCTGATGGTGGGTGAAGTTTCTTGCTTATGAACCAACAAAAACCCTTCCTTCGAGGATGAAATTATTCCTTTTTCTTGAGGGTTACATCGATAAAATGCCCCAAGTACACCCTCTTTGTAATGAGATATAACATGCATGGTCAGGTTTGGACAATGAATGAGTCCTCCTCTTTCAAGGGTTCCGCAGGAACAACATCTTCTTTATTTTCCAGTGGTTGCTGAAGGTATGATACATCTGTGGAAAAATCAAAGGCAATGTCAGATTTTAATTCTATTTGAAAAAAAATAAAGCATGAAGAATCGATATCAAATTCTCCCCTTTCAATGTAAGTAGTCTGTATATCATTTTCCTCCATAAATTCCACATTTATATTCTCATGTACTTCACCCATTGAATGTTCAATAGGTTTGGGGAGCTCTAGATGTTATTTCATGGATGAATATTCTTTTTCATCATCTTCCTCCAAGGAAATACATGTGTTGGATGAATCTGAAGAATTAAAAGAAGGGGAGGAAATACTCAATTTATTTTCAACAAAATCAAAAAGATAATGAGATTTTTAAAAGATTAACTCCCTGATCTTGTTTGGACTCAATTTCTTATTCAATGGGAGGTACCTATTGGAGTTGAAAATCCCTAGATAGAGGTAGGTAGTAAGAATCCTCTATCTTCTCTTAAAATTCCACTGCATGGTTGGTATCTTCCTTCAATTATGATGAATCATCTATATTATTAGGAGTATTTGGATCAATAAGTTCCTCACACTCATTCCAGAAGTTATCCAGATCTTTTTTATCTCCCATATGAATTTCAATTTCTAAATCTTCTTCATCAATCTCCTTTAACATTGATTCATCTAGGCTCAATAAATCATCTTTTAATTTCATCAAGGCTTCCATGGGTTCTTCAACTTGAAGGATTTGTGGGGCTACTTCTTCTATCAATTTTTCTGGTTCTGGTTCTTGTTCGGCCACCATTTGATGATCCTAGGATGCATGTACTTCTTCTGAAATCCACTGTATTGAGGTCTCTAGGTTTTGAATGGTTTGACTAATTCATTAAAATTGGGATTCAATATCCTTGGGACCTTCTTCTTCTTGGTGTTCTACTTTTATTATTTCTTGATAAATTTCCGCAAAATACTTCTGATGTTCAATTAATTCTCTTCCCAAACCCTCCAACACTAGGTATTCTAGGTTCTCATTATGTTTTTTAATAAGATCCTTTAATTCATCCTCTGTGATGATTTGGATTCGAGCTCCTCGAATTTTTTTAGCCAAGAATGAAACTTTATACTCTATAGACCAAGGTGATTCAATAATTGGTTCTCGTAATGGTGGGTAATTGTTCCATGAATTAATGAAATAATCATTTGAAAACAACATGAAAAAGAAATTATTTTTTTTAAAATTGAAATAGTAAAATATTTACAATTAGTTTGTGGAAATACCTCCCCAGCAATGGCACCCTGTTTTGATGAAGCATTGTCGTGTGCGCTCTCAAAAATATTTATATCTATGTGTATCACAATGGCTGACCTAGGTCGTTCTCTTGAGGAGCCTTTTCAGTTATTCACTAACTTAATCTAATTCACCTAAGAAGTAATTATTTTTGTTGTTTTAGGTTTTATGAAATAAATAAAATATTTTAAATGAAAAAATAATAGGAAACTAATATTCAATTATAAATAACCATGCAATGCTAAACAGAATGGAATTATGGAAGAATGGAAGTTCTCCCGAGAGAATTTTCAGGGAGGACCATCATTGGCCAGTTTCAAATATTCTTAGTGTACACACTCCATCGTATGTGGGCACACCTTATTCTACACCAGTTATGAACGAAAAGACTACATAGAGATCACCAAGCACACCCTCTGTAGAGACCCGAAGCTTGACTTACATGGACATTACATTACATTTGTGGAATACTTAGTACATAACAAAAAACACACACACAAGGATCGTAATAGATTATTGTATTTGGAAACTCGAAACATAATCTTCCAATTGTGGTGAAAGATCTCCAATATCTCCCATAAAGATCTCCCTTTTTTTACCTAAAACCTTTCTCTATATCCCGGGGAAAAGAAAACATAAAATGGTGAGCTCAAATTCTCAGTAAGGGTAAACAAAAGAAATATAAATCTCATCGTATACACAATCACATAACTTTTGGAAATCTTAACCTGCAAAAGAGATCATAATATCATAACATGGGATAAATCAGGGCAGTGAAATTTAATCACAATAATCATAACTTAAAACATGAAACTTTGTGTCATACACACATAATCGTAGAGAATCATTTCTTGTTAGTCAAGACTCATTGCCAAAACTATCTTAGTGGACAATGTCCCTTTCTGAACCGAGTCACCCTTGTTCCAGTCCTATTTCACTGAACCGGTATAACCTACCATTCCAGCCATGTCCATCTCATGAAATATGAAATCTTTAACCAATGCATTGGAGGGAGATATAGGTCCCACCCATCTCATAATGAAACCATTCTTATGTGTGCCACAAAATCATAAACCATACATCATAGCATAACCCTTGTAATAAAAATGGGAATCTTAAACATCGTGACATCATAAAACAATTCATATAAGATAAAGGAATTAATAAACATAATTCCATCACAACATAATCAAATCAATTTAATAATAGGGATAAAAAACATAACCCTTTATTATCTTATATGGAAAATAATTTTGATAAAACACTTGAACTCCATTCTTGAGGAAACTATCCTTTCTTCTTCAAAAACATTTTTCCTTTCTTAACAGGTCATACAACTTTAAACTAAAAGAAGTTGATTAAAAATAAACTTGAAAACTTGTAAAGGAATCTTCTTGGAAATAATGTTTTAAAAATCCATTCATTCCGTATAAGTTAAAAAAACATTCTTCTCGTACTTTTGTCAGAAAAGTCAAAAAGTACCTCGTATGAAAAACGACAAAAGATTCCTTTCATATATTTTACTAAAAACTTACCAAAGGGTAAAATTGGATTTAAAAAATTGTAGGTGGATGTAAATAATATTAAATATCTAGGAAACATGGATGTGGATGATAAAATACACCCTAGTAAATTTCAAAGTATAAACAATCTCGGATAAAAATGAGATTGTGATATTTCCCTTACCTTAGGTCCGATTTGCTTCGTAAGTGTCTGAAACTCCTGTATAATGATTTAAATAATGTCATTTATTTATTAAAGAATCATATTCATTGTTATGATATCATATATGGTTCAAATAGGACTTTATATTACCCGTTCTTTTGTAAATTCCATGTTAAAGAGCGTTTTGGGTAAAATTGTTTCATTTGTCGTCCGTGTTTTGACTTGTAATTATTCATATGATTACTTAGATCATGATTAATTAATTACATAATATAAAACATGATTTATATATATATATTCAGAATATACATATATATATTAAATCAGTAAATGGAAAGAAATACACCGTTCATGGAGACGGTAGTCCGTACGTATGCATGAACGCTGTTTTCGTTTCCTTATTGAATTGAATGGAATTAAGTAGATGACATAAATATAAATATACATAAATAAAGTATCATTATTATGTCATATATTTCATTAGTACTTATTATATATTCTTTATAATCATTCATTAATGATTAATCATTGAGAATGAATCTCATCGCGTTGTGGAGACGGTAGTCCGTACGTACGCACGAGCGATGATATCGTTCCCCTGGTCATGGAATTGTGTTGAAGTGTATGTATACTATTTCAGTATCAATATCACTTTATAATAATTATATATAGTTACTCATTACACCATTATACCCATCCAATTAAGGTGGTGGCGGAAAATAGATTACACCACGGCGTGGAGACGGTATTCCGTACGTACGCACGCGCGGTGATTTATTTTTCCGTAGGATGGATAGATAGTGAAATAGGGTTGTTTCATACTTATAATAACATATCCGTATATTATTGATACTGATGTTATTACTTCAAAATGAAACAACTAAAGAAGAAGAAGTGGAAGAAGAAATAAATATGAAAGAATCAGTAACAGACATTACCTCTTCTTTGAAGTGCTTCTTTGAGACCTTCTTTTAGGGAACCAAAATTGGTCTTTGAGGAAGAACAGAACCTCTAGAATGTTTCTAGGTAAGTGGAGAAGATAATTTGGCAGGTTTTGGCCGAGCTTGAAGGCTCAATGTTTTGTGAGGAAGAGAGGGAGGAGGTTCCCTTTTATAAGGGAGGAGAGGGGCACCTTTGGAATAACTAAAAATATTATTTTATTATAAAGCCAAATTCGGTTTTAAATAGCTCCAAATTGATTTATTTCTAATCTAAGGTGTGGATGTGTCTAAATACTCTCATCCAATAGGATTTAGACAAGTTTAGGTTATTATTGTACCCTTATCAATTAGATTTAACTCTAAGTTAAATAATTTAACTTTTATCGTGTCTTCTTGTGTTCTTACACTATAAGGTTAATAAACTTATTATAAGAAGCCAAAAGAACCCCAAATTGTTTATTATTAATATATATAACCTTATCTAAGTCATTTGGCCGAACCTTAGATTTTTAGGAATTAAATAACAATTAAGAATATAATATTTGTTTTAAAAACTAATTTATGTCAATTTTGACACTATTTGGTACATGATTTTTATGAAATTTCTAAAAGAATGATAAGTTCAAAAAAAGTTACTTAAATCAACAATAACATGTCATATTAACCTAGAAAATAAGTGGAATTCATAAAAAGTCTCAAATTATATTTATTTGGGTATTTATAACATCAATTATGTCAATATTTCATTAATTAGAGAATTACTGCATCATCGTTGTGTCATATATAAATTAAATTATTTAATGTCTAAAAATCACAAATAAAATACCATTATGTAGGAAATCTTTTTATCATTCTAATGAATATTTATAGTCTAATTTATCTTATGTATAACCCTATATTAAAAAAAACATAGTAAATAAACTTATATTTTAACTCTTTTAACTCTTCTTTGAATTAAATAATAATAAATGTCCTAATCCAATTCAAGTGGGCCTAAATGGTCATATTTTATTCCTAAGTTTGTTTTTGGTCGAAATACACTTGTCCAATAGGATTAGGACATGTGTTAGGGTAATATTAATATCATTTTTACCCTTAATTACCCTATTTACTTTTAATCGTGGTAAATAAAAATAAAAAGTTACTATTCACCAAAACATATTTTCATCTTATTGAACCACATTTTACTTACTGACATCAACCTTGTCTCTCGGAATTTGGAAATTCCATTCACAGAAGCGGTAAAATTAAGATTTATGAAAAAATTAATTTTTTTAACTACCACTTAGTAGTTTCACTATTCATCAAAAATTGAAGTTTTTCAGAAAAATGCCCAAATTTTACCCTAATCTATAATTGATATTCCAAATTCAAAAATGATTTCTATTTTACACAATTCCTAACATATAAGTTGCATTAATTAATTTTATAATTAATTTCCGCTGTCACAACAAATAGCGTGTTTTTAACAGATATTAACTATCAAAAGATTAACACTTGTTTATGTCTGGTGTAAATGTGAAATTTCATCTAATGACCAACATTGTATTGAATTATAAAAATATATTCTAAATATACTTTAAAACCACTCAAATTAATAATTTATCACTATTGATTATTTTGATTAAAAAAGTTGTTTTTAATTATAATTTAGTAATTTTCACTATTCATCAAAATATGAAAGTTATCCGAAAAGTACCAAAATTTCACCTTAGGCTAAATTCGATACTCCGAATCCAAAAATGAAGTCCATTTTGAGATCTACAATTTCTAAAATTTTAATAGCTGGTTATTAGTATTCATAATGGCTAGTTTAAATAATATTTTAATAGCATATCATTGTTTAGTGAAACTCAGTATTACGTACTACACACGCTATCGAGGAAGGTCGTGATTGCGTGTAATTCAAGGAAAGTAAAGGATGAGTGTTGTGCAAGCTCCTTTTGGTGTAGCGTACAACACAAGATATTAGTGAAATTAAAAATAATATTTTTCATAAAATCTCGGGGTGTTACATTCTACCCCCCTTAAAATGAATTTTGCCCTCGAAATTCGTCTGGGTTATAAATGGTTTACTACTCGAAAGTTTGTTTATTACAACCCCACATTGTAAAAAGGGAATACCAAAACCAATCTCTAAAAACAAAGGTATTAAACGTAACGGTTACCCAAATAAACTAATCACTGGGTTTCCACATAGGTAAAAATATGGATATGGAAGAGAAATCTAACCATCTTGTTTCGATGGAGAGTGGTAGAGAACATGGCTATGGAAAATCCAGTAATCACAAATCAATAGATTTGTGATGATATAAGGTACCATCTAATTCATCGGATATAAGGGCACTAGGACCACATTTTTTGGTTTTCAAGATCATTTCCCTAAATTTGAAGAGTTTGAATTAGAATAACTACTTACTTTATTTTGTTACAATCTCACTGTTGTTCGTACTTTGAACAATTTCCACTTCATCCCTTAAAAAAATGAATTTGAATTTGTTATTCATGAAGTGTTAATTGATCATGTGATAGAATGATGGGTCATTCCATCTATCTCAAACAAAAGGTTAGAAAAGTTATCAAAAAATACATAAGCCCATCTATAGTGAGATTAATCATATATGGTTCCTAAAATGGACTTATACTTCATATATCGTACTGCGTAATAAAATAAAACTAGTTTCTACTAAACAGGGACTTCTTGTAGGCCAGTGGTAGGCGATAAAGGCTAGTCGCACTTCGGTTTTGGGTTCGATTCCTACAGCCTTGTCTGACACAATGGGCTGTCGCCCGTCTTGCCGGTTGTCCTTTTTCTAGAACTATATTACTATAACATCCCATCAATAATATCGAAAAAACTTCTGTCCTTAACCAATACTAGCATATGTCCAACGTAATCCATTCCAATCTTTAGGCTTATCCATAATACTGTTGTCTACTCTCATAACATAGTGAAAACGATTACCAGAGATTTAATACCATCGTTGATCCCCATATATCATAAGATATGTTTTTTTGGCCACATTCCAATCATTCAAAGTCCTTAATCATGTATTCTCTTGAATACCTTAGTAAAAACATGAATGAAGTTAAAAGTTAACACCTTCCACATACCAAAATCCTCAAAATTCTATATATTCAAACCATGATATCACTTAGTCCTTATATCAATCATGAGCTCATGAATACTGTTAAACATTTCATTTTCTCGTTTTCCCTTCATTATGCGCATATCATCTTATTTCCAAAAAAATCTTAATAACTTTGAATACCACATTATACCAACACATAAATATTTCAATACTTTATTATACAACATTATTTTGGAATCCCATTACATAAACACTTAATTATTCCACCACATCGTTGTCATATTCAACATCGCCAATAGTGATCTCATGTGACTTCCCTTTGTCCTTTTCCTTCAGTGGTTTCTCATGTTTATCATCACTAACCCTTGGATTATGGAATTTATTAGCATAATGCCCCATTTCCTTGCACTTGAAGCATTGAAGTGTTGGTGGTGCGTTCTCTGCAGTCTTTGATTTATTCACATCATCAGAAACCCTTTTTCCATTACTTCGACACTCAGCTGCTCGATGACCTTCTTTTCCACACTTAAAACATTTTCTAGTTCCTTTAAGACAATCTCCATCATTCTTATTTCCACACTTTGTTCATAAGGAAACATTCATCTTCTTTTCACCATTATTCTGAGATTTCTCCTTGAACTCCATCTTTTTCTTCTTGTCAAAACCATGAGATGGATATGTAACACCAACTTCCATTTATACCTTGATAGCACAACGCACAATTTATTCATAGCTACTGAAGTCTCTTATAGCTAATGCCCTTCGAAGACTTGGTTTTAAGCCACTGAAAAATCGATCAACTTTACATTCAGGTTGGATGATAATGCTAGATGCATACCTTGCAAGTCTTGTAAAATTCGCTTCGTATATACCAACAGATTCATCATCCTTTTGCTTTAGATCAAGAAACTCCTTCTCCATCTTTGTTCGAAGAATACGAGGGAAGTACTTATTGAAAAATAAGTTCTTGAACTCGTCCCATTCCATGGACTCAATTTCATCTCTTTACCTCGTATTCTTGATAACATTCCACCATTGATCAGCTTCACCTTCCAAACGATATACTGATAAGATGACTTTATCATGTTCAGAACATTGAAGAACTGAAAATATCTTTTCAGTGGTACTGATCCATTTTTCATCAACAAGTGGATCAGAAGACCCACTGAAAGAAGGTGGACGTTGCCTCATGAAGGACTCAATAGAATATTGTTCCCTTATCTGCTCATTTGGATGTCCAGAATGATTCATAGCTTGTGTAAGTATAGCAATAAGATTTTTCACTCCATCTCCCATAACATTTTTTTGTTCAGGAGGACAATCATTGCATTGTCCATTGCATTGATCAACACGGTTCCTTCGGGTTCCAGCCATCGTCTAAAACCCAAAAAGAATTGTGTGAGAGGAAAAAATCATGATAGGGAAAACAACATAATAAAGGGGGATTACCTTCAATAACTAACATATTTGGTTTAATTCTATGATCGTTAGCATAATTCTAGTACTATAACCTATACGTATACTTAACCTTAGGGACATCCCTAGACATACCTTAGAAATATCTCTAGGGATCTCACTAACGTTTTCGCATCCTAGTTTCCAAAGGTTGATTAAACCTTTACTCTGATACCAACTGTAGAGACCCGAATCTTGACTTACATGGACATTACATTACATTTTCGGAATACTTAGTACATAACAAAAAACACACACACAAGAATCGTAATAGTTTAGTGTCTTTGGAAACTCGGAACATAATCTTCTAATCGTGGTGAAAGATCTCCAATATCTCCCATAAAGATCTCCCTTTTTTTACCTAAAACCTTTCTTTATATCCTGGGGAAAAGAAAACATAAAAGGGTGAGCTCAAATGCTCAGT
Organism: Viscum album; assembly: GCA_963277665.1. Taxonomy (NCBI): domain Eukaryota; kingdom Viridiplantae; phylum Streptophyta; class Magnoliopsida; order Santalales; family Viscaceae; genus Viscum; species Viscum album. The sequence goes on along the minus strand of OY728146.1, from coordinate 735,503,052 downwards.
AAGGGTAAACAAAAGAAATATAAATCTCATCGTATACACAAGCACATAACTTTTGGAAATCTTAACCTGGAAAAGAGATCATAATTTCATAACATGGGATAAATCATGGAAGTGAAATGTAATCACAATAATCATAACATAAAACATGAAACTTTGTGGCATACACACATAATCATAGAGAATCATTTCTTGTTAGTCAAGACTCATTTCCAAGACTATCTTAGTGGACAAAGTCCCTTTCTGAACCGAGTCACCCTCGTTCCAGTCCTGTTTCACTGAACCGGTATAACCTACCGTTCCATCCATGTCTATCTCATTTGATATAAAATCTTTACCCAATGCATTTGAGAGAGATATAGGTCTCACCCATCTCATAATGAAACCATTCTTATGTGTTCCATAAAATCATAAACCATACATCATAGCATAACCCATGTAATAAAAATGGGAATCTTAAACATCGTGACATCATAAAACAATTCATATAAGATAAAGGAATTCATAAATATAATTCCATCACAACATAATCAAATCAATTTAATAATAGGGATAAAACAATAGAACCCTTTATTATCTTAGATGGAATATAATTTTGATAAAACACTTGAACTCCATTCTTGAGGAAAATATCCTTTCTTCTTCAAAAACATTTTTCCTTTCTTAACAGGTCATAAGACTTTAAACTAAAAGAAGTTTATTAAAAATAAACTTGAAAAAGTGTAAAGGAATCTTCTTTTAAATAATGTTTTAAAAATCCATTCATGCCGTATAAGTTAAAAAAACATTCTTCTCGTACTTTTGTCAGAAAAGTCAAAAAGTACCTCGTATGAAAAACGACAAAAGATTCCTTTCATATCTTTTACTAAAAACTTACCGAAGGGTAACATTGGATTTAAAAAATTGTAGGTGGGTGTAAATAATATTACATATCTAGGAAACATGGATGTGCATGATAAAATACACCCCAGTAAATTTCAAAGTATAAACAATCTCGGATAAAAATGAGATTGTGATATTTCCCTTACCTTAGGTCCGATTTGCTTCGTAAGTGTCCGAAACTCCTGTATAATGATTTAAATAATGTCATTTATTTATTAAAGAATCATATTCATTGTTATTATATCATATATGGTTCACTTATGACTTTATATTACCTGTTCTTTTGTAAATTCCATGTTAAAGAGCGTTTTGGGTAAAATTGTTTCATTTGTCGTCTGTGTTTTGACTTGTAATTATTCATATGATTACTTAGATCATGATTACTTAATTACAGAATATAAAACATGATTTATATATATATATATTCGGAATATACATATATATATATTAAATCAGTAAATGGAAAGAAATACACCGGTCATGGAGACGGTAGTCCGTACGTACGCATGAACGCTGTTTTCGTTTCCTTATTGAATTGAATGGAATTAAGTAGATGACATACATATAAATATTCATAAATACAGTATCATTATTATGTCATATATTTCATTAGTACTTATTATATATACTTTATAATCATTCATGAATGGTTAATCATTGAGAATGAATCTCATCGCGTCGTGGAGACGGTAGTCCGTACGTACGCACGAGCGATGATATCGTTCCCATGGTCGTGGAATTGTGTTGAAGTGTATGTATACTATTTCAGTATCAATATCACTTTATAATAATCATATATAGTTACTCATTACACCATTATACCCATCCAATTAAGGTGGTGGCGGAAAATAGATTACACCACGGCGTGGAGAAGGTATTCTGTACGTATGCACGCGCAGTGATTTCTTTTTCCGTTGGATGGATAGATGGTGAAATAGGGTTGTTTCATACTTATAATAACATATCATTATATGAGTGATACTGATGTTATTACTTCATAATGAAACAACTAAAGAAGAAGAAGTGGAAGAAGAAATAAAGATGAAAGAATCGGTAACGGACATTACCTCTTCTTTGAAGTGCTTCTTTGAGACCTTCTTTTAGGGCACTAAAATTGGTCTTTGAAGAATAACAGAACCTCTAGGATGTTTCTAGGGAAGTGGAGGGGAGAATTTTTCAGGGTTTTTCCGTGCTTGAAGGCTCAATGTTTTGTGAGGAAGAGAGGGAGGAGGTGCCCTTTTATAAGGGAGGAGAGGGGCACCTTTGGAATAACTAAAAATATTATTTTATTATAAAGCCAATTTCGGTTTTAAATAGATCCAAATTGATTTATTTAGAAGATAAGGTGGGGATGGGTCGAAATCCTCTCATCCAATAGGATTTAGACAAGTTTAGGTTATTATTTTACCCTTATCAATTAGATTTAACTCTAAGTTAAATAATTTAACTTTTACCGTGTCTTCTTGTGTTCTTACACTATAAGGTTAATAAACGTATTATAAGAATCCAAAAGAACCCCAAATTGTTTATTATTAATATATATAACCTTAGATAAGTAATTTGGCCGAACCTTATATTTTTAGGAATTAAATAACAATTATGAATATAATATTTGTTTTAAAAACAAATTTATGTCAATTTTGACACTATTTGGTACATGATTTTTATGAAATTTCTAACAGAATGATAAGTTCTAAAAAAGTTACTTAAATCAACAATAAAATGTCATATTAATCTAAAAAATTAGTGTAATTCATAAAAAGTCTCAAATTATATTTATTTGGGTATTTATAACATCAATTATGTCAATATTTCATTAATAAGATAATTACTACATCATCGTTGTGTCATAAATAAATTAACTTATTTAATGTCTAAAAATTACAAATAAAATACCATTATTTATGAAATCTTTTTATCTTTCTAATGAATATTTATAGTAGAATTTATCTTATGTATAACCCTATATTAAAAATTATTTAGTAAATAAACGTTGATTTTAACTCTTTTAACTCTTCATTGAATTAAATAATAATAAATGTCCTAATCTAATTCAAGCGGGCCTAAATGGTCATATTGTATTCCTAAGTTTGTTTTTGTTCGAAATAAACTTGTCCAATAGGATTAGGACATGTGTTAGGGTAATATTAATATCATTTTTACCCTTAATTACCCTATTTACTTTTAACCGTGGTAAATAAAAGTAAAAAGTTACTATTCACCAAAAATTATTTTCATCTTATTGAACCACATTTTACTTACTGAAATCAACCGTGTCTCTCAGATTTTTGAAATTCCATTCACAAAAGCGGTAAAATTAAGATTTATAAAAAAATTAATTTTTTTAACTACCACTTAGTAGTTTCACTATTCATCAAAAATTGAAGTTTTTCAAAAAAATGCCAAAATTTACCCTAAGCTATAATTGATATTCCGAATTCAAAAATGATTTCTATTTTAAAAAATTCCCAACATATAAGTTTCATTAATTAATTTTATAATTATTTTCTGTTTTCACAACAAATAACGTGTTTTTAAGAGATAATAACTATCAAAAGATTAACATTTGTTTATGTCTGGTGTAAATGTGAAATTACATCCAATGACCAACATTGTATTGAATTGTAAAAATATATTCTAAATATACTTTAAAACCACTCAAATTAATAATTTATCACTATTAATTATTTGGATTAAAAAAGTTGTTTTAAATTATAATTTATTAATTTTCACTATTCATCAAAATATGAAAGTTGTCCGAAAAGTACCAAAATTTCACCTTAGGCTAAATTCGATACTCCAAATTCAAAAATGAAGTCCATTTTGAGAGCTAAAATTTCTAAAATTTTAAAAGGTGGTTATTACTATTCATAATGGCTAGTTTTAATAATATTTTAATAGCATATCGTTGTTTAGTGAAACTCAGTATTACGTACTACACACGCTATCGAGGAAGGTCGCGATTGCGTGTAATGCAAGGCAAGTCAAGGATGCGTCTTGTGCAAGCTCCTTTTGGTGTAGAGTACAACAGAAGACATTAGTGAAATTAAAAAGAATATTTTTCATAAAATCTCGGGGTGTTACACCCTCCATCCACCTCCTCAATCGAGGAAAAATGGTTGTAGATTAAGAAGTTAATCTTTAGACAATCATAGTGAGGATTACACCCACTGTAAATTATCCTTAGAATTAACTCAAAAAATATTAAAAACATGGTCTTGGGTTCAAGAACATGATTAATCCCTCAGGATATTCCTCGGATTAGTTACTCATTATCATGATTATTATAGTTCACAATGTTAATATGAGATAAAGAAAAGAGGGTGAATCGGTGGACACAAAAATAAAAACAATGCATGAATTTAATATTAATATAAATTACAATTAAAAAATAAAAACTAAACAAAATAAAAGAAATAAATAAAAATATTGAAATGGAGAAGATTTGTGGTCGGCCTCCCTCAGTGGAGATCTCCTCCTTGGTACCTTGAAGGAATGGATGGATAATGGGATGATTTGAGAGGGTGGAGCTCGCCTCCTTTTATAGGCAGATTTTGTGGCCCAAATGTTGACGCATTTTAGCGCAATTAAATGACCTCTTCACGCGTTGATCCCTTCTTAAATGTTGTTCATAATTTCCTTGTACGTGTTCCCTCAAAATCATAGCAGATTTGGAGATGTATTCCAAGAGGTATGGTCTTTGTTCTCTGAAAATTTATTCTTTCCAGTCAGACTCTCCAAAACGCAATCCTCTGGATTAGGGTGATTTAATTACCTCATAAAAGGACAATTATTACAGACCATTCTTCATTAAAGATTCTCAAAAACACCTTGAGCTTCCACCCACCGAATATCACAACATTTAAGCCCACCATGGATGAGTTATGGATCCCACACCAAAACTAGGAAGAACTGCAAACAGTTTTTATTCTCCCACTTGTGATCTTTTTTTGAGCTTCCATATGGCCGATTAAGCTTTTAGTCCAAAAATAGTAAATGAATCCATGGACGTTCAGAATCTGGAAAAGATAGAGTTTCTCAATTTGGATCTGTGTAGATAATGATATGGCCTAAACACAAAAATAATGTAAAACTATTAAAAATAAAAAAGGGAAAATTTTTACTATTCAGCTCAAAATAACACCATTATCATAAAAATAATACAATTCATCTTAGAGGAACACTTTGTGGGTTTAAAACAATGATATTCAATATAAATTAATTGAAAATGTTTTCACTAACAACTATGTTTGTGGGATATGGTCCTAGTTATAGTAAAATTTTATTTTAAAGGTCAAATTAATATGAGAGTTTTGCATTTGGTAGTGTAAAGTGATCCTGTTTTATAAGATAGAAAAGTGGATCCTTTTTGAACACCCATTATAATTTAATAATTCTATGAAAATTTTCATAGGTTAGTGACTAAAAATAATCTAAAATATTGAGTGTGGGTTGTATTTAACTTTATCAAGTAACACGATTTTTTTAGACATGTATTTTAAATATTATATACTGTTTTCTGAATTTATATTTTATATTTTAGTTTTTTACTTTTAAAATCTTTAACTTGGTTATAACTGTGTGATTTTATGTTTTTTTAATTATATAACATAACACAAAAACCCAATTTTGGTTTTATGGATATAAAATTTAAATATATTTAATTATATTCAATTTATAAATATTCTAAAATTATAATTTATGTTGAAATAATTAATGTGAAGAAAAATCGTTTTACAAATAAAAATTCAATTTTTAACCTTATAGATTCTTACTCTTATTAAAAATTAATTTAAATTTAAATGGGTGTTAATAAATTTATTTATGTATTTATAAATAATACTATATCCATTATACCATTATTTAGCATTTAATTATTCCAAATAAATTCCATGATATCAATAAAACAATAAATTAAAAATAAGTATTTCATCATTACTATGTTGATAAACATCAATCCAAATAATTTAAATTATATAACTCATATTTTAAATTGTACATATTAAATAATATTAATTTTTTTATCTAAAATATAAAAATAATTTAGTAAAATAAAATGTATATGTTTATTGAAATTAATTTTAATGTCATCAAATGTAATACTTTAAAAACCTTTTTATTGAATAAATTTTCATTTGTGGAAAACGTTTTTTATTATAATAGATCAATCAATTCCATTTAATATAGTATATTTAAATTAATTATCATAACATAATGTGAATTTATATAATAATAATATAAATTGAAACATTGTTTTACCATGTTATATTGAATTTGTCAAAATATATGAATTTTTATTTCATTAAAACACTATATAAATTTTTTAAATGTTTGTCATGTGTTTGTAAATTCATTTTTTTGAAACCCTTAATTATAATTTTAAATATATTATTTTATAGTAATATGGGTTCGAAAATAATTTAATGTAATTACATAATAGATTAGTTTCATTAATATGATGAATGTAGTGAGTATTTATAATATTCACTTGAAAATTCCTTTAATTTATAAAAATATCCAACATTATCTTAAGCTAATTTTTTTGGGGAATTAAAAAAATAATCATCCCTTATAAAATTTTAATCCGGAAATTTAAAAATATATATTTTAAAAATATATATATAACCTAAAAACATGAATTTTATTAAAAATAATCATTATAATGTTAACTCATATTTTTTGATTACCTTATAATGAGAATAAATATTAAGGGTTTTCTATAAGACAACATGATTTCAAAATAATATCATTATGCAGGGAAGAATATTTGACAGGGAACATTGATTTTAAAAACCTCGTGAAATATATTATATAAATATGATCTGTATAACCGAGATGTTATATTAGACAGTATAAATAGGATTGACTATTATTTAAATATACATAAGTACATTTGTATATATAAAAATATTGATAATTCTTTATTTAGTAATCGCAAAATCATTAGAAAATTCACTTCATTTTACAGAAATATGTTTCCCTCAAAAATAGATTTTTTTGATTTTTATGTTAATGAAATATAATTATTCTTTAGATCTTTCAGAAATTATATTTTATAATAATAATTTAATTACTAAAAAAATATCATAGATAACTTGGGGTGGATTTTTTTTCTATTCTAAAATGATTAATCATTGGATAGTAAAAAATTTCCAATTATTCCATTTTTTTAATTATTTTCATTGAATAATACCAATATTATTGATTATTTAATCAGAATTTAATATAAGATTCATTTAGTAATAAATAATCTTCTTAATTTAATATGATTTAATATTATACTTTATCTTAGTATAACTACACTTGTAGATTTAATATGATTTTTTTCATTAGAAAAACTATTTTTCTTATTGTTCTTTTCAGGATAATTATTAAATAAATTTCTACAAATTATCAATATTTAATTTTATAAAATGGATTATATATTTTTAATTACAATAATTAATAATTTGTAAAAAGTTCTACATACTTTTTGGTCATAATGAGTAGAAAAAATATTAAAAATTTATCCCTGGAATAAAACGATAAATCTTGTAATTGATGCTAAATATAATATTATTTGGAAAAATAATTGAACATAACACTAAACATTCCTATATTATATGAGTCTCTCGCATCCATGTCAATTAAGTACTCAAATATATGGCAAATTGTTTACATTATTCTATGATTTGTCCTTTTATAATATTTAATTAAAATTTTTTTCATTCAAACTTTTATGGAAAATAAAAATATTATTGAAATAAAAAAAATTAAATTTGGTTATAAATATTAATATTAAATAAAAGATAATTTATTTTCATTTTAATAAATGTATAATTTTTATTATGGATATAGTTCCGTAAATGATTATGTAACTCTAAAACCATATTTCATAAATCAATATAAATATAAAAGAAACGATTTAAATAATATTAAAAGAAATATTAATTTAATAATTTATTTTTTAATTAGTTTTTTATATAAATATAACATTGTATGCGTGTTTATGATTATTAGATTGTAATTATGGGTTTTTCATGTTGTTTTGATTATCTAATTAAATGAATGGTTCTAAAAATGTTTTTCATGATATGTAATAATAAATATATTTTATGAAATGATTTAAAATTACAAAAAATACTATAATTTTATAATTTAGGGTTATATTTTTTAAAATATAAACCATGTAACATTTAAACTTCAATTATTCGTTTTAGTAACTATCATTTCCCCTATTGAGTAAAATCAATGTTATCATGGTAATTTGAAAATATTATTTACACATGTAAAAACACAAATGTATGGGTAAAAACCATATCAAAAAATTTAAAAAAAAAGAGAATATATTTAAACTCAAAATATACATATATTATATTTTTTCATTCTTGATCCTTTTTACATTAAAAATTAATTTTAAAAAATTTAAAATATTATGAAATTCCAAAAGTTCCCCTCTGCACTTTTATAAATGGGGACATCCTATGTGAATTAAATCACACTAAAATATGATTTTTTTTAGGATAATAATAACAAAAAACACATAATTAAATCCATTTACAAATACTATAGTGACATATTTCTTTATAAAAAACTCATATGAAGGATTTTAGTGTAAACCTAATCAAGTTGTGAGAATAATATGTATAATATTTTACCAAAAATTTTTGTTTTCAGGTTTCTTCCACATCGTTATAATCATATTAAAAAATGATGACATTAAATCACAAGTTTATACACTATACTCATATGATATTATGTTAATTCAATACTCTATATCTTTCTCCTCTTCAATAATAGTAGAAATGAAAATGTAGTTCATATCTATGGTAGACTACAATATCATGAAATGATGTAATTCATCATCCATCACCAATGAACCTAACTGGTTTGAATGAGGGATTTACAATATATATATATATATCATATTATTTAAATATTTATAATTATATAATATATAATATATCAGATAATTTTATAACATTCGATTTATTTAAAAATGATAACATCTTCTCTATGTAAAAATGAGTTACCACCTCTAGGATGTGATGTGATTATTTCTTAATAATAAATTCAAATGAATGATATATACATATACATATACATATATGTGGGAATGTAAATAAATATATTTTTTATAATTATCATTATTGATATAATAAATAATACAAAGGTCATTTCCAACAAGATCGTTGAAAAATTGAAATGTTTCTAATGCTTGCTTAAATCATAACTTCTCCATAATTATAAATTTTTTCATATTTCAAAATAATGCTCCATGGTTATTATTGATATTATAGTTACTATATTAAAATTATAATTATTCAAATATTATTATTCAATATATGATGTAACAATCATCTCTTTCACAATATTCAATCCACAGAAGTCATTGAAGACATATAAACTGAATATCATCTATAAATTTGACGTAAAAAAACTAATTATGTAAATAAATATTTCACGAAAAAAATAAAATATATGAAATAATAAATATTAAAACGTTTCTTATTTGTGTAAATAATTAGAATAATTTTATTATTTAGGAACATAAATAATATAGGTGACACGTTGGACATGAGGTAAGAAATTTCATGTCCGGTTCCTTTAATTTAATAATATTTTAAGGTAATGCCCTTTTTTGTTTACATATGGTGTATATGTGTTCCAATTTTAAATGTTATATCATGAATCCTTCATACATTTTACTTTTTGATTCCATTAATGTTATTCAATTATAATGTATTTGTTGAGAAATTCACCTAGTGGAATGGTGTTTTATAACTCAATTTCATTTCCTTATGTTTTATTAAATCATACATTTGAATGATATTTTAGGAATATTTGTGTAGTTAATTTTAATTATATTATCTCTTATTTACACTTTTTATGTGTATTTATATTTTTTATTGATAAAGAATTTATTTATTAATTCTCACTTAAACTATATGATCATTGAATGATAAATTTTCCCAATTTACACTCTTTTGAAACATATTTGTTATTATTCACCTATTTATTTTTATGAGGTTTATATTTTGACCCATTGTTTTGTTATCTACAAAATATTTTTATTTATAGAATTTATTGTTAAATTTTATATTATTTCACTGAGGGGGGTTTTGATTCAAAATTTAATAAATATATATGGGTTTATTTTAAAGTATTTTCATTATTTAGGATCATTTATTTTTTTGCCATGGATGGTGGAACTATTTAATAATTATATATTAATTAAAAAATATTTTGATCTCCTTTTTTTATGAAAATTATAATTTTCCCTTTTTTTCAACACTCATGATGTTCCCATGATTTTCGGAAATCATGTTTCTTAGAAAAATAACCTTTATTATTCTTCCCATTCAGGAAAAATATTGTTCTGTATCCATATTTTCCATAAAAAAGTAACTAACGCTTTTAATATTATCTTTTATTTATTAAAAATTTATCCATCTTAATTTTTTTTGAAAAAGTTTTATAAGGAATATTATTTTCATGTTCTGAAAATGGACCTTTTAAATTTTACCAACAATGTGAATGGAATCATTATTTTAACATACTAATAATAAATATAATTTCCTAAAATCACGTACACATATTTCATCAAATTATCCTTTAAATATTTAAAAACATATTTTCTAAGGATGTTCTCTCTAAAAAAAATTAGAAATTTTATATTTTAAAATGTTTATTTTAAAATGAAAAGGGTATTTTCATCTAGAACATTTTAAATGATCTTTTTATTGTATTTAAATTAATAAAATATAAAAACTGTTATCCCCATTATATATATATATATCATAATGATACCATCACTATTATTTCTTTTTATATTTTATTATCATTTTGATCATGGAATGTGCAGACATTTTTTATGCCAGTTCATCACATATGGACAATTTTTTAAATAAGTTTTGTTATATTATATATTTTATTCATAAAAAGAAATTATTGGACATGTAATGATAAATTTCAGACCCATAATTACTTATCCATTTAATTCAATGACAGGTTTCATGAGACAAACCAGTTGGTTATCCTTATTAAATAGTTTGTTGGTTAATTCCTACCAATAGTTTAAACTATATTGACACAGTCCCTTAGAATTATATTATTGAGATCTCAAAATATTAATTCAATCATTATGAAATTAGTTTTTCAATTCAATAATTTTATTTTATAATTTATGATAATCATGGATTAGTTTCATGCTAATGTGATTATTTATATGGGATTATTTGATCACAAATTATTGATACTATGTTTTTATGCATGATAATGTTATTAATTAAATGTATTTTGATTTAAGTTATTTACCATATAATATTGATTACATCCATTTAATATATGATAACATATACTATACATAACATTTATAAAGTATATGACCTTTGGTTTTGTTTGTTTTATATTCCATATGATCTGAAAAAAGAATCTTTAACAGTGTTCAAGGATTCCAAATATTTACTTTCACTATTTTGTAATTTATGTATTAAAATGTATTATGAGATTAAATTATGTGTCATTTTTACCAAGACTACTATATTGTTCAGTCCTTTGGGTTATGATCCCTTGTATCTTGTATCGATGTAATAATTTTACCACTGCTTCTAGACTACTAGAGTCAAGGTATTTATATTTAGTATTAGATAATGTTTAATAGAATATTTTTTATATATATTTATGAAATTAAATGTTAAGTAAATTAACCATAAAAATATTTTTGAGGATATTTATAAGTATCTGGTAATATAAAAAAATTATTGTAATGATTATGCAGGTTTACCGGTGGTACATTATTATCTTGATAGTATATATAGACATTGTTTTGGAAAAGACTCAATCATGGGTAATAATCCCAAAATGATTTTTTAGTATATAACTCAACTATAATAATGATTAATTTTGTCTCTTACCATACTATGAACCCATGTTGAAACTCTTGTGGGAGGTAATTGGATTAATTCACATTTTCTATATAAACAATTATAATGAATTAAATAATAGAATCCTTTGGAACCTATAATATTACATGGTGATAATTGATAAAACTAAAGAGTCTTGGTATGATATGCCTAAGGTAAATCATATTATTAATATAATAGATACATTATTTTAGGTATTATGTGATAGGATTATTACATGATAATCCATATATTGGGAGACATTTATGGTAAAAAGGCATTGAGTATATATTATGATTTAATTAAATGCTAATTTTAGGAATGATGATTTTATATTTTTTTGGACATAATATTAACGTGATTGTTTCCTTTTCAGTTAATATGATAATTGATGTAAATGTAATAATATTAAAATTAATATTATTTGATTATTTGGAAAAATAATCTATATATAAAACCATATTGATTAAAAAGAAATTTTATGATTAATGATGTTTTTATTTTTATATCATATCATCAGGAATGTTATAAGAGTTTTATTAATATAGATTTATATTAAGGATAACATGTATGTCAGGAGGAAAACTGTCATATCTGAAATGGTCAGAAATCTAGAACTCTAAATATAAGGGGGGAAAGGATGTATCGCCTTCAACAAGCCAACATGATGTAATAGTTAATATGATATATCACATTACAAACTGTTTTATGGATAATTGTTATGTTAATTTTGGGAAATGTATTATAGGATCAAAATATTACTAATTATATGTTTTTTGGTGAGTACTAATATTTATGGAGACATTTTATTGGGTTGATATATGTATATATCCAATCAGATTAACATAATGGATTATTTGGGAAGATTGTTATTGTATATGTGGATGTGTATGTGTAATGCTATGAGATAGTATTTGAGGATAAAAAATTCTTTAAATGTGAGTTTAGTGAGGATAATTGGGAGGTTGAGATATTTATTTATTTAGTGGACTATTTCAAACAGTTGGTTTTATTGTTAAATTTTAGAGATTAGTGTATTATTTACCTTATGATGTTTTATTTTATTTGGTAATTCAGTAAAATTTTGAATAACATTTTAGTTTTAATAATGATAGGATGGGTTTATTGTGAATATTTTTTAATTATATGTTCAATTTAAACAAAATCATTACTATTCGAGAATAAAAAAATTACATATTGGGTATTAATTAATTAGATTAAGAAAGTAGAAATTGAATGAATCATTATTAAAAAAACAATTATGCTTATGAAATAAAATTCTATATAGAAATTATGTTTTCTAGTGTTATCTATATTGATTGAAAAAATAATCCCTCATATTTAATAAATTGATCTTGAAATACCAATATTATCCTATTATGATGGTTTTTAATTAAATGATGGTATTTTCAACAATCATAGATTTATGAATTCGAATTCATTAAATGTATCATGATCACGTTCTCTATCGCTATCCAATATACCATGAACAATATTTGTATCCTCCTTGTTCATAATATCATTTCTTTTTAATGATATCATATTTTCAAAAATAAAATTGTTATTATAAATGACCATCAAATTTTCATTTCCATATTTTTTAGGAATTATTATTAAGTCTTTTATAATGTTGGTTTTCCTCAAAGGGTTATTCAATTATAAAACACTTTTTTTGAGTCCATCAAAAAATTTAGAGGATTAATTATATTTAAGGTGGAGGTAATGTTACACCAAGAGAGTTTAAAATAATAATATCATGTTTGATAGTGTAAATGAAATACAAAACTGAGAATAAACAACCCATGAAATACACTATTTAAATACATCCATTTAAACATGACTCTTTAGTTTGAAACTATATATTGTATTAAATGATATATGAAATATATAATAAGGAACAATTAAGTATAAATATATTGTTGTATTCTTAATAAAAAATCACACATTTTTTAGAATTGTTATATTCTTCTTAAAAATATATTTTCATCAAAAATTGATTTTATTTATCTTCATGAGAAAATAATAAAATTTACTTCTAAGGATATTAGATATTTTATTTTATAAATATAATAAAATTTTTTCAATCAGCATTAAAAAGTTAGGTCAGCATGATATTTTTTAATTTTTTAAAAGGATTCTATTTCAATTAATATAAAAAGATAATTTTTTTCAAATATTATTATTTATTTTCATTCAAAAACCATTATATTAATTTGAAACATTTCCTAAATTTATATAATTATTCCATATTTATAATCAATAAATTTGTTTTTAAATGAATCAACATTATAATTCCATGTAGTATAAAAATACTTTTACAAATAAAAAATTATGTTATTTTTTAGAAAACATCTTATTTTTCATAAAAAAATATGGGGTAATTATAAAAATAAATTATTGAAAATTATTGACATTTAATTATTAAAATGTATTTTATATTTATAATATTAATAATTAACATTTTATAATAATTTTGGAGAAAATTATTGTTGTATTGAAAAGTAAAAATATTAAAATTTTAACACCATGGTAAACAGGTAGATCAAGCAATTAAGGATAAAAATCATAAGATATGAACAAAAGAATTTCCATAAAACATACTGTTATCCTATTGGATTAGTGAAGAAAGGCCTTAGGAATCCAAATCTAAAATATATTCCAACTTGTTTCATTATTTCACTGATTTTTAAGATTATTTTATTTATTTAAAAGGCACAAATAAAATAAACATTCTTACTTATAGTAAATATAATATATTTTACGAGGATAAAAATAATGTATTTTTTTCTCTATATAGTCCATTTAATGATAATTTATTTTTTATCACAGTAATTTTTTTCTAAATTGTAGTAGTGATATAATTACCTGAAATTCTAATGCAATAGTGAAAAAATATTTATTTAATTAATATAAAAATAAATTAATTTATTTATAAAATAATATAAATAATTCAAATTTAATGAATTTATGTGTTCCATAAGTTTTTTATAAAAATATAACGTATTAATTATGTTTTGATATATTATATTTCAACCTCATTATTTTCATGTGGTTTTTTATGTCAAACTAAATAAATAGTTCCAAAAGGGACATTAATTATATTTTATAATAAATTATATTTTATTCAATGAGTCATAATTCATTAAAATACTATCATTTGAAAATAGATGTTGATATTGTCGATAATATCATCCATGGTCCATCTATTGCACAATTTACAATATATAGTAATTATATTGACCCTGAAAATAATGAATCATATTTATCATAGTGATTGTCCAAAAAGATTGACATGGTTTAATAACATATAAGGGTAAAAACTGAATCTAAACATTCCCAAATTATAAAAAATGATATTATTTAAAAATAAAAAAATATAAATTATAATTATGTTATTTTTTATATTTTATATTTTTTCAATTAAGATTCTTTTATATTACTTTAATATTTTATGAAATTCCAAATTCACCCCACCACTAGCATATAAAAAAGAACCTCATTTCCCTTTTCTTGACAAATCCAACGCCCTTTGGATCATGGAAGACATCACAAAATAATTTCCATAATTCCACTGGCACATCAAATAGGCATTGTTTTTATTGAAAAAACCCATAATAAGGATTTTGGTGTAAATAAAAACTGAGTTTATATTTAAGGAGTATCAATATTCACTATGTTAATTTATATTATATTATCATTATGGGCCATAAAATTTTAATCAAACATGATAATATAATAAATCCATTATAACTCATAGATAGATATGTTTTTATAATAATGTAATACCCTATATCCATCTCCTCTTAAATAAAATGGGAAATATAATTGTTGTTCTAGTGTTGTGAGGACTAATACCCTGTGAACAGTGGAAATTCATTCTCTATCACAAATTCACATGAATTATTTTAATGATAAATATAATCTATATATATTAAATTTGTTTCATATTTATCATTTTATAAATAAAAATTATCCTTCATATTATTAAATTTCAATTCAATTAAAAATTCTAACATCCTTCTTGTTTATATTTGAATTTCCACTTGCTAGAAGTTTTGTGATTCAGTTTTTATAACCCATATCATGGGTCCATATAGAAGTTTATTTAGAGAAATAATATTATATTTGATAAATAATTTTTATAATGTAATTATAAAATAATATATATGTTATTTCCACCATTATCATTGAAATACTGAAATGTTACTCTCAGGTACATAAGCATTACTGTCACCCTGAATGTAACATAGTTCATTTATCATAAACATATTTCATGGTTGTTTTAAAAATTATAATTTTATTATATTAATAATAACTCTTTAATGATATGTTTTCTATATATGTTTTAATAATGAACTATTCTACTATAGTCAAACAAAAAAAATCCTTTTGTATATATGAAATGAATATCATCCAAATGTTTAATGTGAAAATAATTGATTATGTAATTCAATAAAACATGGTTCTAAATTTTATAAGAAGAATAATAAACCTGAAATTAATTATTAAGAAATTAAAAAACTAATATAAAATTTTTATTCAAGAATAAAAATAATGAACGAGATGGGTTATACCTGAGGTAAGAGATTTCATCTCAATTTCTATTCATTAAGGAATATTTTAATGTTATTCTCAATAATTATTTTATACATTGTATATTATTCATTTTTTTACATGTTTTATCAAAAAATATATAATACATCACGCAACACTATTTTTTAATTCAAATTACATCATGTATTGGTATATTACTTAAATTTCATGTATGTTCTTAGGGGTTTTATCCCTCAATTTATTTTCATTTGGTTAGATAACTTATTTTTTGGTAATTGATTTAATAAAATGGTTTAAAAAATTAATTGTTATTGTTTTTTGGTTTATTTCGAATAATTTTATTTTTATTTACAACATATACAAATATTCAATTAGTTGATTAATTCTCCCATCAATGATATTATCTTTATAAGATTATTCATTTAAATTTCCACTCTACTAAAACATATTCGGTATTGTGAACCTATTAATTTTTATGATGAGTATCTACTAGCCCTTTGATATTAAATCATTAATTTATTTATATTGATGAAATCTAGTGTTTCATTTTATGTTATTTCTTTTATGAGGGTTATGATTCAAAAGTTACCAAAGTGTTATGGGTTTTTTTTCAAAATGTCACCATTATTAAGGATCGTTAATTTTTATGTTTATAATGATTGAATTTTTTTATATTTTTATCTTAAACCAAAAATAATTTCATTCCCTATGGATATTTTTATATATTATTATTTTTCGTTTCATTTTATACTCTTTATATATTATTGAAATCTTAATAATGTTTTTAAGGAAATATTATTATGATTTTACACTTGTAAATCCTTTTTATCATATTGATATAGTAATTAGTATGTTTAAAGAACATTTTAAATATTCTCTAAATATTTAATAATAAAATTTCTACCAATTTTCAAATTTCTGGAAAATTGTTAAAATGAAATATTCTTGGTGATTTTCAAACAAGGTGAATTTTTACATTTTACCAAAAATTGAATGGAATAATTGATTTAACATACTTAAAATGATTGAAATTTCCTTATTTTATGACCTTTAATTTATTTTTATATTCCATTACTAGTTTCTATGAATATATTCAAACAAAAAAATTTAATATTTTGAAAATTTTAAATTATTGTAAGTGGATTTCAAAATTATAAGCCTATTTTCTTTTGGAATGTGTTAGATTAATTTTTTTTGCATATATATTCATTAATTTAAATACCCGTATTATTTCCAACTATGGATATGTTTTTATGAGAATATCGTGATTATTTATCTGGATTGTTAATTATTTATTTAACTGGGGAAATTATTGTCATTCTTTTTGAGAGTTCTCTATATATGGACAATTTTGAAATAAGGAATGATGACATAGATGTATTTTTACACAATTATTGAATACATAAGACTTATTTAGTGAATGGTGAAGCCAATAACTACATAGACCCTCCATTAATTATTTTGCCTCATTATACAAACTAATTGGAATGATTTATTATGTATGTTTTCATTGTCTTCATACCCATTGTTTAAATTATTTTTCAACAATGCCATCACAGTATATTTATGATGTCTAACATTATCCATTACATCATTAGGAAATCAACTATTGATATCCATTTGATTATCTAATTAGTTATGTTTACCATGGATTAGTATCATTATCATGTGGATATTTTAAGTACATTATTTGATCATCATTTATTCTTGTCATATGTTTCTTTATGATCATGTTATTGAACAAATTCAACACATTTTTAGTTATTTACATTTAAATATTGATTACGATGTATTAATTTTTGATAAAATTTTATGTACCATAACCATATTAAAAATATTTTGTCACCATTTTTTTATTTTCCATTCCCCATGATATGAATATTTAATCATTAAATGAGTTGAAGTATGAAAAATGTTAACTTTTATTATGTTTTAATTTAGTATAATAATTAATATATGATCATCATGTATGTATCTAGTTTCTTAAGACTATTATACTATTTTTATATCAAGATGTGATAACATGTATCTTATACCAATTCCATATCATTATCACTGATTATGACATACTATTGTTGGGTATTTATAATTACTATATCATTATTTAATATAAGTTTATTAAAAATGTTTTGATTAAAATTTTTGTGTTTTTACATTCCTTTTAGTGAGTAAAACTTGTTATTTAATGGTTAATGTGTTTTTAAGGATTCAAAATCTCAGGTGGTTATAATCATAATCCTATTTATTCATACCATATACATTAACTCACATAGAAATCTATCCCATCAGAAGTCATCAAAACTATTGGTAATCTTTCATCTCTATTTAAGGATCTAGAAAGATTTCATGCATGATTTCATCCAAAGAGATATACATAACTATTTTCGGTAGATAGAAGTCATAAACCATTCCTTTTTTAGAATGATATGTTTCCCACCGTAATTTCATTTGGGTACCCATTACTACATTTGGAAAATTTACATTCTTGGTGTGGTCCTTTGATGGGGTCCCCTAAAAATATAGAGAATTAATAATTAGGTTCTTATTATAGTCTATTGATGGGACGTCGTTCATTATTTATACCATCCTACAATCCTGATTAATCATTTAATATGAATAACTCCTCCTATAGTTTCATTAACTGCATATTGCCACACGAAAATATATAGTAGTCCTCATCCAATTAATATTTAATAAACATGATTCACTTCTATGTGGAAGGGTTTGACCAACTCATAGAATCATTAGGTCACCCTAGAAGAGTTCATGATACGTTATATATAGATACCATGTGATAAGTTGTAAACTTTACCTAACATAGAAAAAATTCTAAGTGGGTTGTTTATACATTATATTGTTTAAAAAATATGATAGGATTCCTTTTGGTGATCCATATCCAAGTCTCAATCATCATTACAAATATGAGGGAAGAGAACATATAAAGTGGAAGTAGAATATATCACACTTGAAATAAGATCTTACACTAGATCCATTCGTTATCCTATATAATATTGTGAAACACCTCTGCCAAAGTGACCATAAAATAAAAATAACCCTATAATGATATGGGAATGGAGAAAGAACATGATTATTATTTTAAATGTTGAACATTGTTTTGGTCTTTTTGGGATTAATAGGTCCATAGGAACATCATTACAGCTAGAGAGAATAATTTAATGAGGTTTATAGATCCTATAAGCGAATATAATGTCTTTATTTTTTTATTTATAGAATTATAACCCCTTTCACCAAACATTTGGACACACCATTGAAGAGTTATTTTATAATAAAATTCTTATACAAGATGAATAATTTTGGATAATAAAGATTTTATATGATTCTATAATTACATCCATGTGTTTCTACTTCTACTCTAAACATAAGGCCCAAATATAAAAAATATATAATATTATGATAAATTAATAATTTGACTTTATTTTAAGTCAAGGATCTCTTTATTTTTATAGTTTTATATAAATAGGCCACAACACATACATAGACCCTTAATTATTACAAGTAGACACTTATACTCAATATTCATTTTTTCATAATGAAAAAAAATTTAAAACAACATGGTATCATTTCATATTTTATCATAATAACTTTTTTTTGATCACATCCATGACTGTATTCTTATTTAATTCCTGTGAAAAACATTTCAAAACATGGGATGAGCATAAAAATATCATTATGATATAAATAAAGAAGAAAAATTGTATGTCTTGTGAAAAAATTAAAACAATGAATAATTATCATAATGTAATACATTTCCCCATTTAGAAGTATTATATGTACTTCATGGAATATAAGCTCATTCATTACCCTTTATGTAACCAAAATATTAGCATAGATTACATAGAAATAAAAAAACAAATAAAGGTAACATAAAACATAAAATTTCTTAAATAGAAATACCATACAGTCAGCTTCCACACATATCACAAAATATAATATACATACGACAGACTTCCATATGCAATTTATTGAATGTTATAATGTAACCACACATCTTTGGTTTATCATGGAACCACCAGAAATTTAGTTTACCACATAACGACCAATATTTGTTTATCACGTTACCACCCATCAAATACCCCCGTACCATTAAATAATCATAAAAAATAAAACCAGCATAAAGGAAAAATTACATTTCTACAGTGTAACCATAAAATATTATCTTCAGATATTGAAATATTCAACACATTTCCATAACCATTTAAAACATTTATATAGTAAATTTTAAATCAATATGTCCCATAAAACATTATATATTTTGAAATAAATTATAATTTTAAATAATTCATGTCCATATAAATAAATTCATAAAAACCATTTTGAAAGTGTGGATATTAAATAAATGGTTTTAAATTAATAAACGAAGAAAACATTTAAAATGATAACTTACTTAAAAAGTCCCTAACCCATTATGAACAACTTTAATAAAAATAATTAAGGAATAAAATTAAACAAATTGTATAATATCATAAGAATAAAAGATTTAGGATATAATATTTCAAATGGATTTTTATACACCATATATAATTGAATTAGTGTATAACAAAAAAATAAGTCTTAATGGAATGTAAATTGGGATGAATTACCATACAAATATCATATCCATATATTACCAAGAAATTAATGACATAATTATTTTTGAAAAATCTAAATACAAAGAATATAATAGATACTAAATGTAGAACAATAACTGGTTATACTCAAATATTCTTGAAAAAACAAAACCCAAGACATGGATATTTAACTCAATGAATGGAAATTGAGTTTAGATTTCCCTTTCAAGCATTGTATAAATAACATAATAATTTATCAATGGGGTGATTATGTGTATAAACATAACATCCACACAATGGAAAGTGTAAATTACAACATAAATAAAGATACAACAATTCCACACATAATCATGGCATTATATAATCAACGAATAGTTCATAAAACCAAATGAGTGGAAATTGAGATTAAAAATTCCCTTAAAAGGATCGTTTTTTAATATAGAATATTTAATATGTGTATTAAATAAAATTACACATAATGAAATTATAAATACTAGATAATATATCCAAATTCATTTGTCACATAATCATATAACAATATAATAAAAAATTATAAGGTCAGTTCAATGAATGAAAATTGGGGTAAGAGTTTCCCTTTCCTTGAGCCCGACTCATCACGTACGGTCATTATCTTCCTAAACAATAAAAATTGTTTAATTTATACTCTCATGATAAAATTGTTCAATTTTATTATTTCTTTTTATCACTTATTATCATTTTATAGAAATTACATATTTATTTAATATCATTTTGGTCATTTTGTCGTTATTCAGTACTTGAGTTGAAAATGAACTTGTTCGATGTATGTTTTCCATGTTTTCAAAATTACATCATCTATAGAATATTATTAATGATTTAAATATAATATATATTCATTATATTTTTATTTACAATAGTGTATAACCTTTGAATATAAGAAATTAAATTCACCATTAATGGAAACATAAGGCTATTTGTATGCATGAATGATATTTTCATTTCTTTGTCATGTTGAAGGAATGAAAAATATATGATACATAGGTATATTATAATTTCAGTATAATATCTATGTTATATATGTATCATATGTTCATTAAATCCATCCTTTATACATTCCATTTTTGTTATGAAGGATTCACATCACATTGTGGGGGTGGTACTCCACATTTCTTCAAATATAATTACAGTATTTACACATTATGGAAAGCATAAACGTATACTGTAAATAAAAAATATAGAAGACAAGATTAAATATAAAAATAATATATATCATATATATTCATTCCATTCATGTATAAAATCTTGGTTTAATGAAGATCATGTAGAATGGATAACATGACATTGTGGATATGGTAAGCTGTACGTACGCACGAGAGACAATATCATTCAGTTAATGGTTAAAAGGCATAGAATTGAATGGTATATTAATTTCAATGAATAATTATAATGTTATATTAATTTTTTTAATCTATTAAACAAATCATTATACACTTCAAAATTATGTATTTTTGAATAACATATTACCCCACGACGTGGATACGGTAAGTCGTATGTGAGTAGACATAGTGATATTGTTATTCATTGGATGGATAAAATGACGTATAAGGTTTTCCCATCATTATATCAACATATCATCATGTATAATATACATTATATGTTACATTATTATGGTAATTTAATTATATGTGGTTGTAGATGAAGAAACAAATTTTGAATGAGGTGATAAAATAAATACATCTTTTTTCATGTATCACATTTTTATTTTCAAAGAAAGGTCCTCTTATGATAGATTTATGCACAATGTGTGGCCTCTAAAAGGAAGATATAGAATTGGGGAGATTATTTTCTTATAATTTGAATGATAAACGGTGCTTTATATGTGTGAGTAAGTGTGTAGAGGTTGTAGGCCTTTAAAAGAGGGTGGAGGGGAACTTTATGAAATTCTTAAAATATTATTTTATTAAAAATTGATCTCAGAAATATAATAGACCAAATGTGATATAATTAGAGGATAAGTTTATTATTAGTCTAAATAATCTCATCCCAAAGCTGTTATACATGTTTATGTCATAAAATCAACCTAATCATTTATCTTGATCCCTTAGATAAAACCATTTACTCTTCCCATGTCTTTTAGTATTTTCATAATACATGGTTACTATATTACCTATAATATAACAATAGAAACACAAGTAGATCATTAATGAAATTTCTAATGTTTTATAATTCAGTTTTCCTAGTATTATATTTTTAGGACTATTATATCATTTATTAAAAAAGAATTTTTTTTAAACTCATTTATATCAATTTTGACTCTATATTGTAATTGATTGTGGGTAAAGTCATAAAAACATTATTCTACTGAAAAAACAGTTAATTCAAATAAATAATTACATAATAACACATAAAATTTTTTTATGGCATCAAAATGTATTTATTTTAATATCTATAATATAATTTATTTTGAATCTTTCATTAATGAGGTAATCATTACATCATCATTATGTCACGAATAATTTTTTTTATTTACGGTATAAAAATTTTAAATAAAATATTATGATTTAGGAAATATTTACAGTTTTATAATTAATATTTATATTCAAATATATCATCAATATAAGCCTATATTAATATTTTATTATTAAATCATACAGTTTTGTCTTATATTTCCCTTTTCTATAAACTAAATATTATAAAATGAAATTTCCACCCCCGTGTGGCTACTAAAATCCAAAATATCATCCTATGGTTGCTCATAGTTGGAAATTTCTCAATAAATAGTATTATAACATGTTTTATGGATTTTTATATGATTATAATATTATTTTTGTACCCTTATTTAGATGATTTACCCTTTCACCATGATAAATAAAAATAATTACTAGTGTTACAATTCATAACATACAAAAAAGTACCTATTTACAAATTTTGATCTTATAATTCCTTATATGGAATCCATTTTTCTAAATTCCTAACAATGAAAATGTAGTAATTAATTTAAAATTAAATTTGGTTTTCAATACTTCAGAGTTGGGTTTTAAGAAGTAAACACTATGAATTGATTAACATGTTATTATGAACAATTTCAATGTAAAATTATATCAAATTACCAATGTTGGATAAATTATAAACAAATAAAACAATTAAAAATTAAAACCAACTTAATTTAGAGTCAAACTATATAAATTTCTTTGCTAAAAAGGTTATTTTGAATCAAAATGTAGTGTTTTTTACTATTTATTTAAATATTGAGTTATCAGGAAAATAAAAAAATATCAACCAAAGTATATTTTGAATTCCATCCTTAATATAAGATTATTGTTTGGTCAAATGGAATTTAAAAATGAGGTAAAAAATATATTTAAAAAGGGTTCTCCATCAAAAGGTGGTAAAATGTTCTTTTGAAAATATTAGAGTATTTTATGCTTAAAACTGGATTCATTCTCATTTTAAGCCTCTAAAATTTATAAGAGAGAAGTTAATAAATTTAAAAAACATGTGTAGTGATATTGTAGTTATTTTAATTTATTCTCACTGTTACAACAACTAGGCTTTAATTACAATATAAAATTTTATTATCATTATTTTATTAATTTTCGTTATAACTCAATGTTGTGTCCAACATAAGATTTCAAAGAATCCCATTGTTGCATGTCAAGTACGATATTGGAAAATGTCTCCATTTTAACATAAAATTAATATATTATTCATAAATATTATTATATATGAATATATATTATTCAATAAATACTTGTGTTGTTAAACTAAATGAATATATATAATGGAAAAAATCACATGTATGGGTGCACAAAATTTTAGTGATAGGATGACCATAAGAAAATCAATTAAACCCATTTTTTCTTTAGGGAATAATTAATCTCATTAGTAGTTCCCCAGTCTCTTAACCCATTGTGTGACCAATGTCGTCAACAAAAATACTCTTCCATGATCCAATCATCTAAAATGCAGTGTATCCAATAATGTAAGTTCCATACATTGAAATAAAAACCCATGAGAATATATAACAT
This sequence comes from Viscum album, assembly GCA_963277665.1. NCBI lineage: Eukaryota > Viridiplantae > Streptophyta > Magnoliopsida > Santalales > Viscaceae > Viscum > Viscum album. The sequence goes on along the minus strand of OY728146.1, from coordinate 735,478,161 downwards.
TGTCTCTGTCCTCTTATATGTTATGACTTTATTCACAATAAAATGGGAATCATTGCACCAACTGTTACAACAGGAACCATACCAATAAATGGTACACTAGGAGCCATACCACCGAATTGTATATTGGTCTCCATCCCACCAAAATAGTACAATAGGTTTGATGCCCTATAACTCTAGAGCCACACCTCCTAGGATGAAAAGGAATTAAGATATTCAATGATTGAAGAGTCCCACCTCAATTAGGAATAGGGTTGGTGAGTATCATCATGTGTAAAAAGGTCAAATTTTGTATCAATATCCATCCATAGGTAAATCCATATTAAAAGATATGATATCAACAAAATATAAACTTCTTGACATATAATTGATTGAAAACCAAAACTATCCAACAATGCATGTATAGAGTAAACAAATACGATGTTTTCCCAAAAAAACCCAATAAAATAATCCAATGGTAATGAATTAGGAACAACTCCAAATTAATCCTATTAATGTCCATCTCGGTAACTCTAGTCCTATTGGAATCCTAAAATTTTTTCGTATGTATGTTGTTTGAGTATAGCATGTCTACTTAGTAGGACCATACAGAAAGTCTCTTGTGTACATGTAAAAATAGACTACTAATTAACTAGTGAACATACAATATAAACAATAATAACAATGCATGTGAACAATACAATCACATCACGACATAAAAACACAAACCAAATAATACATCTATGTATTGTAACATACCATGAATCGTAATGATAAAAAGGTTACAACACCACATTCTCCATGATTTACTCATCCGAAACCCCAAAGAACATATGTTTCGGTGTCTTTATCCCAATCCTATAAATCTTTCTCGATGAAACATCAGAAATTGAATCTTGATAAGAAATCCAAATGGAACTATCCATCTTATCCCACCAGAAGAAACCTAGAATCAATATATTAGTGTGAACCCCATGTGAAATGTATTATAAAATCTTTATTCTCCCACAACCATTTCAACATATCCATTATAGATAGATATAATTAACTTGAATAACATCTACCTCATGTCATCCTCCCACCATGTACAACATCCAGTATGAACCATCTCATTATCCTCAGCGAACAGAATCATATGAGACCTTTTGAACTTCTGACTATTATATCCCTTGCATATCAATCTATAATTCAGATCACCATCCATTCTTACTATCATGTAAAATTGAAAAAACACCACAAAATATTTTTTGTTCGAGAACATGACACTCTATATGGTGAGGGTTAATGAATAAATCATGATAAATATAAAATATTTTTATTTTTATCTTTCACAAAATCCTAAGGCATGGTTTGAAATGAGATTATCATCCCCACTCATTGTACCTCAAAAGGAGATGAAAAATCCACCACCATTCCTACAAGATTAAATGTATTTTAGCACACAAGAAGGCCAAGAACCTGAATCCACAATACACCTTCCCTTATTAGGTAAAAAGGTAAATATTTCCCACTTACAGATCATATTTTTTAATCGAAATGGATCATTTACCTTTTAACAAATATCAATTTAAATAAAAAAACAAATTTTATTTCATGTATTAATTAGCCATCCAACCCACACTATTTCAGTCAAATTATTTATGATTTATTCCATCACTACTGTAAAACAAGAATAATAATTTACAAACCCAAATAACACATATTTATAATTTTACAGATATACACATTATAACCACATACATCAAAACCAAATCCTAATAAAAATAACTAAATTTCAGAATCACATGCCATTACCTGGAAATAAGATACCATAACCATAAAACACTACTAGTTTTCAAATATATTACATTATATTAACAAAAGGGATTTCATCATAGTCACTTCATTAAATTCAAGGGAATTATAACCCCAAACATGATCTTCCTTATTAATGACACTTGTTTCCCATATAAGTGATTTGAAATTCCATTCAAGTTGATATAAAAAAATTAAAAAATCATGGTTTCTAAAATCATATAAATTTAACTTAAAATAGGGATCCATGAACAATGATGTTCATAAATGGGATCTTGCATATATAAACCCAACAAACATATCATAAAAGTGGTAATATATGTGATTTCATCCCATTAAGAATCAATTATTAATATACCTATTTATTATATTCATTTACCCATTTCATACAATCTCACCAAAGGGTAACAAAATAATGTTCATATTCTATGTATGGATAATTGTGGAAATAAAAAGGATCCCCTAAATTAAATTTAGTTATCCAGAGTTTTACACATTGTCTAAATTATAAGAAGGTGAACAAAAAAAACTCTTAAAGTAAAACACCTTAATAATCCTACAACACATCATTCTATATAATTTTCCTAACAGATAATTCCAAAAAACAAAGTACTCTCTTCATAGCTTCATTATTTTAAGAAAATAATGTAAAAATATTATGGATGGAGACAGTGAGAATTGTGATGTTTCCAATATGTCGTGATAATTGTAAAATGATAGAGATTATTTTGGTTTAGTTGTTTTATTAATTTATTTAAGAATGTATTTTTTGTGGATATATCATCAAATTCAACTAATTTAGGGAAATTAAAGGGACAAGTTAATTTATCAATGATAAATGGAAAATTGATTTCTTTTAGGAATCTCTTGATTATTTCTCATTTCAAGTCAAAGGGGAAACACCAAAATCCCCTAAAAACAATGAATTATTGTAGTGGTATCTTGTTTTTGGAAAATTAGTAGGATCATAAATAAAGGATTCATATTTTCATGTTTTCCGTCTACTAATTCATCATCTACATAAGGGAAGGTTAAAAGTGGTATTTTTAGATATAAATTCATGGATTGTGTATTTTTGTAAGATCAAGGACTCATGATTCATTCCATTTAAAAGGGGAATTTCTATATCATATTGAAGGATTTAGAGGGGATAAATGTGTCATTGGACCTTAGAATTTATCATTTTTAGTTGCTTTTCCTCGATATCTTCTATTTGTATTATAATATCAAACCATTCAAAAAGACGTAATCCATTTCTCATATTTGGGTTAATATTCATAGATTTAAATTGGATTATTGTTAACTATTAATTCTCATCGAACATGGATCATTTATTTTAATATCGATTATTTCAGACCTATGAAAAATCGATTTGTATCTTAGTTATAATGAGGACACCATGTTGGATTAAAATTTCGAGTCCTAGATAATAGATGTTCATTACCTTATTAATAAGGAGAATATCATTGGTATCATTATGATGAATGATTATACTCCTTCCTCTTATGAGTAATGTGAAAAATTGGGACACTCAAGGTCTATCTTTAGGATAACAAAAATGTTGTTAAAATATTTCATGGTTGAATGTCTTAGAGGGAGGTTAGTATAACAAGAAATTAATGGACACACTCATAGAGATGTGGGAATCCTCTATGATAATAGTGATACACCAAGAAAATTACTAGTAAATGTTTATATTAAACACATTATAAAAATAATTAAGGTGTGAGATTATGGTAGAATGGGGAAAATATCAAGTATACAAGTGAATTAAATGAACATGGTGTCTCCAATGGATGATAATATCTTAAATTATGAGACAAAATAAGGAATAAAATATTTTTTCTATTATTGTAAAATAAATCACATGAAATTATTGAGTCTCATTTAGATATTTTGATAATAATTTATGGTGGTAATCCTCTAATGCATGTCTAGTTTAGTAGTTCCATGGAATGTGTTATCATAAGAATCTCTTAACGTGGAAAGGATGACAGAATCATATACTCCCACACAACTACTAACTCTCAACCTAGTATTAAGGACTCTTCTTTTCTAATAGAATTTGGGTTTGAAGACAATGTAAGGATCTTAATCAGAATTTTCCCACCCAGGTACATGTAGACTCTCATGGAAGGATTAAGTTGAATGCATTCACATAACTACTCATAGGTTGTCCTACCAATACTCAGAATATGGATTTCAAAAACACTAATCTTAAAAATTGCATATATAAATGAGAAAGAGGTTATAAGACCTCTTTTAAATAACTCATACCCTCATGAAATCATATAACAAACTCAATCACGACATGATTTAATGGAATTACTAGTACATAGTTTGAATTATTTCTTTGTAAAAAGTAAATGTAATGTGAATTTTTCCAAACTAAATGATTCATGGAACATTCGTATTAAAACCAAAACAAAATCTATGTTTCATAATGTTTCTGAAAAAAAAATTTATTATTTAAGATGCTGAATGTACTAGGGAAATATAAGAGAAAAAATTAAATAGTAGTAAAGGAAGAGGTGGGATTCAACCCCAAATTTACCTTGTTTTATAAAATGCTGGGTCAAAAACCCCCAATAATATTTATTACAATTAGGACACTTATTCAAAATCCAAAAAAATACATCCTTTTATATTCTAATAATATGATGGTTTTCTATTCAGATATTTCTAGTCTTGAATGTTTGGGATATAATCTTCTTATGACAAATCTGATATCTTAAGTTCATGTGGTAACACATATCAATATGGTGGGGTCATCAATTGTTATATATAGGTAACCAATTGTTTATTGAATCTTCAATTATGAATGAAGGAAATTAATTTTCTTTCATAAATTCTAAAAATAGACATCAGAATAACGGATTATTATGGAATGATATTTATTCATTCCATGGAACGTATATTGGACCACTACCACTTCATGGATATTAAAACAAAATTATCAAATCCAAATAAATTTTCTATGATTAAATGTTTTCTATATAATTAATGTTATTTATTGATTGTTTAGGATAAAAATATGTTTGAAGTTAATATTGAGGGATCAAAATATACTTTTTAATGGAAATATATCAATAAAATGGTTGTATGAATAAATGATGTGCCCTTAATCAATGATGAAACTATGGTTATAATTTCTTCCACTTCGTACTACACATTATAGTGAATTATCTCAAATCATGATCAATCCTTATTGACATAACAATCTATATATAGGTTCAATATTTCTCATTCATATTTAATAATTCTTGGGCTCCACATCCATATAGTGAAAATCATATACATGATATTTAGGCATTAGTGTATTTGGAAGATGATATATTAGATTTTATTAATATGGTAATTTTTTAAAAGAATAAAATGAAATACTAAATAAATAATTGATTCTACTATACTTGTAAATATATTTATTCACATTATTAAACCATTTACATAATACTAGAAGGAAATAATCATCTTGACTTCTCTGGTGATCTCAAGATTGAAGACGAGGTCTCTAATGAGATTTCAAACCTCATAAATATTATAGAGAATATGAAAAAAGATTCCGTAAATAAATCGATCATTGATGGTTTAAATAAATTAAAAATTAATCCATCCTATAAAAAATTATACATATAATTTCAAACGCATTTCCCCACTCAAGGATGATGATCATTTCAATGATAATAATAAAATCTCAAACTGATCATGTTGTTTTATATAATATAAATCATTTTCAATGGTTTGGAGACTAATTTTTCTTTAATATAAGTTATTATTCCCATTCATGTAATTCATTATTGTAAAAAATTATGACGTATATTCCTATGTATTTTGGGGTAAATCAAAAAGTATCTAATAATAATTTTTAGAGTTCCCTGGGTGAGTATTGCCTCACCTGTTATTTTTTTCATGTCTTATGGGATACTCTTAGACATGATGTTTGTATGTTTTTTTCAATTATTATAGGTGTTACTCTCTCCCACAATATTATTTCTCAATTAATTTATGTTAATCTAAAATTTAAAAATTCTTATTAAATACATATCTTCTATAATATTTTTCTCATATATATTTTCTACAAAATTATTGGTAAAATTCATGCTAATAAGAATGTTAAAATCTCCAATAATATTGTATCTTTCAATATGTTTGGATTTAATATAGGTGTGACCATAAAATACTTCTTTATTACCTTTTCTGAATGACTCTATCATGTTAGATGTTTTTATAGTGGTTGAAACATTTCCATTACAATTTAAATAAAAAATTAATTTTACTACATGGATTTGGAGTTTATTTACAAGGATAATTAAAACATTATATTTCATGGACATTTTACTAATTGGATGTATGTTATTATAGAATTGTTTAATAATTTAGTCATGAATAGTGGTTCTCTATAGGTGTAACTAACTATATCAATAGGGGTGACATAGGTTGACCCACATTTATCCATTATCATTTACCTTATGGAGGGTCGATTAAGTATAATTATTCATAATAATGTTGTGAATGGAATAAAGAATCCCAATAGAGATTCCAATGTTATCCTTGATCCATAATAATAATTAAATATTGATTATATCATTCCATAAAAACAATGGGAAAATGAATAATTTAATTAATGTTATAGATTCCACTAAACATTAAGAATGGGTTTTGGGTTAGGAAATTAACAGGATTAAACCTTAATTAAATTTTTTATGAATATATCTTGAACATGTAAAATTAATATCATAAATTAATGGGGAATTAGATTAGGGAAATTAAAATTCAAAAACCCTCGAGAAACCATGTTTCGGGAAAGACCTTTATCCTCAATCATCAATCTTTTTATGGATAAAATTCAATATAAATATTTTTCTTGGAAGGGTAAATCTATTTTAATGGATGGTAGGGTATAGATTATGAAAAAAAAATTCATCCCAAGATTTATGTACACATTAATGGTATAAAATGGCCAATTACAATTATTAATAACATTAAAAAATATATAGAAAACATTATCTATAGTGGTTTAACATCCCATCTGAGAATCATTACAATTCCTTGGAAGAAAAACTAAAAACCTGTTACTATTCGAGGCCATAGTATAAAAAATAATAGAAGCATTAATGAATATTTATATAGTAACATCATGTAAAAGATAATCAATGAAAAATCAGGGAATCATTGTCAATTATTATCCATATAAATAGATGAGTTAATGTATAGAAACTTTAATTAAATGGATTCATTTATTTGTCTAGCCCTCAAGGCTACCTTCTCTAACATTTCCTCTCAAAACCAGATGTTTGTTATGAAAAACTCATATCTTAATTATTATTGATATTTGGAAATATATACCATTATGGAATCACTACAAGTCTATTGATCCAATGATTTTCATCTATTCCATGATAAAAGAGGAATTGGATGCTTCCTCTGTTGAACATTTATATCCAGTTAAAAATACAATTAATAGTAATATATATATATATATATATATAAATTAGAAAAAATTATGATAATAGAACCAATGGTAATTGGGATTGTAACCTCAAATAAATTTTTATTATAAATTAATTGAGGTAATTATTCATTGATACAATAGATTGATGAGAAAAAAATGGATTTCTCAATCATGATTCATGTTATTATAGAGAATTCCTCAATCCATGCTTCTTATTGACTCCTATCTACAATAATTTAGTATTTTCATTTATTCCAGATTCATTATATTCCACTAGAATTGGGTGGATTCCAATCCCTTATTTTTAATCTTTACTACCACCACATAATTTTCGAACATTATGTCTGATATATTCAAAGTGTATCTGCCTAATACTGTCTCTATACTAGTGATTCATAGGGTTCAGGCTTAGATTTTACTTTCCCCAAAAATCCATATATTTTAGTGTGGCTTGGGTAAAACATACTCCCAAAGTTGGTGATGATCAAAATATCGTTATTCATGTGAATTGGTATTTTAATCTATAATCTTCTCTAGTTAAAATAAAATTTGATGTGATTAATACCATCAATTTTTAATATGATAAATGAGAAAACTCAGTACATGATTTAATTGAAATTATATGTCTTTGAATTAATGGATATTTTAATACACCTTTTGAAACTATTAATATCATATGGAACTATAATATTATTAGTCGGATCTAATTATTTTCTGATGGGAAATCCTGAGGCGAACCTGGGTCATGAGGATTTGAAGCTGTCATCATAGAGCACAATGGTGATATCAAATGATGTATTTATGGACCCAATTGTATTGAATTATCTTTGTAGGATGATATTGTTGAGAAGTTTAATGTGGTGGATATTAAAAGATATATAAAATTGAACATACATTGTATTTAGTGTGATTTTACAATAATTGTAATGTCCCTTGTTTTGGACTATGTTGATAATTTTTTGAGTTTGAACTTTTCATTTGGTGAATGGGATGGAACAAAAATTAAGTCTTAGAATGTACATATGGCAATTTTATCAATTAATTATTATATATTTATATCGTTTTAAGGCCGAATTGGGTTGTATGGTGTTAGTTTGAGTTTTTATAGAATCAAGATTTGAAAATTGTTTTAAGAAATGAACATGATGAGGCATAGTACTAGTGCATGGTTTGGTGTAGCTATGCAGCTAAAACATTAATAACCTAAATGAATAAACATATTTATGTAAAATATTAAATTTATGGTGCACAAATTTGATTATTTTTTATATGAAATTATATTGTTGGGAACACAGTTGTGTGTGTTCTATCAAACTGTGCACCGAAATATATGAGGGGGTATCGCTTTGGACAATAGAACGGCATAATTGGTGCATAGTTAACCCAACCATGTAACCAACCATGTTTTTCATTAAAAGGGTAAAAATGAATATTTCCCCCACTAATCCTTAAATGGGATTAAACCCATTTTCAACCCCATTTCAAAATAAGGTCCCTTGTGTGCACTCTCAACTTCCCCACATATCTAATGTGTGTTTTCCATCATTCAGGATCAAATTAAAGAATTTTCAAAAGTATTTGATGAATAATGTTGTGACTATGACTCATATTGAATCATTTATTAATTTATATTATCACTGTTTATGCAATATTTTTCCGATCACATATATCCAATTTGATTGTCTTTGATGATTCATTTTCCTTTTCCCATTCCAACTCGAATTGAAGCCTCAAACTAAATGAATAAAGCACCATTGTTATAAGTTAGGTAGTATCATGATCATACCATGATGTTTACAATTATTAAAAAATATGCACTTTTTAAAATTATATACCTTCCCTATGTCACCTCAAAAATGATAAATTTAAAATTTAGATTTTCAACCCCTTATTTTAATAAGTACCTCTACACTAATTTTTATATATTAAGGTCATCTACATTTAATCATAACACAATAATGGGTGTACCTCTTTCTGATGGAACCTTATGTTTATATTTTTTATTATAATAACCCTTTCAAGTTTTTTAACTTGAATATTTTAATATTGAATGATAAATTGGTTTACATGAATTATAAGTTATTCATATGACTCACATAGCAAATGATTATTATTTTAATACTTCTTAAGGATTTCTCCTATATTTGATATGATCAATTTTAGATATGTATACTGTTAATGTAATGGTTTTCAAATATAAATGATCAATTTGATTACTATAGTTATTACCTTCATTAATACATGAAAGTGGACTGAATTGTTATTTTGACATGAAGCACCACATTAGTCCCTGGCCTTTATTATTCTTAACTATTATAATGGATGAACCCTAGTAATATGTTAATTATACCCTAGAATGAATGATTGTGTTGGTTTTGAAACTAGTTGTAGTTGATTTATAAATATAACTATCATGAAAAATTGTATTATAATATTTTTATTAAATTCACAGTAATTATTTTAGTAGTAGGACATGTTACTTTACTTCCCTTGCATTTTTTGAAAATATTTTACACGCCACATCAATTTGGATGATGCGAATGAAAATTCAATTCATCCTATGGAATAATTTATTATGTGTGATACTCTTGCATAGAATCCCATATTATGTGTGATACTCTTTTATAGAATCCCATATTATTAAATGAGTCATATTAGAATAGTGAAAATTATTTATAATATTATTCTCCAATAATTAAACATTGAATATTGAGTTACTCCATAGGTATTATATAGTAATAAATATATAAATACATGTGAATGTGTGTGTATATGTGTTTATTTCAATGTATATAGTATAAAAAATACAAACTCAATTATATATAAAAATATGAATTTAAACATGAAGACACTTGTTTATAAGAATTTTGTACTTAGGATGAAGCATGTATTGTCTTCCATGCGACCTTGAAGAACCATAGATCGACTTCATTTCATTTAAATTTATTTATTTTGTTCATTTTGGATGTACCAAAACACTGATGTAGAATATATGTATTAAAATGATTGATATAGACAACGTAGGTGGTGTATTACTGAATTTGATCCACATATTGTTCAGTATTTTGGTTGGTAGCTGAATAGATATCCTATTTGTAGGTTAATTCAAACTATGATCTTTGTTTTTTTCATTTATGGACGATATCTAGACATTGGAGCATGGGCGTAATGACTAATCATATACGTAGGCTACCTTCCAGAGATGGATTATTATTTATTTATATATATCCATTTCCCTAATAACCAGGATTATTATATCTCATTCTATATGTCTACTTCTTGCACATTGCATCGAGTTCATGCCTTGACATTTATTTAATTTTTATTGATTTTAGGTTTATATTTTCTTCCAACACATAGTAATTTTTATTTCTTTAACTTTGGATATATTTGGATATACCATATATTCAATTTGATCATGAGGTTATTTTCATCATTCATTACCATCATTGGAACCATGTTATTTTTTGGTAGTCTATAGAATTCATGTAGAATGTATTGAAGTCTTGTGACCTACTGAATCGATGGACCATTTTAGTGCATCCTGGATGAGTATTCTATAAGTGGTATCATAGATTAATAAAAAATTGGTAAATAGATCATGTCTTGGTCAGGGAAAACCATGAAAGAGGGATATCAGGTTATAGGGATGGTATTATTTATGATTATGGTAGTACAATTGATTTATATTTTACCTCAAGTGATTGTTTCATTTAAAATTCATACAAATCTATTTTTTACCCTTTTCATATTATGGAAATGATGTATTAGTACATGCATCATTTTAGGCACATTATGATTCACATGTCATGTATATCACATAGTTTTTTATTGTGTAGATCCTGATGCATGAGATTCTGTAAGAATTTTTTGTTTAATTTATCATCCTTTTTATTCATATAACTACTTAGGTGATTGTATAACATTATTTCACATATAACACTATCATGTTATTTTGACCATGTTTAATTTTCTTTTCTATTTATGTAGTATTTTTCTATTCCTACTCGTATTTATTGATCTATTATTGCATGACTTGTTATAACTATTATATATGATTGGTTATTAATGTATATACATCAAACTAAATGTTTAATAACCATGTATGTTGATAGTGGAACCTTAATTAACCAAAATTTACATGTTTGAGCCTAGGAAAATTTGTTTAATTGGATAAAATATTTATGGTTATGCTTAAATAGATTCAAATAACAATTTATAAATGGTATAGACCATTATAAATTGGTAAGGATAACCAATATAATCAAACCACTTAATAATAAGTAGTTATATTTTAACAACAAAGATGGAAAGTTGGTTTCAATTACTTGTGTAAGAACTTGGATCTTTTTTCTCAGGTATGTTTTCCTTTTCTGGTTGTTTTTGAGAAAAATTGGAATTTCTTGAAGTTGTCAAAGTACACTCCATTTACTTTCTGAGTACACACCGAGGACTCGGTTACCGTAGGTAGCCATGTGCTGCCCGTGTAGTGGCCATTCACACGTCCATGTGGGGGTGAACTGGAGGCCACTTAAAGTGGAGTAATGAAATGGTAGGTACACGCTGTGTACTTCAAAATTACCCGCTCTGTATTTTCATTTTTTCATTAAACACATCAGGGTCACCTCTAATCAAGAGAAAGTCCCCCTTCTTCATTCGTCTCATTCAGGAACACCGTACGGCCGTGGATCTTCGATGAACCCCCAAGCGATAATCTTCCCTCCAAATCAAACACTGTCGGTTGATTTAGAATTGCATCGGTGTGTTCTCATTTATCAAATAGCTCCATCTTCTAATTTCTCATCTCTCATGAGATATCATCGTTTGACCATTTTAGACGTTTTTGTAGATCTACCACATTCTAGGTCGATCCAATGGTCGATGCTAGAGTGTATTGACATACCAACATTGAGGTAGGTGGTTTTTTCCTTCATGTTGAATGTCTTTGAGTTATATGTGCAATTTTGGCCAATACCCTTATTCAGGGAATTGTGCCTTTATAGTTTTTCCCATGTTAATTACCTGCATTGCTTGTATGATTGATTACAGGTTATATGGATATGAACAGGGTTGATTGTTACGTTTTGGATGTGGTTTCCCACACATGTTCTATTTACGGCTGTTTTGTCCTGGTTAGCCTTTTTGGCCACCTTGCCTGTCTTTCCATGCCTAGTGTTGAAGGGTGGAGTGTTGTTTTTTGACATGCTTGATATGTTTTAGACTGATTAGTCATGTAGTTATTGAGTTTTACTTTGGCCATATTTCATTTTTATACTCATTGACTTACACCACGTCAAAAGAACCAGGTGTAGAAGACAATAAGGTTAATTGAACGAGTGATTCTTCCTTAGAGAGTCTTGAACCATTTTAGACTATAAAGGGAATTGAATGAGTGAGCTTCCTTAGAGTGTCTTCAAGAACGTTAGTTTAAAATAATTATTGACTAAGAGAGCTTACTCATAGTTTCTTTGAACACTTTGGGATATAAGGGGAATTGACCATGTGAGTTTCCTCAGAGAGTCCTTGACTACTTTAGACTTTAAGGGGAATTGATCATGTGAGCTTCCACCGAGAGGCTTTAAATGCTTGGGACTATAAAGGTAATTTTCTGAGAGAGCTTCCTCGATGAGTCTTTTTAGTATCCTTGTTTGATTGAACTAGATGGGTTTGGATGAGAGAACTACCCATAGGGATACCTGCTTGTTTTGCTATTGTTGATATATGGAACTGATTGCTTGAAACTATTGTATTGGTTAATGTTGAGTACTTCCTTGATTATTACATTATTTTGTTTATTACCAGACATATATTAACTGACTATTAGACACAGATCTAGTGGTGATTTCCTACAGGTATTTCTCCTCACAACCTATTTGGGTTATGCATTTTGGCCCAAATAGAATCTATTGCTGCAAGTTTAGATAAGGGAAATCATCCTTCTACCTCAGGTACATGATATGTTGTGGAGCTGGATAGAATGGGTGTGAGAACTGGGTCCCCATGACAGCACATCCACCCCACCTTAACATGGTCATCGGATCCTGGCCCATTTGGTACCACCAGTTTCCCCACAAACACGTGGTCCCCACCCTAGGGCCCACCCATGTGCCTGAAAGGATCATCTTACTAATGACAGTCCCTACAGGACAACTCATGTCCTTTATATTGTTCTTTGTCCTCACTCATACACACCCTAGGAAACAATCCATATGGTCACCCATACTGATCAGAACTCCAGCACAATTCCGCTTAACTATGGAGTTCTAATAAAGTAGGCTTCAGAAAATGAAGATGCACCTTGTTGACATGAGTCATATCATTTTTTCATTTAACCCATTATCATTAGTGGGTATTACAATCACCCCCCATTTAGAGCACAAAGTCCTCTTTGTGGGCCCAACATCTCAACATAGGCAGTGCACTGCACTTAAGGTTGTGTACCACCTCTAATACCAAATGTGACAACCGGGTCCCGGTGAATGTGCAACCACCCCGCCTTAACATGGTCGTTAGGTCCAAGACTGCCTGGTACCACCAGTTGCCCCACAGACACATGGTCCCCACCCTAGGGCCCACCCACATTCCTGAAAGGATCATCTGACTAATGATTGTCCCCACAGGTCAACACATGTCCTTTCTAGTGTGCTTTGTTCTCACTCACACACACCCTAGGGAACTTCCCAGAAGGTCACCCATCCGGATCAATACTCCAAGGCAAGCACGCATAACTTTTGATTTATAATCAGTCAGACTTCCGAAAAGGAAGGTCCACCTTGTTTACATAAGTCTTATCATTTTGTTATTTAACCCTTTATCATTCGAGGGTGTTACAATGGGACCAAGCTGAGGCATGCGATGTTGAGGAGATGTTTATCTTTTTTTTTTGTAATTTGGTTTAGTAATGATATGTATTCCATCATTGTGATGTGTTTGGATGTTTTCCATGACATATGTACCATGAATAATTTTTATATATATACACTCCAGCTGTTTCTTTCTTCATAGTTCCACTATTTACTTTAATATGGATTATTAATACTTATGATATTTTTATCTATTTTTCTATTCTACTATGTTACTCTTCCAATTAAGGAATAGTTTCCCCACTATCACACCCAAGGCCCTCGCTGTTAGTCTGCAGCCTCTGGCATATGGGGAAATGCACTTGAGGCCATGTGGCCAACCGGGTATGGGGCGCCTCTGGGTGGATTCTAGAACAGGGATGTTACAATGTGGGATTAGAAGAATTATTTTCATTGACTTACTTTTTGGTTAATATAGTAATGGATATGATGGAATAGGTACATGGTAATAAGTTTTACATGGGAGTATCTAACCCATGTACAGGGAAAAGCAAATTTACCTCGTTTTTCAATTTTTCAAGTTTTTCAATTTTTATATTTGATTTGATTTCACCTTGAGTGATTCAAATGTTTTGTGCTGTTATTGTTGATATTATTGAGGTTATATTTCTATTTCAACCCAATTAGATGAGGGTATTCTATCTCATGAATCATATAGGAACATTCTATAAATCACATGACCTGCATACTTGTCATACCATTTAGGACGCATTAGTGATTTCATGTTGTTGTGATAGGTGTTGTTCTAGATATTCATGTTGTTGTGAAAGTTTTCATTATAAGAAAATAATAACAGTACATGTTGTTTGGAAGGGTGTTTTTTGTGTAATGTTGTGTTTGAATGAACTCTAATCATTGGTTCTTGTGGTGTTATGGGCCCTCATAGACTGGAATTGGGTGGATCATTGGCCCTGTTTGCTTCTTATAACAAGTATAATATGCCAAACATTAATTTGCGAGGAGTATGGACCCACACAGATCAGAATTTTGAACTATGAAGTACGTTAAATTTTTTTTCTGGGCTCCAGAGTAGTTTCCGAGGCTTACTATCTAGAAAAAACAAGAATACACACCCTATAGTTTGGACCACATGTCATGTGTTATTCCGTTCGGGAAGAAACAATTTTTTTAAGTACACGTCATGTACCTTATGTACAAACCATTTAGTGTCTAACCATTTCATAGGCCATGTGGGAAGAGACATGGGAAAGCTAAGTTCTTGTGGGAACACATTGTGTACAATATGACCATGTGTCTACTCCGATGCCTTACAACATATAAAAAGAAACCCTAAGTGATACTCACCATGTCTGTTGAAAACATGCTTTGTAGTGTAATCTTGTAATCCAGTCATGTAACTTACAACACGGAATGGTGTTACCTATCTAGTACACGTCATGCCTATATAGAACACGTCATGTAGTGTCAGTCGAGTATCCAGTCGTGTCACTAACGAAACAGGCAGTTGAAACCTATGTAGTACAAATCGTGTCCATATGGAACACACCATGTAGTGTGAGATGTGTATCTGTATGTCTCACGAACAACACAGGTTGGTGAAGCTCATCTAGTACATGTCGTGTCTGGAATAAACAAGTTGTATAACCTTGTTCTATGGGGAGCCGTGTGGCTTAGCCATGTAGAAGGACATGGGCAGGAGAAGAAAATTCAAGTAGACGCCATGTGTAAGGAAAAAATTTTGTGTGATTGGGGTGTTACATGACTAGTTCTGTAGGAATTACACACCCTTGTGAATGAAATAAGGTAACATGCCATGTAGTTTTTAATCACACCATGTAGTCTTATTTTGTAAAACATGAATGTTTTCTTTCTCCTGTTCCCTTCTCAAGCTTCCTGTTTTTAGTCCTCGATGTTTTCGGTTCTCAGGTGCGCACTTGACCTTGCAGAGTCACGCCAACAAGATTTCCTCTGGTTGTATTCTAGTTGCAAGGCGATGATCAGAAACCGAATATGGCTGATTAGCGACTACTGCTAGATCCTTTAGTTGTGCTAGTCATTGCACCAGTAGTTATACATGACAGAGGTGACGATGTACATTTTAGGGAAGGCATTATTAGGATTATTTAGACCTTCCGGGGATCACATCCTCCTACCCCATAGATTGCATAATTGATGCGGGGATTTCGGAATCAGCATCCTCTCACATTCACGGGGGGAGGAGGACCTTAGGCTGTTGAGTCATGGCTAGAATCCACGATGAAGATCATCATGATTCTGGAGATACCTCCATAGAGGAGGGTGAATCTCACTACCTATATTCTTCAAGAATCTGCCTAGAGTTGGTTGGATTTGATCTCATAGAAGGGATACCAGCAAAATATGACCTGGAATGAGTTTCATCACATCTTCTACGATTACATCTATCGGGAGACCTTAAGGGTCGATCTGGACCAATATTTCATGCGTTTGGAGCATGGTACTATTTCTTTTATGGAGTATTCCTCTCCCTTCACAGAGCTGCAGTGTTTAATTCCTATTCTAGAAGGTGATGAGTTGTTCCTTACAAGAAATTTTGAGGATGGTATCAAACATGACATTCGATCACAGGAGAATATTGTCAGGTTGACTTCTATCTCTTCTATTTCAAACCCAGTGTTGGTCACTGAGTATAATCTGAGGTATTCTAGAGTTGTGCATCTGGGCGGTTCAGCGTCCAGAGTTAGTGCTCTGCCAGCTGATAGTAGGAAGCACTATAGATAGATTTCCCGAGGAGATTAGAGTAGATGGGGTGTATCTTCTGGTAGCCAGGTGGTTTGCTACCCATGCAGCGGGAGTGGGAAGACGATGCCACATTTCCCGAGGGACCTAGTGGAGTGCATATCATGTTACATGATGGGTCATATTCAGCAATTCTGTCAGATATTTTCACCAGCATCTGGTTAAAGAGGTTCTTCTATGACTCCTCATTAACAAGAAGCACCACCAATTACTCACCAGTCTTGGAATAGGAGTTCTTCTGGCCATTCAGGCCAAGGTGGAGGTCGTGGCCCTAGTAGCCAGTCTCCATGTTTTCAGCAAAATCAGGGCCGATCATCTTAGAGTGGTCAGGCAGGGTCGCAGGGGCATGGAATAAGCCATATATTGACAGTGGACCATACCCTACATGAAAAGGATCTCAGACCTTGTACAGTTCATGGTACGATCTTAGTTGCCTTAGTTTTAGATTCTGTTTTTTTGATACAGGGCCTTCCCCTAGCTTTATATATGTTGTGTTTTTGGAGAGCATTGGGCTTTGCATCATTTCGTCTGCTGATATATTGACACTAGACACTCTGTTGGGGACTAGAATGGATAGTGTACATTAATGAATGGAGTGACCTCTAGAGGTTTCTAGTTGTCACTTTTTATGGGACCTCTATGTACAAGAGATGATGGGATATGATGTCATTCAAAAAATGGATTTGTTAGTTCACTTTGAGGGAGTCGTCAATTGCTATCATCGTAGGGTGAGATTCACATCACCAGAGGGTGGATATTTTCTAAAAATGGGCATGTGGTATGTCTAGGTGAGTAGAGTGTGACCCAAGCATCATGGGCTTGGATGAGTTACATCCTAAATTTCTAGTCTATATATTGATGACCAAGGGTTTTCATAGATGTACTTTCCTCCAGTGATTGATCGTTTTAGAGATGTCTTTCCAGAAGAATTTTCATGTTTTCCTCCAGAGCATGAGGTAGAAATTTCTATTTAGCTTGAGCCAGGGGTGGAACCAATGCCCATTCTACCTTACAAGATGGCTACACTAGAGTTACAGGAGTTCACGAAGCAGTTGGAGGAGTTTCTGGCAGAGGGTTTCATCTGACCTATCACATCTCCTTGGGGTTCGCCTATCCTATTTGTGAAAAAGGTAGAGGGAAACCTCAGAAATTGTGTGGATTATCATAAGCTGAACCAGTTGACGGTCACGAACTGATATCCCTTGCCAAGGATTGATGATCTTTTTTATCAACTTCGAGGAGCACTTGTGTTCTCAAAGATTGAATTGATATCTTGATACCATCAGTTGTGCATTAGACCATTAGATATACCTCTCACAACCTTCTTGAGTAGGTATGTTCTGTATGAATATGTGGTTATGTCGTTCAGTCTCACAAAAGATCCTGAAGTCTTCATGGAACTGATGAACCAAGAGTTCCATCAATACATGGATTCTTTCGTGATGGTCTTTTTGGATGATATCTTGGTGTACTCTCACACTCAACATGACCATGCCACACATCTTGAGATCATTTTGAGTGCATTGAGAGAGCATCAGTTAAATGATATGCTCTCCAAACTCCACATTTGGATGGACCAGATTCACTTAATGGGTCATGTTATCTTAGATACATGAGTATGATTAGAACCAGAGAAAGTGAGAGCAGTAGTTTTCTAGGAGCAACCGAAGAACGTCTTTGAGGTACATAGTTTTATAGGGCTGGAAGGATACTAGAAACATTTCATAAGGGACTTTTTACGCTTATCAGCGCCACGGGGCTGCCAGACTAAGAAGGGTGCTAAGTTCTTATGATCAGGTTCTTCTTAGTCATCCTTTCATGAGATTAAAGGGAGGTTGACTTCAGCACCGATACTTGTTTTTCCAGAGCTGGGAAATAGCTATACTGTGTAATGTGATTATTCAGGTATCAATATAGGAGTTTTTCTTATGTTAGGAGAAGGATTCATTGCATATGGGTCTCAGGAGTTGACGCCATATGTAAAGAATTACACAACGCATGATCTCGAGTTGGTTGTAGTTTTTCATGCCTTGCGCTATTGGAGGCATTATCTTCTGGGAGAGAATTTTGTGGTTTTCACTGAACACAAGAGTCTCAAGTGCATCTTCACTTAGAATTATCTGAATTTGAGATAGTAAATGTGGGTTGAGTACATTCAGTCCGTTGACATTGAGCTTCCTTATACGCCTGTGAAAGGCAACGCAAGGCTGATGAATTGAGCAAGAGGACTCTGATACATAAATTTCATGATGCTAGTAATGAGTTGAATCTTATGGATATATACTCTGAGATGCATTTGGAGGTTCATGACAAATAAGGGCAGACATTTATTTATTCTATGGATATTAACTCTACTATACTTGATTGAGTGCGAATGAGGAAACTTTTAGATTTAGAATCCCTAGTCCTACGGGAGAGCGTGTCAGGAGAGGACCCTATTTCAGGATAGACCATATGCGAGGATGAGATCTTGCATTTCTAGGGGCGTGTATGGGTGAAAGTGGAAATACACAAGGAGCTGATATAGGACATTAATTCCTCAGTGTGGGTAGTTCATCCTGCTTTCACAAAGATGTATTGTGATCTACACCATCAGTATTGCTGGTCAGGTATGTAGAGAGGTATTTCTGGTTTTTTCATGAAGGATTCCACCTATCAGTAGGTGAAGGCAGAGCATCAGTGACCATAAGGGCTTTTTTAGTTGTTACCCATTTCAGAGAGGAAGTGGAACGATGCCAGGATATATTTTGTGACAGGTTTACTATTGTCTCCTCAAGTGAATGATGTTGTTTGGGATGTCATTGATAGATTCATGAAGGTTTCTCACTTCATTCCAATCAAAGAGACCTTCGGTGTGGATGTGTTGGGATGGTTTTACATCCGACCGATTGTACGTCTACATGGGACTACACACTATATCGTTTTAGATAGGGATACATGTTTTACATCTCAGGTTGGGTAGGGGCCTCATAAGGCTTTGGTAATACAGTTACTATTGATTATAGCTTACCATACCTAGACAGATGGCTAGTCCGAGTTTATGATTTAGGTGCTTGGGGACATGCTTCATGCAAGCATCCTCGATTTTGGATGATCTTGGGAGAATCACATACCTCTTGTGGAGTTTTCCTACAATGATAGTTTTCAAACAACTATTCCTATGGAACCTTATGAGGCTTTCTACGGTAGGCCATACCGATCACCCTTATGTTGGTTGGAGGGAGGAGATGCAACTATATTGGGACCTCGCCTTGTTGAGGAGACCACAGAGCAGTTAGAGTTGATTCAGAAGAGGATGGCTACTTCCGAGTCTTGATAGAAGTCTTATGATGATCAGTGGAGAATCCCTCTAGAGTTCGAGGTCAAGGATCAGGTTTTCCTACATGTCACACCAAGGATGGGACACAAGAGGATTAAAAGATTGGGTATGCTTTCGTTGAGGTATATTAGACCATTTGAGGTGTTTTAGAGAGTTTGGTTGGTTTCCAATCAATTTCAGTTTCCTCCGAGGTATCCGGCTATACACGATGTCTTCCATGTTTCTGTTCTTAGACATTACTTCGCAGACCCATATCATGTATTCCAACCTGAGGACTTTGAGTTGGATGTGGATGCATCATTCGAGGAGCATCCTATCTGGATCATTGATCGATATACGAAGGTTCCCCAAGGTCGGTCTATTCCTCTGGTACGCCGGATATGGCAGCACGGGCGAGTACATGAAGAGACTTGGGAGAGGGAGGTAGATGTACAATCGCAGTGGCTAGAGCTTTTCGGGGTTTCTTCTTCTCACCACCTTACTAGGGGTATTTGGGTATGAATTTATTTAAAGGGATAAGTTTGTAAGAACCCATATCTTCTTTCTCAGGTATGTTTTCCTTTTCTGGTCGTTTTTGAGAAAAAATAGGATATTTGGAAAGTTTTGATGTACAAGTCCTATACTTTCTCAGTACCCGCTATGTACTCTGTTTCCGCTGGTAGACATGTGTTGTCCATGTAGCGGCCATGCACACGGCCATGTGGGGGTGACATGGAGGCCGCTTAAATATGAGTATGGAAACTGCCAGTACATGTTGTGTACTTCAAAATTACATGTTGTGTATTTTTGTTTTTTTTTCATTAAATGAACTGGGGTCGCGTCTAATCAACCGAAAACCCCCCTTCATCATTCGTCTCATCCAGGAGCATCGTACAGCCATGGATCTTCGATGGGCTTCCAAGAGAGCGTCTATTCTCTGAATTTAACACCATCAGTTGCGTTAGAATCTAATCGGTGAGTTCTCTTTTTTCCTAGGGCACCATATTCTGATTTCCCCTCTCTCGTGAGATATCATGGGTGGAACGTTTTAGAAATTTTTGTAGATCTACCATGATTTAGGTCGATCCAAGGGCCAACGCTAGATTATATTGATCTCCCAACACCGATGTAGGTGGTTTGTGCATTCTCGTAGAATTTCTTTGATTTACATGTGAAATTTTGGCCAATACCCTTATTTGGGGTATTGTGTGTTTACCGTTTTACCCCTACTAATTTCCTTTCATGCTTGTACGCTTGAGTAGTGGTTATTTGTATATAAATAGGGATGATTGATATGTTTTGGATGTGGTTGCCGATGCATGTTATGTTTATGACTGTTTTGTTATGCTTATCATTATTGGTCGCCTTACAGGATTTTCCATGCCTAGTGTTTTAGGGTTGTGTGTTGTTTTCCAACATGCTTGATATGTTTTAGTACGATCAACCAGGTTTTTCTTGAGGTTTAATTTGGCCGTATTGCATTAAAATATCGTTGACTTACACCAAGCTGTGAGAACCTTGTGTAGAAGACAATAAGGGGAATTGACTGAGTTAGCTTCCTCAGAGAGTCTTGAACCATTTTATACTATAATGGGAATTGACCGAGTGAGCTTCATCATAGATTCTTTGAGCACGTTAGGCGATAAGGGGAATTGACTAAGAGAGCTTCTTCAAAGATTCTTTGAGCCCTTAAAAATATAAGTGTAATTGACCTTGTGAGATTCCTCAGAGAGTCCTTGACTACCTTTAACTATAAGGGGAATTAACCATGTGAGGTTCCTCAAAAATCCTTTAAACGCTTGGGACTATAAGGGGAATTGACTATGATAGCTTCCTAAGAGAGTCTTTGTAGTATCCATGATTGATTGAACCAGAGGGGTTATATTGAGTGAACTACCCCAAGGGTAAACTTTTGTTTTTCTATTTTTGTTATAGGGAACTGATTACTTGAAACTATAGGATTGGTTACTGTTGAGTACTTCTTTGTTTACTACTTTATTTTGTTTATTACCTGCCATATATTCACTAATGGTTTGACACAGATCATGTGGTGATTTCCTACTGGGATGTAGTCTCACCCCATGTTTGGGATTTGCATTTGATCTCAAATAGATTATATTGTTGTAGGTATAGCTAAGGGAAAACTCCCTTCTACTTCAGGTACTTGATATACTGTGGATATTGAGAGCATGGGACCATGCTGAGGCTTGTGATGATGAGAGTTGTTTATCTTCTTTCTTTTGTACTATGGTTTAGTACTATTCTTTTTTACGGCAATGTGATGTGTATGGATTTTTTCCTAGACATATGTACCATGCATCATTTTTATATATATACACTCAAACGTTTTATTCCTTCAGACTTCTACTGTTTACATTCGTATGGATTAGTACTGATTCCACTATTGTTATCTTCTTTTCTCTTCCACTGTTTTACTCTTCCAATGAGGGCATAGTTTCCCCACTATCACACCCAAGCCCATCACTCCTAGTCGGTAGCATCTAGAATTATGGGAAATGTGTTTGAGGCCATGAGACTAACCGGGTACGGGGCGCCTCTGGGTGGCTTCTGGGACAGGGACATCTATTTTTTTCTTCCGTTTGGTTACTCTGCCAATGAGGGCGTAGTTTCTCAACTATCACACCCCAGGCCCTCACTACTAGTCATCAACCTCTAAAGGTATAGTAAATGTACTTGAGGCCATGTGACCAACCGGGTACGGGGTGCCACTGCGTGGATTCCAGAACAGGGAAGTTACAACAAGAAAAAAAATATCCTATAAATGAAATAACATTTATATCTGAGGAATGATAAATAATGCAACCATAACATAATGTTTATATATATATATATATATATCTTGTTTTAAGTCATAGGAAAAAGGTGTTTGTTAAAAATTGAGGTCTCATTTTCATTTATAATGGATTGTACAAGAATTATTTTGGCATGTGAATAATGTGTATAAATCCACTAATTCACATTTTTTTCATAGTTAGATTAGCTGTTTGACATTTCTTTTGATAAACTCGCTATGGAGGTAATAATTATTTAATTAAATAACAGATATTGGTATGAACATAAATGGACCTGGGTTAGATTAATGTGACCCTAGTAGGTCACTGTTATCTTAATACATTATTTCATAACCCCATTATGGTATAATCATAATTTTATTGATGGTAATTTAATGTTCCAATAGCTGGTAATATGGGTTATATATAAATTTACGGTGGAAACATTCTTCAATGAACAACATTAATGGATAATGACCATTTAGACATTCTGTGTTTTATTATTTTGAGGATTCCATTAATTAATATGGTAATTACAACATTAAGGGTGTTTTTCTAGATAGATTGGGATTTAATATTCTTTAACTAGGATAGTTTTGATAATTTCATGGATAAATAAATGCATGAATGAATTTATAAAAGGATATTGTAAGTTTATTTTCCTATTATATTTCATGGAATCTGCTAAATAAAGAAATTTCCAATATTAAATTTTGTAAATACTACTTGATATCCTTTATACGCGAACTAATTTATATTTTTTGATAAATGAGATTCAAATAAATTCTGAAATCCTAAAACCAATTGGTTGTTTCCTTAATTCCATCCCTCGAGTAAGGGTTGTTTAACGATTGTTTCCTTGGGAAGGAACATGGATGTTTCCCATAGGTCTTATTTGAACATTTTCTATTATAATGAGCTTTGAAAAAAATTTGGTAAGACATGTGAACATATTTTAGTAACATAGTTATAATGTCAACCCATTAATCATCTGTAATGTTCTATCCCAATTTAGGTAACACACATTGAATTGTATTTGATTTTTTAAGTGATTGCCTTCAGTTTTCATATTATAGGTGTAATTTGGGTGCTTTCTAAGTCATGTAGAACTCATATCATAGAGAAAAATGCTTGGGTTTAGAGGGTAATCATTATCCTCCTAATTTTATTGAAGTCATGAGCATCTTGTAATGCTCCAATTCAGTGGGATATACATGCCTTGAGTATGGTAAGTTATTTTATTAGTTGTGTGACTATTCTACTTTTATGATTGAGAAACAATCAATATTCTTCTACCAAATAACACAAATATGTATAAAACTATAATAAATTGAACCATGTGTATGATATCGAAGGAAAGGAATGTGTAACACCTATTACAATATTAAAATATCATAGTAGAACATGCTATAATATGCAGTGACTGTTGAATTAAAATTTGAAGCATTAAATTACAAGTTGTTTGAGTTACTAGGCTAACGAATATTTCAATCCAGGTGATACAATGATGTCTGGTAATGTTTCATGATTACATTTAGAATTAATTCATGGGTACTCATTAGAGTAGAGTGACCTCAATATTATTAAAATTATGATATCCCACTGTTGGCAAACGGATTTTGGTATATTAGTAGGTGATTTTACTACAATATTTGGAGTTATATTTAGATTTAATTTCCCATATAGTAACCATTCATGTGTTTCATTTTATCTTTATCTTTGTTTAATTCTTTTTATAAATTTTTTCAACACATCCATGAAACTTGTACGGTAGTGTATGGAGTGTGTGTCCGGGGGTGGGTTTCCATTTTTAGTAAATGAATATGTGGACACACCTAATATGGAGAGTGCCATGTAAAACATGTTTAAGAATTACATAAAATATAGAGGGAACAAATCCATAAAGGACCAATTTTAAATGGATATAATATATTCTTGATGTTAATGAAAATTTAATTTTGTGATTTCAATATTTGGGTTAGCGGATGATTTATAAAACTTAGGCGCGTGTTTATGTCTGGTCTAGATGCCACATTTAAGCTAGAGAGGAATGATTGATCTTGTAGTGTGATGGGTTGGTAATTAATCTATTCATTCAAGTAATCATGATGGTGAGGAAGTTCATTGATTAACATAATGATTTAGGGTAATACCTTAGAGGTTATTTGGAATGTTAATTGTTAACACCGTATTTATGGTGATTTTAATAGATATCTATATTAAAAAATAAGGTGTATGTAGTTCGTCAATAAAATAGCTCAGTTGGGAGGGGATTGAATAATATTTTTATGATACCAAAGATTATTTCGAGGGTTGTTGAAATTTATTTGGACTTAGTCACACGTCATCAGAAGATTTGGTCCCAGGAGTTGTTTTAATCAAAGACAACTTTTTTTTATTTATCGTGGCTCAATAAGTCTGTGAATGCTTATCAATGTGATTTCTCTATAATGTATTTATGTAGTCTAAGTGTAGGTATGATAATTTCCTATATCCTGACATCATTCTGGGTACATTGAGATACTTTCAGCTTTACACAGAGACAAACAGTGATATTTTCAAGTTATACGGGTGGACTCTTAAATTGGAAAATTCAATATAATATTGGAAGGAGAGTAATTTTATTGTTTTTTGGATATATTATTCATTTTCATAATTTAAGTCAGTTTTTTCAATAATCAATATTATATTCAATGTATGTATTAGATTATGGATTTAGGTTAAATCTCAACAAGGGTGTATTTCTTGATATTGATTTTGGTGATCTAGGAATGTGAGATCAAGAATATTCTAGTTCCATTATTATAGCATTGTGAAATTTAAAAAAATAGGCTATGTTAGCTAGTAGATGTAACCAGATTCCAATTACCAAATATTATGATAATGCTCTAAATGAACTGGGTGACTATGAAATAATGGTGTTATTTTTAGGTTTTGCTACACATCCTTAGATAATGTTTTGTGTTTTGGGAATAGAAAGATATTAAAATTTTGGCTTGAATTTTCATGGTTAGATGAATGTGGATAGTGAGGAACCACAATAATAATGATGTCAGAGGAGGAGAGTAATGTGTAGAAGTTTCTCATGTATTTACAATTACTGACTGACATAATCAATTATATTATAATCAGTTGGGATTCAATGATGTTGATGTAGTTAACGGATGGGATTGAATACTTCTTGTATGATCATCAATCATGGTATGATAAGTGATCTTGGAGTACCATTGGAACTCTATCGGTTTGAAAGTCAATTTATTTATTATGGTGAAGTGTGTGAGGGGTTATAATAGGGCATTCAATGTTAGAGCATATAGGGGGTAGAACCATACGCTAGATGAGGAAAGAGATGGTGATGTGATTGCTTTTTCGGTTACTTGGGATTGGGTAAGCAATGTATTGATGTTTAAATTTTGAATATTAGCATTGGTATGAGTTTTTTCATCATATGTACAACATGTATAATGTAGAAAATGTATGTTCATTGGGTATGGGAAATACAACTAGTCTATTTATGAAGGAATTAATGAGAAAAATAGTTTTTGTGATGTTTTCTCTATGGCTTCTTGGTGACTAGAATTTGTTTTGAATGGGATATTTAATCGACTTGGGTATTAGACTATGATTAACATTATTGGAGAATTAAAATTTTTCATTTAGTGAATGGGAAGATCTTAATGATATTCTCAGAACCTAAATCTAAGGGTAGGATCAGTTAATCATGATGTTTATAGAGGTAGTTTAAGGCTTTAAATGATTCATTAGTGTTAAGTTGAGTTTGTGAAGTTTCAGTCTTTGAAAAATCATTCATGAAAGGGGTAAGATGGGGTGTGTAGTTTAACCAAGTTTAGGTGTGAATGTGGTGCTGAACCGTTAATTTCCCTAAATGGAGAAATATGTTTCGATAAACCATGCATGTTGGGAAAACCGATTGAGAGGATGTTCTATTGAAAATATTGATTTTTTTACATAATATTTGTATGGGATTTTAAATCATGTTCCTAGAAATGTGAGGGGGAGTCCCTTTGGATTGTTTCCACACATGGTATGTATATTATTATCCAAACCTAGAAAATAAAAATTACCATTTTACCCTCTACTCCTCAAATAGGTAATGTGTTGTTTCACCATAATTTCACCAGGAACCCCCCCCCCCCACATTCTATCCCCTTCTTACCACTTCCATTGTTGTATAACCATCATTCTTAGATCAATTTAATAACTATTAGGTGCACTGGAAGCTTAATAATGTGTCTATAAATCCTCTAACCACTGTTATTAGATTATATTTTCTACAATGATGTAATTGTTGTGTGATATAATATTCTTAATTTTCATGGTGGTTGGTGATTCTTATTATTTTTCTTGTTTTGGTCACAACAATGCTTGATAGTGAATGAGTGAAGCTCCCTTCGCATAATGTTGGTGGTCACTTTATTTTTCCATTAAATTAAATAATGTTTATAGAACATTCCATTGGGTTATGCACCATTACTTTCATGAATAACCTCAATAATGTGAAATGTTTCATGTAGATAATAAAACACTTAATTTAGTAAGTCACTTTGCACTAAATTTTATCGTCATAGGTTTTCATCCACGACTTGGACCTCAATATGGGTTGTGTCACATTTATGACCATGTCCCCTTTTGCATGGATTTGGAATTAAAACCAACATTTGAAGTGTGTTAAATTTTATATTATAAAATGTGATATTAAATTGGATTACATGATTTATAAGTGTTTTGGATCACTCTCTTAGATAAGGATCATTATTTATATTACGCTGGAAACTTTATATTTAATGTGATATGACCAATATGATTTAAGTAAACAATAAATGGAAATGTTTTCCCTTCTCCATGATCAACATGTTAAATCTAATCTTTTTACCCCTAAATACATGTATATTGATTGAATTTCATGGTTTTCTTGATGAATCTTCTCATTATTCTATGTTTTCAGATATTATAATGGTCAAAACCTAGGGACGGTTGAATTGTACCATGACATGAAGGATGATAGGTCATTAAAAACTATCAGTAGAGGATTTATTAATTAAATAATCATTATTAATCTAATTTAAATAAAAATTTTGAATTCTCATGTCCCATTTTCAGGTTTTAAAAATTATCTTTTAAATACAGTCAACAAACCCTAGAGAGATACAAGGTTCTGTTTAAGAGAATTCCAAGGAAGAAAACTCAATGTGAAGGTGAGATTACCTTATACAGTATTATTATGGAGGGAATATTGTTAGGGTTTTTTACATGTAATTTCAAACCCTCTTGGTCAAGGATGTTGGCCAGGGAGTGTAATGTCCCCAACCCAGAAGCCACTAAGCTGATGCTCCGTGCTGGGTGGTTACATGACCATAAGCACGCCTCCCCATACGCCAAATTCTACTAACTAGTAGTGGGGGTCTATGTGGTAAATTGGGGATATTATACCCCCTTTTTATCAGCGTAAGACACAACAGAAATAAACCAATATCGGAAACAATAATCAATAAACAAAGAACATGTATAACAACCATTTACAACAATAAAATATTCCATGTCATACTACCAAAGAAAAAGTGAACAAAAGCCCAAAATAAGGACAACGACCAAAATCCCCAAATTTTCCAGACTCCAGTTCTGGGTCCTCCACCAAGTGCTACCCATGTACACTCAACTATCTAGCAAGGACAATTTCCCTTCTTCTGACCTGCTAACATGAAGTCTTCTCGGGTACCCAATGGCGGCCTGAGCAGGGTGTGAGTACAACTCAGTAGGCCACCACCAATGGTGTCTACAAAATATCAAGTTTAAATAGGTATTGCATGAAAAAGTAAAATGAATGATAATTACCAAGAAATTATTCAAGGTGCCATTAACCTATTTAGAGACAAATCCATTTCCACTTCAACATCCATTCATTTTACACCATTTACCATCAGTTATCATTTCATCACATTTCCATGGGTTAATCACATACATTATGTCACATGGGTCTAAGGCCAACAATCACATGCATGAGGGTAAACACATCATTATCCTATCTCACTTGGAATATCCCCCTCATAGTAAACATATTCACACTGCGAATCCTCAGTCTGGGTGGATGCAACCATATCCTCACCTCGAAGCCTCAGTTCGGGTGGATTCAACCATTAGAAGAATAGATCATCAGTCCTCATTACTAACCCGTGCATTTAGGGTGGATTTTAGAGCTTCAGTCTTCACTCGACCCATGGGCATAGATCCTCAAGTCATTCCCCCCTCTACTAAGTCATTTTCACATGCTTACACATATAAGTAACCATCAACCCACCATACCATTTTCCTTTGACAAACACCATTCACAACATCCACACCTAAATTTACATTATGCCTTATCCCATTAACACCTTACCATTTCACATCATTTAACCATTCACCTAATTCCCATGTGTTATGCCTATCTCACTAAGCAATAAACACTAGACCCATAATTCATCCCATTATGGACTCTAATCAGTCTACACATTAACCCATTTAACCCATTCATCATTCCCATGAATCAACCATTCAACCCATTCCAATTAACCCTTAGGTTATTTCCAAGTCTAGGTGCATCACCAAACTTCAATTACAAGTTCAACAAATCATTCCAACATATTCGCCAATGGATCTTCCCTTTATCACAACAAGGTCACCTGTTTAATAAAAATCCCAAAGTCCGGGGAAAGCCGGAACATCCCATGGATGGACCTAATTAGGTCAATTCATTCTCAATGCATCCCATGGGGATCGTGAGAGTTCCCATTTTCAATTTTCAAGCATAATTTATACTAAAAACATCAAGGTTGATCAAAGCTCACCAATGAAACCATAAGCAAAGCCACACATGCATTAATCCACCATAAAACTATGGGATAACATTTGTAGACCACCTACCCCAAAACCACGGTTGAATGCGCACCCAAACGAGTCCTTAGACTTCAATCCGGCCACCCTTTAGAGCTTAAACCTAGAGATTTCCCAAAAGATAGGGTTTTAGAGCTTTGAAACAAGAGGGAGAGAATATACAAACCCTAAACCAAAAAGGGAAGCAAGAATGGGATTAGCCTTACCCGGAGCTTCGATCCGCATCCAATGACACCAAAAAAACCTTATAAATGGGGGATATCTACCTCTTGGAGCTCGTAGGCGATTTGGTTCACTCCTAGGGTGAAGAGGGTGGAATGGAGAGGAAATCCCGAGTGGGTTCTTAAAATCCCGGGGTGGCAATTTTGTATTTTTTCCAAACATTAATAAGCAGCACGGTTTGGCTCCACGGTTTAAAAAACCATGCGCAAACCGTGCACATGCTACTACCTGGAGGAAAAGGGTTGCACGGTTTACCTGGGAAGGCCGCACGGATTTCCCTGGTCGTGCGCAGGCCGTGGGTTCAGGCTTGTCTTTCCCATTTTTCCTTTATTCCGTGCCCCGAGCCCCCGAAACACCCCCATGACCCCTCATACATTCAGAAGACATCCCATGAATCCCAAAACAAGAGATTCAACCAAAACATATAAAAAACATAACTTTCCAAAAACTGGGAGCTTACAACCTCCCCACCTTATAACGGCTTTTCCTCGAGCCGAGTTTCCAAGCCTCATTGATCCACCTAAGAGAAGAGTTCGAGCCACTGAGCCCGCATATCTGATTCTTGCTCCCATTTTCTTCCTGAACTTTCCCATGCTTCCATAGTACTCGCACTAATGGAAAAACCTTGCATCGTAGGACCTTTTCACTATTATCAACCACACGAATCATATGATCCTCAAAGGACGCATCGACCTCAAGATCCACATCTCTACATCAACCACGTGAGATGGGTCAGAGTGATACCATCAAAGCAGCGACACATGAAATACATCATGCATCCCACCATACTGTTTAGGGAGAGACAATCGGTAAGCCACTGGTCTGATCCTCTCCACAATCTCAAAATATCCCACATACCTGGGTGCCAACTTACCATGCCTTCTAATCCGACGATGACCCAACCTTGGCGACACCCGAAGGAACACATTATCACCCATCGCGAACTCAAGAGGTCTATTCCTCTAATCTGCATATGACTTCCACCTACTCTGAGCTGTAGCCATCCGCTTCCTGATCAACATAACTCTCTCTGAAGTCTCCCTGCACGAGAATTGGCCTTAACAACTCTGATTCACCGGCCTCTAGACAACACAACAGAGGTCTATATGGCCTCCCGTAGAGTGCCTCAAACGGTGCCATCTGAATCATAGTCTAAAAACTGTTGTTGTGGTAAAACTCAACTAATGATAGCTGCCTCTCCGAAGATCAACCAAAGTCCAGCACACAAGATCTTAACATGTCTTCCAACACTTGGATTGTACGCTCTGACTGCCCGGTCTATTTGTGGGTGGAAATCCATACTCACAAACACCTACGTACCAGGTGCCTTCTACAACCCTTTCTAGAAACATGATGTAAAACGTGGATCTCGGACCGAATCTATGGTTTGTGGAACACCATGCAACTGCACTATTTCCTGAAAATATAGCTCACCCAACTGGTCGACTATATAGATCTCTTGAATTGGTAAGAAATGATCCACCATCGTTAACCGATCCAAAACCACCCAGATTGCATCATTCTTCTGTGGAATCCTTAGAAGACCACGACAAAATCCATTGTTACATCATCCCACATCCATTTAGGAATGGGAAATGGATGCAACAATCCATGTGGGCGTTGATGCTCGGCCTCCACCCACTGACAGGTAAGGTACAGTGCCACAATTCCCACAACTTCGTTCTCCATTCCAGGAGACCAAAACTACCTTCGGAGATCATGGTACATCTTGGTAAAACTCAGATGCACTGCCCACTTTTATGCATGGAACTCACGCATCAACTCTTCCCGTATACACTCTTACACAACCACACATTCACGTACACGAACAAAACTGTCAACGTCGACGGCCCAACCAGAAGGTAGCTCCTCACCCTTAATCTTTTCCTTCATGATCAAACACTCAGTATAATCAAGATGACTTTACATAACTTGACTCTAAAGCAACGACTCCATCGTTAAGGAAGCAAGAGTGACCTGACCATTCTCCTCCCGCACTTGTAGGTGCATTTCTACAAACAAATCCATCACCTTCCACTCGGTGATGGACTAATGAACCACCATATTCTGAACCTTCCTTCTCATAAAAACAGAAACACTGTTTCCCTTTCCTGGCATGTACACCAAATCAAGTCAAAATACTGTATATATTCAACCCATATTCACTGCCAGAGATTCATATCCCTCTGTGAGAAGATGTAATTTAAACTCTTATGGTCAGTAAACACCATAAACCATTCTACCAAAAGATAGTGCCTACATCACTTCAAGGAGTACACCATTACAGCCAACTAAAGTTCATGAGTGGGATAGTTCCACTCATGGGGTCTCCATTTCCTTGACCCATAATCCAAAACACGCTCATCCAGCATCAACACAGCCCCAAGTCTGACTCTGGACGCATCAGAAAACACAATTTACTTCTAACCTAGCTCAGGTAATATCAATATAGGTTAGGTTTTCAACATCTTCATCAACTCTTAGAAGGCATTCACACAAGCCTCATACCACTCAAACATGATTCCCTTATTGTTCAAGCCCGAGAGTGGTGCTGCCATCCAAGAGAAATCTTGAATGAACCGTCGGTAATACCCGGCCAAACCTAGTAAACTCCTAACATCAGAAACACTCCTAGGATGCTCCCAATATACTACTGCCTGAACGTTCTCTAGATCCACTGACACAGCTTCCTACGAGATGATGTGACCCATAGAATGCATGTCACCTATCTAGAATTGAAACTTTGATAGCTTGGTGTATAGTCGATGATCTTTTAGATTACCCAAGATGATTTCAAGATGTTGGGAATGATTTCCATCAGTATTCGAGTACACTAAGATATCATCAACAAATACAACCACAAAATGATAAAGATAGGGATGAATGATCAGGTTCATAAAATCCATAAACACCACTGGTGCATTGGTCAAGCCGGAAGGCATTACCACAAACTCAAACAACCCGTACCGACTCAAGAAAGATGTTTGCAGTACGTCAGAAGACCTCACCCTTAACTGGTGATATCATGACCTCAGATCAATATTAGAAAACACAGATGCATCCCTCAACTGATCCAACAGGTCATCAATTCTAGGACGAGGGTACCGATTTTGCAGTGTCATCTGATTCAACTTTCGATAGTCAACACACAGTCTTAACGACCCATCAGAATTCTTTGAAAAGCACGGGAGATCCCCAAGGAGACGTACTGGGATAGATAAACCCTTTACTCTCCAACTCATCAAGAATATCCTTCAGTTCCTGGAGTTCTACCGGTTCCATTCTGTATGGCGGAATAGAAACTGGCTCCACTCCCGACAGTAACTCATTTGTGAGCTCAACATCCCTATTGGGGGGTAACCCTGAGAAATCCTCAAGAAACACATCCTGAAAATTATCTACCATAAGAGGAAAATTATATTTTTCTCCTCCCTCCTCATTATCAATCATGAGAAATGCCACTTGAGCTAAGATTCCACTCATCTGTTGAAAAAACGGCCCGGCACACCCTGCTCGAACTTCCCATTCGCCACAGTGGACATACGTGTCACCCTCAAGTGACTTAAATGATACTCTACGATGATAACGGTCTATGTGCTCCCGATATAACACCACCAATTAATTCCCAAGATTAGGTTAAACACTGACATCTCAAAAATGAACAAGTCCTATAGAAAACGATACCCACCGACTTCCAAGGCACATCCATTGCACTGCTTGATATCCTCAACCTGCACCCCAACAGAGTGTCAATTGAAATAACTCCACACACCCTCTCCACAGGTAAACCCAGAGCTACCACAAGTTGAGCAAAGATAAAAAAGTGAGTAGCCCCTGTGTCACACAATGCACTAAAAAATGTAGAATATACAAGGATCGTACTTAGAATAGTCGACGGTCTGGCATCACCATCACCAGGCGCAACCTAAACTACCTGAAGTTGACTTGCCCCTCTACCCTAGGATCTGGCCTGAACACCCTTTGTTGAACTGCCCTGCTGGCGTGAGCGATCTTGCCCTATAGTTCCACATCCACTGCCCCTACAAGTACGGCCCATGGAGCTCCAACTGCCTGCCTGATTCATGGCAACTGATCCCCTTCAAATACCTGGTACCTGCTTTTCATCATCATGCTCACCCGTCTGGCGAGAGTTCTTGGAGAACCTCTACACATGCCCCACCCTGCCGCATGAACGGAACTCAACTGGAGGCTGAAGACACTAACCACGCATATGCCCCATCCTACCATACTGATAACATAACATCTGGTTCCCACTCAGAGAGGCTGACCCTCTCTTCTGATCACCTTGCTGGAAACCTTCCAAACAGTGCTTCCGACCATCAGAAGATGCACCACTTGTTTCCCCAGCTAGCACGACAAGACCACCACCCAAAGTGCTTTTCAGGTTCTCTTCAGAGATGAGTGTGTGGTCCATCACCTCTTCAAACCTCTTCAAGTAGATGATATTTACATGATACCTGATCTCATGTCTCAACCCATACAGGAAACGCCTTGCTACCACCGCCTCATCCCCTGCTAACTCTGGGAAAAATCATCGCCAATCAGTGAAGCAACTAGCACAGTCCATCACCGATAGTGATACCAGAGTCATGCTCATAAACCTTGTATTCCGCTCCTACCTCAAAGTCTCTGGGTAGAAATGTTCTAGAAACATTTCTTGGAAAACCTCCCACGACATCCCCTCATCCTACTCGGTCTGAGCCTTAATGTCCCACCAACGCCTTTCCTGGCCCCGCATCATATAAATATCCAGCTTTACTCATTTTTCAACAGGGGTCTCTAGATGATCTAGTATCATCTGTACATACTCTAACTAGAACTCTTCTACCTCTAGATCACCCTCTTTTGTAATGGTCGGAGGGTGTTGCAGCTGGAATTCCCTGGTCAGCTCAAACATACACGATGCAACCCACCCTGGGTCTCGATCCATCATCTGCATAAGGCGAACTAAGTTCTCCTGGAACTGATCTCCTCTACCTTCATTGATCACCACATTTTCGTGCTCTTCTACCGGAGGAGTGTTCTCAGCAAAATCCTCTCGTTTCCCAACTGGAAACCGACGTCATGGTGGCATCTCTCTACATTGCCAAGCATGAGATTTAGCACACATACCACAAAACCTTCACAAATTCATCAAAACTCACTTTACTGGACACAACAACCCATTTTCATATACTAATTCAATAACATTAACACCTCAAATTCACCGCCCCGACTATCCCTACCACGGGCCATGGTCCACATGGGGTAAGCAACCATGCACTATAACCAAAATCACACAACACTTTAAAAAACAGTTTTCCACTTCATTTCCAACCCTTATATTTCATCAAACATCATTTACCCACTTGTTTTATTTCATCCTTCTCATTATTTCATGGTTTCATGAAATGCATGATGCACCCTACTTTCCTGCCACACACAATCACCCTGTGCATGTGCATAACACAATGCATGTCACCAATCTCCCTAGGATCCTACGATGATTCATGAATGCATATCCTCATGTCGTTGAGGCCATGATCCAAATATCATAAAACAGTCACAACAAACCACATGTGAATCACCCAATGGTTAAATATCATCAACTATAACAAAACACAACCAAAAACAACAATTCCCCACCTAGGGTGACTTGGGTTTTCCCACGTACATGGGTTATCTACTCCCAAGAAAGATCTCATTTCCAAGGCCCGACACATTGTAACCCTTGGCTACCAATCTCAAATAACAAGACCTCAGAGAAGGAGAAGAAAAACCTCCCTCTAATTCCACATTGTAACATCCCCAACCCAGAATCCACTAAGCTGGTGCTCTGATCCGGGAGGTTACATGCCCCTAAAGTGTGCCTCCCCGTACGCCAAAGGCTGCCGACTAGAAGCGGGGGTCTATGTGGTCAAGTGGGTAGACTATATCCCCTTTTTATCAGAGTAATCCATAACAGAAATAAACCAATATCAGAAAAAATAATCAACAAACAAGGAACATGTATAATAACCATTTCCAATAATAAAATATTCCATGTCATACTAGAAGTGAAAATGTGAACAAAAGACCAAAATAAGGATAACAACCAAAATCCCCAAAATGGTCCCGGCTTTATGTTTGGATCCTCCACCAAGTTCTACCCATGTCCACTCAACTATCTAAAAAGGACCCTTGCCCTTCTCATGACCTGCAAACCTGAAGTCTGCTCAAGTACCCAATGGCAGCCTGAGCAGGGTGTGAGTACAACTCAGTAGGCCACCACCAATGGTGTTTACAAAATATTCAGTATAAATAGGTAGTGCATGAAAAAGTAAAATGAATGATAATTACCAAGAAATTATTGAAGGTTCCATTAACCATTTTAGAGTCAAATCCATTGCCACTTCCATTTCTATTCATTTCACACCATTTACCATCACTTACCATTTCATCACATTTCCATGGGTTAATCACATACATTATGTCACACGGGTCTAAGGCCAAAAATCACATACAAGAGGGTAAACACATCGTTATCATATATCACTAGGACTAACCCCCTCATAGTAACCATATTCACACCTCAAAGCCTCAGTTCAGGTGGATGCAACCATATCCTCACCTCGAAGCCTCAGTTCGGGTGGATGAAACTGTTAGGAGAATAGATCATCAGTCCTCATTCCTAGCCTGTGCATTTAGGGTGGAGTTCAGAGCATCAGTCTTCACTCGACGAGTGGGTGTAGATCCTCAAGTCATCCCACACTCTACCAAGCAATGTGCACATGCTTACACATATAAGTAACCACCAACCCACCATACCAATGTCCTTGGAAAAACACCATTCACAACATCCACACAGGAATTTACATTATGCATTATCCCATTAAAACATTACCATTTCACATCATTTAACCACTCACACAATTCCCATGTGTTATTCCTATGTCACTAAGCATTCAACAAAAGACCCATAATTCATCCCATTATGGTCTTTAATCAGTTTACACATTAACCCATTTAACCCATTAATCATTCCCATGAATCAACCATTCAACCTAGTCCAACTAACCCTTAGGTTATTTCAAATTCTAGGTGCATCACCTAAATTCTATCCCAAGTTCAACCAATAATTCCAAAAAATTCGTCAATGGCTCTTCCGTTTATTACAACAAGGTCACTTGTTTAATAAAAATCCCAATGTCCGGGGAAAGACGGCACATCCCATGGATGGCCCTAATTAGGTCAAGTCATTCTCAATGCATCCCATGGGGATCGTGAGAGTTCCAATTTACCATTTTCAAGAATCATTTATACTAAAACACATCAAGGTTGATCAAATCTCACCAATAAAACCATAAGAAAATCCACACATGCATGATTCCACCATAAAACTATGGGATAACATTTATAGACCACCTACCTTGAAACCGCGGTTGAACGCACACCCAAACAAGTCCTTATACTTCAATATGACTAGCCTTTAGAGTTTCAACCAAGAACTCGCCCAAAAGATAGGGTTTTGGAGCTTCGGAACAAGAGGGAGAGAAGATACAAACCCTAAACTAAAAAGTGAAGCAAGGATATGATTAGCCTGACATGGGGATTTGATCCTTATCCAACGGCACCAAAAACGCCTTAGAAACTAGGGATATTGACCTCTTGGAGCTCTTGGGTAATTTGGTTCGCTCCTAGGGTGAAGAGGGAGGAATGGAGAGGAAATCCTGAGTGGGTTCTTAAAAACTCGAGGTGGCAATTTCGTAATTTTTCCCAACATTAAGAAGTTGCACGGTTTGGCCGCACGGTTTAACAAACCTTGAGAAAACTGTGCACATGATACTGTCTAGAGGAAAAGGGTTGCACGGTATACCCAGGAAGGCTGCACAGTTTTCCCTGGCCGTGCGCCCAGGCGTGTCTTCCCCCGTTTTCCTTTCTTCCGTGACCCGAGCCCCCGAAACACCCCCAAGACCTCTCATACATTAAGAAGGCATCCCTTGAGGCCTGAGACAAGAGATTAAACCAAACTATAAAGAAAAAATATTTTTCCAACAACCATGATCTTACAAGGAATTCCACATCATTTGGGATGTTGGACATGATTAAACACACCACTTGATTATGGGATTTTGCATAATTTTTCGCATAAATTTTCATGATACTCATTCACGACGTCAATTATTTCATGTGATGCTCATTATTGGAATCAATCATTATTCCATGATATATTTGGACATTGAGACCCTTATTTAAAATAAGATACTATTTTTATTTAACCTGGATGCCTGAAATTCCATGAGTCATGGATAGTAATATATATATATTAATATATATGTTTCAGTTTATACACACACACAATCATATATGTATGCATATATATATTTATGTATATGTTGATAATTGTTTAGAGGAATTTTGGGATAAGGATAATTAATATATGGTCGTCCTCCTGTCCTTGAGGACCATAAGATTGACTTTATTTCATTTTCATTTGCTGTATTGTTTTATTTGTGATATAATGATACATTGATTTATATTCTATTCACGGTATTTATAGAAATAAATACTAGTGGTTGTGGAATATTGAGTTTTACTCGAACACTTTTTGGCTCTCTAGTTGGTAACCAACAGATATCATGGTTTCAGGTTAGGTTGGACTATTCTAAATGTTATTTTCATATATTGACTAGGATTATCTATGAGATCCTGGGTGTAGTAGAAGAACATTTACACATGCTTACTTCTAGATATGGACTAGTTATTTATTTATTTATTTTTCTATATATCCCAACAAATTGTACCACATTTTTTATGTATACTACTAGTACATTGTATCATATTCTTTCAAGACCTTTTAGTGATTTATTATTTATTTTCAGTTATTATTATCTTACACATCTAAGTTATATATAATTCTGTCACTATTGATTTCTCTTGATATACCATTCTTCAAATTTGATCATGACGCTATAGTCTCCCCACCATAACATCACTAGACTCTATCTTTAATTAGGAATCCTATGGAATTTGGGAAGGTGTGGTTAAATCCTTGTGGCCAATGAGCTCATGGTTCAATTTTATTTTCACTTGAGTTTGAAGGATATAATCATTGTACAATCTATAAGAACTACAAAATGACATCTCTCATAGAAACCCACTCATTGGATCATATGATTTGATATCCTCTCATTCAAGAGCTACTATATCAAACATCCATATCAAGAAGCCAATTTATTGATCAATGTACATGAAAAAAATGATAAGTCAATATGATATCATTCTTATTGATTACTTATCTGAAGAACTTATTTCCCTTTTCAGAGGAGTCATTTTATGCTAACAAACATTAGCGTTATGTTTCATTGTTTTTTTACATTAAAATAGAAATTTCCACCTTGGAAAGAACACATCATTTTATCACCAATTAGAAAAAAGGGAGAAGAATAACGTGGAACTAACGTAGAACCACCATGTATCTATATCCAATTTCTAGAGTTGAGATCCAATAAAAGGGGGTTGAATGTCCTATTAGAACTCCTATTGGAACTCACAAGAACTGAGAATAATGATTGAAAATTCATTGGGTGTTAGGATATATTCAAATTTATAAGGGGGTTTAGAAAAAATAAGACCATAAATAAAAATTGATCACCTTGATTAAAAAAATGGCGATAGAATAAAACCTTGATGCGTGAGAAGGGACCACGACATAATGGGGATAGTCAACGATGCATCTGAGAATGACAGTGTGGACCAAGACATATATCATTCAAAACAAAGGAGTAAACCATAGTACCAGAGGAAAAATATCTCTAGAGCCCTGATCAATGGGTAGGTACCAATAAATTATCCAAACCACATAAATCCTCCCCCAAGAATCTATTCTAAAACTAGGAGATCAAGTTGTATGATTTCTAAAATCTAAAGATCCATAAAATAACACCACCACGAATCCTTAATTGAAATATTCAGTATGTATAATATTAAATTATCCTCATTATAGATCATTAAATCCATCCTTGTCATAAAATTCTCCTTAGATAAAATATCAGAAAAAACCCATCCCTTTTCCATCCAACTTCAACAAATACTTCCAAATACATCTCATTCACCAAATATTCCAAAAAGTAATGGTATGGATTTTATACACCATTATATTAAATACATATTAAATAATTCTTATCCATGATAATCAAAATGAAATCAAATCACAAAAGGAGTATATTAATATAATGAATCACCATTTGGTAAGATCTTATGGATTTAATTTAATCCAAAACACTTCCATTAACCCATACAATCATCAAGACACATATTCTATAAAATACCATCAACGCCACTCTTAAAACCTCTTAAAACCCCAGAATGATGATTACTATGTATATTGGAGAACATTTTGTTAAGAATAGAAATCAACATAATACACCACCCACATGAAGATATTAACCCATTTTGGTGGAACTGATCAACCCACATGGTTTTAAAACATGTCATTTAATTACACATCTTGATTTAAAAAATTGTATCTCATGTATATATTAGTGAATCATTAAAACATATC
The DNA here is from genome assembly GCA_963277665.1 of Viscum album. Taxonomy (NCBI): domain Eukaryota; kingdom Viridiplantae; phylum Streptophyta; class Magnoliopsida; order Santalales; family Viscaceae; genus Viscum; species Viscum album. Next base: position 735,437,591 of record OY728146.1, on the reverse strand, counting down.
ATCATCAATGGAAAAATCACATTTCATTAACCAATATGATTCATTCATCACATCATTGATGAAAAAATGAATTGAAAATATTAACCACACTCTTAGTACAAGGTGTGGATTTACATCTCATAAACTAATGTACTGTCTTCTAGGCCACTATGAATTCATATTACACAAACCAAATGAGTGATTTCCTCTTCACTAAACCATATATTAATGATACCGAACCACTAATAGAGACTCCAAAAACTTGGTATCATCCACAATATACATCATTACCTATTCATTGAAATTTGAGTAATCATAAAGATATTGATCGAGCTATGATATTTTGGATATTACGTGGATCCTATCTAGCCAGGGTGAAATTATCGACCAATATTACACCTTAAAAATACAATCTAAATCCTCCAAATGTATTAGAAACTATGTATAGTGATTACTCCATTTGAAATAACTATGCTACATATAATGTAGAGAATCTTTCAGGAACCCATGGTGCCCATCTTCAATATCCAAGGGTCTCCTCCTAGGATCAAAAGAGAAATTATACCTATTATATGACACCTTCATCCTCTCATAAATCATCTAAACCTTCCCCTATGATAAATCAAACAAATAAAGACATTAAAATGGTGAAGTTCCAACCTTTACTCAACACAATGAAGTACAACTTGATTAACTATAGAATATCACAATGGTGGAAATGATGGTTGATTATTTGGATCAATTGTTTTATGAAAATTGAAAAAAGGAATGTTATTATTCCCTTTTTCGCTAAAGTATATGATCTATTCCTACATCACATTCCTAGTTATATGTATGGTTCATTTTATCTTTATCTATTAATGGTTAGACTGTAGTATTAATTTATAATTGTGTTCTAAAAGTGTTATGTAATAATCATCATACTTGCGGGGTATATTTAGAATCATGATCTGAGAAAACATTCTTTGTTATTCAATGTATCTTCAAAACCGCCTCCACATACAAATATTCACTGAAATCTGAGGAGACCAATTCCATGATCACAAGGAACTAAACACACATTGTGACCAAATCCATAGTTGAACAAATAACATCTTACCCTCCATGATATTTGGGTAATCATATGATGCTTTCCATCAATATGTTTTACCAAATTAACCTTGGAACATAAATTTGATGTAAAAATAAAATGGACCATTGACAATAGAATTTAATTACATGAAATCTAGACCCTAATGCACGAACTCTTCCAAAACTAGTCTTATCCTGGGTCACCAACACATCATCCTCAAATAATGTTACATCACATATTCTTCTTGGAGTATAGCCAAAGGTGATATAACATACACATAATGTAATCCCTTATGAATATATAATTGAAGAAACAATAACCCTGGGACAAACATCCTGTTATATCCTTCCATTGGCCAACTCTCCCAGGTTTAACTATAGCTAAAATGGCCATGCATCACTTATTCTTCAATGTCTCCCACTAAGACTCCTCCAATTACCAAAATAGAAAATGATGAACTATCATTTTAATAATGTAACCATCACTAACAACCATATATGTATAAAGGTTCAATGATTTCAACTCGACCATACCCCTCCATGTATAATCGAATTCAGGATCAAAATCCCTTCATGAATTTCACCTAATTGTTTTATCCATAAAATTCCCATTTCACGAGCTGTACTATATTTCAATGTAATAATCCTAATAAAACTCTATAGACCAATATTTTTCTAGATTTAAGTCATGATGATAAAATATATGACTCAATATGTCGATATTAGTGGATACCACAGAGAAATTTCCAATATTTAATGTCTCCATAACTTCAAATAAAATTGCCGCCACAAGATCTTGATCATCAGTGGAATAGTTTTGCTTGTGGGTACATTACTGATCTGTCCTTTATGACAGCTACATGTTTCCTAGAATCAAGATGTATCCCAAGAGTAGATATTATGTGACACATATAGCCCCAAACTACTCACCTTCATCTTAAAACTGAAACAATATAGATCTATTTAATCTACCTTCCATGAAGTATAAAATTATTTAACTCAAATAGAAATATAAAGACTAGTCCTTCTTAGATAGGTAAATAAATTTGGCTGATTTCCATGAGAAATTAAATGTGAACCTATAATATTAGTCAATGATACTTAAAAAACTATTATCCTTTGAAACATTAATGTGGGTTTCCCAATAAACAACTGCCTCCATATTGAATGGTTTCATGACCACGGTTGACAAGGATACCACATTCCTTTGAAAATAACCTTCATAAGTCTAAAACATATTGATTTACAACATTCCATAGAGATCATGGAATTTAAGGACCAGAAAAATAATCATGGTAGGATTATCATGATCCTCCACTAAATCTTAGTATATTAATATATGATTAATGAAAAAAACTAATAAATGTTTTAGGAACTCATAGAACATGGATTTCATGATCCCCATGAATAGTAATACTGAATTCATGTCATTTATAAATATGAACATACACTCGATGTACCCATTCCATTATCAAAAGAGTGTCTTCTAGATATTATCCTCTTTCCCCATCATCTTATGATATCAAAATAGTTGATCAATTTTAAATAACCAATTGGATCCTATAAACTGATGAAAATGTAAATCCATCCATAGAAAAGGTTATTTATTCATGATTATCATAGTATTCGACCTATGATAGTCTCTAAAAAACATCATAATACCATTAAACTTTATAGATACAAACATTAAGGAACAACACTATGAAAAACCTGGATATATGAAATATTTATTCATTAGATCATATATCTAAATCCTCAAATTCTACAACTCATCATTCTACATGAAATTTCGATCCACCAAAATAGAATAATAACCTCGTTGGAAGTCTATTCCAAAATTGATATCATGTCAAGGGGTAAAATTCACAATATTATTTGTGAAAACATAAAATAATTGTTATTGACCTGAGGAACCTTTACCATACATACACTATCTAATTTCAAAAATAATTAAACCATCAATTAAAGGAGGGTTTTCACATATCTACACCCATATATGATCAATTATTGACAATAAAAAGCAAACTGACTACCCATATCTGAGAACGCAGCCCTCATATGTGAAAAATTAGATACCCACACACGTAGAATTAAACATTTCGATGATATTAATGACATAATACAGGTGTATATATATCAAAAAAAGTTCCCCATATTACTGATGATGCCTCATCATCATTATACAATATGAAAAAAAACAGAAAAGACGATCTGGACTCTGACTTGAATAATAGACACCAGGGAACATGAAGCCACTCTACATCAATTCCTAGTGTACAAACTAAAGAGTGTTTAAAAAAGTGTGTCTATATCTTAAATTAAATAATGATAAAGGTATATTACCTTAGGATCATGCCTCTAATGATCTCCATCTCTTAGAGTGTTGGTACCCACAAAATAAATAACAACCCCTTCCCACTCCACTAACACATTGAAAATGAAAACCCTCATAACCACACTCAAGATGAGGCCATAGATGACAAGGATAATATTGGATATATCCCATACATACCACATCTTGTATTGATGGATAAAAAACATGATCTCTCCATTTCTAAAGTAGAATTATTTACAGATATTATGGAAGTTGATTCTAAACATGGAAACAACCAGGATTCATTTAAAACCCCATGGTTTATGAAATATTTTTTTCAATTAAATATAATATATTTGATATTTTTTATTAAAAACAACATTGATTTTATCTTGTTTTACACACAACCTTGAGTATATACTGAGTTATACACAATGTTGAGTTTAAAATAAACATCAAATACTATTACAATATTATTATTTAACATGATTTTTATCACCTATACATTAGAAGGACATGTACGAATAGTATTATCTATATTATGGGAATATATTTGTTACACATGTTTATAAAATTAAATATTTAATGACCAATTAATTAAAATGAAAATAATAACTATTTGAAAATAAATGATACATTTTTCTGAAAAACTATTTTTATCCAACTAGATACATTTTAATTGAATAAATTAGAAAAACCACTTTTCTGGATGACTTTAACGAAATTTAAATACATTATATTTAATAATCTATTAAAAATTCATCTTATTTTATTTGGAAAAAAAATTTATTTTAGAAATAATAATTTCAAAAATATCCTCTGTGGAATTTTTGAGTGTTTTCTGAAAGGCGTATTCTTCTAAGAATATTGGAAGAACTGAATTTCAATTGAAATACTCCCTTTCATTTATATTATTTCTAATGTAAATTATATTTTAGAATTTTTGAAAATTAAAATTAGTTAATTGATAAATATTTTTACCTAATTTCGGTGATTTTAATAATTTTTTTATTTAATTTTGATAATAAAACCTCATAAACATTTTTACAATTGTTCCTTTGAAAACACGTTTTCACATCACATCTCTAAAATTAATTTTATATTAAAAATTTCCACTTATATAAATGGAATTTTAAGTAATGGATTTTATATTTAAAACCAGAATAATTTATATTATCAAATTATTTGATCTTAATTTTTTACATAAACGAATATTGAAATCAGTAATAAAAATTTCTGTGGTTAAGGTAAAATTTGGTTTATCATGGGTTATACTTAAATGATAAGGGTCAAAATGACAAAAAAGTGTCTAAAATCAATTTGATGGGAAAATTTACACCCTATAATTTATAATTTACTATAATATAAAATTACTGGGAAATATATATTGTCATAAGAAAGGGTACACATTTTTTTCTGAAACATCGCAAATGTACCACTCACCTAACTTATAAAAGACCCTATCCTATCCTATTAACTCCTCCAAACTATTTTAGATTTTAATATACCTAACCAAATAACATCCTAATTTCTATTATCTCTTCATTGAGGTCTTATTTACAACATAAATCTGACAAATAAAATATATTATGGAAAACCTAATTAGGTTACCCAAAGAGGAAGAATTATTATACAATGACCATTTTTGTTTTATTTCTTCTACCACCTACTTAATATATTATGAAACCATTATGATATAATATAAATATTGTATTAAATATACTAATATGTTTTCATGTTATGATAATTACTGACCTCCATCTCCAACTTCATGTAATGGGTCACAAAATTAATGTTTTTGGTTTTTGGTGAACTAAGACCTCGTGAACCGATGTCATTCATTTTTCTATTACCACCTCTCATAGTTCAGTATTATGACTGATGTATATATATATATATATGATATTTAGTAAATAATTAAACTATTTATGTTATTATACCATATATACCATTTTAATATCCAATCATTTGGTGTTATGATAACATCTCTTGTGTGTAAGGAGGACTACAACTGCACAAAGTGATTTGAATCATTTTAATTAAATATTTAAATGCAAAAGAATAAGGATAATTTTAATTATTATATGTTATATACATGAATTAATATTTATATTCATGAAATATTTAAAATTAAAAAATTTGAATATATAATTTTTCATTCTTACCTTTTCCCTAGCTAAAAGATGATATTTTTATTCATGTACATGTGGAATACCACAATCATGATGCGATTTCACTCTATCTTTTCATAACTAATCAACATTGATGATATTAATATGGTTAAAATTTTTAAAAAAAATTCCCTTGTGTGGCCTTTTCGAACCCTCCACACAAGGGAACACCCCTCCCAACGTAGGGGTCACTCTGGAGAGAGCCCCAGTTAGAAAAAGTAATTGTCTCTTGGAATATAACATAAATAATTTGTCAAACCCATAATTAATTATTAGTATTAAAATTAAAATTTATGTATAAATATGATAATTATTTTAATATATGGATTATTTTAAAATTGTAACCTTGATCAATGTATTAGTTCAAAAAAAATAACCAATCAAATCATATATGAAAAACAAAGCGTGTATTACCCAGAAGATGATTTTAATAAATAATTAATAATAAATGGTTAATAAATGGTCATTTTTTTAAAAATTATGGTATAATATAAATAATTATGGTTTTATAATAGGTGTATAATATACTTATATCTATTTTATTGGAGGTTTGAAAATGTATGACGTATGTCAGTACATAGGCTCTGTGATTTCTAGTCTCTTTTATTTTTGAAAGACATAAGATAATTCACCACAAGATTCTTTTTTGTGCAATAGGTACAACCATTTTACATTTTATATCTTTAATATCCAAATTATAATAATATTTAGTGTTTTGATTTATTTCATTCTTCATTTGGATCATATGATTCAATATATTTTTAAAGGAGATGGGTTTTTTCAGTCTCACTTTTTACATGTGACAGACACATTCCATATTAACCACCAATTTCTTTTATACGGTGGATATAGTTACCATGAATGTATCATATGACAATTAAAATGAAAATTATAGTGGATTACATATCCATTATAAAATCTATATTTCCTGGGAATATTGTTTAAAATGATTACAATAGTGGTATTGGTATTATAATACAGTATTTACTTTTATCAGGGCTGTTTATGTTTATACGTATGATGATGAAATACTATGATCAATATCTCAATAAACTCATCAACTTTCTAATCATATTTTTAATTAACTATAATACATGGTTTCCATACATTTTTCTATCAGAATTAAATCATGAATTGAAATGATGTTTTTTAAGAAAAATCATCATTATTTCTATCTTTGGTCGAAACCCCTTTTTCTTTTAAAATCATGTTTTCAAAAACTGTTTTCAAAAATATTTTTAATATTCATAAAATTATTTATAATATAATTTCATTTACTAATTTTTTAACTTTTTAATTTTTCTAATGGATTCTTCATGTCATTTTCTAAATAGTACATGTTTCTCAAATATGAAAAATTTGAAAAGGGATAATTTCCTTAATAAGATAGCCATGATCAAAATTTCCCACCATTATAATGCATATTTTAATTAAAGATTAAAATACACATTTTAATTGAATAGTATTTCAATAATATTTTTAGAATTTTTATTTTAAAATATTTTGTTTCAAGAAATGTATACTTTCTTCAAGAAAACATGCAACTGATATATCGATGAAAGTAATTATTTATCTAGGATGAAATATTCTAAGGAAAATTATTAATTAATATAGATATAATGCAATGATAAAATTATTTTTCCTTCTATATTTATGATTTTCATAAAAAGTACATCATTTTTCATTTTATATTCCATAATATAATTCTTATAAAAATGCATATTTTTCAATGGGTTATACAATGATTGAATTCTTGTGATACCCATTTATTTATCCACTGGTCATACCATGATAAAATTCTAATGAATCCTACTTCTTTTTATATGTGTGATAAAATTATGTAATGGTGAAATTATTATAAACCAGTTTTTTTCATAGGTTATGCTATGATGGAATTTTTATAAAACCCATTTCTTTCCATTGGTTCAAATGTTATTAAATTTTTATAATCTTCTGGAACCCATCTATATGAATATCATTCTATGATTGGTGGGAACTATATCTCTCTTAAATTAATTGGGAAATATGGTTAGGTGGTCAAATGTATAAATGGGAAGTTATCCCATTCTATAGAGATGGTTCTCAAGGTGTTATACCAAGAACCAAAGTGGGCATGCAATAGGGTATCCGATAGAAAAAATTGGTACACAAGTGATCTGCCCAAGCCTAACATGTTATTAATGTGTTTGTGGGTATCCTTGACATAATATTTTCAATTACTATGAATATTCATCAAATATATGTAATATGCCAATGTTATGCTCTAAAAGATTACATTTTTTGGTTACCTTAAGATTAATGTCTTATGAACTACCAATATTTATGTAGTTAACAAAGAGATTTATAATTGATATGCATGTTATGATTATCAAATGTGTATAATCACGTTTTTAAAATATTTTTTTTCATTTTATGCTTTTGTGTATCCATTTATTCTCTTATTGTGCATCTGAGAACACGATTTATTATCATTCATTTTCCTAGTTTATAATGCATGGTTTTAAAACGGGTATGTTTATGATGTGTACTAATGGTTATGATCATTATGATAGGTGTAGAAGAATATTCTCAAAATTACATGTATGTGTAACAAGTCTACAGAGACTCTAAACTAATATCATTCTCAATGACGTTTATTTAATGTCATCAATATTTATCTAAAAAGATATAATATCTGTGTATGAAAATCCTATTTCACTATAGTTCATATAACTGTAATGATAATGTAAATCCTTGGAATATTGGATGATAAGACATGTTTATGATCCCTTGGTATTTTTTTGTGGATATTTCAAGGGATGTTTGTAATTATTATTGGAAGGATGAGAAAAGTATAGTAAAATATACTAGAATTTTGGTAAACGATATAATGAGTGGTTTCCCTGAAATTAAACCCATTTATTCATTAAATTAGATTTATATCTTAAAAAATGTTGTGTAGAGGTAATACGTATAAAAATGTGCATTGAGATTTAACTAATTGTCATCTTGGGAATAGAAATGGACATTATTACAAACCTTGTATAAAACTCCCCGGAAATATTTTTTCGAAATTTACAAACACATTACATACCATTATAATGAATTTATATAGCTTATAACTATTAATAAATTAAGATAAACCTAATGTTTCGTAGATTAAAATACTTTTTTCATAATTCAAACATTCCCTAAGTAATTTTTCATGGTTACATGGTTTTTCAGTATGATTAATTTCTTCACACTATTATTTTTGTTTTAGTCGATTGGTCAGAGCTAATGAAATAATATTAACACTGAATGAAGTTTAAAATGAAATGATCATTCTCCTAAGAAATTTAATTTTATGGGATACGTATTAAAATAGATCCTTTTAATGCTCGCACAACATTCCCATGCTATAAAACATACTAAACATACAAATGATAAATAGAGGGAAAATATTCTATTGATCCCTTAATTAGTAAATTTTCACCTTCCATCAGTTGTTCCTCTGATCCTCTAATTTTAGAGGAATGGGTCAGCACCAATGAAAATATTCTTTCCATCAATGAGTGTTCGAAAAATATGAAATTATATTTTCTATTTAGAAGGTGAAGCATATTAACAAGGGGCAGTCATCAAGAATTAAAGGGAACATGTTGAAATTGACTCCATGTATTGGGAAAATCTTGATAACTTGTTTTTCAATAAGTAATTCCTCTTACTATTCGTACAAATATGGATAAGGATTTCCATTAGAATAGGTAAAATTTTTATTAATACATTTTTTCCTATTAGAAAAAGTTTTCAATAATTATGAGATATGGATCAAGTTATATTATTCATCATAAAATTATGTTTAATATATTCATCATGGTCATAAAACATAGTCTATGAAGTGTGTTAGACATAATATATTTCAACAGATATGAAATATCTAATAAGAATTTGGGCATTCTAATATGGTCAAATTGTGGGATGATACATGAATGAAATTTTCATAATGGTAGTAGAAAATGTTTTTGGTATAGAAGGGGTGGACATCAAGTAGTTGAATGATTAAATTATAGGAATAAGTTAGATAATGGTGAAAATAATGAAAAGTTAGAGTAGATTACACCATCCACACTCTATTGTTTCACCTAATCATTTTAGGGAAAATATAGGAATCAATTCCTCTATTTATTGGATACTGAGGATGATAATCCACATGCACATCATAAGAAAAAAGACAAAGTGAAAGCTTATCAAATCATGATAGTTATAGTGAATCATGATAATTGTCTGACACTTATCTGACACAAAATAGTTTTGAATTACGTTTTTAATTTTTGATGAATGATCCATATGAAAAAATTATTTTCCATCATTTAGAGAAGTTTAATGTAATTATTATAATTATTTATATCCCTCTACATGTATTATGGAATAGTGAAACCACATTTTTTGTTCTATCAATATATGGTTAAACCCAATCATATAATGGAAATTTTTTTGTATAAGATATGATAATATTTAAGGACTATGGTTGAATTATGTTTTTTTAAGTATATATTTCTCCTAGTAAGACAAAACTTAAGTGTTATGGATATCATCACGGGATTATGAGTCTATGTTTGATCAAATGTTTGATGTCATTAAAACCACTCCTGGTATTTAATTTATTGGAGTTTATCAATATTTACAATATTTAAATAGAGATGTCTTATATTACAACCCTTTTTATTTATATGTTTTAGTGATGTTTTTATTTTAGGAGGATTAGAATTAAAATTTTATATATTTTGTTAAAGATACTAGTAACGAATAGGTTTTCTATTATCATTGATTTTCATTTACTTTGATATTGTATTTGACCTCATTTTGAATTAATCACACATAATTTATATTAGATAAAATTTCAATTAGAATTTAGCTTCCGAAATTTACATTATGAAAGTATTAATGTTTCACGGGGTTCCACATTCAAATTTAGATAATCTGGATGAAATTTTTTACATGGATTTCTTTCAACATATTCTTTAATATTTTTATACAGAGTTCAGTTTCAGTAATATATAATGTTTTTCATAGATAAAATTCCATCACTACAAGTTATTTTATAATTTTTTTCATTCCAAGGTGTTTAGGATCCAAACCATACTTAATTTGATTTTTATAAACAATTTCATTTAATAAATCATTCAAATTACTCCTTATGATGACCATTATTGAACGAATTTTATAAATATAATGTAATGGAATGATGTTTTTAGAAATAAAATTTATTGGGTCATCGAAAAGATGATGAGATATGAGAGAATATTATAGCCATTAAGAAACATGTAAGGACAAAAATAGCTAATAAATATATTATGATAATAATAATCATCACAATATGAAATTGGAATTGGGTGAGAAGGTCCTTCTATGAAGTTCACTATAGAGAAATGATGGGAAAACTATAAAATGGTTATATTAGTCCCAATGAAATACATGATCATATAGGTATATTTCTTATCACTAATTTCTTCCACCAATCCTCTCTCGGGTTTATAATATATTCCATTTACCTATCCAAAGGATGTATATCCTGGATCCTTCTTGAGGAGTCAACTCAGTGGTCTTACCATAAGAGAATAATCATTACTATAAGTAATAATTGACTGAGATTATAGATCATACTAATAATGTGATATGAAACAAGACTACTAACGTAGTAGGTGTTTATGTGAAACCACTAGATTTAGTTTGCAATCTGGGAACATGAAAATTTCATGAAGCAAAAGTATTCGCAGTTATTGGAATCGAAGAGACAATTGTTTTTGGGAGAAATTCACTTTATTATGTTTTAGAATGTTACAACCAAATATTTTAAGAAAATTTTTTTGATATTTTTTATTACACACAACACTAATTTTACATTTCATTATATGAAACTCTAATTTTATCATGCATTACAAACAACATTGTGTTTAAACAAAAGATGATATTAAACAAAAATATTTTCATTTAAAATGAAAATTATCACCTAGAAGATGGAATAGTTGGTATAAATATAAGTTACTAAATTATATAAATATATGGCGTACACGTGTATATAAAATTACATCTAGGGTGACCAATTTAAAAAAAATTAATATAAAAACGATGAGAAAATAAAAAATAAATTATTTTTGAAAATCTATATTTATGGAAAAAACATGCTACACCTCAAAAAATAAAAAAACAATTTTTGTGATTGATTTAATAAAAGATTATATATTACATATTTAGTTAACTATTCTACAATCATTATATGTATTTTCAAGACAAGATATTAGAAAAAATCCAATTTTATACTTAAAAAAACATTTTCCTAAAAACTATATTTCTTATATTTTCACTTTTTTACATTAACAAATTTTTTTCAAAATACTAGAAATTTTATTTGGGTAAAATTTATTAAATTTTATAAACCATCAATTCAAAATTTTCATAGGGTTATTGTTTGAAAATTGTTGGAAATAATTTATTTTTTGATATATAGTGACAAATATTGAATATTAATTCAAACTGCCTTTACATTTAAGTATTATATAAACATAAATTATATTTTATATTGATTTTAATATATTATTAGATCAATTATAAATATATTCATATAATTTAGTTAATTCAAATAATTTTCCTATTGAGTTTTGATATAAAAACATCATTAACGTTTGAACATTTTCTCTTTAAAAACTAGCTTTTTCATCACTTCAGTAGGATTAATTTCAACTAATATTTTTCGTCTTATGTGAATAAAATTTATATAAATTGATACCATTTTATTATTCATATTTATTTTTATTACATAATTATCTAAAATTGCTTTTTTACCAAAAAATGAATATTAAAAATTTAAAAAAAAATCACTGCAGTTATGATAAAAATGGGATTACTGAGGGCTAAACAAACAATATAAGGGTTAAATTAACCTAAATGTATTTATAAACTAATTTATAAATATATATATATTTTCTCTATTTTTTAAAATTATTTTTAATACTCTATTAATTACCTTTTTCAAGTAAAAAATGTTGTTACACCTTTTTCATCTAAAAAAGTACAAGTATACAACTCGACTCACATTTAGAAAGAAAATGCCTCTCCTCTTCTCTCTAAAACATAAAAAAATCTATATTACTACAAAAATATATTCTAAATATACCCAATACTAACCTATATTCTTTATTTTGTTTGTAAATCTAAACTATTAATAATTTTGGTATAATCTTATCGAGGTTCACAGAAAACAAGATAACATTTTTCAATGATTTTTTATTTTATTTCTCACTCTACAATAGAAAATTACTATTAAAAATTGATGATATAATAATCAAATTATATTAAATAATCATATATATTATTTTTTTTGTTAATGACCTAGAACTATCACTACTTTCATCAAATGGGTTACGAATTCATCATTCATGAGTACATCATACTACCTCTTTATGAACCAATGTAATTCATTTTTCCACTAACAACACACATGGTTGGATATGATTATAAATATAATACAAGTAAATTATATTTACAACATAATTATACCTCTTTTTTTATTATATAATATATACCTTTTTTAGCTTTCATTCATTTGGGTATAAAGTAACATCACTCGTGTGTTTGGTGGACTATCGTCTCACGAATATATGTGATTCATTTTGAATAATGTTATACATAGAAATTAATAAATATAAAGAAAATTAATATATGGTGATATTAATGATATAATTATTATATTCATGAAATATTTATCATCTTAAATTCTTAATATATCATTTTATTTCTTACATTTTCACTCACTGAAATATGATAGTGTCATCTATGTATATGTAGAGTTCAACATTTACGAATCTATGTTTCTCTATATTTTCATCACTAAAACACTTGGATGATATGAATAAAAGAATTCAAAAATATAATATTTTATTTATGATATTATCATCATTTTAAGAAGATAATATATTATTTCCCTCTATTCTATAATGATCATTGAAAAATATAAATGTAACTAAAGCGTACGTGCGGCCAACCATCTCAAAGATCATAACATAATTCATTTAACAAGAACAATATTATTGATTAGTAATAAAATAATAATTTTTTATAAATTTGATAATTACATTATTATTAGTATTATTAAGAATATGGTAGCATTATTAATGTTAAATGACTTAAGATAATATATCAAAACATATACGAAAAAAATATATATTTTACAAAAAACCTAATTTTAATAATTTTGTTTATAAATGGATAATGAAGGGTAATAAGTAAAAAATATATTCTATGATATATATAAATAATATTTTATTATATTTTTATGATAAAATTTTATTTGTTATACTAGAGTATCCATCTGTTTTAATGTATATTGAGACATAATGTATTTGATTTCTAGTCTCTCTTTTATCTCTAGGAGACATGAGAAGAATGAGAAGAAAATTATTTTTTTGGTATATATAAAACCACTAATAGATTTTATATCATGAATCATTAATATTAATGGTTTTTTATATTTATATTGTGGTTATTATATATTTTGGATGTTGGATTCAAAATATTTCAAAAACATAAAGGGATATATTTCTAATTTTTTTGTGAGACTCATTCCATTTCCCCCACATATTTAACGTATGTGGAATATATACTTACCCAGAATGTATTTTATGTTGATTATTATGATTATTATGGTTATTGAATATTCATTTTATATTTTATCTTTCATGGATATTATTTCTCAAATGACTTCTTAAGTGGTATTACTTTTATGGTACCTTCTCGTCATTTAATCATGCCAATTTTTGTCTATCCCACAACAGATGAAATATTATGATAAATTTAAAAAAAAAATTCACTAATTTTATATTTATATAGTTATATAATGATGACACATGTTTAATATCATTTTATCCTCACCATGTACTCTAGGTTTCAATTGGATTCTTTTTTTAAAAAAATCAACCTTATTTCTTTCTTTGGATGAATAAAATGTTCTTCAAAAAACATTTCTAATAGAAAATTTAATTTTTTTAAAAAAATATTAAAAATATTTATTAAATAAACTTTTACCCAATTTTTATATTGTTAAATTTTTTCTAATGGAACAGTGATGTAATTATATATATAATTTACATTTCATGTTTACTATAAATGTAAAAAATCATTATATTAATATAAATGGAATGAACTAAATTTCATTCTATAATAAAAATTATTTTTTAAAATGTTATATTATATGTTTTAATTTTATTTCCTATTATATTTATTTCTAGAATATTTTATGATTTTTTAATTTTGTAAATTCATTTTAATAAATTGGTTATTTTTCATTAGTATATGATCCTAGTTAATTTTTATTAAAAATAATTATCCATTTATGATTAAAAAATATGAGGTAACATATTCTATAATAGAGATATCATAAAAGTTTTCCATTTTTATTCTTTTTCTGAATGGTTGATGTTTAAAATTTTTATCAAACTCACTTTTTTCTATCGGTTATACCATGATATAATTATAAAAAAATATGGTTCCTTTTCCATAGGTTATACCCCAATAGGATTATTATTATTCCAACTTATTTTCCCACAGTTTATACTATGATATAATTATAATGATAACCACCTCTTTTAACATGTAAGTCCCCATTTTTTCAAATAAATGTATTATATAATAAAATTCATTCAACACTATGTCTCTATGAAATAAAATCTTGTTAATTATGTGTGATAGTTATCACATAGACATTAAACAAATTTTTTTTTCTGTATCAGAGATTGGAATTTAGAAAAATATACATATACTGTTGCGAACATTAAGATAGTTAGTGTCTTATAGGATAAACATACATTTTTATTGAATAGTACCTTGACCCTTAAGAATTGTAATGTACCCTTTTGAATAGTTATTCGAACATTTGAATAGATAATTTGCTAAATGAATTGTAAACACACTCATTAATATATAAATTAAATTCACACAACTTATAAATGAAATTATAATATAGTAATATCATAGTACATGTAAGTGAATATGTTAAAAATTAAAAATTAAGTGTTGGTATTTTTGTGAGTCATAAATATATAATAATTATTTTTTCAAATCAAATGAAAATTCATGTTTATTAAAATTATTCATAAATCAATTTTTTTACTATTATGATTTTAGGTTAATTTAAAATGGCCTTTAGTAATTTTTATGATGTATAAATTACGTTTTAATCATAGAAACTGTATTTTTCAAGTAAATGATACTTTTTATTAAAGGTTAAATTTATCACATATAGAAAATTTTCTTTATAAATTTGAGATCCTTTTTAAATTATGAAAATAGAAAAATGGACAGGGTGACATTTTGGTATTTTTCTAACATAATTGAATTTTTATGAATAGTAAAATCTTGTAATTTCTTATAAATGCTATATAAATGAATAATAAATCCATGGATGATATTTTTCTAATGTAAGAACCATTGGTTTGAAATCACAAGCACTCATTCATTTATTTAGTCACAAGAATAAAATATATTTCTTATCAGGGGAAAAATTATAAAATATTTAATAAAATAATGAGAATTTACCCATCTTCGCCAATATAATTACCACCCTAGCCCACTCTTATCCTAACTCCTATAATCCTTGAATCTGTAGCAATGTTATATGACCTAGTCCCTCCCCAGATCCATGAGATCTTGGTCATTCCAAATGACCAAAACCAACCCCTTATGTATGTTCTCTAGGATGAGTATTGAAGTGGTAAAATCATCATTTTTTCCCAATAATACCTCTTCACATTTTTTATTTTATTATTCAATCCACACCTAATCTATCCAAATGAGAATGATAACTACACTATTATTTATATACTATTAATATTATCATATTAATTGAATAACCATCATCAATATCCTTACTCTACCTCACTCCCTCATTAATTTTAAAAATGAAATCATTATCTTAGATTCATAAATAAGGTATGATTTTTCTACCAAAACCTCCAATTTTATTCATGTTACTCATTTTATCCCATTAGATCACTAAAATCTATAATTGTTCTTGCTATCTATTTCCCCCTCTCAACTGATTCATTTTTCTAGTGTAAACATCACTCATTTCTCATCACCCCTCTTTTGGTATATCCCTACCCAAAGGTCCCCCATCCTAGGTCAGTGTGTTGGTGCATTAGATGGTTTGGGTCGGCTTCAATGGTGGTGACTGATGTCCTTCCTCTACACCATCTATTCTGGACTACCCATAATTTAAATCAACTTTGGTAGGACCCAATTTGAGATCTGGGCCTACTTGGGATGGTGTTGGAGAGTGGATGATAGAGGTCTTGGTTCAGGTTCTTCATTATTGTTATTCATGTCCCTTATTCATTTTCTTTTCCTCCATCTTTTAAGATTTTGGTTCTTCCTTCTTGGTTTTATCTTATTTTAACTTCATTTATGATGATTTGGATTTTGTTGTATTTTATATGGAATATGATCTCGACTATGTTGGCTATATCATTGTTTGGGGATCATTATTTTTATAGAGGTATGCATATTTTTCTCCCTTATTGACGATGAATCAACTTTTTGTGTGGTCCACTATCATAGCCACTAACTTTTTAACCATGCTCTAACATCTTGGTACAGTGCTTCATTCCTAGTTTTTCTAGTGCACATTCCCTCATAGGGGTTATAGGAGATGTGGTTCATGTGGATTAGGATCTCTTAGAGAGTGACAGACTCACCAATGATGCTTTAGAAATTTTTGGTATTATATTATGATATTTTTATTGGGGGAACACTAGTGTTTTGTTACGGAGATATGCGAGCAGCAGCGGTTTCAGACTCCGACGGTCTCTGGAAGTCTTCGACAACTAGTTTGGTGGCTGAATGTCAATTTGATGGTGGTGATAGGATGAAAATGGTGAATCATGATTATATGACTAGTGACATGACTAAGTCTAATGCATGTGATGAATTGTGATCTCATTGGGAGTTGTGTATTTTGAATTTGGAAATGTGAATTTGGTTTTTGGTTCCCATATGATGTGGTGTAGTTTACCACTCTTCCATTAAAAGCGGCTTTTGAAAATCATTAAAAATAAATTTTCAATCAATAGATTTTTATTTACATTTTAAATCATCATTTCAATAAGGATTATTTTTTTATTATTCTTATACCCATTCAAATGATGATTGCATTAGACTTAGTAAGTGGTGGGTGGGGCCTTATGTATACCCTTGATGAATCAGTATGTCTTATCAGACAAACTAGCTTTGGTTTTTACCTAAAATATATGGTGTCTCATATGATACCCTAACGATATGATTATGATGTTTGGGATTATGAATTCTATCATTATTAAACTAGTAATTTTTTTCCCACATAATGATTCAACTATTAGAGTATCCATTGTTATGTTATATTATGGAATTATTAGTTTTTTTAATTCATGATATTTTATTAAGAGGAAAAAATTATAATGGCATGTGTACTTATATTTATTCACCATAATTTGTATTTTATCTTACACTTTATTACATACCCTACTGAGAATCTAATCTCACACCTTTCAAATATTTTATTTATACCCTGGATGAAATGTTTTATACTATCAATGGCTTGGAAGGATAATCATAATGTTTATTGGTGTTTCCAATAATGATTCTATTTTCTACATCATTTTATGCTGTAATGAAACTATTATTTATGTTTCAAATTTTCATATTATATTAAACTATTCATTCCATTAGGATACGAATTCAATTTATATATTCCAATTTAATTAAATAGGGATATAGCTATGGTAATATAGGGTCGGGGCATTTACACTTCGTAATAGAGGAAGTTTAGTAGAAATATCAAAAAATTGATTTTGAAAACATCAATTAGAAATCATAATCCTCTGATATAATTGCGGATAAAAATTCCACCAAATAGTATAATTTTGGTAAGGTACATATTATGTGGACCCACATTGGAAAAAATCTATATCTGGATACTACATGTGGCTGATGTTCTAGACAAGATCTTCCTAGGGAAAAAAACACCAAAATGGTTTTCCAAACCTAACATAACTTATCCTGGTACATGATAACATACCATAATACGCACCTATTATGAAACTCTTGTGGATATTCCACAAATTAATAACATTTTATTTAAAAACCATTATGTTTTATTTAAGTATAAATATGTTCCAAAATAATTCATTCTTATAATTATGAGATTACAGATGAATAAAAATTATATTTACGTTTTGTTTAATTCTAGTTCAAAATTATTCATTATAATTTATAACCTAATCTACTGTGGGAAATTATTTATAAATGGTGACCAGTTGAAGGAATGTAAACTCCTTTAGCATTATTATCCCATGTTGGGATTTCCATCCAATGAAAATTAATTATTTCCATTCTGATGTTTCAACTATTGTCGACAATCTAATAACTATACTGAGACAACTGGCTCTAGTTATGAAAAATAACCTTACCTATATGGGTCTTCATGATCCACAATGTGTAGGGGGATTGATTGAATACTTTATCCGACAACAACCACAATTATTTAATGTGACTATACCCACATGCGTAGCCGAGTAGTGGGTAATTTCCAAATAGAATATATTTATCTCATTGGGTAGTAATAAAAGGGGGAAGGATTTCATTACAATTTATCACCTATCAGAAGATGCAGATCAGTGGTGGTTGTTAATTAAAAACAAGGAGACCCAGAAATTTAAAAATTTGGAATGAGTTTTTTTTATGGAAATTTCCAAATAAATATATTTTCCTCACAAAAAATGAGAAGATATGTGAAGGAAATACTTGTGTTTGAAAAAAAAGAGGATTAAAACATTTCCAATTATGATTCCCACATTACAAGGTTAATAATGAATTCCATGGACTAGATACATAATACAAGGATAACTATTTATTTATTCATTGATTTTATAAAACCATTCCAGAAAAGGGCAATGGTCTCCCATAATTTATCATTATATCGAGATATAGTATTACATTTTATAGATACAGAAAAATATTTCTATATGTATTATGACATTAATAAAATTTAACCTAATATGTTGTATGTTCAATACTCTAGAAAATAATATAAGGAAAAGGGGGAATTAGCGAGGAATTTATTTTCTATCCTCTAAAAATTGTGGGAAGAAACACCTTGGTACATTTCTAATGGATATGGCTTTTTATTTCATGTGTGGAAGAAAATCCTCCTAGACCATGATTGTTTGAAGAACAAAGTATCTAAAAATTTTCAAAGTTACATTATCAAAGAGAAGGGACATTATTCAAATGATTTTCCTAAACGTCAAGGAAATGTTTCTTCAAAGAATTACAAGGGGGAAGGCTGACCTCATATAGTCACAACTACTAAGTTTTAGGTTCCTAATGATGTGGTGTCATGTACTTTAATCATTTCCTAATACTATACTAATGATTTATTTGAATATGGGAAATCTCATTCTTCTATATCATTTATGTTTTACTTGAAAATTTGAATGTTCCATTTTTATTTAATAAAGTATTCCTTAGTCAATACTCCATAGGGATGTATTAGTGCAATAATGTTGGGTCGATCTATACCATTGAAGACACATAAATGGGCTTGAGTGGCTGACGTAGTCGTCACACCTATGATTGATTTTGATATAATACTCTGTACGAATTGGATATCAAATTTTGAAGAAAAAACAATTGTAAGAAGATGGAAGCTACAATTTCTGAGAACGATGAAGAATCCATTATCATTATTGTAGAAAACTCACAATATGATTCCTATCTAGACCCACACCTAGAATCTCAACTGAATTCAGTTCTTTTATAGGAAGATAACATATTATATATGGTAGAGGAATGAAATATTCAAATCAAGGATGTACCTATTGTGAAAGAATACACTGATGTATTTGTAGAGTATTTACATAGACTTCCTTTGTAGTGGGAAATTGACTTTTATAGGGATTTAATTTTAGGTTCAAGTCTTATATCAAAGGCTCCTTATAGAATCATTATAGTGGAATTAGTAAAACATATGAACAAACTAGAGGAATTGAGTGATAAGGGATTTATTATCCCTAGATTCTCTCCATGGAGATCCCTGGTTCACTTTGTTAAGAAGAAATACATATCTCTGTGGCCATCCATTGATTTTGTTGAAATAAATGTTATTACCATAAATAAGAAGTATCTTGTACCTCACATTAATGATTTATTTGATCAACAGCAGTGATTTCGATACTTTTTGATGACCGAACTTCAATATGGATATAATAAGTTGAGTTTGATGATGTATGATAATCCAAATACTGCACTTTGAACTAGGTATGAGCATTATGAGTTTACAGTAACACCTTTTTGGCTTACTAATTTACCCTCTATTTTCAATAATCTCATTAATATTTTTTTCAATGAAAATATTGATGGATTTTGGTGTTTTTTATTTATGATATCTTTGTGTGCACCCAAATCTATTAATATCATACGAATAAATTAAAAAAAATTCAGAAAAATATTAGAATGATTGTGTTATATAAGATGTTTACCAAGTATGAAATTTGGCATCAAAATGTTTCTTTTCTTGGCCCTATTATCACTAAAGATGAAATATTAGGTGATCTTGTGACGAAAAAGACACTTTAGGAATGTCCCACACCAACAAACCTAACCAAGGTATATAGTTTTAATTGTTTATCATGTTATAATCAATGTTTTGTTCAGAACATTACCTGATTGGCTGACCTATAAACCGAGCTTACTCATAAAGGGGTTATGATCATATGGAAAAATAAATGACAATAATTTTTTAATAGATTGAAGAAGATTTTAGTGAATGATATAGTTTTTTATTTACCATCATGAAGTGGTGGATTAGTTATTTATAGTGATACATCATTGAAAGGAACTAATAGTGTTCTGATGTAAAATAATTTAGTTATTTCTAATGCATCAAGGTAGTTAAAAATCATGATCAAATCTATATCCCTCATTATCTTGAGTTACATTCTATAATATTTAACATGAATATATAGAGACATTATCACTATGGAGAAAGATGTGAGATATATAAATATACCTAGTTATTGAAATGTATATTCTCACAGAATAAACTCAGCACGAGGAAAATGATATGGCTCAAACTACTCAAGGATTAGGGAGGTATAATAACCTACCACTATGGGAATGAGAATATGGTTGCCTATTCATTTAGTGGGAAGGATAATAGAATTCTGAACCAAATGAGGTTATATAATGATCCTATGTATATCGATCTAGTGTTTATGGATATAGTAATTATCAATGAAGGTGAAAGATCATTACTTTTTCAATTGTTTTCCCAATCATAATTATTAGAAATGATTAATATTACTTATCTAGATGGTGATAAACTTCAATAAAAAATTATTGCTGTTAATAATGGGATGTTGGAAGACTTCATGTTTAAAGATGGAATTCCAGAATTTTAGAGGAGCCTATGTGCTCCCTCTTTACCCGAGTTAAAAGGGGAGTTGTTCGATGACACCCACATTTCAAATTTCTATATACACCTCAATAGAATGAATATGTATAGAGATTTGAAGTATCATTTATGGTGTGACATTATGAAAACTGTAATTGCAGATTATGTTTCAATATGTTTAGTCAGTAAATAGGTGGAGGATAAAAGAAATTATCCTAGAGGATTCACAAAACCTATTACTATTCTTACATGGATATAAAATGAAATTACAATGAATTTTTTAACTCGAACACCCAAAAGTACAAGAAAGAATTGTGAAATGTGGGTAACTGTTGATTGACTAACCAATTACGCACCTTAACTTGATAAAAGGGACGATTTTCCCCTCATTCGCATTGAAAGGTTCTATATTAATAAATTTGAATGCCATCATGGACTACGTATCCCAACTAACTCTGATTATGACCCATGATTTACATCAAAATATCTGAAATGTCTTTAAAAATCAATGGATACTGAGATTTATTAGAGTAGTGATTTTCACCTGGAATTTGACAGGCAGTTAGAAAATATGATCCACGATTTAGAATAAATGTTGTGATCATGATCACTTGATTTTCAAGGTATGTATGACAAGTATTTATCATTGGTGGATTATTCATTCAATAATAGATTCCATTAATGTATTTAAATGGATCCATATGAATCATTGTATAGAAAGATATTCCATACACCAACATGATGGTGTAAATTTGGTGAAATAAGTATTGTAAGCCCAAAACATGTAGAGGAAACAATAACCAAGGTATATACTATTCATTACCATATCTAAGGAAAACAATATAAAAATAAGTGTTATTGCCGATTATCTAAGGAAGGATTTGGATTATCTACTAGGTGATCATGTTTTAATGAATTTATTTCCATGGAATGTTGTTATATGATATTGGAAGAAAGGGAAACTGATACCTTAGAAAATAGGTCGTTTTGAATTTCTGTAGAGAGTTATAGATTTTTCATATCATTGGGGGATTCCACCAAGCATTTCTAAAGTACACATTGTGTACCACATCCCATTTTTAATAAAATACATACCAGACCAAACACATGTCCTCACATTCGAAGGAAAAGATCCGGACCTTGATTTCTCTTACATTGATGATCCTATCTAAATTTAGGACACTAAAGAACAAGTGTTGAGGAATTAGATGAATCTTATCGTAAATATACTTGGTAAAAGTTATAAAATTTTATAGGTGAAGTGCGAGGAAATGGATATTATGATGAATAACTACCCAAATATTTTTAGAGGTAATATATAAATAATTTCAAGGATAGGTTTTTTAATGTATGGGATAATGTAACCCCCTAAGGATTTTCAAATAAATTTCACATTTAATGAAATGCA
Organism: Viscum album; assembly: GCA_963277665.1. Lineage (NCBI taxonomy): Eukaryota > Viridiplantae > Streptophyta > Magnoliopsida > Santalales > Viscaceae > Viscum > Viscum album. The sequence continues at coordinate 735,414,207 of OY728146.1, read as the reverse complement.
TGCAACAACGAGTCTCTATGAAACAAAACCATTTTATTTATAGTAAATAGTTATAACCCAGCCAATAAACATAATTTTTCTGCATCTATGAATTTAATTTCAAAAAATGGACATACTCAGTTGCAATTAATATGATATTTAGAGTACTATATATTCAACTTACATTTTGGGTGAATAGTTACATGACCCTTTGAAATAGTAATGCACCATTATGAAAAGTAATATGACCCTTATGAATATAAAATAGTCCAAATAAATTGAAACCTCACTCATGAATGTATAAATATAATGTAGTCATCTTATAAATGAATGTGTGATATAATTATATCATAATACAAGTAAGTGAATATTTTAAAAATTAATAATTATGTGTTGGTATTTTTGTGAGTAATAAATATTAAATAATAAATAAATTTATTAAAATATAAATTCATTTGAATAAAATTTATTTATAAATAAATATTTTGGTGTCTTATTAATTTAGGATAATTTAATAAAACCTTTGATAAATTTTATAAGATTTATAAAATAAATTTTAATCTAAAAAAATTTATTTTTTGAGTAAATGATGTATTTAATTAAAAAATAAAATTTCACATATTTAGAAAATTATTTTGGTAAATAGGAGTTTATTTTTGAATTTTAAATGTCCAAAAATTGTAAGGGTGAATTTTTGTGATTTTTTTAAAGTACATGAAAATTTGATGAACAGTGAAATATGACAGTTAATGATAAATGCTAAATACCTGAATTGTTGATCCACGGATAATTTTTGGTATATTTTATAAACATTGATTAGAAATAAAAATTATTAAATACTATATTTATAAACAATAATAAAGAAAATTTATTTTTGAGAGAAAAATAATAAAATAATGAATAAAATAGTGGGAATTTACCCCTCCACCAATATAAAAAACACCCACACCACCTCTTGTCCTAACACCTATATGCCATTATGATTTTCAAATCTCTACCAAAATAATCTTCCCAAGAATATAATTACATCCATTTACTCTTGGTATTTTCAATAGACAAAAATAAATCCCCTTATGGAGGTTCTTAAGGAGGATTATTCAAGAGAAAAATCATCTTCCTTTTCATTATAATTTATTTTCAAGTTCATTATTTTATTATTCTCTCATCACCTCCAATATAAAAATGATTATTATATATACAATATAATTTATATAATTGAGTTTTAACATTTTAATGGAATATATATCATCATTCATCATACTCTATCTATTTTAGTTTAAAAAATAAATCATCATCTAGGTGGTGCAGGTTTGCAACCTTCATAGACAACATATTTTTATTCATCAATTTTACTTTTAAAAGTTGTTCATTATTAAATTATAATTAAAAAATACATAATTTATTTTATATAACATATTTAATGTTTCTGAAATGATATATATACATAATTCTAATTCCAACAAGCAAACTAGTTCACAGTGATCAAAATATCATCGTAATAATCAAAAGGATTATAAAGTAATGTCTTACCAAATGATTCATTCTCATACCATGTAACCTTATAAAATATATATCAATTTAAAAATCTACATGCTTATTAATAACATGTATTTCCAATTTTCGATAATTTTACCCATTCTAGATGAACTTCCATACTCATATACAAGTATACCGATCGTGAAGAGCAAGGAAATGAACACTCCTAAGATATAAAATTGTATTTTATAACTTAAAAAACACTATAAATGAACTTAATAAAGTTATGTTAAATTGTATAAGTGTATAAACTGTTATGAATTTTTTAATTAGTGGAATTAATTTGATTATCCAGGATGATAAGGTGAAGTACATAAAACATTTGAACATAAGGTATGGGTTTTCTACCAAAACCTCCATTTTCTTTTGGGTCAATATTTTTCTATCATTACCCTAATTAAATTATAAATTATTCTTATTTAATCCTCATAAATTATGTTATAATTATATATATATATATATATATGTAATAATTATATACCTTCCTTCTTTGATGGATAGTAACATGTTTTAAAATGATATTTATCAAATTCCTCCCTATCAACCAGCTTGATTCAAGGGAACTTCTTACATTCTTACATGTTTTAAAGTGTATTCTATATTCTATTTCAAAATACCATTATTTTTCTAAAATCACCCTATTTATAATGAGAAATATATATTTTTTCAATAATGATGTTATATAATGATTATTCCAAAATAACTCTTCTTTGAAAATTAAAACAGCATTTTACTCTAGTGTTAGTTGATGATTTATCAGAGTATTCACATCTATTGCAAAACTATTTTTTATTCTTATTTTTTAATGGGTATAAATTTTTATGATACCATCTACCATATTTTATTTAATATTTTATCATTAGATTTATTGTTCTTGTTCTATCTTGATACCATTCACCATATTACTCTAAATGGTTAGTGTTTTTATTTTATTATTGGAGAATGATATTTACATTTAATATGTTTTTTTTAATATTAAATTATATTTTTATTATGTTTCTACCCTTTCATGTGAGTAATAAATTGGACATAGTATGTGAAATACGGGTCTCTCTATAGCCCCATGATTTATCAGTAGGTCACATGAGACTAACTAGATTTTGTTTTAATACTTTATATATGGTGTGTTGGTCGAGGCCTTCATGGTATGATTATGATGTCCAACATTATGAATTCCATCATTATAAATTTATTAAATATTTTTCAACTTGATTATTTTACTAGTACAATATACATTGTTATGTTTTATTAAAGAAATAGTAATTTTTTATTCCTGCAATTTTACGCTCATGATTATGTTTTAATGGTATGTTCACATTTAGTTATTCACTGTGATTTACATTTTTTCTTCCACTGTATTACATAAACTTACAGATAATCTGAGGTCACCCCTTTATTAGGCTCTATTTCCATAGGTTTCAAATATTTATATTCTAAATTAATTTGGAGGATATTCTAGAAGATTATTGTGGTTTTTAATATAGTTACAATGTTTTATTTCATTTAATGTAGTAATGAAGCCATTATGTATGTATCTGATTTTACAATGGTACAAAACAATTTGTTCCTTTGGGATACAACTTCTTTGATTAGATGAAAATGTAATAAAATAATGTACTGGCTCTAGAAAACTAGGGTCAGAGTTATTACATTACAAGGGTTATAACCATGGTAGAATGATAAAATGATTTTGAACCTGATTCATTCCCACAAGTTATGCTATAATGAATCATTTATAAAATAAATCTATTTTCATGGGTTCTAATTTGATGTATTTTTATGATATTTTAGAACACATGTATATGATTTTAATTATGTGATGAATTTGACCTCTTTTTTCCTCCAATGCATTGGGGAATGATTAAATCCATATGGGTTCAAAAGGGTATAATGGATTTTATCACAAGCCTAGAAGAGGGTATTTAAGAGGTTATTTGAATCCTGATATAGGGTACATGGGGGTTATCCCAAGCCTAATGCATGTAAATTTATGGTTAAAACAATTATAACATGTTTTTAATTTATTTTTGGGTATCATTGAAAAAATAATTTCTGTGATTATGTGTATGGAAAAAATCAATTTCATATTACAGTTTTACTCTCTCACAAACACATGTTTTGTAGTTCCATTATGATTAATGTATTTTTAATTTCCAATATTTATTCAATGACTCAATTTCATGATCATTGGTACGTATAATATTATTTTCAACTTTGTATGCTCAGGGTATTCTTATATTCCTTATATTCATACATATATCTTATGTGTACCCTTACGGAGTATCTAATCATACCCTTTCATATGGTTCTTTTCCTTATGTTATGAATTATGTTCATTAGTTTTTATGTTTTTTATGAATAATAAAGGGGATTTCATTTATATAATGTAATAAATAACTTTCAAACCCTTAAAATATGGAGTACATAGTATACAAAGAAAATAAACTGTTATGGTCGTTATGCATGTCATTATATAATGTATTGAATATTGATATAAAAATATGTAATATCCTTGTATGAAAATCTTGGTTAATTTATCTTAGTTCCCTTCTCGAAAAAATAAAATATGATTATTGGAAAAATAACCTTTATTTTCATATATGCATGATATTAAACATGGAGAATTGATACTACCCCATCTATAATTATTGAATCATTCCATCCATTATACTTTAGAAGCTATGACATTATTTGTGGAAATATAAGATACATATGGTGTAGAATATATAAATTACAACATCAATCTCTCCATACTGATAGGATAATTTGTTTTATGGGTAGTAATCCAATAGTAGTTAAAGATCTATGTTTTCCTATAAAAGGTCTTCATAGTCCAGACACTTCCCAACAAACAAGTAACACAACCTTCACCTAAAGATTTTTTGTGGATATTTATATTTTGGATGAATCTACTATATCGTTGCATCATGTTTTAGCTCATTAGATGATTCATTTTTATGGTTCCACCTATATCATGACTAGTAGAAGTCTCAATGAGCTGAAGCTCAACATTGTAGTCATGGGGATTGTCTTCATTAACCAGGGAGAATCCAAAATTCCATAATTATTTCTATTGTTTTAATGTTGGAGTCACAATGAAGAATGATTTCAATCTCTCATTACTAGTATTGATTTGGTCCTTGAGATTGATGTGCCCTATTTACATGTGAAGGGAGACTCTGATCAGTTCATCAAGAAGATCAAGGTAAACTATATCATCATAATGAAATGGGTTATTCTTCTAATGGAACCCACATGTAAGATAACGAACCAACTTCCTTCTAATCCAATGGTGTCCAATATCCCTTGAGTGTACAATGTTAAAAATAATGAATTTTCATGTTCAGTAGTGTCCCCCAGAGAACTCCACCTTGATTACATGTTCATTCATGTGGATCCCCAAATGATCATCTCCCCCTGTCACCTTCGATGATGGAAACTGACTTGTAAATTAACATAGTGTTGGTACTTTTGTGATAGGTCCCTTAGGTATAATATAACAAAGGAAAAACCCTATTAGATGAATCAATTTTTTAAATATCTCCATAATCACGGTCTCCCACCAGACGGAACTAAGAGTGAGTGCATCAACTGACATGAAAAAAATGACCTTCGAATAAGGGTATATCCTTGAACAATACCTTTCCATGAATAGGTTTGATGGGATTCTATGATATTTAATCTATGGAGACAAGATACTTAGGTAATTATGGAGTTCTTTGAAGGATTTTATCAATCCCATCAATCAGGATTGATTTTGTCCCACCAAATTCTTTTCTTAGTGTAATTTTATCCAACCATGGTTCATGAATGACTTTTTCTTCGCCATGCTTTTTCAGGCATGTCACATAAAAGATAAAAATTTTCATCAACACCTAGATAAATCTAAAAAATAGGAAATCTTGTCCCTTTGTTTCCTGGGGACTTGACATTGTGTGTTCACACTTTCCAATGATAACTCAATAATATTATTTAATTATAACTGAAAAAACATATTTTTTGTTTGGGAATATATGTTTCCCATAAAAGAATGTAAAAAACAACATGAGATTGTTTTTGTGAGCTCCAACATTATCAATTGATTTTGTATGTGTAACACTATTCTCATAAAAAATTACATTGAATTTTGGGTTGTCGAGATGAATAAATTTTATTTTAAGTACAACTCCTTGTCCAACCATACATCCTACTACCATGCACTTGAATACGGGTAGATTGAGGCATTCAATAATACCCCATCTAAAATATTATATTAAATGGTGTTCTAGAACAAAATTATTTTTCATGAAATGTACCTCAACACCCATTGGACATATCTGATGACAACATAAAATCCCACATTAGAAACCCCACACATCTGGGTGTATGGAAGAGAGGCCATAAAACCAATTAAGGTTTAGTTTCCATCACACTATGTGGATGTTTATTACCAATTTGTGAAATACAGAATGGAATAATTTTTATATTTGTTTTATAAGTCATTGAGGAAAATAGGATTTAGGATTTACATAACTAAGAGAGGAACCAATAAATTTATAGTGAGAAAATTCAATAAGAATGTTCACTTTCACACTTTCCTATATGGTGAAATGGAATCGGGTATCAAAAAAATGATGATATAAAGTTAAAATACATTTATTATAGAGGCCAAATGGGGATTCCCTTACATTATATCCAAGGTTTTTTCTAGTGGATAAAATAAATTAATCCATATTGATGGAGAGAATGTAACACCCCCCACCAATTTCATGTATCTCAAGAATTAATCCATTTAATTTTTTTTGAACATTATGAACCTAAACTAGACACATCCCATTAGGTCAATGTATTTTTAACATAAAATATTTTTGTCCTCCTTGGTATGTGCTCTATGGCCATAAATTAACAACATCCAATTTTTTCCAAAATTCATAACCATAAATTTGTAGCATGAATAGTAAGAGATGAATGATTTTAAACTAGAAAACCAAATTCTATTACTGTATGTCATTAAATTATGTTCTTACCCTGTTAAATAACATCGGATGCCTCTCCCATTATGTGTGAGTTTTTAAAAAAACACACAATTTCCCTATCATAAAAAATAAAATATATCATTATCCCACGTCATATACATGGGACACCCCATGGGAACCTTGGGTGGAAATAATTCCTCTATTAGTGAGGATAGACTCTATGTTATAACAGTGGTCTTCTTCCTTGTTTCATTAAATAACTATGTGTTCCTTGATTCTCATTCTCTTGGGATTTTCAGCAACTCCTAGATCTCATACACAGGGTACAGCCTCCACTATCAACTTGAAATGGGGTCTTTTTCACCTTAGTATCATGAAGTCAAATTGGGTAAAATTATATAATTTTTTATGGAAAAATGTCTTTTTGGACCAACATTATCATCTAGTTTTATCCATTTAAATCCATAAAAACGTTTTTAAGACATCAAATAAATAGTCCCAACATCAAAACATTAAAATCATGCCAAATTATCATTGGGATGATCTACAAGAACATAAAATATGTATCTGAAATCCTATTGTATGAAATTTAAACTATATAACAGATGTCCCATACCAATTAGAATGATATTTTAACGGCCCGGACCTCTCTGGCCCATTCCCTTGTCAAAAATAAGGTCACGAAGTGTTCTGGAGGGTAAAATGGACTTTTCACACACTTTCCAAAATTTTGAAACCACACGCCGTGTAGTTTGAGTACACGTCATGTACCCCCTCGTCAGATATACCCTATGTCGAAGGACGTTTCCTTGACGTGTGAAATAAATGGGTACACGTCGTGTATCTAGTACTATACATCGTGTAGTCCCTTCCCGCATACGCATTACCGTGTGTTGATCAGTCAACGGCCGTGTGCCATGATGGAGCTATGTGAAATAAATAGGTACACATCGTGTGTCCTGTACTACACTCCGTGTAGCCCTTCCCCACGTACGCGTTACCAGTCAACGACCATGTTCCATGTTGGATATGTGTCCTTGTTGTGTGAGATAAGTGGATACACGTCGTGTGTCCAATACTACATGTCGTGTAGTCTCTCCCCACGTACGTGTAACCGTGTGTTGACCAGTCAATGGCCGCAGAGCCGTGTTGGAAGCCGCGTGGAGACCGTGTGAAATAACCGAGTAGATTCCATGTACCATAAAGTACATTTTGTGTACTTTTTCTTTTCTCACCTATAAACGGAGGGGTCCCCTCCTCCTTTTCAAATCACCCCTCTCCTTCCCTTTCCTCTGAGAAATGTTCTCCCAAGAGACTCGAAGTCTCTTTCTTCCATAACTTCTTCGTTCGAGCTTCGATTTACGATACATCAGTGGCCACGGGATCATAAAGATGAGCTGGAACATCCGAGCTTGGATCTGTTGTCTTTCATTCGGCCATTCCTTTACGACGTCCACCCGAGGAGGTTTTTCCAGGACCCAACAGAAGTGACGGACGCCGACAGACGTCTTCTAAGTTTGATCCGGGGGAGCATTGCGATCGGAACCTGTTGAGGTAGGGATATTACCTTTTTCTCTCAAACTTTTGCATCATGTGGGGTGGGTATCCTCTTGTTTTCATGAGAAACAGTTTAACCATTAAATAAAGTCAATAATTGGTTAAAGAACGGGGATGGGAAAGTTGTTATGTTTATCTTTGTTTATCCTATTGATATGTTATGAATTGAATAGGCTTATGCCTACTGAAAATCACGGTCGTTGGGGGCCTGTGCTTGTGCAATTAAATGTTCCCCTATCTTCGTGACCATTTTAGTGAATGGAACATTGTTGAATGTGGAATTTGGTTAATCACGTAAAGTTGTATGATTTAAAATCTGGAACCCTTGTGTGATCACCCCAGTTCAACAAAATGGAATAATAAACATGTGGGTGTTGGCTCAGATATGTGGAGTGTGATGGGGGTGTTTTGTGGGTTGTTGTGGGTCGGGTGAGCAGTAGGGTTGCGGTTGACTTGGTTGTGGGATGGTGTGAATGTTATATTGGTGTCGGGAAGCGGGGCTGCGATAACTGGTATGAAAGGGATAATGATGTACGGGTTTCTGTGTGATTGTGGTTATGGTAGTTGGCAGCGGGGCTGCAGGGATGGGTTTAAATGTGAACAGGAAATGGGTTGTGAATAATAAATAAAAAGTAGAAGAGTTAATAAATGGTGGGTCATGGTAATGGAACATGATTAATAATCAATGGGTTGGTTGGCTAATAAGAAGGGACTTGGTTGTGTTGCTTGTGTTTTCGAAACTTGATTTGGGGATGGCAAAGATATGTTTTATGAACGATCGATGTGGTTGGTTGTGGATAGTTGCCCAGTAGTTAAGGAACTAAATAAACTAATTCTGCTGAAACGTGAAAACCAAAATGGGGTTGGGATTTTTTGCTGTATGCATACTTCGTAGTAGCAGTGCTGAGGCACGTGCTCAGTATCTCTGTTTAGAAGCCATAGGTTGGGCTGTGTGTTTGGTATACATATATATATATGTAACTTTTGTGTTTTGTCGCACCCCACCCATGTTAGGCACTTAGTGCTGAACACTTCCATTTCATGGGAGATGTTGTTTTCCCTTAGTTACTATCTCCTTCCTGATCCTTATCCCCTATGCTGTGATGGCTTGAGGAGACCTTACACCTAATAATCTTTGGGTAGGTTTTGATTGGGGTGGTTTTAGCCCATGACTCTTCGGGGAGGTTCTACAGTTTCCCAAGAATCTTCGGGATGAGGCCCAGGTGTGTGTGGGTGGGATACGTGGTTGTGAGGCCCAGGTGTGTGAGGGTGGGATATGTGTTTCTGAGGCCCAGGTGTGTGTGGGCGGGATATGTGGTTGGGAGGCCCAGGTGTCTACGGGCGGGATACGTGGTTGTGAGGCCCAGGTGTGTTCGGGCGGGATGTGTGGTTTGTGAGGCCCAGGTGTGTGCGGGCGGGGAGAGTGTGGCAGCGTCAGGACGTTCTCCGTTAGGAAGATCAGCTAACTAATGGGAAATGGTGCGGGTTACCCAATACTCTTGTTCTTATATACTACTACATGTTGTGATTGTGTTTTTGGTGAGTGTGGTTAGTGAGGTTGGGTGGATAGAATTCCTTGCTAGGTTTCTTCTGTTTTTCTCCCGGGACATTAGGATGTCTCCCCACTTGTACACGAGAGCTTTAGGTTTCCCTATTAATTATACTTGTATGCTCACCCTAGGTTTACTTTCAGGTTTCCAGGAGGACTACCAGGTCCATGCGGGACCCTACTAGTCGGACAATTGTAGTTTTTGTATTTGTTGTACTCTTGTTCTCTTTTGGTATTGTACTTTGATCTTTCTTGTACTTTCACCTTATTATAAATTGTTTAAACATGCATGTGGTCTTGGTTTGGGTTTATTTGTATACACTTGTTCTTTTCATTTTTGGTGGTTAACTTGTCCTATTTCCTGATCTTAAAATAATAAAAGGGTAATGCCACCCATATTTGTGAAAACTCATACCCTTGGTGCTAGTCGCCAACCCGGGGCCTACTGGAGGCCGGACATGGGGGTCATTATCTCTCTTTCACCATTTCCAGCTTAGGAGGGGCATCTTTGGTGGGAGGGGGTCATGAAAGAATGTTATCATAGGAGATGGTTGAGAGATAGGACGGTGTCTGGAGTTAGGCACAATGAGGATTGCGTGGGATGGTTGGGCGACAATGTTAGTTAATCTTGGTGCGTGACATAGGCCAGGGATGACTGGCTAAGAAACGGTATTTTAGGGCCCCCTGTGATCCGATGAAAGGACTCTAAGTCTACCTAATTACCAATTGAGACTACATTGATTGCAGGGTAGAGACCCTAGGGAAGGTACTTGCATCATCATGATTGTCTTTTACTTGATTTGGGTGTTCTGTGAAAGAAGTTGAAATAAAATAAAACCTTGAGTTTTTTTTCTTACTACTTGGGTACAGGCTATCCTTGTTTACCATACAACTATGGAACCTGGACGTCGCCCCCGTGTGGCTCAGAAGGTCTAGGCCTAGCAGATTCAGGTGGTCGACCAGTTGATGATTGACCGAGAGGAGGAAGATAGCCAGGGGCAGAAGACTCTCCGTTATTTCCAGCGGCAGACCCTCAAGAAGTATGTTGGTAGTACATCGGATACGGAGACAGAGGGGTCTATTTAGGAGCTAGGGGTCGATTTTACCTAAATTCATGCTCTGAGGGTGTACTGGGTTCCCCTAGCAGTCGGTCAGCTGAGAGGTGCGGTGCGAAAGTGGTGGATGATCTACCTTGGAGAGATTATAGAGGCAGATCTTCCATGGGCTGACTTTGAGAAGGAATTCCGAGAGGAATTCCTTTCTTCCATGGTCAAGGCAGAGAAGCTGTAAGAGTTACTCTCCCTTCAGTAGGGGAGTATGTTAGTATGAGAGTTGGAGATCAAGTTCAAGGATCTCCTGCGCTTTTCTCCGGATCTCTTTCTGGATGAGGAGTCTCGGGCGAGGCGTTTGGAAGGGGTGCTCCGTCCTTCGCTCCAGTATGTTGTCACCCCCTTTACCCTTCTGACGTACATGGAGGTACAGAAGAAGGCAGAGGTTTTAGAGAGGATTCACTCACTGGGAGGTGCACCAAGAGAAGGGATCCATCCAGGCTCATTGAAGGGGAAGCTAGTCAGCAGCAGGTCTCCTGGGACGGGGCCTTCCAGGTTCAGGCTAGTGGGAGCAGGCCCCAACAGTTCCAGTTAAGATCTTTAGGTCCTATTCTATTCTTCACGAGCCTAGGACCGAAGTGTTTTTCTTGTGGAGGTTTCGGGCACATTCGGAGTCATTTCCCGACTCGAGCTCAGTTAGGGGGAGGTGGGTAGGTTCAGCGCCCACCTCAGCAGCACCAGTTCCCAGTGAGGCCATTCCAGCAGCAGAAGGACCATGCTCCTCCGAGGGTAGTCTTTGTGGGAGAAGGCTGACCTCAGGGTGCTCTTTAGGGACCTCGACCAAGGTGTGGTCGTGGAGTTGGATGACATCAGAGAGGCAGAGGAGCTGGGAGTGGACAGTTGCACGTAGCAGAGTTGACAGCTCTGGCAGGATCATAGGTGGTGCGAGGTACGATTTGTTTGTTTAGCACTCTTGTTTCTGCTTTGTTCGATTCGGGAGCTTCGCACTCCTTTGTTTCACCTGGTCTAGCCCATTCTTTGGGACTAGACGTAGAGAGACTTTATGTACCACTGTTGCTGAGTACACCAGTTGGAGTCCAGACCAGTGTATCTTGTGTTTGCTGGGGATGTGGGATGATGTTGGGACAACATCAATCTAGTAGGGACCTTCTTCTGTTACAGATTTAGCCATATGAGGTCATCCTTGGAATCGACTAGTTGTTTTCTGTTAGTGATGTTATCGAATTCTTCTGGAGAATAGTTGTGTTCTCTGACGTGGATGGGTAGCGCATATCTTTTGTTGGCGATTGGAGATATCAGGTGGGAAGCCGGCATGTGAAGCCTATCCCTTCATTGTTAGGTGGGTTATCAGTGGTTCCAACTGATACAGAGATGATGGATGTCCCGAAGGTTGTTGGGGAGTTCCTAGATGTTTTTCCTGAGGAGGTTGTTACTCTACCCCCCCCCCCCCCCGACGTGACGTTGAGTTCGGGATAGACTTAAAACTTGGTGCCCGTCCAATTTCGATGGCCCCTTATCAGATGGAACCTTCGGTGTTGTGGGAGTTGCGGATTCAGATTGACAATCTGATGGAGAAGGGTTTTTTCAGCCTAGTGTATCGCCATGGGGTGCTCCAGTTTTGTTCGTGAAGAAGGAAGATGGTGGTCTTAGGCTATGCATAGACTACCGAAGGATGAACTAGGTAACTGTCAAGAACCGTTACCCCCTTCCATGGACAGATAATCTCTTCAACCAATTGAGGGGAGAAGGTTGGTTTTATAAGATTGATCTACGATCTTGATATCATCAGCTGAGGGTAAAGTACAGTGAAATCTCGAAGATGGATTTCAAGTGCAGTTATGGGCACTTCGAGTTTGTAGTGATGCCGTTTGGAGTTATGAATGCACCAGCTGTGTTCATGGAACTTATAAACATTTTCTTCCGAGAGTTTCTGGACCAGTTTGATGTTGTATTTATCGATGACATCCTGATCTACTCAAGATAAGAGGAGGAGCACACTGAGCATCTCAGGGAAGTCTTGGAAGTCCATCGACACCACCATCTTTATGGCAAATTGTCGAAGTGTAAGTTATTGACGCAAGAAGTACACTTCCTTGGGAACGTGGTGTCTCAGCATGGTGTGTTAGTGGACCCATAGAAGGTGGAGTTAGTTGTTTCTTAGGCAGCACCCAAAAGCTTGGAAGAAGTTCATAGTTTCCTGGGGTTAGCAGGTTACTATCGGAGGTTCGTTTCGGACATCTCTCGAGTTGATGCTCCATTGACAGCTTTGACTAGGAAGAACCAGGTCTTCCTATGGAGAAAGCAGTGCTAGAAATCTTTCTACTACCTAAAGGAGAAGTTGGTCAGTGCCCCCGTACTTAGGTTGTCAAAGGAAGGGTTGTTGTATGAGGTGTTTTGTGATGCTTCTGGCCTTGGTCTGTGGTGCGTCCTGATACAGAAGAAGGGAGTTATCTGTTATGGGTCTAGACATTTATGCCCCCATGAGCGTAACTATGCCACCCATGACCTAGAGCTTGTAGAAATAGTGTTCGCACTGAATTTGTGGTGACATTACCTCTTTGGCGAGTGCTTTGTGGTCTTCTCAGTTCACAAGATAATGCGTTATATCTTCTCCCAGCGTGACCTGTACCTGCGGCAGTGTAGATGGGTCAAGTTTCTCCATGAATATGGCTTTGAGATCTCTTACACTGAAGGTAAGGGAAACGTTGTGGCTGATTCCCTGAGCAGGAATTCACATAAGGAAGTTGTTCGGGAATCCGGTGATTCTTGGAAAGCAATGGGAGAGTTGGTTGCCTTGCACTTGGATGCAAGCGGAAGAAGGTGTTAGAGGCTTATTGTTTCAGATGACGGTGAAGTCCTCCTTGTTGCAGTAGGTGGAAGAGTCTCAGTGGGGGGACTCTGAGGTAGAAGTTATGCGGGATCGTGTCGATTAGGGAAACGCTCCAGAAGGATGGTCAGAGTACAGCCGACATTAGATGATTTTATATGGAAGGTTGTTTATTCTGGTGGTGATGTGTGAGGGAGTTCTCTGTGAGTCCCATAGCTCAGCCTTGGCAGTATATCCAGAAGTTTCAAAAATGTACCAAGGCCTGAGGGAACAGTTTTGGAGGCCCGGGGTGAAATGGGCAGTGGTGGAGTTTTTGGCTAAATGTCTAGTGTATCAGGAAGTGAATGATGAACATCATGTTCCCAGTGGTTTTTTGAATCCTTTAGATTTCCCCGAGTGGATGTGGGATGACATCTCAATGGACTTCGTCACAGGACTACCCAGAGCTCAGGGTGGTTATGATGCTATCAGGGTAGTGGTGGATCAACTGACAAAATAAGCTCACTTCATAGCTATTAAGGAGTCAGTCCCGATGAGTACCTTAGCATAGAAGTACATAGACGAGGTTGTTCGGTTTCATGGTGTCCCAAAGACTATTTTCTCATATCAGGATACTCGGTTAACCTCACGAGTCTCGAGGGGGTTACAACATTCTTTTGGCACCCAGCTACACCTTAGCAATGCTTTCCACCCCCAGATCGATGCGCAGACAGAGCGGACTATCCAGACGCTAGAGGACATGCTGTGAGCATGCATTCTAGATTTCGGAGGATCATGGGTACGACACTTTCCTTTAGTAGAGTTTTACTACAAAAATAGCTTCCACTCTACTATTGGCATGGCAATGTTTGAGGCTTTGTATGTGAGACCATATCATTCACCCATTTGCTGGGCAGAGGATGGTGAGACAGGTGATCTTGGGCTAGAGGTAGTGCAGAGCACCACAGAGAAAGTCTCGCTTGTACGTGAGAGGATGAAAGCATCCCAGGACGTCTAGAAGAAAGTTTCTCTTGTACCCCCATGCCGGATATACCCCGTGTTGAACTTTGTGTCCTTGCCGTGTGAAAAAAATTGGTACATTTTGTGTATCCAGTACTACACGCCGTGTAGTCCCTTCCCGCGTACGCGTTACCATGTGTTGACCAGTCAACGGCCGTGTGCCGTGTTGGAGCCGTGTGAAATAAATGGGTACACGCCATGTGTCCAGTACTACATGCCGTGTAGTCCTTCCCCGCGTACGCGTTACCAGTCAACGGCTGTGTGCCGTGTTAGAGCTGTGTCCTAGCCGTGTGAGACAAATGGGTACACGCCATGTGTCCAATACTGCATGTCGTGTAGTCTCTCCCAGCATACGCATAACCATGTGTTGACCAGTCAATTGCCTTGAAGCCGTGTTGGAAGCTGCATGGAAACCGTGTGAAATAACTGAGTAAACGCCGTGTACCATAATGTACACGCCATGTACTTTTTCTTTTCTCACCTATAAAGGGAGGGGTCCCCTCCTCCTTTTCAACTCACCCCTCTCTTCCCCTTTCCTCTGAGCAGAGTTCTCCAAAGTGACTCGAAGGCTCTTTCTTCCGTAACTTCTTTGTCCAAGCTCCGATTTACGATCCGTCAGCGGCCACGGGATTGTAACGGCGAGATGGAACTTCTGAGATTGTATTCGTTGTCTTTCCTTCAGCCTTTCCTTTCCGAAATCCACCCGAGGAGGTTTTTCCGGGACCCGACAGAAGTGACGGACAACGACAGACATCTTCTAAGGTTGATCTGGGGGAGCATTGCGATCGGAACCTGTTGAGGTAGGGATCTTACCTTTGTCTCTCAAATTTTTGCATCATGACGGGTGGGTATCCACTAGTTTTCGTGAGAAACAGTTGAACCATTAAATAAATACAATAACTGGTTAAGGAACGGGGATATGAAATTTGTTATGTTTATCATTGTTTATCCTATTGATATGTTATGAATTGAATAGGCTTATGACTACTAAAAATCACGGTTTTTGGGGGCCTTTTCTTGCACAATTAAATGTTGACTATCTTCTTGACCATTTTTGTGAATGGAACTTTGTTGGATGTGGAATATGGTTAATCACGTAAATTTGGATGATTTAAAATCTGGAACCCTTGTGTGATCACCCCGGTTGAACAAAATGGAATAATAAACGTGTGGGTGTTGGCTCGGATACGTGGCGTGCGATGGGGGTGTTTTGTGGGTTTTTGTGGGTCGGGTGAGCAGCATGGCTGCAGTTGACTTGGATGTGGGATGGTGTGAATTTTATGTTGGTGATGGGTAGCAGGGCTACGATAAGTGGTTTTAAAGGGATAATGATGTACGAGTTTCGGTGTGATTGTGGTTATGGTGGTTGGCAGCAGGGCTGCTGGGATGGATTTAAATGTGAACAGGCTATGGGTTGTGAATAATAAATAAAAAGAGGAAGAGTTAATATGTAGAGACCCGAAGCTTTACGTACATTGACATTACATTACTTTTACGGAATACTTAGTACATAACAAAAACACACACACAAGTATCGTAATAGTTTAGTGTCTTTGGAAACTCGGAATATAATCTTCTAATCCTGGTGAAACATATTCAATATCTCCCATAAAGATCTTCCTTTTTTTATACCTAAAACCTTTCTTTAAATCCTGGGCTAAAGAAAACATAAAAGGGTGAGCTCAAATGCTCAGTAAGGGTAAACAAAAGAAACATCAATCCCATCATATACATAAGAATGTAACTTTTGGAAATCTTAACCTGCAAAGGAGATCATAATTTCATAACATGGGATAAATCATGGCAGTGAAATATAATCACAATAATCATAACGTAAAACATAAAACTTTGTAGAATACACACATAATCATAGAGAATCATTTCTTATTAGTCAAGACTCATTTCCAAGACTATCTTAGTGGACAAAATCCCATTCTGAACCGAGTCACCTTCGTTTCAGTCCTGTTTCACTGAACCGGTATAACCTACCATTCTAGCCATGTCTATCACATGAGATATAAAATCTTTACCCAATTCATTGGAGGGAGATATAGGTCCCACCAATCTCATAATGATACCATTCTTATGTGTGCCACAAAATCATAAATCATACATCATTACATAACCCATGTAATAAAAATGGGATTCTTAAACAACATGACATCATAAAACACTTCATATAAGATAAAGGAATTCATAAAAATAATTCCATCACAACATAATCTAATCAATGTAATAATAGGGATAAAAACAGAACCCTTTATTATCTTATATGTAAAATAATTTTGATAAAACACTTGAAATCCATTCTTGAGGAAAATATCCTTTCTATTTCAAAAACACTTTTCCTTTCTTAATATGTCATACAATTATAAACTAAAGGAAGTTGTTTAAAAATAATCTTGAAAACTTCTAAAGGAATATTCTTGGAAATAATTTTTTAAAAATCCATTCATTTCGTATAAGTTAAAAAAAATATTCTTCGCGTACTTTTGTCGGAAAAGTCAAAAAGTACCTCGTACGAAAAACGACAAAAGATTCCTTTCATATCTTTTACTAAAAACTCACCGAAGGGTAAAATAGGATTTAAACAATTTTAGGTGGATGGAAATAATATTAAATATTGATGAAACATGGATTTGGATGATAAAATACACCCCATAAAATTCTAATGTATAAACAATCTCGGATAAAAATGAGATTGTGATATTTCCCTTACCGTAGGTCTGATTTGCTTCGTAAGTGTCCGAACCTCCTGTATAATAATTTAAATAATGTCATTGACTTATTAAAAAATCATATTCATTGTTATTATATCATATATGGTTAACTTATGACTTTATATTACCCGTTCTTTTGTAAATTCATGTTAATGTAGTGTTTTGGGTAAAATCGTCTCATTTGTCGTTCGTGTTTTAACTTGTAATTATTCATGTGATTACTTAGATCATTATTACTTAATTATAGAATATAAAAAATGATTTATATAAAATATATATTCAGAATATATATATATATATATAATGGATCGATAAATGGAAAGAAATACACCGTACATGGAGACGGTAGGCCGTACGTACGCATGAACGTTGTTTTCGTTTCTTTATTGAATTGAGTGGAATTAAGTAGATGACATACATATATATAAACATAAATACATTAGCTTTATAATGTAATATATTTCATTATTATTGCTTATATATACTTTATAATCATTCTTAAATGGTTAACATGGAGAATGAATCTCATCGCGTCGTGGAGACGGTAGTCCGTACGTACGCACGAGCGATGATATCATTTCCATAATTATTGAATTGAATTGGAGTGGATGATACAATATATCAGAATCATTATGATTTTATAATAACTATGTATATTTATTCATTACACCATAATACCCATCCATGTAAGGTGTTGGTGGAAAATAGATTACACCACGGCGTGGAGACGGTATTCCGTACGTACGCACGCGCAGTGATTTTGTTTTCCGTAAGATGGATAGATGGTGAAATAGGGTTTTTTCATACTTATAATAACATATCAGTATATGAGTGATAATTATGTTATTACTTCATAATGAAACAACCTAATAAGAAGAAGTGGAAGAAGAAATAAAGTTGAAAGAATCGGTAACGGAAATTACCTCTTCTTTGAAGCGCCTCTTTAAGACCTCCTCATAGGGCACTAAAATTGGTCTTTGAGGAAGACCAGAACCTATATGATGTTTCTAGGGAAGTGTAGAGGAGACTTTGGTAGGGGTTTGCCGAGCTTGAAGGCTCAAAGTTTTGTGAGGAAGAGAGGGAGGAGGTTCCCTTTTATAAGGGAGGAGAGGGGCACCTTTGGAATAACCAAAACTATTATTTTATTATAAAGTCAAATTCGGTTTTAAAAAGCTACAAATTGATTTATTTCTAGGATAAGGTGGGTATGGGTCGAAATCCTCTCATATAATATAATTTAGACAAGTTTATGTTCCTATTTTAACCTTATCATTTGGATTTAACATTAAGTTAAATAATTTTACTTGTACCGTGTCTTCTTCTGTTCTTACACTATAAGGTTAATAAACTTACTATAAGAAGCCAAAAGAACCCCAAGTTGTTTATTATTAATATGTATATCCTTATCTAAGTCATTTGTCTGAACCTTAGATTTTTAGGAATAAAATAACAATTAATAATATAATATTTGTTTTAAATACTATTTTATGTCAATTTTGACACTATTTAGTAATGTATTTTTGTGAAACTCATAACATAATGATACGTTCGAACAAAGTTAATTAAATCAATACTAACATGTCATAATAACCTAGAAAATTATTGGAATTCATAAAAAGTCTTAAATTACATTTATTTTGGTATTTATAACATCAATTATGTCAATATTTCATTAATAAGATAATTACTGAATCATCTTTGTGTCATTAATAAATTAAATTATTTCATGTCTAAAAATTAAAAATAAAATACCATTATGTAGAAATCTTTTTATATTTCTAATGAATATTTAAAATCGAATTTATCTTTTGTATAAACCTATATTAAAAATGTTTTAGTAAATATACTTTGATTTTAACTCTTTTAACCCTTCTTTAAATAAATTAATAATAAATGTCCTAATCTAATCCAAGTGGGCCTAAATGGTCATATTTTATTCCTAAGTTTGTTTTTGGTCGAATTACACTTGTCCAATAGAATTAGGACATGTGTTATGGTAATAATAATATCATTTCTACCATTAATTACCCTATTTACTTTTAACCGTGGTAAAAAAAGTAAAAAGTTACTATTCATCAAAAAATTATTTTCATCTCATTGAACAACATTTTACTTACTGACATCAACCGTGTCTCTCGGATTTTTGAAATTCCACTCACAGAAGCGGTAAAATTAAGTTTTATGAAAAATTCAGTTTTTTAACTACCACTTAGTGGTTTCACTATTCATCAAAAATTGAAAGTTTTCAGAAAAATGTCAAAAATTAGGCCTAAGCTATATTTGATATTATGAACTAAAAAATGATTTCTATTTTACAAAATTCAAAACATATCAGTTGCATTAATTAATTTAAAAATTAATTCCCGTCGTCAAAACAAATAGCGTGTTCTTAAGAGATAATAACTATCAAAAGATTGACACATGTTTATGTCTGGTTTAAATGTGAAAGTACATCCAATGACCAACATTGTATTAAATTGTAAAAATATATTCTAAATATACTTTAAAACCAATCAAATTAACAATTTATCACTACTAATTATTTCGATAAAAAAAGTTTTTTTTTAATTAAAATTTAGTAATTTTCACTATTCATCAGAATATGAATGTTATCCGAAAAGTACCAAAATTTCACCTTAGGCTAAATTCGATACTCCGAATCCAAAAATGAATTCCATTTTGAAAAATAAAAATTAAAAAATCTCAAAAAGTGGTTATTACTATTCATAACGGCTAGTTTTAATAATATTTTAATAGCATATCGTTGTTTAGTGAAACTCGGTACTGCGGACTACACACGCTATCAAGGAAGGTCGTGATTGCGTGTAATGAAAGGCAAGTCAAGGGTGCGTGTTGTGCAAGCTCCTTTTGGTGTAACGTACAACATAAGACATTAATGAAATTAAAAAGAATATTTTTCATAAAATCTCGGGGTGTTACATTCTACCCCCCTTAAAATGAATTTCGCCCTCGAAATTCGTCGGGGTTATAAATGGTTTACTATTCGAAAGTTTCTTTAATAGAAACCCACATCGTAAAAAGGAATACCAAAACCAATATTTAAAAATGAAAGTATGAAATGTAACGGTTACCCAAATAAACTAATCACTGGGTTTCCACATAGGTGAAAATATGGATATGGAAGAAAAATCTAACCATCATGTTATGATGGAGAGTGGTAGAGAACATGGCTATGGAAAATCCAACAATCACAAAGCCATAAATTTGTGATGATCGAACGTACCATCTGATTCATCAGATATAAGATCACTAGGACAACATTTTTGGTTTTCAAGATCATTTCCCTAAAGTTGATGAAATTGGAATTAGAAGAAATACATTCGTGATTTTGGTATAGTCTCACCGTTTGTCGTTCTTTGGACAATTTGCACTTCATCTCTTAAAGAAATTAAGTTGAATTTTTCATTCATGATGTGTTAGCAGATCATGTGATAGAATGATGGGTCATTCCATCTATCTCAAACAAAAGGTTAGAAAAAGTTATAAGTCCATCTTATGGTTAATCGTATATGGTTCCAAAAATGAACTTATACTTCATATATCATACCGCTTAATAAAATAAAACTAGTTTCTACTAACCAGGGACTTCCTGTAGGCCAGTGGTAGGCGATAAAGTCCAGTCTCATTTCGGTTGTGGGTTCGATTCCCACAGCCTTGTCTGACGCGATGGGTTGTCACCCATCCTGTAGGTTGTCCTTTTTCTAAAACTATATTACTATAACATCCCATCAATAATACTAACTTATGTCCAACATAATCCATTACAATATTTAGGCTTATCCATAATACTGTCGTCCACTCTCAGAGATTTAATACCATCATTGATCCCCATATATCATAATATATATCTTGTTGGTCACATTCCAAACATTCAAAGGCCTTAATCTTGTACTCTCTTGAATACCCATTGAACCTTAGTGAAAACATGAATGTAGTTAAAAGTTAACACTTTCCACATACCAAAATCCTCAAAATTCTATGTAATCAAACCATGATATCACTTAGTCCTTATATCAATCATGAGCTCATGAATACTGTCAAATATTTCATTTTCTCGTTTTCCCTTCATTATACGCATATCATTATTTTTCCAAAAAATATCTCAATCACTTTCCATGGTTACTGGTACCACAAAATTATTGAAAACCACAATAGACCAATACATAAATATTCCAATATTCCAGGATACTATATACAAAACTATTTTGGAATCCCTTTACATAAACACTTAATCATTCCACCACATCGTTGTCATATTCAACATCACTAATAGTGATCGCATGTGACTTCCCTTTGTCCTTTGCCTTAAGTGATTGCTCATGTTGATCATCACTAACCCTTGGATTAGGGCATTTACTAGCATAATGCCCCATTTCCTTGCACTTGAAGCATTGAAGTGTTGGTGGTGCGTTCTCTGCAGTGTTTGATTTATTCACATCATTAGAAACCATTTTTCCATTACTTCGACACTCAGCTTCTCGATGACCTTCTTTTCCACACTTATAACATTTTCTAGTCCCTTTAAGACAATCTCCACCATTCTTCTTTCCACACTTTGTGCATAAGGAATCATTCATCTTCTTTTCACCATTATTTTGAGATTTCTCCTTGAACTCCATCATTCGTTTCTTGTCAAAACTATGAGATGGATAAGTAACACCAACTTCCATTTCTACCTTGATAGCACACCGCACAATTTCTTCATAGCTACTGAAGTCTCTTATAGCTAATTCCCTTCGAAGATTTTGTTTTAAGCCACTGAAGAATCGATCAACTTTACTTTCAGGTTTCATGATAAATCCAGATGCATACCTTGCAAGCCTTATAAAATTCGCTTCGTATATACCAACAGATTCATCATCCTTTTGCTTTAGTTCAAGAAACTCCTTCTCCATCTTTGTTCGAAGAATACGAGGGAAGTACTTATTGAAAAATAATTTTTTGAACTCGTCCCATTCCATGTACTCAATTTCATTTCTTTGCCTCATATTCTTGATAAGATTCCACCATTGATCAGTATCACCTTCCAAACGATACACTGCTAAGATGACTTTATCATGTTCAGAACATTGAAGAACATGAAATATCTTTCCAGTGGTACTGATCCATTTTTCATCAACAAGTGGATCAGATGACCCACTGAAAGAAGGTGGACGTTGCCTCATGAAGGACTCAATAGAATATTGTTCCCTTCTCTGCTCATTTGGAAGTCCAGAATGATTCATAGCTTGTGTAAGTATAGAAATAAGATTTTGCACTCCATCTCCCATAACATTTGTTTGTTCAGGAGGACAGTCATTTCATTGTCCATTTCATTGATCAACACGGTTCCTTCGGGTTCCAGCCATCGTCTAAAACCCAAAAAGAATAGTGTGAGAGGCAAAAATCATGCTATGGAAAACAACATAATAAAGGGGGAGTACCTTCAATATCTAACATCTTAGGTTTAATTCTATGATCGTTAGCATAATTCTAGTACTATAACCTATACGTACACTTAACGTTAGGGACATCCCTAGACATACCTTAGAAATATCTCTAGGGATCTCACTAAAGTTCTCGCATCCTAGTTTCCAAAGGTTGACTAAACCTTTCCTCTGATACCAACTGTAGAGACCCGAATCTTGACGTACATTGACATTACATTACTTTTGCAGAATACTTAGTACATAACAAAAACACACACACAAGGATCGTAATAGTTTATTGTCTTTGGAAACTCAGAATATAATCTTCTAATCCTGGTGAAAGATCTTCAACATCTCCCATAAAGATCTTCCTTTTTTTATACCTAAAACATTTCTTTATATCCTAGGGAAAAGAAAACATAAAAGGGTGAGCTCAAATTCTCCGTAAGGGTAAACAACAGAAATATCAATCACATCATATAATAAGCACATAACTTTTGGAAATCTTAACCTGCAAAAGAGATCATAATTTCATAACATGGGATAAATCATGGCAGTGAAATGTAATCACAATAATCATAACTTAAAACATGAAACTTTGTGACATACACACATAATCATAGAGAATCATTTCTTATTAGTCAAGACTCATTGCCAAGACTATCTTAGTGGACAAAGTCCCTTTCTGAACCGAGTCACCTTCGTTTCAGTCCTGTTTCACTGAACCGGTATAACCTACCATTCCAGCCATTTCTATCTCATGAGATATAAAATCTTTACCCAATTCCTTGGAGGGAGATATAGGTCCCACCCATCTCATAATGATACCATTCTTATGTGTGCCACAAAATCATAAATCATACATCATTGCATAACCCATGTAATAAAAATGGGATTCTTAAACAACATGACATCATAAAAAAATTCATATAAGATAAAGGAATTCATAAAAATAATTCCATTACAACATAATCAAATCAATGTAATAATAGGGATAAAAACAGAACCCTTTATTATCTTATATGGAAAATAATTTTGATAAAACACTTGAAATCCATTCTTGAGGAAAATATCCTTTCTATTTCAAAAACACTTTTCCTTTCTTAATATGTCATACAATTATAAACTAAAAGAAGTTTTTTAAAAATAAACTTGAAATCTTTTAAAGGAAGATTCTTGGAAATAATTTTTTAAAAATCCATTCATGCCATATAAGTTAAAAAAACATTCTTCGCGTACTTTTGTTGGAAAAGTCAAAAAGCACCTCGTACGAAAAACGACAAAAGATTCCTTTCATATCTTTTACTAAAAACTCACCGAAGGTTAAAATAGGATTTAAAAAATTGTAGGTGGATGGAAATAATATTAAATATTGAGGAAACATGGATTTGGATGAAAAAATACACCCCAGTAAATTCTAAAGTGTAAACAATCTCGGATAAAAATGAGATTGTGATATTTCCCTTACCTTCGGTCCGATTTTCTTCGTAAGTGTCCAAACCTCCTGTATAATGATTTAAATAATGCCATTGACTTATTACAGAATCATATTCATTTTTATTATATCATATATGGCTCACTTATGACTTTATATTACCCGTTCTTTTGTAAATTCATGTTAATGTAGCGTTTTGGGTAAAATCGTCTCATTTGTCGTTCATGTTTTAACTTGTAATTATTCATGTGATTACTTAGATAATTATTACTTAATTATAGAATATAAAACATGATTTATATATAATATATATTTAGAATATACATATATATAATGGATCGATAAATGGAAAGAAATACACCGTTCATGGAGACGGTAGGCCGTACGTACGCATGAACGATGTTTTCGTTTCCTTATTAAATTGAGTGGAATTAAGTAGATGAAATACATATATATACACATAAATACAGTAGCTTTATAATGTCATATATTTCATTATTATTTCTTATATATACATTATAATCATTCTTAAATGGTTAACATGGAGAATGAATCTCATCGCGTCGTGGAGACGGTAGTCCGTACGTACGCACGAGCGATGATATCATTTCCATAATTATTGAATTGAATTAGAGTGGATGATAAAATATATCAGAATAATTATGATGTTATAATAACTATGTATAGTTATTCTTTACACCATAATACCCATCCATGTAAGGTGTTGGTGGAAAAACAGATTACACCACGGCGTGGAGACGGTATTCCGTACGTACGCACGCGCGGTGATTTTGTTTTCCGTAGGATGGATAGATGGTGAAATAGGGTTGTTTCATACTTATAATGACATATACATATATGAGTGATACTGATTTTATTACTTCATAACGAAACAACCTAAGAAGAAGAAGTGGAAGAAGAAATAAAGTTGAAAGAATCGGTAACGGAAATTACCTCTTCTTTGAAGCGCCTCTTTGAGACCTCCTCATAGGGCACTAAAATTGGTCTTTAAGGAAGAAAATAACCTCTAGGATGTTTCTAGGTAAGTTGAGAGGAGAATTTGGCAGGGGTTGGCCATGCTTGAAGGCTCAAAGTTGTGTGAGGAAGAGAGGGAGGAGGTTCCCTTTTATAAGGGAGGAGAGGGGCACCTTTGGAATAACTAAAACTATTATTTTATTATAAAGTCAAATTCGGTTTTAAATAGCTCCAAATTGATTTATTTAGAGTCTAAGGTGGGGATGGGTCGAAAGTATCTCATCCAATATAATTTAGACAAGTTTGTGTTCCTTTTTTAACCTTATCATTTAGATTTAACATTAAGTTAAATAATTTTACTTTTACCGTGTCTTCTTGTGTTCTTACACTATAAGGTTAATAAACATACTATAAGAATCCAAACGAACCCCAAGTTGTTTATTATTAATATATATATCCTTATCTAAGTCATTTGGCCGAACCTTAGATCTTTAGGAACAAAATAACAATTAATAATATAATATTTGTTTTAAAAACTATTTTATGTCAATTTTGAAACTATTTAGTAATTGATTTTTGTGAAAATCATAACAGAATTATAAGTTAGAAAAAAGTTAATTAAATAAATACTAACATGTCATACTAACCTAGAAAATAAGTTTAATTCATAAAAAGTCTTAAATTACAATTATTTTGGTATTTTCAACATCAATTATGTCAATATTTCATTAATAAGATAATTATTGCATCATCTTTGTGTCATAAATAAATTAAATTATTTGATGTCTAAAAATTACAAATAAAATACCATTATGTAGGAAATCTTTTCATCTTTCTAATGAATATTTAATATTGAATTTATCATATGTATAAACCTATATTAATAATGTTTTAGTAAATAAACTTTGATTTTAACTCTTTTAACCCTTCTTTAAATAAATTAATAATAAATGTCCATATCTAATCCAAGTGGGCCTAAATGGTCATATTTTATTCCTAAGTTTGTTTTTGGTCGAATTACACTTTTCCAATAGAATTTGGACATTTTTTAGGGTAATAATAATATCATTTCTACCCTTAATTACCCTATTTACTTTTAACCATGGTAAAAAAAAGTAACAAGTTACTATTCACCAAAAAATTATTTTCATCTCATTGAACCACATTTTACATACTGATATCAACCGTGTCTCTCGGATTTTTGAAAATCCACTCACAGAAGCAGTAAAATTAAGTTTTATGGAAAATTTAGTTTTTTAACTACCACTTAGTGGTTTCACTATTCATCAAAAATTGAAAGTTTTTAGAAAAATGTCAAAAAATTAGGCCTAAGCTATATTTGATATTATGAACTCAAAAATGATTTCTATTTTACAAAATTCAAAACATATCAGTTGCATTAATTAATTTAAAAATTAATTCTCGTCGTCAAAACAAATAGCGTGTTCTTAAGAGATAATAACTATCAAAAGATTGACACTTGTTTATGTCTGGTTTAAATGTGAAATTACATCCAATGACCAACATTGTATTAAATTGTAAAAATATATTCTAAATATACTTTAAAACCACTCAAATTAAAAATTTATCACTATTAATTATTTCTATTAAAAAAGTTGTTTTTAATTAAAATTTAGTAATTTTACCTATTTATCAGAATATGAAAGTTATCTGAAAAGTACCAAAATTTCACCTTAAGCTAAATTCGATACTCCGAATCCAAAAATAAAGTCCATTTTGAAAAATAAAAAATAAAAAATTTCAAAAAGTCGTTATTACTATTCATAACGGCTAGTTTTAATAATATTTTAATAGCATATCGTTGTTTAGTGAAACTCGGTATTGCGTACTACACACGCTATCAAGGAAGGTCGTGATTGCGTGTAACGAAAGGCAAGTCAAGGATGCGTGTTTTGCAAGCTCCTTTTGGTGTAACGTACAACGTAAGACATTAATGAAATTAAAAAGAATATTTTTCATAAAATCTTGGGGTGTTACATAATAAATGGTGGGTCATGGTAATAGAACGGGATTAATAATCCATTGGTTGGTTAGATGATAAGAAGGGACTTGGTTGTGTTGCTTGTGTTTTCCTAACATAATTTTTGAATGGCAGGGATGTGTTTTACGAACGATCGATGTGGTTGGTTGTGGATAGTTTCACTTTATTTAAGGATCTAAATAAACTAATTCTGCAGAAACATGAAAACCTGAATGGGGTTGGGGTTGTTTATTGTATGCATGCTTCATAGTAGCAGTGTCGAGGCACGTGCTCATTTTCTCTGTTTAGAAGCCATAGGTTGGGATGTGTGTTTGGTATACATATATATATCTGTATCTTTTGTGTTTTATCGCACCAAACCCATGTTAATCACTTAGTGCCGAACACTCCCATTTCATGGGAGTGTGCGTTTTCCTTTAGTTACTTGCTCCTTCCTGCTCCTTTCTCCCTATGTTGTGATAGCTTGAGCCGACCTTACACCTAAGACTCTTCCGGTAGGTTTCGATTGGGGTGGTTTTTTCCCAAGAATCTTTGGTCAGGTTCTACTGTTTCCCAAGAATCTTCGGGAAGAGGCTTCGGTTTGTGCAGGTGGGGTAAGAGGTTGTGAGGCCAAGGTGTGTGCGGGAGGGATACGTGGTTGTGAGGCCGAGGTGTGTGCGGGCGGGATACGTGGTTGTGAGGCCCAGGTTTGTGTCGGCGGTATACGTCATCGTGAGGCCCAGGTGTGTGCAGGCGGGATGTGTGGTTTGTGAGGCCCAGGTGTGTGCGGGCGGGGAGAGTGTGGCAGCTTCATGACGTTCACCATTAGGAAGAGAAGCTAACTAATGGGAAATGGTGCGAGGTACCCAATACTCTTGTTCTTATATACTACTACCTGTTGTGATTGTGTATTTGGTGAGTGTGGCTGGTGAGGGTGGGTGGATAGAATTCCTTTCTAGGATTCTTCTGTTGTTCTCACGGGACAATAGTATGTCTCCCCACTTGTGCACAAGGGCTTTAGGTTTCCCTACTGAGTATACTTGTATGCTCACCCTACGTTTACTTTCAGGTTTCCAGGACGACTACCAAGGTCATGCGGGACCCTACTAGTCGGACAGTTGGAGTTGTTGCAGTTGTTGTACTCTTGTTTTCTTTTGGTATTATACTTTGAGATTTCTTGTACTTGATCCTTATTATAAATTGTTTAAACATGCATGTGGGCATGGTTTGGGTTTATTTCTATACACTTGTTCTTTTCGTTTTTGGTGGTTTACTTGTCCAATTTCCCAAACTTAAAATAATAATAGTGTAATGCCTCCCATATTTTTGAAAACTCATACCCTTGGTGCTAGTCGCCAACCTGGGGCCTACTGAAGGCGGGACTCGGGGGTCATTATCTCCCTTTCACCATTTCTAGCTCCGGAGGGGAATCTTTGGTGAGAGGGGGTCGTGAAGATATCCCCTCATATTTTTTGTTTTGGTTTTCTACCATACCGCATTCCATAACTATGTCTTGCTTGATACCCAATCTCATGGGATACCTGGTGATTCCTGGAGCTCTAATCATTGGTCCCAGCCATGAACACATCAAAAAACTACCCATTAAATATGTAACAATCTCCCACAAATTCTACTAGTCCTCTTTTTAATATGTAATCCCCCAATCAGATTCATTAACGCTTTAGTGGGATGAGATTCTCCCATGTCTCGATATGTAAAAGTGTGTGTGGTATGATCAATGAATAAGCACCAGAAATTTCCACCACACAATATATTAAATTGTATCCATATGTCATACAAAAATGGGATCCCTCATATAACAAATATTTGATGATTTAGTGTCCTTAGTACAGTGAATTCCACATTAGCAGCATTGGTGTCCAACAACACCATTTCCTAGAACTAAAAATGGCCTGATTACCAAGCCATATAAGATACATAGGGATGATAAAATAATATAACAATGTTCTAGAATGAACACAAACCTATTTTTAGGTCTTCCCTTATTTTAAACATTACGGGATATAACTCTATGGAAGTAGTTTCTATATTTCCCTTTGTGGTGTAGAGCCTTATTATATCTATTACATCATGTTTTAAATCAATGGAAACATCCAAACATACTTCAAGTACAAACTCATAGTCAAAAAAATTAAATTAAAATATACTCATCTAGCCTCATTATAGCCCCTTCTTCAATTAGTTTTCATTATTCCCATTCATTAAGAAAGGAAAATCCCTTTGTTTTTTTCTCGTATTCTTACTCGAGAAGATCACTCTTTACTACAATTAGTCTTATACCATGTCATATTATTGAACTTCAAATTGGTTCAATCCCATTATTATGGGGTATATAGTTATTCATAATTCCCATATCATAGGTACATCCTCCACCATAAACTCATCACATGGTATTTTCCACTCAGTATCAAAATGTTGACTTGGGTATTCTATGGAGTGTTTTGTGTGGAAATGGGTCTATTTTGACCCCTTTTACATCAAGTTTCCATTGTCTCATTCCACACATTAATCCTTAGGATTACCCAGCCCATTAGTTCAATCTATAAAACAATAAATTAGGCTCTTCCCCTATGTTTCAATCTCCATGAATTTAACTTGTAGTAGCCATATTCCACATTATATGACATTAAACTGAAAATCATACCGTCATCATCACATAATTATAAAATATTTGAATACCTCATATAATATTGGGATGCCAAATATTAAAATTATGGGATGAACAAAACCATATTATTTAGCTTATAATTTTTAAAATAAGTCTTATGCAATGGAAAAAATAAAATAATTCTTCATATAAATATGATTGGATGATTCAGTTCCCTCAAAAGAGAGGACACCAACCCTCCAATATTGGTATACTACCTCACCACATTACAAAACTATGTATGGCTTGATTTCCATTCCCATGGGATTCAAAGTGATTATCCAATCTCATATCATAGGTCCAACCTTATCTTCAACACATTTAGGGATCCCCCACTTTTGGTACACGCTATTTTCTTTCCACAAAAAATATTCATCCAAAAAATTTAAGCATGTAGAGAAATAGATCGTTAGACAATCAGTCCATCTAAGACAATCCTCAAATCCACTTATGTTCTTCACACATCCTTAAATATGAAAAATCATCATCTTATTATCTGAACGAGATAACTAATAGTGGTGGTGAATGGACACAATGGTTAACCTACCGTCATGGGCTCATGCATCGAAGGATCCTCAGCATCATATAGTGTCTCCCAAGTTTTAAAATTATTCAATTGTCAAAAATACATTTTTTCTTCCCATCCATGACATAAAGCAGTATAAAACTTTTTTTTCAATCATGATCATCAGTTGTTCCCTACTCGCTAGTCATTCCCCTCTTACTATCTTGGGATTGAATTTACCTATATACCATTATAGGACATCCTTAATTCGGTCACTTTTTATCCTTATTTTGTTCTCCCCTATAAAAAATAGAAACATCATATAACTCTATGTTTCTCATATCAATCAGATCATAGGTGTGATTATGAGTTTTAATGTACATTCCCTCAAAATGGATGAGATGTATGAGTTGACATTATGTAAAAGCTCTACGAAATGATAATAGGATCCCATGTCTAAGAAACAAGATTTCAAATTATCTGAAAGTCACACTGGGAATGATTCAGGTAGATGCTAGCCTTATTTTCATTGAATTCACATTGTGTTTTAACCCTAACACGCTACAAATGTTATTTTTGGGTATTAATTCATTAGTGTGATATATTCCACCATAAACTAGGATATTTTTTCCATGAATCATGACCGAATATTTTGGGCTTGTTATAGTAGAGATATTCCATGTAGAGGGACCTCCAAGGCTCTTCATTCATGTCAGGATACCACTTATATATTCCACACACATTATTTTGAGACACATATAGAATGTTCCAAGGATAACTACTTTAAATGCAAGTGAGTCACACTAGGTTCTTTTTCTTCTTATAGGTACTCTTAATTGAACCATTCCTATTAGTTTTACAACCTTCAAAAATATAAGAATAATTAAAGAATAATCCAGTTCAGGTATACGAATTATAATTATGAACTATTTTTAGCACCATGGATAGAGATCTATGACCATAAACCAAGATTATTGGGACAATCATTATAGTATAAACTATTTTAAACTTCATGGTTTGACTCGTATGACTATGAAATGTGGAATAAAATCTGCAAAAGTTTCTATTAAGTAGTAAACCATTAGTGGAAACCTATGTATGATTTATAATCATAACCTCCAAGACACTATCATGTCATGGGTAAAAATACAGGGATAAAAATAAAGAGGTAAAAAAGCTAATTGGACCCACTATGGACCCTAAAAAGTGATGGATGTTTTTGATGAATTTATTTTTTTCAATAAAAAGTTATACTAAAATCATATAATTGTTCTCCTCAAGTTCTCTTTATGGGGTTACTCCCATTTTTTCCTTCTTCAACACCCACCACCTTAGATGTGTGGGTGTTATTCAAATCAATTCACACATCCTAGAAAAAAAATCTAATATATAATATTAATTCTTTTATAAAACAACAATATACTATATGCAACATTTTCATCATAGTATGACATTAAAAAACATATAAATCATCCATACCATATGACATTTAACATTTTTTCCTTCATTCTATTTGCGTTAAGTGAAAAAGAAAATCATTTTTGGTGCTTTCTTAGGAATATCATTTCCCCTATCTGTGTTAGTCACCTACCACACCCTTCGAGTTCTTCAGTACCTTGGCATCCATAATGATGCTGCCCTTGTTATAATATTTTATCCTTTTTCAGAATGATACACTGATCCAATGTGCACAAATCCCTAGTGGTGAAATTTCAAGAGTGATGAAACTGATATAAACATTACAAAATAATTCATAATGATGTTTATAATATCATTGATTTGCATCTCCATCATCTTCCAGGTCTAAATGGGACCCCCTTACAGAGATGGTGTCTTGTCGTACTGGCTCATCTACCATCCTAGGAAGATGATCCCATGGAATTTTGATTACATTTTGATATAGATTCATTGTTGAAATCATGGAAAGTAGTAGATACACATTTATATTTCATCATCTTAAAAAACTATAATATATAATGTGTTTTGAACATGGTCAGCATCCATCCTCCATCATCACAATGCCCATTTGGTGGTCCAAAATTCAGGTATCTCGATTCATTCCCTACATCAACCCCTTTGTTCTGATTGAATTAAATCCCCCTGGCATTACTCCATTCCTATCCAGCACGAATTAAGAAATAAAATTTTAGGTATAGCGCGCCCTACTCTCAAACAAAAGCATTCTTGGTAGGACCCCCGTGATAGTAAGTGAATGATCCAATCCTGAAGTGTTCATCCATTGTCATTAATTATCCCATAAGTGAGAATATCATGTTTTCACCCTTTTTATCACATCAATAATCACTCACATGGGATTTGAGATTAATTATTGGTTCCCTAATTAATACTTCAAGTGTGGTGGAGAGTTTTTAAAAATGAAACATCCCTTTTCAAAAAAGGGACCTAAAAAAGAAATGAATTTTAGATTTTGATAGTTTCAACTCCACACAATATCTTCTCATTTGTTCCAACAAAAAAATACTCTAAAGGGATATAAATTGGAAATGGAGTGCTTGAACCCATAATTCCTTAGAAGTATGGAACACACAACCTATTGCAAAATAATGATCTCTGTCTCTTCTTCCTCGATAATTGGACAATGTCCACCAGCCCCACATTTGGACCAATTCATATTGACCCTTATCTATCATAGATGTTTCATCATTTATTATAGGTTTTAAATCCACCACCATATACCAAAACTAGATTATGATTTCTTCCATGAAATTAATTAGGACCTCATGGTCATTTATATTCTCTTCCATTTTATAGAAGTTCCTGATTAATTAGATAGAGATTATTAGGGACATCATATTTATCCTTGGGATAGGTGATGTCAAACTAATTAATTTACACATGCACCTTCTCAGTGAGATAATCCTGGATGAGATTGCAGACAACAATAGAATCCACCCCTTCAGTGCCCATGTTTTACAACCACTGGTGAAGGTTCCCTATAAGAATCACTAGATGTGGATTTGATGCTTGGGTAATAAAGTTCCTCACACATGTATATAGACTATACTAGAGGATTCCATTATCCAACCCCCAAAATGTTATATCCAATATATTAAAATTCATTAGGTGGATCATGTTCATACTTTTTGAAGGATATGATAATAGTGGTTCCCAATACTTTTCCAGGATATTCCTATATGGTTTGTACTATTGGTTGAGAGAGAGGTTGTGTTTATCCCTATCTTCCATGGTGATATCTCCAGTATCCAAGACGAGTTTACATACTTTGATTAAATATGGATCATCATGGATGACTATCCCCAGATAGTTTTCTTATACAATGGAGGGGGTCTAGGCTTCCCTAACCATATAATTTTTCTATGAACTCTCCATCTCAGTCATTGTTTTAAACATGAACATACAAGTTAGTTTACTATTTATGAGAAATATTGAAAAAATTACTCATGTAAGGGTGAAATATTTTCATAGGTCAGGAGTTTTGGTGATGTCTAGTCCCTATGTTTTGAAAGATAATTACACCATTGGTGGTCTCTCAATACTAGTATGATCAACAATTTCCATCACATAACCCCTTAGTATTAGCTTGCTGGGAGATGTATAAAATATACTCATTGATGCAATTGACTTGAAGAGATCTATTTAATTCTTCATAGGCCTATGATAATTGGTGTTTAGTCTTACCCTAAGGCATGTAGATCTTAATGGTGAGTCCCCATGGGTCGTCACCATAGATATCAAGAGGTTCCATCATCAATTGCTAGTTCATGGTCCCCTATTGATTATTTGAAGGTATGAGGGTTCTAGAACCCCCATTTTAACCTCATCGGGATACCCTCCATATGTCATGACCTTGGGAACGTTCTTTTAGGCGCACCTAATATCATTCATCTAGGTAGCCTCATTTCCATTGACAAGTAAACCTTAGTCCTCCTCGGCTGGATCCTACACAAGGTAAACTCTCAGTAGAATTCCGTTGAAAAAAATAGAGGGAGAAAAGGTCAAAAGATATAGGTTGGTTTAAAAACTAAGTATACATTTCAAAAAATCATTGTCCAGTCATCACCCTTTTTGGACTCCTCTAAAATATCGTCGGGATTGTCTTATTATAATTCGATCCCAATTATTCATCATCAATTATCTCTTGCATATCGACACCAAGGGACTATGCCTTCGGGTTTGATTACTCATTAGATGTTATCCCCTTAGGATCTCTGTTACACATAACATTTATCCTTCATGTTGTTAGATCGTTTCCCTCATGATGGAATGTGATGGAATTTATATCTTCTATGTTGGAAAATCATTCTAGGATGTATAACAATATAATAATTCTAGAAAATCCATCCTCTGGCAGCCCAATTCCTTCCTGACATACTTCCACCCCAACTGCTTCACCATTTTTTTTTATTTTTTGTATTCCATAGGCCTCCCAGAGTAAAAGAAAATAATATTTCTCCAGTGGATGAAACCTATTTAAAGATTATTTCTATTGGTTATACTGATACCATATCAAGGTATATCTTCCTACTATCGCAATCACTTCTGGGGTAGGATCACCCCTTAATGAGGTGGGGGTGCATTAGAACCTTCAGGTTTTTCAACTAAGGACCCAGATGAATCTTTTTAAACTTTAATATTACAATGAAATAATCTCATATTCTACCATTTTTCCTCAGTGTCTCACCTCATTGAACAAAATTTGTAACATCCAAGGAAAATAAAAAATAATACATATTTCATATTTCATATTTATTAATTTTTTTGAAATTAATATTAATTTTACGTTAAAGGGGTTTCTTTGTTTGATAGCATACCTAATACGTAACAACACGTTTCATTGAAATCTTACGTCGCACAATAATAATATAAAATTATTATTTTAAATGGTATTAAACTCCTAGAAATTGAATTAGAAGGAATGAAAAAATCTTACTACAATATGATTATTCATGTCTGTTAAATTTATTTACATTTATCGAATAAAAAGTTAGAGGCTTAAAATGTGAATGAATCTAATTTTAAGCATAATTTACATTAAAAGGCTGATTTACCACCTTTTAATGGAGAACCCTCTTTAATCTAATTTTGGTCACTTTAATAAATTTTTTTTGATTGAATAAAATCATTATTTAGAATGGGGACTTCAGAATTTACATTGTGTAAATTTTTGGAATTTATCCGATAAAGTTCATTTTTTACTAAATACTTAACAATATTGTATTTTAAATAAAAACTATGTCTTAATATAATATATTTATATGGTTAGATTACATTTTTAATTTGTTTTAAAGAGTAATTAGAATATATTTTTACCATTTAATCGAATGTTTTTCATTTTAATTAATTTCACTTTGAAATTGGACATAAACAAGTGTCAATCTTTTGATGGTTATTGTTTTTTAAAAACACGGTATTTGTTTTAACGACAAAAATTAATTTTAAATTAATTAATTTCACTTATATGTTATTAATTTGGAAAAATAGAAATCATTTTTTAATTCTGAATATCAAATATTTCTTAGGATAAATTTTGGGGATTTTTTCTGAAAAACATCAATTTTTGATGAATAGTGAAACCACTTGGTACTAGTTTAAAGAAACTGACTATTTTATTTAAATTAAACTTTACCACATCGATGAAATAAATTTAAAAAATACAACATAAATGGTTCTTATTAGTATGTAAAATTTGGTTCAATAAGATAAAAATAATTTTTTTGAATAGTAACTCTTGACTTTTATTTTCCACGGTTAAAGGTAAATATTGTAATTCAAGGTTCAAAAGAATATTATAATAAATCAAAATTACCATAAAACTTGTCCAAACCTTATTTTATGAGTCATTTACGACCATGCGCATCTTTGGGTCGATTTTGGGACCCCATGGAGCCACTTGGGAGTGATAATGAAACTTTAGATTAATTAACTTAAAGTAAAGGAAAAAATGACAAAAACAAATATCTTTTAGTAAATTAATTTTTACAAGGGGTTATATAAATTATCTATTTGAATATAAATATTGATTAGAAATATAAATATATTTACTACATCTTCATATTTTTTTATAATTTTTAGACATCAAGTAAATTATATTATTTATGACACAATAATGATGCAATTTTACCTCATTAATAAAATATTTAAATAAATAAGATTATAAATATTAAAACAATATCAAAAACTTGTCCAATTCTTATTGGATGAATTTATTTCGAAAACGAGTCCTCATATCTTTGACATTAATTAGTTTTGATCCTTTAAAAACCGAATACCATTTTATTATAAAATAATATTATCACACTTTCTTAAAGAGCCTCTCCTCCCCCTAATTAAAAGACCTCACTTATACCAAATTCCTCACACCTATCAAGACTTTTGTCTCGTCCAACCTCTTCCAAATTAATCTCCCTACATCCCTCTCCTCCTTCTAGAATCCTTACCTTAGGCAGAAGGCACTTCAAGAAGTCCTTTGGTTCAAACCAAAGGAAGTTATCTAAATTAAACGTAACTGTTTCTCTCAACTTATTTTCATTTATTTTACTTCCCCAACCCCTAAAATATTTTTATTCCTTTATTTTATAACAACAGTAGTATCCTCAATATACTATGATGTTGTTATGAGATGTATTCGAACTATAATTACACACACCTCTATCTAATGGGTGAAAAACATACTGTTTCTGCGGATGGAAAACTAATGCCTCACGAGACGATGATTGTTTGATTATCTCTTACCTCCTATCATGGTGTCCATTAAGATGACACTATATTTATATATGATATATATTATGTTTATGTTTTTTTATGCTTCTGAATTTTTCTTTTATAGCATAACTTTACGGTTTCCATTATGGGTAAATGTGATAATTTCATTTGAGGAAGGGTGGACTACAGCCCCCTCAAAGTGATATAACTTGTTAGTTCATTATGTGGGATGTATAAAGGATGGAGTTAATTATATTATATATGATATTATACTGGAATTATAATATAACTTTTTATCATTATGTTTTAATTCCAATAAAATAAGTAATATAAATGAATGTAGAGTTCATGCGTACGTACGACTTACCATCTCCATGAACGATGCATTTCATTTCTTACCTCCAAATGATATGAATTTATATATATATATATATATACTGGATATATATGATATATATTATATATATTATATCTAAAAAATCAATATCATTTGGGATATAATTGACTATTGACCACATGAACAACTTGTAAATATAAGCTGTTCATTTTTTTCTCAAGTACCAAATATCGACAAAACGAACGTTACTAACATAATTAATAACATAATGTTTATAACATGTTAATAAGTTATATATAAGGAATAATAAACTTGAAATGTTTCTTAAATAAGTAGAAATTAACTTTAGTTTATTATTGAAGACATTAAGGACCGATCGAGTCACATCGGAGATGAGGTAAGGGATTTCATCTCAATCTCCTTTCATTGAGGCATATTTTGTTATAATACCCAACATTCATTTATATGATGTATAAACACATTTTACTTTTCATTCAAAGGGAATATTTTTCTATGAATCATTTTACTAGATGACAAAAAAAGTAATGTTTCTTTTCAACATAAGTGGTGACAACGACCTTTCCATCACCACGAGTATTATTTGATCTTCAGCTTCCTTAATAATCTGTAATGTTTTTAAATGGAAAATAAACAGAATAAACTATTTTTTGTATTTTTTGTATTGAAAATAGTTTTGATAATGTTTTTGATACATTAATATATTGAAATTTTATATTCTTACTGCAATGTGGAATGTTTATCTTTCTTATATGCTTATGTTATGTGTTATGATCATGTTATGGTTCTTGGGAATAATTTACCTATACGGGTGGTTCTGTGATAATCCTAGGGTAGGTGATCCTGAGATAGCTCTCCAATGCATTGGGTAACGTGACAGAGGTAAACGTGGATGTTTCTCCTAGGATATTTAGGTAATATAAAGTGATGGGTATTTCAAAGTAACTCCCTATAAATCTGTGATAGCTACAATGTATGTATGTTATGGATACCACAAGTTACCTTCATGATTTAGTATTTCTTTGTGTTATTCATAAATCTTATGATTTCATGAGGTATTTAAAAGAGTTTATAAACTATATGTATTTATGAACTAATGTTTTCTTTCTTTGTTTTATAACTCTTACTCAGTTTTTTATGCTCATCCCATTTTTTGAAATGTTTGTCACAAGACTTAAAGATGTATAGGGTCAGGAATGGGATCAAAGAAAAGTCAAGTTCTCTAAAACATGGAACTTGACATGCCTTTTTTTAAGAGCTTTTATTTAATTAAAAAATGGATATTGAGTAGAAGTGTCTACTTTGTAATATTTTGAGATGTAATACTTATGTCCTAATTCTTTAAAAATCTAAACCTGAAAAGATCATCAATGTGAATTATTTGGTTGATTCAATATTATGTAATGATTTATGGTCGGGTCCATATTGTTGGTATCAGAGGTCGGTTTAGATAACTTTAGGAGTTAGGTCATTGTTAAATTAATATCTATAACGTAATTTTTGTTAATATTGAAATAATATAGTATTTACATATTAGCATGTCGCTTATCCTAAGATATTTTTGTGTTCAGAATGGTTTTTCATAGTGAAAACAGGGTAGCTATGTTGGGACGACATCATGAGGAAGAAAACCTTCCAAATCAGAAACCTGAGATATTCGGAATAGAAACTAAATGGTTTTTTGTTGTGATGGAATAATTGACTCAGGAAATAAATGGTGGTGGTATCTATGTATGAGATCATCCAGATCAACCACAGAGAAACATGTCAGTAGTAGAGCATTTCATGAGGCAACATCACCCATCATTCAGAGGATCATCTAACCCATTGCTAGGAGAAGGGTTGATTAATGCACTGGAAAAGATTTTTGATGTCATGGGTTGTTCAGAACATCAAAAGGTTAGTCTCATAAATTACCGTTTTGAAGAGGAAGCTGATTAGTGTTGGTCGGTGGTGAAAACATTCAGGTATAGTGAGGAGATTGATGCTCTCGATTGGGATGAATTCAAAGGTATGTTTCTTGAGAGATATTTTCCTAAGGAGTTTTGTCTTAGAATGGAAAAACAATTCCTGGAATTGAGGTAGGAGGATGAATCAGTGGCTGCTTATGAAGCATAATTCACTTGACTGGCAAGGTATGCTCCAAACTTCATACGAGATCATGACAGTAAAATGAACTATTTTTACTCAGAATTAAAGACAAATTATTGAAGATATTTATCTTATTGTGAGATAAAAAGTTATGAAAAACATGTTCATTGTGTGGAGAAGGTGGAAATCGAGTTTTATAATGATCATGTGTTCTTTGAAAAACAACAGAATAAGAGGCCAAGGTGGCCGACGAAAGAGAACAAATCTTCAAAAAAGTATAATGGTAAGAAACACAAGTTTACAATTTGTGAAAATTGTGGTAAAAAGAATGCTAGGGAATGTCTTTTGAATTCTCGTAAGTGCTATTGACGTGGTAAAATGGGACATGAGGCTTGTAATTACACTGAAAAAAAATCAGGGTAACGGTAAGAAAAAATATGATTTACAGTCAGTAAAATGGTTTAAGTGAAATGAAATGGGTCATTATGCAGATGAGTGACCAACATCGAACTAAACTGTTGGAATGAATCCAGACTACTATCAAGAAGGGGTGGTGAAATCCTTTTCAACTACTTCAGTAGATATTGGGCCATCAAATGAAGTAGTATTACGTATACTGTTTGTTTGTTCCGATTATGCCAATGTGTTGTTTGATTCAGGGTCTACACACTCTTTCATTTCTAAGAATTTATCTTGTAAATTGGTAATTCCATATCAAGATATGAATACATAACATACGTTAAAAACACCTGGAGAAAATTTTGAGACAAAAGGAAAACATTTAAACATTCATATCCTTGTGTGCACAAAAAATCTACATACAAACCTTATTGTTTTGCCTCTAGTAGAGATTGATGTTATTTGGGGTATGGATTTGATTTATGTTTATCATGATAATATTGACTGTAGAGCTAAATAGGATTCTTTTGAGAATTATTTTCAGTTTTTGTACAAGAATGAACCCTTGATTTTCATAACATATCAGGAATTTGAGAAACTAGTTAAAGATGGAAATGAATGTTTCATTTCTCATATTGTTTAAAATAAAGGAAGTGTTGAGATTAATTATGTGCCAGTGGTCAATAAGTTCCTTGATGTTTTTCATGATGAGTTTTCTGGTATTATACCTGATCAGGAAGTTGAATTTACTGTTGACTTAGTTCCAGATGCGAAGACAATTTCAAAACCCCTTAATCGAATGGCTCAAATTGATCTTTTAGAGTTAAAGAATCAATTGCAGGAGTTATTAGATAAAGATTTATTCAACCTAGAACTTCACCATGGGGTGATGCTATCTTGTTTGTTAAAAAGAAAGATAGTTCAATGAGACTTTGCATTGATTATAGAGCATTGAATTACATCACTGTTAATAATTAGTATCCTTTACCTCAAATCGATGATTTGTTTGATTTTCTCACAGGAGATCAGTATTATTCATATATTTATTTGAGTTCGGGGTACCATTAGTTGAAAGTAAGGGAATAAGACATCACCGTGACCACATTTCATACTAGATATGGCCATTGTGAATTTTTAGTTATGCCTTTTGGTTTAACCAATGCACCTGCTATATTCATGGATCTTATTAATAGAATTTTCCATGAGTTTTTGGATAAGTTTGTGGTTGTGTTCATTGATGATATTTTGGTTTATTCCTAAAGTAAATATGAACATGAAATTCATTTAAGGGTTGTCTGTCAAAGACTAAAAGAAAAGAAACTATTTGGAAAATTCAGCATGTGTGAGTTTTGGTTGCATCAAATTTAATTCCTTGGTCACATTGTTTAAAAAAATGGAATAACAGTTGATCCTACTAAAAAACGTTGATGATGAGTGGCCAGGACCCACAAATATAACTTAGATCCGTATTTTACATGGTTTGGAAGGTTACTACTATTGGATTGTTGAATATTTTTCCCAGTTATCTAGTCCAATGACTATGTTAACTCGAAAAGGTGTTAGGTTCATCTGGACAAAATAATGTGATGATTGTTTTAAGGAATTGAAAAGAAGATATTTCAATGCTCTAGTTTTGGAACTGCCATCCAGAAATGGTGAGTTTGTTATCTAGAGTGATGATTTTTTGAAAGGACTTGGTTGTGTCCTAATGTAGAATGATCAGATAATTTCTTATGATTAACATCAGTTGAACCCACATGAGTTAAATTACCCTACACATTATTTGGAATTATCTGTTGTTGATTTTTCTTAAAAAATTTAGAGGCATCATTTGTATAGAGTATAATGTGAAATATATACTGATCACAAAAGTTTAATGTATATATTCAGTCAAAATTAATTGAACTTGAGACATAGGAGATGGTTGGAATTGATCAAGGATTATTATTGCACAATCCATTACAATATGAGAAAATAAAATAATGTGGATGATGATTTGTGTCGAAAAAGTAATACCTCATTAACCATGTTACTTTTGGAACAAGATCCTTTAGTTTTTTATTTGATAAACTTTTTCATAGACGTTTTTGGTGTAGAAAATTCTATTGTTTTGTATCAGGTGTCAGTGAGATTATCTCTTTCAGGCAGAATTAACTAAGCATAGAAGGATGATAGTGAGGTACATGAAATGGTAGATTTGGTTCATAAGTGTAAGTTTCTTGGATTTAACATTGATAATGACTGTTTTTTGAGATTTGGAAAAAGATTATGCGTGCCTTGTGATTCACAGTTGAAGAATGAGTTGTTATGTGAAGCTTATAGTTCCCCGTTTTCAGTACATTTTGGAAGTACTTAGATGCACAAAGATCCTCTAGAATATTACTGGCGGGATGGAATTCAAAGAGATATTTCTGATTTTACTATGAAGTGTTTAACTTTTCAATAGGTTAAAGCAGAGCGGAAGTTACTGAAAGGGATGCTTCAACCTTTTCTAGTGGCAGAGGGGAATGGGAAAATATATCCATGGACTTCATTGTGAGATTACCGAAGACATCTCGAGGTAATAATTCTATCTGGGTTATTGTTGATTGATTGAATAAATTTGGTAATTTACTTCCTATTCGAGATAAAGTGTCTCCTGATCAACTTTCTCAGTTGTATGTCAATGAGATAGTCAGGTTTCACGGAGTTCCCCTCTCCATTGTATCTGATCTTATTCCTGGTTTACTTCTAACTATTGGAAAGGCCTTCCAAAGACCATGCGTACTGAAATAAATTTTTTTATATCTTTTCATCCTCAATCAGAAGGGAAATCAGATCAAAAAATTCAGATATTGAAGGATATGTTATTTGCTTTCTCGATGGATTATCAAGAAATTTGGGACCAACAACTCTTTTTGGTTTAATTGTCATATAATAACAATTTTCATTCCAGTATTCTGATGGCTCCAGTTGAGGCATTAAATGGAAATAATTGTTGAAACCCATCTTTTTGGGATGAAGTAGGTGAAAGGAAGCTGATGAGACTATAATTGGTAGAAGAGATGTCATAGAAAGTTCAGCTGATTGAGAAGCACATGAGAACAGCTCAGAGTAGACAGAAAAGTTATGTAGATAACCGAAGGAAGGATCTTTCTTTTGAGGTAGGTGATCATATATTTCTCAATTTTTCTCCATGGAAAAGTGTGATGTGTTTTGGTAATAAGGGAAAGTTGATTCTGATGTTCATTGACCCTTATGAAATCCTCGAGAAAGTTAGATCAGTTGCGTATAGAGTGGCTTTACAAGGCTTATCCTAGGTACACAATGTTTTTCATGTTTCGATGTTGAGAAAGTATATGCCCGATCCATCTCATATTTTAAGCCCAGAGGGAGTTCAGTTGGAAGAGAATCTCACTTATGAGAAACAACCAGTCTAGATTCTTGACCGAACCGAGCAAGTGTTGCAGAATACGATAATTCACTATGTTAAGGATTTGTGGAAAAACCATATGGTTGAAGAGACAATGTGGGAATCTGATAATTCTTTTAGGGACAAATACCCACACATATTTTGATAAGTAAAATTGCGAGGATGAAATTCCCAAAAGGGGGGAAGGATGTAACATCCTAGGTAAATAAACAACAATACATACATCATATTTATTAAAAAATTTGAATTAAATATTATTTTTTATTTGAAAGGGTTTCTATGTTTGATATTGTACCGATAAGCAAAAAACATGTTTCTTTGAAGTTGTACGTTGCACACTAATAATATAATATTATTATTTCAAATGACAGTTAACTACTAGTCATTGTATTGGTCGAAATGAACAAAACTAACTACAATATGATTGTAGCTGTTTTTAAAATGTATTTACATTTATCTAATAAAAAGGTAGAGTCTTAAAATGTGATTGAATCTAAATTTTAGCATAATTTACATTAAAAGGCCGATTTACAACCTTTTAATGGAAAACCCTATTTAAATAGAGATTTTTTCAATTTAATACATTTCATTTTACCAAATAAAATCCTTATTTATAATGGGGACATCAACATATACATTGTGTAAATTGTTGGCATTTTTCCGATAAAGTTAATTTTTTATAAATAATTAAAAATATTGTATTTTAATTCAAAACGGTGTTTTAATATAATTTATTCTTATGGATTGATTATATTTTTAATTCTTTTCAAAGTGTAATTAGAATATATTTTTACTATTTAATCCAATTTTGGTCATTGGAATTAATTTCACTTTCAAGTTGGACATAAACAAGTGTCAATTTTTTTATATTTATTATTTCTTAAAAACACGCTATTTGTTTTAACAATGGGAATTTGTATTAAATTAATTAATTCCAATTCTATTTTTCAATATGTCAAAATATAAATCATTTTTTAATTCGGAATATCAAATATAGATTAGGCTGAATTATTGTGATTTTTTTAAAAAACATCAATTGTTGCTGAATAGTGAAACCACTTAGTACTAGTAAAAAACTGACTTTTTCATTTAAATGAAATTTTACCACCTCTGTGAATTGTATTTAAAAAATCAAAAATACATGGTTTTTATTAGTAAGTAAAATTTGGTTCAATATGAGGTCAATAATTTTTTGTAATAGTAACTTTTGACTTTTATTTACCGCGATTAAAGGTAAACAGGGTAATTGAAGGTAAAAAGAATATTATAATAATTAAATACTACCTTAAAACATTTCCAAAACATATTAAATGAGTCATTTATGACTATGGGAATATTTGGGATTATTTTGGGACCTCATTGAGTCACTTGGGAGTGATAATTACACTTTAGATAAATTAACATTAAGTAAAGGCAAAAATGACAAAAACAAATATCTTTTAGTAAATTAATTTTTAAAAGGGGATATATAAATTATATTTTCGACTATAAATATTCATTGGATAGATAAAAATATTTCCTACTTCATGGTATTTTTTTTATAATTTTTAGAAATCAAATAAATTATATTATTTTTGACACAATAATGTTGAAGTATTTACCTGATAAATAGAAGATATAAATAAATAAGATTATAAAAAATAAAACAATATAAAAAACCAGTACAATTCTTATTGGATGAATTTATTTCGACCATGAGTAATCGTATATTCTTCTTTAATTAGTTTTGGACCTTTAGAAACCGAATATCATTATATAATAAT
Organism: Viscum album; assembly: GCA_963277665.1. Lineage (NCBI taxonomy): Eukaryota > Viridiplantae > Streptophyta > Magnoliopsida > Santalales > Viscaceae > Viscum > Viscum album. The sequence goes on along the minus strand of OY728146.1, from coordinate 735,369,318 downwards.
ATAATATTATCACACTTTCATTAAGAGCCCCTCCCCCCTTATAAAAATCCCTCACTTATAACCAATTCCTCACACCTATCATGCCTTTTGACTCATCCTTCCTCTACCCAATTAAGAATCCTATGTCCCTATACTCTTACTTGAAGCCTTACCTTAGGCAGAAGTAACCTTAAGAAGTCTTTTGGATCAAACAAATGGAAGCTTCCCAAATTCAAGGTAACAGTTTCTCTAAACTTCTTTGCTATTATTTTACTCCTCCAATCCCTAAACTCATTTGATTTATTTATTTTATAAAAACCCAAGTATAATAAATTTACAATTATTTGGTTATGATTAATATTTTAACTACACATACACACACCTCCATCTAATGGGTGAAGAACATACTGTTTCTGTGGTATAAAACTAACACCTCACGAGAGGATGATTGTTCGATTATCTCATACAGCCTATCATGGTGTCCATTAAGATAAAACTATATTTATATATGATATATATTATATTTTTGTTTTATTTATTTTTCTGTATTTTACTTTTATGGTTTACCTTAATGGTTTTTATTATGGGTAAATGCGATAATTTCATTTGAGGAAATGCGGACTACCGCCCCCTCAAAGTGATATGACTCGTTAATTCCATATGTGGGATGTATAACGGATGGATTTAATGATATTATATATGATATTATACTGTAATTATAATATACCTATGAATAATTATGTTTTAATTCCCTTAAAATAATAAATATTAATGAAAATAGTGTTCATGCATACGTACGACATACCGTCTCCATGAACAATGCATTTCATTTTTTTCCTCCAAATGATATGAATTGTAATATATATATATATAGGATATGTATGATATATATGATATATATTATATCTAAATAATGAATATATTTCTGGATATAATGTACTACTGACCACATGGACAACTTGTAAATATAAGGTTTTCATTTTTGACTCAAGTTCCAAATATCTACAAAATGAACGTTATTAAATGAAATGATTAAATAATTTTTATAACATGTTAATGAGTGATATAATAGAATAATAAACTTGAAAAAGGTTCTTAATAAAGTTGAAATGAACTATAGTTTGTTATTTAGGAGAGATTAAAGAAAGATTGAGTAACGTCGGACACGAGGTAAGGGAGTTCGCCTCAATCTCCTTTAATTGAGGAATATTTTGTTCTAATAACCAACATTCTTTTATACTCTATATAAACACCTTTTAATTTTCATTAAAAAGTAATTTTATTCTATATATCATTTTACTAAATGAAAAAAAAACAAATGTTTCTTTTTAACATAAGCAGTGACAACATGATTTCCATCTCCATTATTATTATTTGATCATTGGATTCCTTAATAAGACGTAATGTTTTTAAAATTAAAATAAATACCATATACTATTTTATGTATTTTTGGTATTGAAAATGGTTTTGATAATGGTTTTGATACGTTAATATATTGAAATATTATATTTTTTTGCAATGTGGAAATGTAATCTTTATTGTATGCTTATGTTATGTGTTGTGATCATGTTATGGTTATTGAAAATTATTTACATATATGGGTGGTTCCGTGATAAACCTCAGGTGGGTGAGCCTGATATATCTCTTCAATGCATTGGGTAATGTGATAGTGGAAAATGTGGATATTTCTCCTAAGAGATTTAGGGAATATACTATGATGGGTATTCCAAAGTAACTCCCTATGTACCTGTGATAGCTACAATGTATGTATGTTATGGTTGCCACAAGTTATATTTATGATTTTATATTTCTATGTGTTATTCATAAATCATATAATTTCATCAGGTAAGTAAAAGAGTTTGTATTCTGTATGAATTAATGAACAAGTGTTCTCTTTCTTTGTTTTATAACCCTTACTGTGCTTTTTATGCTCATCCCATGTTTTGAAATGTTTTTCAAAGCACTTAAAGATGAATAGGGTCTAGAATGGGATCAAAGAAATATCATGCTATCTAAAAAATGGAACTAGACATGACTCTTTTTTTCAAGAGTTTTTATTTTATGAAAAAAAAGGAAACTGAGTAGAAGTGTCTACTTTGTAATCTTTTGAGATGTAATAGTTATGTCTTAATTACATAAAACTCTAAACCTGAAAATATCCTCAATGTGAATTATTCGTTTAATTCAATATTTTGTATTTTTTAAGGCTGGGTCCATAAATCATTCCTCACATGATGACGTTGGCTTGTGCATGCATATGCCATTATCCAATCGTCGGGATAAATATAAGAGAGAACAACATTGACATTGGTATGTGCCAACAAGATTAAATACCATGTTCTCCCACTCATCTACATCTACCCAATCTAAAAAGGATATTGGGATTCATTTTCCAACAGATCCTAGTACAATAACATCATTAACTACTGGACTCATCTGAACTTTTCAGCGAACCAAGATGCATTGTACAATAAAAAATATGTGTAACTATATATTCTAGTAACTAATTATCATCCTCAAAAGGTATAAGTATATGGTCACTTCTCTAGTGTGACCTCTATATTATAATCCATCATTAATGAAGTAGTAGATAATTGATGAATATTATTGTTTTATTATATCCATTACTGACCATCACTCCTAATTCATTATGTGCTACTGGTAAAACCCCATTGATGTTGAGGAGTGATTACTAAAATATATTTTATGTTGTGTTAATGAAAATATGAAATTCATATCCCTAAGAATGAATTTTAATCTACATGTGAAAAATAACTAGAATAGACTATAGAAATTTTTGGTCATGCATTACCTAGCTATATGTACCAACAAACTATAGTGGTGGGACAGAACAGGTACTACTAGGTTCACCAGGATGTCAAATGACCTAATTAGAACCATTATACACATTACATAATGAAATTCCTTGTGTATATCCCTACCTTGAATCATCCAACCAATATGTAAGGTGTTCAGAAATGTGGTATAATTAACCATCTGATATTATAATTCCTATATGTTGCTACCCCACTCATGGTAGAACCCATCCTTTAGGATAAGCCCTTTAGATCCTAGTTTCCTCCCATGTTGTTACAATATACATGTTGTGGCCACCAACACTACATAATTATTGTAGTATTTTGTATCCTACCATGGAATTAATTGTTTTAAATATGTCATCGAAGGAGGGAATGATGCTATAATACATTTTTCAACCCCTCCAGAAAAATCTGTTATGCAAAGGGGGTATGAACCTTTTCCATTAAGGAATTAATTTATGGGATGAATTAATCATCTTAGAATCATGCAATCTGAATTATAGATATGAAATGTTGGTCCCATAGGCTTATCACTAAACCCCACTAATGGAGGTGGAAGGTGATGGGTTTTGGGGACCACCTTAAGAGTACATCTAATAGGAGCTCTTATTTCCTTTAAATGTTGAATTTGGATATCAACACTGCTTAATTAAAATTTATGTCTCATAGATCAGCCACATACTCTAGAATGTTAACCCAAATATATTATTCCCATTTTCAATCATTTGTAATGTTCCCCCTATTCCACATGTCCCAATAATTGTACCAGTTTAAGCTATAATTATGGATAATGGTATGCAAGATGTATACATAGATTAAAGGGATCTCATCATCCTTGGCCTATTCCTTAGTCACCATCCTTTACCTTCCTCTTATATTGTAGGTAGTGGTTTCTTCTTGTTACCTCAAAGGAGAACAAAAGTGGTGATATTTCAATGAGTATGTTCATCATGACAAGCAAACCAGGAAAATGGTATTTTAACATTGTTGTACAGGATAACCATACCTTCCATTGGCCAATTGTGGAATACGGGAAATAAATTTCATACTAGGTTTCCCAAATGGGAGTTTTTCAATAGGAACATGATCTTACTATTATATGAAACAACACTTCTGCCTTGGTAAATTTGTAGATTCACCAAATTTATTCCCTTTAGGTAATAACGATGTCTTTGATCACAACGTCATCGGTGGGGTTTTCTATTTCTCAAATTTTATAGATTCTTACACAATGTCACACATGATTAGGGTTCATTCATGAAAATTAATTATGTATCATTAAATAGTAATTTTTTGCACAAAAAATTAATAAATCACAAAAATAGTTTCACATAATGGGGATTTTTAACAAATGATATGGAAGAACTCAGATGTTTACTCATTCTGAATATTTTTGTGCATGAGAGATAACTTATCATGCATGGAAGTGAGGTGATGGTAAAAAGGTAACCTCTCTCTGTGTTTAGGAATGAAAACACTAGTTTTTTTAATTATGCTAGTTTGTTTCACATCGCAAGAGGGATGTTGTGTGACCATGATGAAATTGGACTTCCACATCAGTGTATCCCACAGATCCCAACCATATGTCCCCAATCAACTCTCATTATGAGGGTGTAATTGTTTGGTGAAAATAAATATGTCTTAGAACCTAAAGGTACAATTTTTCATAAACTGATTATGATACCCAACACAAAAAATCATCCGAGGTATGCATAGAAGTTTACATACAACTGTAGAGTGAGGTTCGAAAATAATCATATTTGCGTGTGAAGGAATTTCATGGAAAATCAGATGTTGAAGATAAAAAAATTTAGGTACTCATGATTCATAAAATTATTACCATGTAAAATTCACACAAAAAATACCAATTTGTATAAATAGTTATTTGCGTAAAAATATAGTTTCATGTGAAAGGATACGTTGAACCAACATGATGCACGGTAAATCCCATCTGACAATGGTTTGCGAAGTACGCAACCCTTTTATATAACACTGTTATGTTGTGGGATATCGACCTCCCATTTTTTCATTATATTTAACCCCACCCCAATACATTATGTATGGACCTGTGGAAGATGTTTTCCACTATCTCTCTTGAAAACATCACTTCAGCGACATCATAAAACACTTAAATCCTATTCACCCTCAAATGTAGAGAACTTATGTCACCAACATCCAATGGACCATGAAATTTCATAGAATATGGTTGAGAGTTACCTGTATAACACCTCATAAGGATATATAGGTTAATTAATGGGAATCAGTTAACATAAAAACCTAATTTTCCTGCGACCCTTATCAGTTTTTGCACCCACATCTCTCAAATCCAAGTGTCAAACATGTGCAACATCCCATGGTTTGAAAAATACCATTTTTTAAAATTACTATAAAATTTCACTGAAAAATATTTTGTATCCTATCCCAACACACATTATTCTTCAAGAAAAACTATTAAACTTTTTTTTTCTTCGACTAATAGGATACTTAATGCCTATTGATCTTAATCATTAGAACACTAATGTTGGAACCCCATAATTCCACTCTTCTGTGGTAGTTTATACTCTATGGACCAACCATTGGTTCATCATCAATAGGCATGTAAGCCCTTAATATGACCTCACTAAGAGAAATAGCATACTATATAAGGATGATAGTCCTTTTTACAGATATTCCTCACACCTTAACATAACCCCCTTGATCTCTATCCCTACCCACACCTAAGACGAATGACATAAAACAACAAAGCTCTGTTTGATAGTCATATGATGTTAATATACAAATAAAAATTCCCATAACATTATGTAAAACTATATTCATACACAATATGATGAACACAAGATTTACCATGGCTATTAGATATGGGATTCCACCTCCTCCCCTTCCATGGGATATAACTCTTATACCAGAAATCCCATTTAAGTAAGCCTCATAACACCCATAAATTTTTCTGTTTTTATGACACTATAATCCTAACCTCATTACATTAAACAAAAAGGAATGTTACATCCAAACAACCTTAATTGGTGTCATTAAACTATGTGGGTTTTAATCCTTATCTCTTAAAAAATAATGTAGGACAACTCCATGAGGAAAATATAGACACCCCAACATCAAAATAAATCTCTTGTGTGAAATAATCCCCATTAAGGACACACATAACCAAATCCAATATGTGAAACCTTTACTCTAGGGGAACAGTTGATAAAATCCCATCGGTGAAATCTTCCCAGAAAGGTACACACTTAACGAAGCCCCAAGTATGATATCGTTGACACTATGAACACATTTAACCAAAGAAAAATTTAGAGATCATCCCCATATGGGAACACTACACCAAACCCAATGTATGAACTATTTCTCCTAGGTACAAACTCCACAAAATCCCATGTGTGAAGTATTTCTTGCTTAGGGCTCACTCAACAACTAACCAAACCTCAAAGGATGTCAATCATTTGACCGACCCATATCCAAATGCTGTAAATCTTGTGACCTGATCAAAAATACATACTCCATACAATAAATATGAAATTGATGATGAAAAAATCATTTGATTAACTATGTCCTTGGCCTCAAATAACCCATTTCCAAAAAGGGATTACTCAAGTCTCATGCATAACATGCCTCATACATGAGATTCCATAAAAAATAAGAAGATTATATGGGGTCCCAAGAAAACCAATAACAAGAAATATATATCCATTCCCCATATTACTATCTATTCTGACTAAAGTTATCTACCTACATGAGATAGATGAAACATAATTATCCTAAATCCACCTTTATAAGGAACAAGGACTGAGTTTAATGAGAATGACTTAAAACTATGCGGGAGAGCCATAAAAGGAAATGATTTACAAGGAGGAGTCTGTGGAAGGAGGAAGCAACATCTAATGATCCTATTTTTATCATGGAGCCAAAATCAGTGATTAATGTGATGTAAGTCACCCAAATTGGGAAAGTGGTAATATAGGGAAAAAAGCAGCACGTTGCATGGCCCTAGAAGAAAGAGACGCAAAAAAAAGGTACAAATTATTATTTTTATTAATATTAATGAAAATATTATTATTATTAAATCATTTGATTTTTTAATAAATTTTTTAAAAATATTTTAATATATATGTTTTGATAGAATTTAATTTCTAGAAAATGAATAATAAATTTTTGAAAAATATGGATAAAATAATTAATGATTTTACTTGAACTATTTTTTAAAATGTATTTTTTATTTTTGAACTAAAAATTTTCATTTATAAATATTAAATGATTAATATAATTTAATGTTTAAATAAATAAACAAATACACTATAAAATAATTTAGTTATTAATGTATATGATAAATTATTAATATGAGCTAACATGTACTTGATATTTTTCTATAAAAACTAATTTCAATTATCTCATTTTTTTCCATTAAAACATTTCCCAATATATATAAATTAATTTATTTTGAATGTGATAAAAAATATTATTCACTACTTTGAATTTATTAATGTATTAAAATTTCATATTTTCTTATTTATATGATGTCACTGAGGTCAAAATTTAGTTCTCAATTTAATGGTAAAATAAGTTAATGAGGTTAAACTAAATATGGATGAATTAAAATATCATGAAAATATATGTTTTTACTTTTTGGATAATGTGATTCATTAACCTTATTAATTACTTCTATATTTGTATCCATGATCCTATTAAAAAGACAACATAATTCATTGAAGAAAAAATATTATTGTAAATGCCTCTCTAAACTCTAGTTTAAAAGGCCCACCTCCTATACCCCCTCCCAAAAAAGAAAACCAAAACATTTTGTAATATAATGGATCTATTCCAATATAATCACTACAAATTCCTTATTATAATATTCATAACGTATATTTTAGCCTAATAATTCTAAATACTTCAGTACAAAAGAATAAACATCCATAATTATTTAATTCATCATTTAAGTATGGATGTTATTATTTAATTTCATTCAATTAATTTAATATATAAACAATAAAAAATATTATTTTTCTATATAATTATGTACTATTAATATCATTATTTTTATGATATGATGAAAATAATTTTATATAACTCAAAATTATTAGACATTAAAATGTGTAGTGTGTTATTTTGTGGGATGGTTGGACTACCTGCCTAAACATTATCATTACAAAATCATCAGTGTCACAATGATTAAGAATCAATTACTTAATACAAGAAATGTATGATATCATACATTTTAGTTTTTCATGAATATTGTTTTCTAATTATAAAAATAGATTCATGAACGACATTAAATAACTCTATTTGATCAGTAAATTTCTCGAGAAATATTTTTCATGGATTCCATTATCCTAAACAATCCCCATAATTTCAATCAAAGGAACAGTGTAAAACATAAATCATTGAATATGAATAATTTGACTATATTAAATAATCTAGGTAATATGAACTTGGTATCAATGAATGTTGATTGACATTTCCACTATGAAACATGTATAAAATAATGAATATTATTAACACATAATGATGAAAACAATCTATAACTAACTAATATACGTGTAATAGAATATTATAATGGAAATGTATATATTTTAATAAATTGGATTTAATTTTTAAATAAGTGATAAAATTGATTGTGTTTGTTATTAAGGAATTTAAATCCATTTTGAGGAAGATGGTAATAAGGGCAAGGATTTTCTAATCTAAATTTTCTCTCATTAATATATGTTTTACATTCCTGATCTTATTTAATTATGAATTGTATATTATTTCTCATTAATTTATTATAATAGTTTATTTTTGAATTTAATGGTATTTATGAAATCCATATAATCTACTTTCTTCAGGTTATTTTTGTTATAAATTAAAAATAATAGTAAGTCATTCATTACTTATAACATTTTAAAATTGAGATTGATTTTTATTGAACACCCATATTATGAAATTATATTTTATTATCTATAAGAATGTCGAATTTTATTCTTCATACCTGTCAATTGAATTTAAATATCCAATTAACATTTCACTTATAACATATTGTTACCTTCATTTAGGTATTAACTGAAACTTATTTTGATATTCTTCATTTGGGTCTTATTTAATGGTTTCTTCAAGATATTTTGAAATTTATTGGGGAATTTTTGGGATATGCATAGTAGTCACAATGATTAACTATATCATGACCCCACCTATTAAAAATATTAACCCCTTGGAATATGTGGAGTATTGGTTGGAAAAAATTTTCCCAAATAATACCCCACCTTAGGAAAAATGTGCACAACCAATTATAGTCGTGTATGGCTAGAACATGGTTTTGTCTAACCATGTGACCCATCAAGCTAAATAGATGCATTAAATTTTAATGTTTAAAATTTTATATAATATTTATGAACCCCTCCTACTATGATGCATAACCAACCAATTCATACATAACATAATTCATTCATCCCCAGAGGCTCCTAATATTCAATTTTGACCCCTTAAAACCCTCTCTTGGGATGATCAAATCAGTGTTGATCTCTTTCTATATCCTTTGGAAAAGTGGATCTCCACTCCTATAATTTCTCACATTATCTATTTATCACCTCTTTAAAGGTTTATGGATCAATATTTATTGTATGAATCTATAATTATATTCTTAGGATAGTGAATTTATTTTTTTCTAGATCTTATACATCATCTCTCTTCATTTGTGAGTCCTCCTCAAGTTCACAATTTATCGATATTCAAAATAAAGTAAAGTGGTTAAAAAATTCATTGAAATTTGATTGAATTATTTAATTTCTTTATTAAATTGGATTTATATTTACTTGATTTAAATAATATAAAAGGTTAATATTCATTCATTGAATTGAAATGGGTTTTGTAATTGAAAAGACCCCCAGTTTTAATTGAATTGAAATTGTGGAGTGGATTTATGAAAAATGCTGGCTTGATTTGGATGTAATTTTATTGAAATGATTTGGTGTTGATCACGATGCAGATAAGCATGGAGGAAGACACTAAATCTTGGGACAACATGGAACTGATATACAAGGGCACCTTGAAGGATTTCCCTGATACTCTGGAATATTATATTCCCTGGGTTTTGTATAAGAAAAATGAATCTAAACAACTCACAATTTTTTTAACAGATCATTTTATCATTTGGTACTGATACTATATAGTTGTGAGGGATCCCACATTCCCCTTAAAAGTGATTTCATTAATAATAAATTTATGTTGGATGGATCTTGAGAAAATTGATTAAATTGAAACGTGGTTTGAATTGGCATGAAATGATGAAAAACAACGATTCTCCATTAAAATGGAAAATGAATTTTGAAAAATAAAATTTAGAAATTGTATATTAAAACGATCGATTTAAAATTTTATTGATTTACTATTTCAAGTGAATGTTATCATAGTATGTTAATTGTAACTTAGAAAAAAGTTACATGACCATGGATCTCTAGAAAGAGATTTATAAACATCACTATTACTAAACCAACTACTACATGACTACACATATTTCGTCTCCCATATTTGATATAGGATACCATAGATGGGGTCCCCGTTTGGGGTGTATTTGTGTGTCTGCCCCAGTAAAGACCCATGATCATAATGAGATATGTAAGGTTCCTATTAGAAGCTAAAATGACATACCATGGGGCTTTTGAACACGATTCTTTACTATGGTTTTTTTAGTTTAATATACATGTCATTTATTTTTTGAGAATTTTATATTCATTCGAACAAAATTATGTATAATATTTTGTATAAATTGTACATTTATCCTTTTTTTTATTCTCTTTTAATATATCTTCCATCAATTTGATTGAAATAATGTTTTGTTTTAAAATTTTCATATGAAATTCATTTCATTGTTTCATTTTAATAGATTGTAAAAATTATAAATTGTTTTGGTATTGATTATAGACAACTTTTTGAGACCCTAATGTGATTTATAACTTTCAACTTACATTTTCCTTGAGGCATTTGCAGACATTCAATTTTCTAGTTTGAGAGAATGTAGAGAACCACATGGAGTTAGTGGATGTTCATTATCCTTTGGTTTGTGGTGTGATATTGAAAATGACCAGTCGATATGTTATCTACTTGTTTCATGGGATTAATGGGTTTTAATATTATTAGATACTAATTATTTATTTGATTTACTTCTATGGATTTTATTATACCTAATTTTTATATTGAATTATTCATTTGGAGGACTCAGAATAATGACTTGTAGTAGACTTGTCCTCCTCTTTCGTTATGGAAAATTCATTCCCTCTCTATTTTTGTAAGATGTTAGGTACTTGTCTCTAACCAATGGGGATCAGGAACACAGTTTATTCCATGTTATCTTAGACTTTCATACAAGGGTACCATTTTATATGAGGTGGTTTTGAAAAAATCGGTATCGAAGGAATGTTGATAATCATTCCTAACATCCGTATGCAATTTTAGATGTCTTGATTGGACATTAGATGTATTTCCAAGCGTGTTCCCTTATAACTCTCATTGTAATGATCCTTATGTAATAATTTTTGTTTAGGGAATAGAGTCTTGGGGAATAATTTCTTATGATTATAGTGTTTCACTTATTTCTATTTTGGTGTGTTTAAATCTGAGTCATGGAATCATAACTGATTGGATTAACATTACCACTACTTTTTTTTGAGTTGTTGATATGGCTAATAAATTTTTGTCTTCAGTCTTTTTGAATTACGTATTGTATCATCATTCCTCCCAAATGTAATTTTAATAGTCTCTAGTAGGATGCTTCAAACTAACCATAATGATCAGATCCTCCCATAGACCCAAATCTTATTGAGATTGTTGTGTCTGTTATTCTAGCATGAAGATAGGCACATGTTCCCATTCCCATTTAGCATAAACTTTTGAAACCTAAAATGGATGATTCATAAAATCATTATAAAGTGTTTATTTACAAGAATCCAACCACATTAGATATAAAAAATTATCCTCAAGAGGATGAAGATTTTTTGAACAAGATAGATATTCTTTTTGATTCTCTAGAATCATAAAAAACCATAGTATGAACGATGATATATTTAATATAGAAGTGAGTAAATGGATATGGTGGGATCATAGGTAACATTAAAAATGAATTAGGGTTATTTGTAAAAAATATATAATGTTATTTTCACTGATCATTTGGATCCAAAATCTATGGCACATTATTGGTCTAATTAGTTTTTCATCGTCAATCATGCCGACAAGTGAGTGATGTAGAATGTGAACTTCTTTTCCATACTTGTGTTTTTTTCACCTAATATTGTATTGTATTTGATTATTAGTGATTGAATGTTCCATTTGGTTCTTTGACTTATTATCCATCAAAAAATCATCTTCCTAAAACTCAGGTCATATTCTTTTGTACTTGATAAGACATCTATGTTTAAGCTTGACAAGGATGATATGTCAATGTTGATGGGAGTTCCTTTTTCTCTTAGAAGAAGTTATATAAAATACTTAAATGAAATAGTACATGTGATGAGCCTCTTACTAGTTTATATTATCAATAATATTCAAGACATCATGATATACTGTAAAGAGGCCCCATGACTTTCATTGAGTGTGGAAATGTTTGGCGTACAATATGTGTTTGTATAGAGGTTCCAAAAATTAATAGTACATTTTGTTACATAGGAATCCTATAGAATGGTTTCCATTTCATTTCGTCTATGTGAATTTTAATGGACTCAGAAGAACTTAATAGTAATGTGGTGAAATTAAATTCTTCATGAAATAGGGGGTTTCAATCATAAGCATCTGTAATGTTTATTATTCATGTAGTGAAATAATCCCCAGAGGAAGTTGATTTAGGTCTAGTGATTTTAATATATACAATAACTATATCTTCATCTTTAATGACTTCTTTATTTGATTCTAGTGAATCTCACTCATTTATATCAACATATACTGTTAAACTACTGAATGTTCCTATAGATCTTTTGTCTTTTGTGTTGGATTTTACAACACAAGTCATAATGAGGAGAGGGAATGATCTCCATTATCCATATTATGATTTCGATTTACTAAATATTAATCATTCCTATTATTTTCATGTTCATTATATTAAACATATTGATGAAAAGTTTCAGATTGGTATATTATTATAATTAGTCCAAATCTAACATCGATATATTATGGGACTCTTTTACTACACTCATTGTGGTGTGGAGTGTATTTTTGAGAGATTTAGACTTGAGGTCTGGTAGATCCAAAAAAACATATCCATATTTTTTAAATTTTATTCAATTGTTCTTATTTTAATTAGCGTGTAAATCTTTTAATTTTAGTCTCTCTCTAGTTTTCATTCAGTTTTCTAACATGTGTCCATAAGATTTTTGAAGGTTTCCACGAGTAAGAGAGGCATATCCTTCTGTTGATCAGTATCTATCACTCAACCAATGTCTATTTATAATTATTGTATGGAACCAAATGAAATAAAAGTGTTGAAGAATCGGTTGGGTGATCTATTAGATAATGGGTTCATATGCTTAATTGTTTCACTTTGGGCGGCACCTTTTCTTATTATGAAGAATGATAACGCACTGGTACAAATTTTTGTTAATTACATAAAGAAAAATAATAATATGGTAAAAAAAATCAATTATAATGAGTTAAATTTTTTTGACAATTTAATGGTGATAAAGTGATTATCAATGATTGATAATTGATATGGTTATCACGAGTTAAAAAAAGAAAGTAACATTTTGAGGACTGTATTCCTAAGGAGTTATGACAATTATTAGTATCTTGTTATAGTATTTTTTATAATAAATGATCCTATAGTTTCTATGGATGTGATGAACATAATCATCCATGGGTTTCTTAATAAGTTCAAGGGGGAATTTTTGGATGACATCTTGTTTACTTTCAGTAAGATGAGTATTATATCTTATAGATTATGATTTGTTTGCGATAGGAAATTTGTGGTGGGATCATATCATAGAGAGTAATTTACAATGGGAACCCAAATCAAATGGATGTTTTTTTTAAAAAAATTGCCACAAATTCCTATATTTTTCCTAGTCCATCATACAAATATTTTTTTAGATGGCGGATTTTCCCATTAGAAAAAGAATTAATAGATTTATATATAAACATATTTGCATTTGGAATGGACTTCCGTAACGTATAATTTTTTTGAAAGGAAACATGCTTCATCATAAATACTTTTTAATATTCTATATGAATTGATTTGTTTCTAGTACCAAATAATAATAAGAAAAATTTTTAAAAAATCCAAAATCCCAAAATTCATAAAATCCCACAAAAATAAAAAAATATAAAAAAATTAAAAATACAAAATACAAAATCTCACAATAATATCATAACTAATAAAAAACAAAAAAAAATATTTACTTAATAATGAAATATAAAAATATTGGAATTTATGAATTAGTAACAATATTTATAAAAATTACAATTGAATTTTTTATAAAAGAAATTATCTAAATATTACATAAATCACTAGGGATGTTCTTATAGAGGAGGTGGTGAATGTAAATACATCCCTATAACAAGTTTCAAATCTTACATGTAGTATGTCATATAATACTATTGATGCTCATGTGCTCGATGAAACTCCTCATGTTTCTGTTCATTCTATTGAAAAACACGTCTAATTCTCTATGAAGGGTCTCTATAACCTCATATTTAAATCATATATTCTCCTCATACTATGAATCTGATGATGATGAATCTCCTTGATCTCCCCACAAGAAGGAAGAAAAAATTGTAGTAGTTCCTTATTAACACCTAGATGTCAATTGAGTGTCGATTCCAACAACATGACCTTTCTTGAAGGTATTCTGAGTTGCCTATATCTATGATACATAATCAAATCCCGCTGCACTGGTGGCCTAACCCTTAGTTTCAATATGAAATTAATAATGTGTGTGAGATGTAGATTCCTCTTATGACTCCTTCAAAAGAATCTTTTGGTTAAATTTATTAAAAAATTATTCATAGTTAATGTTTGAATTAATAAAAATATTACTGAACATAACATGATGATGTGGACCACCAAAAATATATCTTGTAATAGGCTATGTGTACAACCTTTTATAAACATCACACTCTAAAATCTTAGGATTATCAACTAATAATATGAAAAATTAAAATAAAATTTTACAATTAATTTATTAAAAATAATTAAATAAATGTAGCTACGAGATATAGTCGATGTGTATTTAATGTATGAATGCCTACACTATGGATGAAATCTTGTATCCCCCAGTTATACAATCTTAATGATGATATCCTCTAAAAAATTTCATCCATCTAATAAGATCACAACCCATACCAATCATAAGGGGAGATATAATCAGGTCCCTGGTTGCAATAAGGCTGATCAAAATCTATGAGTACAAATTTATTCAAGTCTTTATTCCTCATACTATGAAAAAACTAAAAACATCAATCAAACATGTAGGCCTGAAATGCCTTCAATATAGAGGACATCATGCTATCATCTATGGAATACAATAAAAACTACATATAATAAATAATAATATGTCAATAATTAAAAATATTATAAAATAACTATTATATATCTTCATACCATCCAATGATGAATCAGGAAATACAGAATATCAATTGGAATATAATCCCACATATATCTTGCTCATGAAAAATAAATTATTAGAATTTCACAACCGTGTCTAATAGATATCTAAACAAACTTTGGGAAGATAGATTAAAAAACCTTTATATATATATATATATTCCTATAAATAATTGATAATTAAAATTAACTAAACTACACCATTAAACATACCTCTTCCTTCATGGGTAAAAATTTAGATGTATTATTTTCATGAGAATAGTATAGGTAATCATTAATCACACAAAACCACGACCCCTCCATGTCGATGAAACACCGAGAACCTAAGGTTGTGATGACATATCATCGGGCTCATCCTCAGGTAGTACACCCTCATAAAGGTTGTGGAAGGTTTATTCATTTGTTTCATCATCCATTTAAAACAAAAAAATAATAACATAACAAAATTATTGAATATGGGTATTACATTTTTTTATTTATTTTGATTGTAAGAAATACATAATTTTTTCATTCTTTATGATCAACCTCTTATTACTATTCAATGATGTCAATATCTTCATCTACCTCCTCGGTATCATAAAAATAATTATGACCTTCATATTTATCCTCACTTGGTAATTCAAATTCATTTGATACATCGTCATCATCATCATCATCACCATTGAATTGTAAATGTGGGGAGTCATTAGCGATATTCATATCTCTTTGTTGAAAGGATGTATTTGGATCTTTCTCTTAAAAAATATCATTTATGTTCACTTCAATAGAACCACATTCTATTGGAATAAAGTTATTTCCATAGTATTATATTTTTATAATTCTAAAAAAATCAGTTCACTCCCTTTATACAACATAATAATTTTAATAAAAAAATTATATTCTTGATAAGCTAATAAATATGGTTCATTTACTACATGATTTATTTTATATTTAATGTTGATGATACCATGGTGCAAATTAACATGAAATCCTATATTAGAATCAATCCAATGGAATTTAAATATTTTCAGATAATTCATTCATGGAAAATATAGTTGAATAATTTAATCAACATCCCATAAAATTAAACCTCACATTCTCTATAATGAGAGTATCTCAATAAAACACCACTATTAATTTTTTATTCACAGTATGCATGTGTATGGTATTAAAAACCATTCCTCACAAATGAATTATAATATTTATCAGGATGAGGTCCCTAATAAACCCAATATTATATCAATTTAATCGATATGTTCTGATAAATTAAAATTTTAAAAATAAATAAAAATATGGAAAATAATTAAATTATTTATTATTTTAGGGAAAACCCATTTTAATTTTCCATTCAATGAAATCTATAGGAAAAATTAGGCTTTCGAAATTTTTCATGGGTAACTAGTGAAATTTCGAGATACTGTTTATCGATGTTTTCATCAAAAAATCTATAAATTTTATATTATTTGATTATATTAAAAAAATGAATGAATATGTGGTATTATAACACATTATAAAAATTATGAAATTTCATCAATGTCATGGAAACATATATATGAGACCTATGATGTTCATCATTTGAAATTCATCATTCATGAAATCCATAAAATCCATGTCTAGGATGATTAAAAATTTATAATTGATTATTTTTTGAATCGTTAACAATTCCCTCATTACAAATAATATAGTTATTTTTTGAAGGATATTTAGGTTGTTAATAATTGGAGTAGAAAAAATAAATTTTGTAACAACCTAGAATCTACATTTTTGGATCTGGTGATATATACATTAACATTAAAAATGTGACCATATTTTTTCCAGAAAATATTCAATGTAAAAATAAAAATTTCGATCACTAACATACACAAGAAACATTATGGTATGAGTCTTATAATGTTCTGAAATACTCTTAACAACTTGGTATCACAAAAAAACTAGTTCATAATGATCAATATTAACTTCCACTAAACCCAGATATTCATAATTCAGATTATTTCATAAAAATCATCCATGTATAATACTTCTATATAGAATTAATTTAACATTATTACTCATAACCTAGGACAAATAAATATAATAAAAGGGTTAAATTAGATCCCAGTAAGTGTAAATATAGGAGATATGTATGAATAACATAATGGTATGAGAATATAAGAATAATTTTAGGAGATCATACCCTACATGTCAAAGACCTTATACACGATTCAAGGAATTGAAATTGGTAGCGCATAAGACATGGATTATAAGGGAATGAAAGAACATAATCCATGAGATCATAACACTGTTATAAGACACTCAATTTTAACTAAAAAATAAACATGTAATATAATTCTCTATAATTCAATTCACATTGCAAAAAAGTATATATAAACCTAACGTGGTTTTTCTTATTGGGAAGGAAAAACAACCATCCCAAGTTATAGTGATTTCCTTATAGTGTATCCAGATTCCCATTTTTAACTTCTTGGATCAATCATGTAGACGTGATTACCATCATTATAAAATGATAAATAAATCAATACCAAATGCATTAGTTGGAGATAGAGGTACCACCCCTCCAAAAAAAGATAACCATACATATGTGTTCCACAAAAACATAATTAATTAATAAAAAACATTAACTGGACATAGAAATAATAAGGATATAATAATTGAATTATAACCCTAATAAATCATAAGAAACATCAGAAAATGTTTCCATATATGAAAAATTGGGTTGAAGGATCATTTAAAATAATTTTTCTGGAAAAAAACCGTTGAGCTAAAAAACTCTTTTAAATAATAACACATTTATAAAACCTTTTTAATTTAATATAACCTTCGTAACTTATAATAGAATATTATAAACCCATTTTAAACTTTTATGAATTAATTTTCTTTCATAATGTTCAATTGGTCATTTAACACACATTTAATGCACTTTTAGAAAACAATGTTTTGAATTAGGAAAAATTTCCAACTGAAGAGAGAATAACAATACAAGAAAATTATAACTTCATGAAAATTAGGTTATTAATGTTAAAAAATATCAAATTTCATTATATAACCCACATTCAAGAATATATATGAAAAAAATAAGATATTCCTCAATGAAGGAAAATTAAAACTAAATTACCTTACTGATTTAGTAACATTTGAACCACAAACCCAATAAAAGAGATATGATCATATAGATATGTAAATATCCATTAATAGTTGGATAATAATTTTAGATTTAATTTATAGTAATTATATACACCACACAAATGAAATTATGGGTGAATATGAAATATGTATCATAGAAATAATACTGGGACAAGAAATCCCTTTAGTACTAGTATAAATTTTGAATCCTGAGCCTCATGAAAGTGTAACATCAGTTAAAACAAATAATATCATGAAATAATATAATTTAATGATTTAAATTTTCATTATTGAGTATATATATATATATATCACATTATATTAATAATAGGTGAATATAGAGTATATCTTACAAAAAAAATTGAGTATAGGAAACCTTAAACTGAGGTCCCATTTTAATCATTAATATCTAATCCTTAAATATAATTGTTGAAATAATGTTATTAATTTATAATTGAACCATATTTTTTATTATAAAATTATCTATGATGATCTTATCATCCATTTCTAAATAGTATATCATTATTACCTTTATTTATATAATTATCTACATCTTTTTTATATGCATATTTTTTTGTATATGTCCATCATCGTCTCCATATAATATAGATACATCATCTACATAATAATTTTAATGTAATATATATCATATTTTTTGATTTTATAAAATTTTATAAAAATTTTAGGAATCATAGACCTGGAAAATGAAATTCATCACATTGTCGAGATGATAGGTTACACATATGCATGGGCAATGGTATCATTACCATAATGGTAAAATGGTAAGGAAGAAGTTTATATATATATATATATAAAATGAAATGTTAGTATTTTTATATTAATCTTTTTTTTCATCATTTTTCTTATTCGGATAAGGTGGTGATGAAAAATAGATTACACCATTGCGTATAGATGGTAAGCGGTACATACCTATGTGTGGGGATTATATTTTTCATAGGATGGATAATAGAAGTAATTTGGTTTTTACATAATCAAAATACTATATTATCATACATGTGAAACATTAGTTATTAAATTATAATAAATAAAACTTGATATAATGTAAAATAAGAAATAATATTGGAATATTCTATAAATATGGTTACTTTTTATTCATTTATCTACCTTAACATCTTCCCTTAGAGACCCTAGGTTATAATCTAGATAAAACCATAACATATAAAATGTTAATATGGAATTTTTTATGTTAAATTGTAGGTTATGGTCTAGATTTAAGCCTTAATGTGATGGAAAGAACAGAGGGAGGAGGTGTCCGTCTTTAGATGAGGTGTGGGGAAATTTAGGAATCTGAAAAAATATTAAATTATAATGAATTAAATATCAATAATAATAATTCCAAAAATATATGTATTCTATGATAAGATTATATATTGATATAATACCATAAAAAATCTATTTTATTCATGTTTTGGTATAAATTTAAACCTTATCATTTAAATTGACTCTTAATTAAAATATTTTAATTTTTACTAATGTAACAACTTATTAAATATTAAGGGGTTTTAAATTTTTAATAATTGGTGTTTATTAGACCACATATGATCAAATTATAAAACAATAGTCCATATTATAATTATTTTTTATCATTAATTTTTTATTTATGATATAATTTAATAAAATATTATTTTTATTAAATATAATTACTGTCAAATTTGACATAATTCATTACAAGGACATTTAAAATATAAGTATAACAAATTGACTGAAGAAAATTTTTATTATATCGCTAATAGGTCATGTTAAATTTATAGTTTTATTATATTAATTATTTAAAAATATATTTATTTTAATATAATTAATGACATTTAATTTATATTTCCATTAATAAAAAAATTACAACATCATTGTTTTGTAATTATTTAATTTACTTGTTTCTCTACTTCAAATAAAAAATAAAATACCATGATGAATATAAATATTATATAATTATTATTAGTATTTATTTTCATATATATATATTTTGGTTAACCCTATATTAATAATTATACATTATTTAAAATAGGAATGTTAAATATTTATGTTCTTAATATATAAAATATTATAAATTTTATAATCTCATCAAAGTGGCCCAATAATTCGAAAATAAATTTCTATCACATAACTATGTTTATTAAGTTAATATTTTACATTTATAATCATTCATAACATATCTTTTCCCTATTTGGAAACATGAGGGATATTTATGTCAAAGAATGTTACTATTATTACAATAACATATTTAAATATTATACATGTCATTATCAAAGACAAGTATCCATTGAGAAACTTATTTTAGATCATTCTGTTTTAAGGGTGAAATTATTTTCTTCCAATTAATGTCTTTCATCTATTAGACTAATTTTTTAGTTTTTACCATTTTGATTATAAAATAAATGACCCAATGTGCTCATTACTGTGGTATCAAAAATTTATCAATGTAACAATTTATATTTTACAAGAATAAAATTTATTTGTTTTATAAAATTTTAACTCTTGATTAAAAATATGGAATCCATTTTTCATAATTCAATCCACAAAATTTTCAGAAATTAATTTATATTTATTTTACAGATGGGACAAAATAACATGTTTTAATGTAAAAATTGTTCAAAATAATGAAATGTTTTTATAACTATTTTCAATGTTAAATTGATTAAAATGAAACAATTTTCTAATATTATTTAATTGAACTATTTATTCTTTAAATCAAATTGAAAATATAATTTAGCAGTATAAATAAATTATATGAAATGTTGTTTTTTAATAAAAATGTAGTCTTCATTACTATTTATCCAATAAATGAATTAATCCCAGAAAATTTATAACTTTAACATAGAGATAAATTTAAAATTATAATTTTAAAATGAATACTTTTTTCAAGATATGAATTATAATATTTCAAATATTTAGTTTTATTATGAGTAATCCATTAAAATGTTATAAAAATACTTTTAGAACAGTACTGATTTTAATCATACATTGGATTTATTATTATATCATGTCTATAAAACATAGAGGATGAATATTAAAAATTATATTTCATAAATATTTTATTAATACCATCCAAAAATATTTATATTTTTTATTTATTGGTTTAAAATAAATATGTCAGTATTTAAATAGTTTTTATTCAGAAAACATTCCCTTTTATTTTAAAGAAATATCTCATTAATTTGGAACCACATAATTTTTTTTATTTATATATAAAACATATTTTCATAATTCCATTAATAATTTTTATAAAATAATTTTTAATGGCTAGGGTGTAATATTTAGTGTTTAAATAATTATAATAAGAAAATGTTGTTTTATAGAAACTCAGTGTTTTGTGTAATGTAAAAAAAGTTTATATTCTTTGTAGCACAATCATAACTTGGTGTAGCATTTAATAGAATACATTATTGAAGATTAATTTTTTTATAATAAAATATAATTAAAACATTATGTGATACCTTATTCCCCACTTCAAATCAATTTATCTATCAATATGTTTCATTCTGATATAAAAAACAAGGATAGTTAAAGCTAATAATATCCTCAAGATCCAACATAACTTCTTCAAATTGGTGGTTTCTCCACAATTATATAAACATGAAAGTTTTCTTGTTTTTTATAACATTATCTCAATGATCCATAATTTCAAACGGTTTCATATCATAAGATTGATATTTTTCTTGTGGTACAATATCAGAGTTTTGTACATGTGAAATATCGAGTATGCATTTTCACAGAATAGATACGTGAAACACATCATGAATTTGGGATATATTTTTTGGTAACACCAAATTATGTACTAATATTTGGATATGATCAATAATTTAAAAGGAAATCACATGCTTGAAATTTTAAATTAAACTGCAATAATCAAATGATGATATTTGAAAATTTGTTTTTGGGAAACCTATATCTTAAATAGGTTTAATAAAACATTTTCGTATTAAATGGATAAATTAAATTAAAAATTTATCAGAATTTTAGGATTTAGAATCGAATAAATTCTATGAAAATTAAAAAACTAGTAAGTGAATATAAATATAACTATAATGTTTTCATGGTGAGTGATAGAAGAAATGTTAATTTTAATTTTAACCATAAAAAATCAAAATTTTGATATCAATTAAAAGAAAATTGATTTATTTGTAAAAATTATAAGGATTACTTTTTTAGTTTGATATCCTTTTCATTGTTGAGGAATTATTTTACCACTTAGAATGGAAAAATAAAAAAATTTAAAGTTACTTGAAATGTAGAGATTTATCATTTAATAAATATCATCCCAAAAGTCATATTTTTCTCAAATGGTGACTATTTATGATGATTTTTCATGCTTGAGTCACAATGATCATCTACAAAAGAACCCAAAATCCACAGAAAAATATCCAAGAATATATTTACCATGTATTTTTCTATTTATTAAAAACAAAATAGTTTTTATAAGATAATATAATTTCTTATAAAAACATTTTTTTATATTAGAAATACTTAGAGATCAAAAATGATAATTCAATTAATATATTTCTTCAATGTTTGTTAAAATAATTAAAATATTTAGATTCATTTAATCCCATCATATTCCATGATAAATTATAACATTTATCTCTAAATAACATTATTAACACTTAATGACTCATAACAAATAGTAATTTCACTAAAAACATTCAATATATGTTTACCATTTCCATAAATAACATAATCTACATAAATCCTCAATAAAAGCATATATTACTGTAAAATTCAATTCATCCATAATTACCCAAACAATATCCTATAATATAATAAATGGTTTTCCAAATGATACTTCTTATTCCAAAACAATATCAATCAATTAACCAAAAAGTCAATATCTAAACACAGGGTTCCACAACTTTAACTTCATCTTTATCTATTGAATTGTTTATCTAAAATGAAAATTTCATAATAAAAGGGACATTACATAGACCAATGGTAAGAGATTTATCCTTATCACCCATTGGTTGTGGGTTCAATCCTCAAGGCATTTCCAGATGTGAGGGGTTTTTCCCAATCTTACGACTTCTCCTTTTTATATAAACATATTAATATAATACTTATAAAAAAATGAAAAAAATCCAAAAAAAATATCAATAACATATATAAAAGCATAGAAATTTTTTATCCTCAAAGGATACCACATACCTTTAATCTTACATCATAATGAAATATCCCATAATTGCATCAAGAATAATTTTTTTCCAAAATATATCATTACTTAGAAGGAAATTTCATCACTTAAAGCCTCTAAGGTGGTTTCTATATAACATCCTAAGATTTTATGAACTTTTTTAGAATAAATAAAAATCAGTAGATCGCCTGATTTTCTAGATACACAATGTCCAGCTTACTCTACATGCATCACTAAATTAGTTTACATTACATGAAACACTGTGTTTCTATGAAATAACATTTTATTATTATAAATATTTAAACTAGAAATGTTATAACCTAGACATTAAAATGGAGGTTGTGAACAAGATTAACTAAATTATAATAAAATTTATTGTAAAGGTAAATAAATATATTGGGTTCTTTAGGGTAAAATTAAAATCAAACACACAAACACACACCACAAACATTGGCTGGAAAGGTTGGATATAACCCTGAGGTGACAACATTTCCCTCAATCCATTATTTATTTATTACATGGATAATAGGCCTTGTGGGAATGAATCACATAACATGTCCCAAAATCGTAGTGTATTGTTATTCCCACATCATCATTTCGGCATAACTAGTTCTGCTTCTCCGCCTGCCTACATCATGCTAGAATCAATGCCTGCATGGGTCATCCTCTGTGTCACCTTCTTTGTAATACTATAATAGTACATATGCCTACCTATATTTGAAACATGGTATGACATTGAATAATGGGGAAGCATTAACACTCATAAACCTCAACCTATAATCTATGTTGGTGACCATTTAATACACATATATATAATTAATTTATTGGAGACTAGTTAATAGAAACAATTTATAAAATAAAAAAAATTATTTTTAAGGAAACTATTTAAAGGTCCAATGTTGTATTTTATTTGAATACATAATCAAATAAATATTTTTTATTATATTGATGAAATATATATTCAATACAATTTTTATCATTCAACCTATGTGATTTCTAGAGACGAGGAAAAAACCCCATTTTTATAGTGCAAACTGTATTGTTCTAAAAACAGTTTTTTCACCTTTTAATGGAACACATATTCTAAAAATAAATTTTAGTGATTTATTTATTTTTATTTGAAAATATAAAAATAAATTTATATTTTATATTTTCCAAATTATTTTAGGATTAAGTTTCTATATTTTTTTTTGGTTAAGTCTAATTTTAAAATGAATAGTGGAAAATAATACATTTCAATTAAAAAATAACTTCTCGTCTTAATTATATTATAGATAAAATTTAATTGAAATTTGTTTAAAAGTTAAAATATTTCAATTATAACAAAATGAATCCTTTTTGTATAATTTTAATCAATTTCACATTCAAATTAGATATGTAAACATTTAATAATTTTGAACATTTTTTACATAAAAAACACATTGTTTCGTCTCATTTACAGAATTAATTTTATATTAATTTATAAATACAATGTCAATTTAATTCTGAAAAAATTTATTACGTATTTATAATAATATTTTCCATATTCAGTAAATAAACTTGTTTTTTCTTTAGAGAATATGAATAGTATCTTCGGTAATTTTTTGTTACATTGGAAAATCGAATATTATGTAATTTTTGTTAAGGATAAAATGATAAGGACTCAAAAAACACTAGAAAATTACAAAATATTATTTTATGAATATAATTATACAATTAACCCATATGGCTCGAAAATATGTTTCTTAATGGATACATTTTAATGAAAATTAATCATATAAAATTTAAAATCCATGAAAGTCACAAAATAATAGTTATTTTATCTTAAATATCCCCTATGTGTCCAGTTGGAGGAAAAGATATGTTATTAATGAATATAAATTTATATTTTTTACTTTGAAAAACATATTTACAATATAAAAATTTGGTTTTAACTTTTTGGTCCACATAGATGGTAAACTGATTTTTAGTAAATTTTATTTAATTAAAATTTATAGATGACACATTCATGTTTAAATACATAATCATATTTAATATATAAATACCCAAAATATATATTAGACTATAAATATTATTATTTAATATATAATATTTATCTTCATCAAGGTATTTTATTTTAAAATTTTAGTTAAGAAATAGTTATATCAAATAATTACGAAATGACGATGCATAAATTATTTTATTAATGAGAATATCATGTTAATGTTACGGAAAATATTATGATATGTATATAATTAAATAATTAATTTAAATAACAAATTTGTATATATGAAAATTACCTTTTTGGTATATAATAAAATATTTTTTCTTTGTTAAATCATTATATTGATATTTTAAAATTCTATGTAATGAATAGAGTAAAAATTAACATGAATGATATATTATCAAAATAACATTTTATTAATTTATTCATAAATAAAAAAACATTATAATGAAAAAAATATAAATGTGGGCTAAAATGTTTTAAATGGTTCATTTATTTACTTATTGTATTCAAATTTGAAAAAACTACAACCTTGTAATATTGATTGAATTTGTTACTTTAGTTTAATTAAAAAATGATGACTAAAGGTTATATAAAATGATAAGGTTTAAAATAATACCCAAACTATTAAAAAATATATTTTTTGTTGATATTATAGAACTATGTCCTATTATATTCTAATCCATTGAATTATTTTGGTAATTGGATTGATATTGAATTTATTATAAATGATTTTTTTTAAAAAATAAATTCCAAAAGATCCTCTCACCTAAATTATAAAAGAGATCCACCTAACTCACTTATTCACACAACATTTATCCTTAAATATAAATTATAACCAGATTATTTCTTCTTTAAAATTACTTTGATACATTCTATAGTACTTTTTATCTCAAAATAATTGTCTTGGTGTCTATAATGGCTGATCTAAAGGTAGTTACCCAAAGAATATGTAATTATCCTTACTGACTATTTGAAGATCATTTCTTCTTATAATTCATATTCATGTGTTTCATGATAATAACTTAATAAATCTGGTATCAAATATATGAAAATATTTTATTATGACTTTTTAACAACCTTATTCAACCATTTATCCATCTTATGAAATACTAAATCACCACACGTGCATATATACAACTTACCATCTCAACGTTGTGGTGTAATATATTTTCATCAAAAATTATTGGATTGAAATTATGATTGAAATAATATATATATATATATATATATAATGTCATTAAATTTATTCAAGAAAAAAATGTATATACCATCCAATTCCATACCCATTAACCATTAAAGGAATGATACCATTGCTCATTAGTACTTATGACCTCTCCTTTCATTGAAGAGATTTTATTAATTTCCCATATTCCCTACTCAATTATGATTATATAAATCTATTTAAATAATAAATAGTACATATAAAACTTTTATATAATTATTTATATAATGTAATGATATCTTATTAAGAAGAACACTGACTTATACGAGAAAACATGCATTTGAAAATGTAGTAGTTAACACCCTAAATGAGGGTATTAATAAAATTTTATTATAAAAGGTTAAAATATGATAATATATGATGTTTTGAATATTAATATTAATATTCTATAGATTAATGAAAATATTTAAACCATCATACATTAGGTTTAGATAATCAAAAAGGAAATTAGACCTAATTTAAGGGCTATCACGTCTCATAGTTATGCATGTGATATATATGTTATATTAACCAATTAACATTTTTTGTTGTATATATACTGAATAATGATGTTTTCTATCATTTATTTAATTTATACCTTTATATTAATTTTTTAGATTGAGTTTACTTGTTTATAGGGGCTCACTATTCAAATGTTACTATAAAAGTAATGGGATTCCTTATGTCACATTTATTTCTATGAGACATATTCCATATTCACCACTAATTTTTTTCGTGTATATAATACCTATGAATGTAATATATGATAATAATAATTTCATTTATTGTTATTTACATATCTATTTTATGTAATATATTTCATCAGTTTATTGTTCAAATGTGGCAAAATCAGTGAGGTAATTTTATCTCAATTTGCATTCATTGAGATACATGTTATGTTATGCATATATATTAATTTATTTGGTATGTATAATTCCACTTAAAATTTTGAATCGTTTATATCCTTCAGTTCACAAAATTATAGGTTTCATTTAGATTTTTTTCCCTTCGTTCTAAAATCTGTGTTCTTTCAATACAATATTGTCTAAAAAAATGTTTTAAAACTGTTTTAAAAAGTCTATTATAAATTTTCTCCGAAACTGATTTAAAATAAAGTTAAAATTATTTTCTGAGATTAATTTATTATTATTCATTGTTATTTTCAATAAAAATATATTCTATCTATTTTTTAATTTTAATGAATTTTTAAGCGAATATTACTTTTTCCACAAAAGTACATCCATAGATCATTCAAATCAATTTTAAATCTATAATAACAATATTTTATGTCACATATTGTTTATTATGTTTATGATTAAATACTTATATCATTATTCTTTCAATTTTTAGTTTATTTTTATGATTAATTACTTATGTTCTTGTAAAACACTTATGTACTCTTTTCATTAGTTGACACATGGTACGTGTATCTCTCTCTAATTCATTGAGTAATGATTTATATCTTATGATATAATAATGGGAAAAAAGTCAAGAGGCTTGATCAAATATGTGATGAAGGTGAAACCCTATCCACTATATGGAATGTACTATTACTCGGGATAGTGATTTTTCTTGTCCATTAGGTGTAGCCCCCATGATGTGCCCTGATATATTTTGGAAATGAGCCTTTACACATAGGTAATTATATTACAATATTTTATGTATACCACAATTTCATGTCTTATGTCATTATTATTATCACATGGATTATATTATGTAATCCCCTTTTTATTCATGTATTTTGAACTACCAATATTTATTCCATGACTCTGGTTTATGATATTTTACATGAAATGTATGATCTTCAAAATTTATTCTTATGTTCACATTCCATAGTGTTACTATTACATGTCTCACAAGTTTACCCTTACTGAGCATATGAGGTCGCCCATTTCTTATGTTTCATTTTTTGAGGTTACGAGGAAAGATGTTAAATAAATTTTTTCTATAATAATTTCATATGGATGATGTTGTTGAATTAATGTGAAATATAAAAATATGGGTATTGTGGGAGATAATTCAGATCCTTATGAACCATTTTTTAACCCAATCTGGCTTTCTAATGTGGTAAAATGATTGTTTCCTTTTAGATTATTGATATAAGGGTGAATAAATTTAGTTGAAAATGCTTCCAATTGCATAAAAAGTTTTAGATGGATGAAGTTAAGTTAATGGATATTTTGTGATTAGGATCATATATTGAATCCCTAACCAAATCTATTACATTAATATAGAATATTACCAAAATATTATAGTAAAGATAATTATGACACCCTACATCAATTATATAAATTTTTTGGATTTTTCATGTAGAAATGTAATTTCAGGAATGCATTTCAATTTTAAACATGGTTTAAATAATGGTTTTTAAACAATTCAAGAAACCATATAGTGTAATAAAAATTATGTTTTAATAACTGATGGATTACTGTGATTTTTATTTACTATAGTAAAAATAGTTTTTTATTTGGAGAAATTAGCATATGAAAAAGCATTGGTTGTGGAATTTTTTTTAATCATTTTTTTTATCTGTAATTCAGAATTAGAACATCATGTTTTAAGTTTTATCATCATAAAATATACATTAAATTATTATTCATTAAATAGATATTCTAGTAATAAATTTTCATAATTTCATATAATGATTTATTGTGTTCTTCAAAACAATTTTTAGATATTGTTAATTTTTTAGATATCTAATGATACATAAAATTTGTGCAATCCTTGTTTTTTAAGGTTAACTATTATCCCTATTATATATCATTCCATTAGAACTCTAATTAATGGTTTTTATCAATATATAATTATATCATATATATTCGAAATTGAATGTTGATTTATGGTAATGATTGATTCTATAGAGGGGGGGATATAGTATTCGAGATCTCCTATATTATAGAATTAAATAATTATAATATGTAACATTCATTACATACTTATATAAAATCACTCATTTTTATATTCTTTATATTTTAATATTTTAAATAAATGGAATTTAATCATAATCTAAATCTTGGTTTATGGAAATATTGAAAAACTAGGTTTTATTTATAAAATGTAAATTTTGTTGAATGGAAAGTTATGTTTATAATAGATTCTATATTTGAGTATATATATTAATATTTCATATTTATAGGGATTTTTTCCATGACAATGTTATTAATAATTTAAAATTATTCATTAATATTTCAAATGAAAATATTCAATGAAGATATCAACAAAAGGGTCATAATTTAAAAGGATTTCCTTAGAATTTAAAAGGGTGAAAATTACAATAGTGTAATATAGATTTAGGGAGTTTTTAATAATAAAAACAATATGTAAAGTGATCCATTATAAGTCATGTTATGAAAATAAGTGGTCATTGTATTGAATTAATATTGATACCACTCATGATATATTAAATTTACTAATGATAATTAGGTTCTTGGTTATTATTGTATCTGTTGGGGTCCCCAATGTTTTCATATACAATCAATGGGTGTCATTGATATAATGGTTTTCAAACTAGGATCAATTAATTGATGATACTTTATATTTATTTATGTTAAATTATTTTCATATGTAAATTGTTCACTTATCAATAACTAGATCTTTCGTGTGGATATATTTAAGTGTTTAGCAGGAATCCTATTAAGAATAATTTTTTTGAACCCCTTCATTTAAATATTAGTGTCCATTTTCACCCAATATATTATAATATTGTAAATGGTAAAGCCTCTCCATTAAATAGTGATATAATATAGATGTTTTCTTATAATATAGGTATATTAGTACTTAGTAAATTAATAGTGGTTGTGTCCATTTATTAATAAATTATATTTTTAGACCATATAAATTAGAATTAACATTTCGATACCATTAGGGTTTTTTTACAACTATAATATATTTTAATGTTTTATATGTGTCAGTTTTCATTATATAAATATATTTTATCTAATCAGAAATAATTTTTAATATTCATTGATAGTAAATTGTCCTTAAATTATCCTTTTTTCTATAAACATATATTTATATTAATTTATAATTCAATATTATACCTTATTTCAAGTGTAATATTTTTCATTAATCCTAAAATTTGAGTATCTCATTCATCCATTACTAGAAAACATATAGAGATTCATATCAATTTCAAATAGTTATATTAATTAATTAATCCTCTTTTTCATTAGGGTTAATTTTATAAAATATAAAGATAAAAATAGATTTTTTTCAGTATTCAAACAATGAAAGAAATATTTTTTACCAAATAAAATTATTTCAAAAACCACATCCCATTTTTTTAAATTTTGTTTGATAATTAGTGGTGTCAAGGTAAATTATAATTTTGTTAAAATATTTTGATAAAATATTAATGAAAATACACGTATTATTTGGTTCAAATAATGTTAGAGAATTATTTTGAAATTGGAATGATTATTCACATGGTTTTTTATTTATTAATGGGAATCGTAGATAATTAAATGTAATTAATAGATATTTTATGCACTTGTTTTTGTATAATAGATGGTGAAATAAAAATATTAAAAATTCAAATGGTCGTTAAAAGAAATAATTATATATAGATGATAGAAATGGAAAACAATTTCAGAAATAAAAATGAAATATATGTGAAACCAAGAAATGTGTATTAAAATATGTAAAGATGGAAAATTTTGTAAAATGAATGGGATTATTATGACCTATTTGTGACTCAATGTTGATATGTAAATTTTTATTGTATAAAATGACATTACAATGTGTGATTTTAGATTAAAAAATCTAAGATAAAAAATCTGTAAGTTTTCATAATTATGATGTAATAAATAACATGATGATTATAGTGTAACAATGATAAATAGAATGAGTTGAGAAGTATTGAAAAATATTTATGTGTGGTAATGGTAAAATAATATGGTGTTTTTAATATGAATAATACCACAAATTTTAGAAAAAGTATTTAAGATAAAAATATTATTTAATATAAAGATAATAATTATAGATTTTTTTAATCTATGTTAATTCTTTATATAGTTAAAACTTATTGAGAAACCATTAGTGATATTATTTAAGAAAATAATTGTAGAATATTTATAATATACTATACTTGATTAATACAGATCATTAGTTATGATGAAATTTTGTATTGTGGGTAACTTCATACATAATATTTGTAGAATATTTTTTTGATAATGCAATCATATTATGTATACTATTTTTTGGTATTATAGTATATTAAATGAATCATTTTATATTTTTGATAGGATTTGGGGGATATATTAAACCAATCAAAATAATTGTAAGAGGCATTAAATGTTTGAGAAGAGTAAAAACCCAGAATCTCATTACTGAATTTTATATTGAATTTTTTTCAAAATTATATAATCATCCATGAATTGGTTATATCAAAACATTAAGGTGAATAATATGAATTTAAATCCAAAACCCAAACCAATGGGACTGAGATAAAGATCCATAAAACAGCATGATCTCCTCCAAATATGCAATAAGATGTTGACTAGAAGCGAGTGTCTAATGTTAATATGCGGGCATACCATACAATCTATATCATATCCTCTCACAAATAATATACTTAAACTTTTATAACTAACATAAAACCAGGGGAATAATGTAATATCATCTATAATACTAGCCCTAATATAAATAATTAGCTTCTTAATTTGGGAATCTAACAAATATAAATGTCTGAGAATATAAATAAATAAATCATTACATTAATTATATGGATTATATCTTGGTACGAATATAAGGCACATGCTCCATTTCTTAGTTATATTCCATAGGCCCCTTACTCTTTCTCAGATACCTATAAAAAATCTTCACATCCAATGGATTTTTTACACATTGTTTGAGTATTAAAACCCTATAAGACACAACCAATCCATCTTGAAAAATAGTCCACATACATAAGAGTGTATAAAATGATAATACATAATATCACTGTATAAAATAAACCATACTAATAACCAATATTTTATCCAATATAACATGAACCATGACTTACCTAATTAGACTCCATGTGGAATGAACATAAAAATGGACGTGGAAGTGTTCCAAATGAAGGATCAATCGTTATGGTTACTCAATTTATAAAAAGTACCATGACCAATATTTCACTCAATAATAGGGCGTAATATCATTTAGTTATCTATCAGGTTATATATCACATAGTATCTTCCCCCAATGTTTTCTCACAAGATAGGTTACATTGAACATCAGGTCCTATGGTCACCTCATGAGTTAAGTAACATAATCAATAATATCCCCATGTTAGTCTATATGAGGCCATCATAACTTGTCATCCAACTCAGTCCTATCATCATTTCTGGTGTAGTGTCTGAACACACTCCAAATAAAATGGAATTGAGCAAAAAATGGGTTCACCTATTTCATTTTTACCATTTATAGATGCACATAAACATAGAATATACCAAAAATGTTTCTTCAAAATGTTTTTATTATATCAATCATGTATATCCATAGGCATTGAATAAATAACATAGGTAAAAATAGCCAAATGAAATATGAAAAACTCATCAGGGTCTATTCGTATAATTACACAACCTTATATGATCATTAAAATAATAATAAAAATTCAAAATTATGAGGAACATAATACATCATATTTTTCATCATCAATGCTAACATTTACATAGACTATTTTCAAATGATCCATATTCAGGCACCAAAATTGATATGATCAAGAACAAAGACCTCCTCGAATTGTCTCCACAAGAAATAATATGATTTCATGAGAAATTATCATCAAGTATAAATGAAAATTGTCGAATTTACTCTAAACCTATGAAGACTAGAAAAAATGTAAAATATGTTCTTAGTTGAAGGATGTAGAAATCATCACTCATAGGTAGTGATAAAAGTATATGTCACCGGCAGAATAAAACCATGAATTCATCAGAATCCAATCTCACCCATGACTGTTCTTGATAATCCAAGGATTCAATTATATTTCTAGAAAACATATGGTATCAATAAATAATTATTATGTATTTACATGGTCAAATAAAACAAAATAGATTAACAATATCCAAATAATAACCCTCAATGAATTCAATTACCAAAACACCGAAATATCAATATACTGGTAAATAATGATAGAAATAGGCCATATATTGATAATAGAGTATGAATGATATGTCTATACAAGGGGTAAATACGATATTATAATAATATCATAGAGTGTAAGGACCTAGTTCTTCAATGAATTTTTAATATCGGTGGAGAAATAATGATCTATCATAGAGGAGCATCGATTTATTAAATTTGTGGAAAATAAATATGTTTTTTAGTAATGGTTTGAGGCTACAAATCTTTTGTTAAATACAAGTAATGGAAATGAGTCCAAGAGAGAATTGGAATGAAAATAAAAAAATTACACAACCAACAGTTACCTACCTATCTTTTTCATTAAACATTCAGTGTGTTTTCCCCCTCTTAAAGAACAATCCATCCTGCTCTCCCTCAACCTCACCCACGACCTCTTGCTCTCATTATGATTGAGGGTAGAGAATGATTCCATTCCAGTAATATTCACCATCAGTGTTATCATCTGAGTTGTCTCCATTACTATTCTCATGAGAGACTCCACGTGAAACTAGATTTATCTCCTCTTTATCTTCAATTATTCATATAGAGAAATAATATTTTGATGCATAAACTCTTCATTTGAGCCAAGGATGTAGACATGTGGAATTTGGACCCCATTTTAATTATTGGGTAGGGAGGGGAGTATGATTAACCGTAGTAACCTACTCAGAAACCATTGGAGAAAAACTAGAATCCATTATCTTTTTAAAGGAAAAAAGGCTAATCCCATCTTTATCAACAAATAATTTTGGGAATGCATCTGACTTTTATGAAATAATAATATATTCATATTCTAAAATTTTTATTCCATTTATGTTACCAGAAGTATCCATCCTTTCTTGTGGAAGTTGATGATCAATATCTCTTTGAAGATTATCTTCAACCTTTTTCTCATCCATAAAATCATCACCACTATTTAAAGAAATTATGTCATTGCATGAATTATTCTTTGTAGAAAAGATGTTATTCCAAGATTTTTCCATGAGATACACCTGTTTCATCACATGTTTATTTATTCACTTTTTTAGGTATATAATCATTCAATCATTTTAGCCACCTTTTGTTCTCAGTATCATTTTGAGCCTTTTTGATTTTCTACTTTTAATACAATTATTTTTATCATGTCCTCACTTAGTGAAGAAGCTGAAATCAATGGAGTGCCTAGATGTTGATTGATCATGACCAATAACAATATAAGCCTTGCAAATTTTTTCATATATTCATAAATTACCTTGAACTCAAAAATTTTATCCTCTATTTAATTAATTACCATATCCACTATATTAGAAACTAGTTCAAATTCAACTAAGAATCCAGAAAAGTTTCAAAAGGGAGATAGTTCTGATTCTTTGTCTATTTTAATTGTAATTCCAAAAGATATCACAAAATCATATAACATTTTGGGATGCCACAAAATCCAATTTATTATGTGAACTCTATCCCAAACATGAGTGGTAGACTTCCCCACGTCAAATGGATTTCACTTCTTATTCAATTCACAAAGGTGTATAATTATGAGTTTTTTCTTATGGATCAAAATGCCAAGATCTAATTTTATGTTCTTATGTTGGAAAAATCATGTGGGAGTATCCTTTTCTCAACGAGACACATTTCTTGAGGAGAATCCCCAACAAGATGAAATTCATTCATTGAGATCCTCAATTTTCATAGGCCGAGAGCCTTTTGGTAAATATAACATATATATGATTGAAAGTTGTCCTATTTCGAGTCTTTAACAAACATCATGATGGTCTACTTTTATGTAAGAAATGTTTCGGTTCCTTCTAAGGAAAGAATCAGACATACCGTTATAATAGTAAAAAGGGTAATTAGCATGGGATCCTTTATTAGGATCACCTTGTGGTAGTACATCCATATCCGGATCAAATGATGTCTTCATGATATGTGCATTTTCAGTAGAAATAAAAAAATAACAAGTTGAATGAGAAGTCATTGAATCTCCACTATCCGTCTCAATGAAGACCATTATATCAAACATTGCTGCAACACTCTTATTAAACTATGGCTCTAAAACCCCATCGGTCCTTGAAGAAAATTATCGGTGTCACATCCCACAAAATTATATGTCAATGTAAGGGTATTCATCGTCTCATAGACTGCCTGGAGGTCACCATTTTACCGATCGTCTCAGAAACAACACCAATGACCTCTACATTATTCACCTTTTCAATAGACCACACAACATGTGGCGCCAACCCTCAATTGTACTTCCTAGTAATGCCTCCAACATCATGACTTGTGACCTCAAACAATTTCGAAAATCTTGAAAGATTATACTCCATGAAACCATAGTTCATCGCCTGGTTAGTGATGTATGGAGTCTCATCCCTCATTCCATATCTCTTCCTATGGAAAATAACTAATAATTACATTTAAAAATAACTTAAATAGAACATTTTTTCACTTTGAAAAATTTTAGTTCTGAGAGAACTCCTACCATTTCATCCTTATTAAAAAATCACAACAGTCACCAAGCCATAAACTCTGACCTAACCATTGATGTGGTTTACTTCAATTCATATCCAAAATTGTGTTCTCCAACAACATGTTTCAATTTGTCTAGATATTTTACATAAACCACACCATATTAAATTGGAATGGTGGGGTGAATCAGGTTATGTGTAATCGATTAAAATATCATATATGAAGCCTTCTCTATGTCATTTCCCAATTGTTTTTTTCACCATGGAACACAACTAGACCACCTAGATTCCAATAGGCCTAGGTTTTTCATGAAATGTGCAGAAAAATATGAAATCTCATTCTTAATCCTCCAAACCCATTTCTAGGATCTCAATACATTTACCATTATACCTCTATAAAAGGGAAATAAATTAGTGGAAAATGGAAATAATAATTATCATATTGAAAATTTTGATCTAGGGCATTAAAATCGCCCAATAGATTCATTTATTACCCTTGATAATTTTTTCCAATTGTATTATTTAGATAAATCTGACCAATAAGATTAGACATCTAATTATAGTTACCATGTCTCCTTCTAGATACATATATGGTGAAATATGATATAAAAATGTTCCAATGTCACCCTCTATGATACCACACTACCCCAACAATAATCATTATTGGAATTATACAAAATATTATTATTGGTTTGAAAAAAAAACATCATGTTCACTTTCATTCATAATATATTCCATGTATATCCTATGTTGTGAATTGTAGAACACATCATGAATTCCAAGACCAATCGTATAGAATTCCATTCATATAACCAGTTATTAGATATGTTATGAGTTTGGAAATAGTCACGAAAATAATTTTCTATCTTCTCATAATTCAATAAATGCATAGGAACCAATATCTAGGATAATAGCAATAAAAAATCATTTATAATTAGCGAACTCCAAATTTCATATCATAGGGTATATAATTGATTGATTCTTACTTTTAGTGGTCAAAAAAACATACTAAATAATGTCATCATCAATGATATTTCAT
The DNA here is from genome assembly GCA_963277665.1 of Viscum album. Classification (NCBI taxonomy): domain Eukaryota; kingdom Viridiplantae; phylum Streptophyta; class Magnoliopsida; order Santalales; family Viscaceae; genus Viscum; species Viscum album. Next base: position 735,331,956 of record OY728146.1, on the reverse strand, counting down.
TCACTATTATTGGTATAAAATCAATTTCCTCACCAAATTCATTCCTATATATTGGTGAGAGGAACAATCATCCTTAGCGAGCCTTAAATTCTGAAATCTGAAGAGATCTATAGAAAATATTTTTTTAATATAACCCCACCATGGTATTGAAAAAATACCATGGTCCACTAAATTATAGGACACAAGAAAGAATCGTAACAACTTCATTATAATTTTTCTAATCCAACTATCCATTGGTATTTGGATGATATATAATACTCATCTTTACATCATTCACTATATCCTATTTTATTCCTTGAAATTTATTTGAATTTAATAACAAGAATATAATAGATATTATGAATTGGGGAAGACCATGAACATTTATTATCTCCTAGAAATGAATCTTTCCTATCTCATTTCCTGATTGAGTCACACCGATTGGTGGGAAATTAGATACATTTTTTCAACGAATAATAATAACCCAAAAATAGTCATAGCTCCTTGGGGGTATAGGTAATCCCATCATAAATTTCATTGTTTTTTCCTCCCACTTTCATAAGGTAATATAAGGTGGATGGAGAGAAACACCAGAATGCTTGTTTTTATCCATAAAATTATGAATATAAGGCATCGAGAAATGAATCCATAAATCTACCTTTTCATCCATGGCAACCAAAATTATCACCTGATGTTTTAGTACATAATTTTTTCATAAGGATTCACCAGACATATATAGTTGTGGAAGCTTTTCCTAATCACTCCTTTAATGGAATCAAGTTATAAAACTATTCTTAATATAAGGATTACATCCTTGATTTCTAAATACCACATAGGTATGGGGTGACCAACTACTAGGCCTTCCCTCATCATAACACATTCATGTTAAAATTAACCAGACATTACCTGATATACTATTGATGGAATCATCACTAATGGGGAACAAGTCATTTATCTCTAGTCCATAGAATCATTTATCCTCTAATTATCCAAAAATATAATCCGGTGACACTTTTCATTTGATGGTTTTTCCCTAATATGACGAGCTACATGAATCTATCATTTATAATAACATGTAATGCAATTAATATTCCATGGTGACTAAAACATTTTATTGTTGAAATATTATAGATACTCTACATAGTACATCTACCTAATTTCTAGGTATCATTTTGTGATGATATAGAAAATCCCCTTATGGGAAGTTTAGAAAAAACATTCTCATAAAAGAGATAGTTTCATCAATGAATATTAATGTCTACCACAAAAACCAATGGATCCCACCAAATAAAATAATATCCCTAGATGATGTATTATAAACACTATAGATCTATTTTTATTCCTCTTAATCTTATAAGAAGCATCATTACATTTTCTCATCCACTAAACAATTTTCCATCACACCCTCAGTGTAATCATGGGTGCTAATAGATGGTAAAATCCATGGTCAAAATATCGGTTGTATCATTCGAAATATAGTAATTTCTCAATCACGAACATGTTCTGGTGATGTTTCAAAGACATAACTTTCACAGCATTCTCCAGTTCAACAGATATACCATTATGAGAAAGAACACTCCTCAAAAACATCACCTCATAAATCTGAATGTTAAACATTAATTGTTTATCATAATTTATATTTTATCTAAGTATATTTATAACTTTATCAATATTTATATCATGGGACTATAGGTTTTGTGAGAGTTTGAGGATACCATCAATGAATATCATGATGAATGAGTTATGGTATGGATTGATTTTTTTATCCGGAGACACATGTAACCTATAGGTGAATTCTTCATTCCAAACCAAAATCCCCATGTACTCATATAGCCCAAACATAATCTAAAATAATATATCATGGATATCCCACTCTTTAATAAAAAACTCGTTATAGCCCAATCTATGATTAATCGTGGGGAACCACCTGGCCCCCTGTAGTGTATCAAAGAGATCACAAATTCTAGAAAAATGATACATTTTATTCACTATCACCTTGTTCAACTCTTGATAATATATATAGATTAAATGAATAATTTCAACCTTTATGGTGAATATAATATGTGCACACCTTGGTGATGTAATTTGACTAAACAATTCCCTCTCCACCAAGTCCTTATAATGTAAATTGAGATCAATTAACTCTTCTGGTGACATATTATAATGGGGTATTAAAATTAAATACACACAAGGTATGATATCATTCTCTATATTATATCCTCTATTAGGGGAAAATAATAATGCTATTTTAGGGGAGATGTCTCGATAGTGATCCAAATCTAGATTAAAAGACATGGGGCTTCCACTGATCATACTAAAATTTCCAACCCTAAAATATACATTTTAATTATGTTATTCTAGACCATATGACAAAAAACACTACATTATCCCTTTTACCATTCAACAGTGACCATGAACATCTATCCCTTTAGGGATGTGAAAGATACCGATCATTAATAAAAATAAATGAGATCTTTGAATTTCTTTCCCATTCAATTCTATGAATCATATCAAATCTTCTTATCTCTAATTCCATGATTTCACACAGATTTCTATAACTAGAATCAACTTCATGACATAATATTAAATTATGAAGAGGGTTTATTTTTATTCCCAATGATATATTCTGGGAAAAAAATTACAATTAAATAGAAATTATAAGTTTAGTAAAACACTAAAATATGAAAATATAATACAATTCGAGCCACCAGTATCAATAAAGGAAAAAGTAATAGAGATATCTACCTATTTACTGAAGGGTGAAATGTGACCCGTTAAATGATCCACGTCTATTCACTTATTTTAATTTATGTATTAATGTAAGACCTCGTGTATTTTTTCCTTATTGTCATATGGTACTTCTAGTAGATTGTACATTATTTCAAAAATTCCAAACTAGTCCATAATAGCTTATGGACATCTATTACCCACAAAATATAGTGGGTACTATAGTTGAATGTTCTATTAAAAAGGAGACATAGTACTGGAAACAATGCCACCATTCATAGACATTACACAAATTACTCTAGGATGAGGTAGTTACAATTCCAAAAAAACATTAGATGGTGTAAGAGCATGCTCAATACCATCCTCTGGTATATTTTATGGTTTAATATAGAATCCAACCTATAGGGATTATCATTGAATGAGCCAAGTACTTATATAATAAATCTCACTCAAGACATCATCTTCTTATCATGAAGAATTTTTTTTTATAAAAATAGATGTAATGAAAAATAATAATGTGTAAAATATATCACCACAATTCTCTCAAACGTTTATCCATAACAAAGTTATAAAAACCTTGAAATAACCAAGGTAGTTATACCAAAATTTTTTTCATGTGGATATATATATAAATTATATGAAACAGAATCCTAAGGTTTATGAATTCATAAAAATAGATATATCATCATAATTTTGAAAATTGATATATTACAAAATATAGACAAAATTATCTAGTGAAAAAATAAAAATATTTGGGGAATTAATTTCAATTACTAGTATGAATCACTAAAAATGTTTTTATATAGATACAGAACATATTTAACTACTCCTAGTGCGTTAATTCAATAAATTCACATAAAACTATAACAATAATCTAATTAATGGTTAATTAATGGTCTACTACACATGAGTGGTGTATGACTATAGAAACTCCCCTACCCAATTCTCACACAAACTATTCACATTATACCATGATCTATGTTATTCAAAATATGTAATTATTGTTTTAACTAATATAATTTGGTAATTCCCCAAAATGAACCACAAGATAAAATCAGGGTATCCAAAAGTCCTCTAGCATGCCCCCATATACAAGAGGTATACCACAACTAGAGAAGATATGATGTCCTTTAATGGGATACAATAATCTTGTTATCATAATCGTAAAGTAATAATAATATTAAGATATAACAACTTAGTGTAAACAAGGCAGAATAATGCAATTTCATATTACATAAAAGACATTTAATAAATAATAATTCTCATATGATTGGAATCCAAAATGTAAACATGTTGGAATTTAAATAGATATAAAACTTTAGTAATACTATTGAGTATATAATAGTACAACTACAAGTTCAATGATCCTTTTATCAACATTCTAGAACATGACCCTTTCCCTTTATTGGATCCTTATACAAAAAATTTTTACATGCATCAAAATTCAGGTACATTTTGTGAGTAATAAAACCCTATAATAAATAACCAATGTTTCCTTGACAAAATTTTACATGCATAATAGTTATTAATGGATAGATAAAAACTACCATACACTTAAAAAACCAATACTAAGCACCACTTTTATGGAAAAATTGCCACAAATATTAGTTACACTATCTTTGGGTCCATGTGTGATGAAAATTCAAATTCTCATGAAAATTTATCAAACATAGGATCTAGGCTCGATATTTCACAATATCTTCATATCCACTCATCCAATGGGTATGAGAAAAATAGGCCATAATATCTTATTTATTAATCTTATTCCATGTAATAAAGAACATTATACTCTAATGTGTACTTACGGTTCATGTCACATGCCCGACAACAGTCCATTATGACCTCAAGATTCATGTGACATATACCGTAATATCCCAATTTCGGGACACACAAGTCCATAACACCCTTTCATCATAATTTTTCATCCCATCATGTCATGTGAAATATCTGTATAAGCCCCTGCCCCTTTTGGGCATTGGTCCTTGACGGGTTGACCTGTTAGTTTGGTACCACACATAAAACCACAACAACATTAAATATACAAATATAATCTCCTAAAAATAATGTCCAAATATCAATAAAATATAAATTTTTGTTTAAAAAAACAATCATGGGAAACATTTATAATGACCTAGTTTTCTTTGATAAATTTTCTATAAATAAATTTACTTCATTTGACAGCGTTATTTTCACACAAAACCGAGTATTAACAAACCAAAATATACTATTAATATTATTATTTAAACATAGCTATTATAACCTATAAATTAAAAATAAAGGAATGAATATGAATAACCAAATTTAAATAATTAGGTATAGTGGTTTTATATAAATAAATCATTTTGGTAAATATTAATTTTTTTAATCTAATAATTTATAAGTTTTAAAAATATTATTTTTAAAAAATAGGTTTTTATTTATTTCAGTAAACAAAAAAATAAATTTATTTTTTTTTCAAATTTTATAACATTTATTTGAAAATAAATTCTTTAATTTTTAAATATAAATGTCAGAATAAGATTTGAGTTAATTTTTGAGAGTTTCCTATAATGATTAGTTTATTGATGATTAGTAAAACAAATATGGTTTTTAGTAATTTAGGAATTTTCATTTAAAAATTTTAAATCCTCTATTTTAATTTAATTATTTTTTTTAAAACTAAAGTTAGTAAAATAATTTATTTATTAACCAATTACCATAACTGGAATCCATTTCCTATTGAATTTTTATATTATAAAACTCTATATTTATGAATAAAATTTATTTAGGAAACCATTTTTTCATCACATATTTAGGTTTTATTTTATTATAAATCTTAAAACTTATTTCAATTGAATTTGATGAAATTGGTTAATTATTTAGAATAAAAACTATTTACAATAAATATTTATGTAAAATTAATTTTGTTTTAGAATTCAAATTAATGGTAGGAAAACAATTTAATACAATGGTTAAGGTACAAATTTTTTTTCATATTGTATGCACCAGTATTTAAATTAATTTTACAAAAAAAGTATGATTTTTATCTGATAAATTGGAAATAAACTTTATAATCAATGGTTTTATATTATATAGTATTTAACAATCAGTTTTTCATAATATCGAATAAATATCTAACATAAATAAATAAATAAACTAGTTATCATGATAAAAGTTAAAATGGTATAATTAAGAAAACATAAATGATAAAGAATTACATTTTAAAAAACTTTATATTGTGTTCAATGATTGGATCGACCATATATTATCTCCACCCAATTATTTATCAATTATTGAGGATTTTGGTGTGACGGATACTTCCCATCATTGAATAGTTTTTGAGTATTTTTAGAAATGTCACTACTCCTCAATTATAAAAGTAAACATCCTCCCATCACATATTTAGATATCATGATACTATTAGATCGTTAATATTCTACTCAAATCCCTCCAAAACATACTTATACTCATTCTAGATCTTTCCTCATCCCAAAATACCAAAACTAGGGTCCTCAATAAGAGATCCAAATTAGGTCATCTGTGTGATAGTAATTATCTTCCCAATGCTATTTCATTTCACATATTCTCTTAACAGCTATATTCATATCCTAATAATTAAAATATAATAAAAACTCTATATAAAATATACTAATCAGTTATTATTTTAAGGTGATATCATAAATATATTTCTTATATATTAGATGAGAAACAAAACCATCTATCAAGTGTACGGTAGACTACTGCCCCACAAACTGATACGTTTCATTTTCCATAACTACCTCTAATTGTTTGATATAATTATAGATATAATTTTGTATATATTATATTCATATCAAAATTATTATTTTTGAATTATAATATCCTATATAGCTTCATACCTTTCATTATGTGGTAATAAGATTATATCCCTCGTGTGTAGGATGAACTATCACTTCGCGAAGTGAAATGATTCTTTTTTCACTAATGTTTTAAGTGGAAGGTAATAATTCCAAATATAATTAAAATATTTCATATATATTAAATAATAATTATTTTAGAAATTTTGTATTATTTTTTACCTTTCTTTATTAGTTTTTAATGAAAATAGATGAAACATTCATGTGTTATTATGGCCTACAGTATCCATGAACAATGTAATTCATTTTCTATATATAATACTTTTATATTACTATAAAAAGATACATAATGAATATATAATATATTTTTGAATTTTTTGAAATTCTGGATATTATGGAACCGAGATGAAAATAAAAGGATCCAGAATACCAAACCAATAGATTCAAGAAATATGAAGCAATTATTACATAAAGTGGTCTTCTAATAAGGGATTGATAATAAATGGGTAAATAATGGTCATAAGTAAAACATATATGGTATGGTACATGTAATTAGAGTTCTATAATATATTTATAAAAAATTAATATTTTCTACATAGGAGGTTCAAATGAGTATGATATAAGTCAAGACTTTTGATAAGTGATCCTTGTCTCACTTTTAATTCTCTGCGATACATGCCACATTCACCACATGATCATTTTATGACAAGTATATTCTAGCCATTAATTATTTTTATGATTAATATAATGATCCTTATTCTTATTTTTATATCAATATATGTTTCTTTATGTTATGGGTCTTATTATTAAAGAGATTTATAATGTGGTAGAGGATTGATGTTAAAATCCCGCTATTTTTTCTAGATTGTATATGATTATGTTTCTGATAATTAAATATTATACTATATCATCCAAAAAAATAAAGAATTATCTTATCAACTAGTTATTTTGAGAAAATAAATCTTTTACATTCCTTTTTGTCTCATTATTTACTCAATAATCCAAAATACTATTTTGTGGAAAAATAAATTTACATCTCTCTTCGATAAAAAATTTATCTTCTTCCATGTGCATGATTTTAAAAAATGTTATTATAATGTTTTAATATTATTAAAAAATGTAAATTTTATTTTTAACCGTGTTTAAATTTTTAATAAGTTTTTTAAAATGAATATTATGTTATTTTTTTATTGAGGTGTTTTTTAATTTTACAAAAAATGTGAAATATTAATTTTTTTGTAAATTTATGACAATAATGGTATTTTCAGATAATATTAGAACTAAATTATCTAAATATTCCTATATAAGATACCAATTATATTTTAAAATAATATTATTTCAACAATAATATGTTAAAATATAGTTTTAATATTTTATTTTAAAATAGAAAGGATTTTTCCTCTCGAAATTTCACATGGGATATTTCAAAATAATTTTCCATGTAATCGATTATGTTACTCAGGATTTACTAGGGTTTTCACCCAAGGATACCAATCATATTAATTATTTAATTCATTTATGTTTATGATTAAAAATATTTTTATGAAACCCATTTCTTTTTCCATTGTTTATGTCATTTGGGAATGATGCAATTTGCATGAAACATGTTTTATTCCACATGTTATGTTATAATGAAAAAATTATGAATCCCATTTCTACTCAAGAGTTATGATATATTGAGTTTTTTATGATCTAGTGAGACCATTTAATGATTATATGATAGGTTGGACATTTATATATATTTAATTAATTAGTTAATGATCTATATCTGGTTAGAGAAACAAGACTATAATGGGGAGTGAACCCAGTTTAGTAGGGGGATCTATTCACTGTGATAGTATGGGAGTAAATCTTTATAGCTATGATGGTCATCAGATTGAACCCAATACATTATGATAGTATTAGTGGTAATACATGACTACTATAATGGTTTTGTGAGTGAACCAATTACACCATCATAGTTTGGGGAGTGAAACATAACTACTACGATGGTTTAGGGATTGAGAAAAATCTATTACAGTAGTCCTAGATTTGATGATTTTAATACTAGGTAAATGAATATATATAATTATATATATTTCTAAATTCATTATCTTATACAAACTTTCTACTTCTATGGTTCATTTCCATTTATTCTTTTATAATTCATCTCTTATTAACTATGTGATTTATTACATGACTCAGGTTTAGGATCTATGATATGTAGGGTATAGTTTATAATTTTTATTTTCATATTATCATGACCTTATTCTGATGTAATGTTGATGTCTACCTTTTTTACACATATTGAGAATATAGAAACATTATTTATTGTGTTCTCATGCCAAATTTTATGAATAAAGGTATAATGTGTGATATCTAAGTGTTCTAGCTATGAAGAACTTGGTTTGTAATGATGTAGTCCAATTATGAACCGTTTATTTATGTATCCATGTTTCCAACGACTCTCAACCTAATTTAATTTGACATGGATTTTTATTTTATATATTTAATAATTATCTATTTAGATGTAATGTTTCTGTTTGAGATTTTTGGGTTATTATGGTAATAATGAACACATCAGTTAATAAAATTCACATAGTCTTATAATATAAGAACAATTCGACATTCGTCGCTAACAATCATATAAATGGCTGCTAAAATTAAATGAAAATCCTAAAGAAATGTTTTAGTCATCAACATCAGTTTTATATAAGATAATAAACACCGTAATCATGTTCATAATTTTTTATATGCTCATTTTCTATAAACTCTTAAAACTAGTTCAAAATGAAATAAAACAATTCCCAATGAAATCCTCATGAAGGAAAACCGTAAGTGCAGAATCAATAACATTCCTAACTAAGACAACCAAAAATGATATAATCTTATCATTATTTAATAAGGATTATATTGTCTACCTTATAATGAAAAATTGCAAAAAATCATCAATCCATTTGGATGATGTAGAATTCCACTCATCATCATTACTATTTCTTGATACACCAAAAATGAAATTTACTCAATATTAAAATATTATCATATTCTAAGAACAAAATATCATTCCATGATCTAATGTGAATGAATAGAGAAAAATCGGCCAAAAAAGAAGTACCTTTAAAGGACACCACCAAAACTCACAAATATGGATGCAACAAAGTAGAATGATAGAATGATTCCATATACCATTCAAAGAGTGGGAATAATATATAAAAACAATTTAGTATCATGATATCAGAAACTTTTTTCATAAGGGATGACCATTTTTATTTTGTGCATAATAAATTTCATTTATGAATCCAAGATACATCACTGGGGATAATTTATTAATTAATATATTGGTTAAAATGATTAATATCCATATTATGGAACCCTAATTATAAGTACACATATTTACCCCTAGAAATGGTATAGATATGAGAATAACCCTTACAGTTTATAACATTTTGACCATTTCCAAAAATTAATCATGAATATTTCATTTTTGTACACCATTAAGTCAACACGGTCATTTTATTCTTGATCTAGTAGCCAAAATAAATTTCACATACCTTATGTTTCCAAGTCAAATCTTATTTTACCCACTCCACACCATCAAAAATTGACATAGTGTAGTAATATATAAAAATGGAAGGTATAATTATGAATATTAAATAAATAAATAAATTGGAATTTAGATGAATAATCATGATTAAATAATGAATATGATTTATATAAAACTGTAATAGGGATTAAAAATTAAAATAAACATGATGCACAAATTAATTCACTCATGGAATAACTCCTTAAAACAATTAATTAATAATATACAATGATTTGATGATATTTCATAAAATTAAAAATATAAATATGGTAATTGAAGGAAATAAATTATTTAATGACATCCTTGAAAACAAACAATGTTTAATTTAAGGATGAATCAATTCATTGATTACCATCATGAAATTTAAAATATAGGTTAACCGTCAAACGATTGTACGACATTGAGAAAATGTTTCATTAATATATATAAACAATTTAAAAAAGTAGCAATGTTTTCAAATTATTTTATTGATAAATAACAATGCAGAAAAATCCAATGGATGTTGAAAAAAATAATAACACTATATTTTAGAAATATTCAAAGAATATGAAATATTGAATAATTTAATAAAGATGTTATTCTATTAGAAAATTTGTACTTGGTTGCTGTGATATGACATCATTAATGGAATTTAATCCTAATGATAAATATAAAATAATACAAAAAAGTGAATAATATATAAAAATATTTACTATAAGTGTAAATATGTTGGCATTAATATATCTACCATTATAATGTCAATGTTCTCATCAGATATTTTGAATATGGGTATAATGGTATTTAATACTCTTATTTGTTCCCTCACATATTAAGGAATAATTTTTAACATAAATATCTATTTTAAAATTTATCCTTCACCCGATAAATTTTATATAAAAGTAATGTTGATTTTTTATATATTGGTTACCAATAATAGTATTGTGGACAATATATTCTCTTGAGAAACATATTACATGGGTTGGAATATAATTCATATAAAGAAAAATCATTTGATAGGAAGATACATTCTCAAATATATAATGTCTCAAATAAGTGATCAGTGTATATTAGTAATAATAAATTAAAAGGGGGAGGGTGAATATTTTTTTGAATGAAATTAAATAGGGGATGAAAATGATTAGAACAAGTCATATTATTATGTTTCTTATTATATATTCCACGGAAGAAAACAACCCATTCTATCGGAAAAAAACTAATGTAAATGAATTGCTCCCTCTATTGAAACATATATCATAAATGGAATCTTATAAAACCTTTATTTGTAAAAAAACACTTAATCATTTTTAGTAATATTTATTTTTATATTTTTATTGATAAATTATTATATAATGAAAATATCATTCATATATCACCCACTATGATTTAAAAACATGTAAAATAATTAATATTTCAAAATTTTAGGATTTTATTTTTTCAAATTTAAACTAAAGATAAAATCAAGAAAAATTGAAATTTATTATGTCTGTAATGGCTAAACTTAATATTAATAGATATCAATTGATATAAATCAATAATATTATATTTTAATACTTATAGTTATAATGGTTGAATTTAATTATTCTTGTAAATAATTTTCATATAAAAAATAGGATAAAAAATTGTAACTAATAGAAATATATAAATGATTAAAATAGTTGGAAATTTTACATTCATTTTTATTTATATTATTTTTGTATCAATTTTTTAGATTGTATTGAAAAGTTCAAAATGTTTCCTATTATAATTGACTAACATATTTTAAATAAATTTTTTAAAATAATTCCTTAGGTATATAAATAAATACATATGATCATTTTGATTGAATAAATATTATATATATGAACATGTTCATATCATTGATACAAGTAGTTCTCATATAGATAATAGGGTATTGATATAATGGAAATTTTCCCCTACCACTATATATTAAAAGTGATGATGTTTTAAGAATATAAAATTAGAATTTAAACATAAATATATAATTTTTTTATAATTATTATTGTGTTATTATTATAAAATAAACCAATTTTATTTAGTAATATAAATGTTTATATAAAATGTATAGGATTATACTAAATATATTAAGAAATTGAAGAATAATTTTCTTAAAAAAATTTCATTTTCCAATAATATATTTTCATATTCATTAGAAACCATCTTATGATATAACATGATATTTTGATGATTCATAGAACGTTTTTCCATTTCTTCTTGAGATTAATCATATAAATTAATTCATTCATTAATTTTATAATTCTTATAATCATACCTAATAGATAATTTTGAATTAAAGTCTTAATTATAATAATTACTAAATTTATTTTATGTTTATAGAAAGTTAAAACTAGAGGAATTTACAAAATAATTAAAAGAATATATTACTTAATGTTATTTTTAAAAATAGTGCATGGTTACTTTTCTCTTTTCCATTTTCATATTCTTTACTGGAGTTTTATTCACCAATGTAGTTTTATCTATTTTTATAATCACATTTGATTTCCATTTTATTCTTCTAATATTTCCATTATTATTTAAAATTTGGATACAATTGTTTGTATTGGTATGGGTTATACCATTTATAATTAATAAAATTATACTTAACTTCCACACCTTTTCAATTGAAATAATTCAAATATCTATGGGTTTTATACTCATCCTTATTTATATTATGGTATTTATTTATGATCTAGTGAATGCATTAAACAATTTTACATTGATCACAAATACTCTATATGAAGGAATAATTTTATTATTCACTAGAAGTGTTAGGAGAATCATATTTATATTTTAAAGAAATTTTATTTATTTATTTAGTTGATTCAAGGTCATTATTTTTTTACTAAATAGAATATTGTAATATACATCAAATCGTCTCATCTAGAGAGTTATCTAAAAATCAATTCCTTACTTCAAAGTAAAAAATCTTTTAATTTAACTAATTTTATAAGGATTGAAGTATCCTTTCAGTCATTATACCATTTTAACGTTCTGTAATTTTTTTCATGATCTATTTTGAAAATATTTCTATATTTTAAATACATCAAGATTATATTAATAATTTTTATTATTTCATTTATTATAAAAAATTTTATTAATAATTTTTCATTAATGAGAATGCTTTTTATTTTCTCTAAACTTGTTTTAATATTATTATAAATATTTTTTTCCGTTTTTATAGAAAAACTACTGCATTTGTTAAAAATATGCATTAGTGCATAATGTCTTGATTAATATTTTTAGATGATATGTATTAACATGGATAAATATTTTACATGTAATTTTTTAACGACCCATCCCCCTGGGACCATATCGTGGCTACCCCAAACCCGCCTTCCATAGGCCAGGGGCTGGAGACTAGCACCAAAGTCATAAATCCCTAAACTGGGAATACATTGACTTTATAACAATAAACAAACACAACCGAGTATGCAACTGGAAGTAAAACAATAAGTAAAACTGAATACAAAAGAGTGTTCTGAATGAAAAGGGGCCGAAAATACAAGACCAATAGTAATGTACAATACAACTGAAATGCTAGTACAATTAAAGAAAAAAAGTATGGTAGCTACTGGGTCATCCTCCGGGGTTCCCACCTGAGGGGTAGATACAGATGGCCTCCTCTGCACACCAAGTCTATTTTTCTACTCTGTGTACGTCTTGTCGAGTGGTCCACATCTGGTAACCGTCCATTTCTGCTACTCTCTTCCCCGATCAGCGCTGTCTATCATCTACAACCAACATAATGAGTTTCGGGCACATCATGTGCAGGGGTGAGTATAACGATACTCAGTAGGGACCCTGAGACCCTCAAGGTCTCACAAAATCCTACAAGGATAACCACAGTGTTTTCATTCAATGTATAACCATTAATTAGGTATATGCTCATACATATACCTAAGTTATTTAGTAACCCATCTCAATCAAGAGGTAAACACAAATGTCATTGACTCAGCTCAACTAGGATTTTATTCTAGGGGTATTATCAATCTGAACCCTCGGTGGCTAGAAAACTCCTTATTTATCAAATAGATTGGGCCTACCGTGTCACAAATAAGAGATTCCCACTAACTTGTACTGCAGAGGTACTCCTCTGTCGAGTATCGTGGGTCTTCCATGCTCACACAGAGGCGCTCCCCACCGTGGGTCTGCTGCGCTCACACAGAGGCCCTCCCCCTGGTATCCTGCTGAGGTACTCCACATGTCGTGTACCATGGGTCTACCGCTCTAACACAAAGGCTCTCCCCACCATGGGTCTATCGCGCTCACACAGAGGCTCTCCCCACTAGGCTAGTCGAATCATTCCGAGATGAATCGATCAGCAGTCGTCAAGTCTCAGCCAGCATCTAAGTTCCCACAAAAAATCTTGCTCGTCTCTGAAATATCTTCTACCCAATCTACTGGTAGATACTCCAACTATCATGAATCCCCACGTATAAGTATCTCAAAGTTCGGCCTATTCAATGGTATATCAACACAACAGATGACACGTCAATCGGACGCCCAGTTTGTGAATTTTTGGCATTTTAACTCCAAGGTCCAGTTGGATTCATGATCGATCCTACCTGACCATACTCTAACTCAACCCAAATCTCCAGCGGGGTATACTCAAGGAACTACCTCGCTCCAACGATTCCAGTGCCATTGACGGTTCATGAAACGGATGCCTAGTTCTAATGTTATGGAGGTTTGTGTAGGGGAGCATGGTTTTCGCATGTTCTAACAAACCATGCCGCCAGGCCATGCGAAGTCTCTAGGTGATATCGTTGCAATCGCACAGTTGGCGCAAGGATTAACACACCGTCCATCCAAGCCGTCCGATGTCTCTGGGTGTGGCCGTAGCAACTGCACGGTCGGTGCACAGTTTGACAAACCGTACAGCCAAGCCATGCGTAGTCCCCAGGTGGGACAGTGGATACCACATGGTTGGCGGACGGTTTCTGAAACCGTGCGGCCAAGCCATGCGGCCACATCAAACTAGGTTTTATGTCCCGGGCCACTCGGGATTTCCTATGTTTCCCCTATTCTTCCTCCCACTCATGCCTCATGCGGTATTTCAGATTTTCAGAGGTTGGGGGAACTGCTTAGATCGTTTTGGAGGAACATCGAAGGGTTTTCTTGGTGGATCGAAGGGGTTTCTCCATTCGTCAATGCCGCAAAAAGCCACCAACTTCCATCGCTAAGAACTCACCTTTCAATGGAAACAACGAAGGAGTCGGGCCATGTTAATTTGTCCCACACCCTCCGCATTAGAGTGGTAATAGGTGGCTTAGAAAAAACATAAAAGAAGATCATCAAACCCTAACCTCCTCCAAAGATTATTCTCATCCTCAAAAAGAAAACATCTACGTTATTTGTTTTTAAATAGAAGAAATTGGGAATATAATCATACTCAAAATCCATCCCCTACCTTGTATGATGATAATCTTTGATGAAGTCGCGGAAAGGAAGACGTCGTTCCATCGACGTCGGGAAGCGTTCGAGGTTGGAGACCGAGGAAGAAGCATCGTCGGTGTTCTTCATGGTCGACTCCTTTTCTTTTATCTCATTCAAAGACCGAAGAAAGAGTACGTCATTCTTTGGTAGAGGATGAAGAGGTGTTCTTCGCATTCTTCGTTGAGAGATAATTCTATAAGGGTTCTCTAAGTTCTCTCTCAAACCTCCACCAAATGAATATATTCTAACAAAAATAAAAAAATAGCTTCGACTATTATTTAATTGTTGGAATGAATTAAAAAGAATTCAAAAGGTTCCAATTAATTAAATGAAATAGTTCAATTAATTAATTTGGAGGGTTGTCATAACAAATTAATGTGGGAAGGTGAAGAGTTTTCTCCCACATAAATTGGCGGGTTAAAGAGGGTTTAAATCTCGTGTGGGACCCACCAAGGATATCCTCTCAAGGGAGGTTTTGTGTGGGTGGGCCACACCACTATAACCTCTCCTAGGAGGTTATGGGGTGGTGGCCCTCACCACTAACCTCCTCTTGGAGGTTTTAACCACGACAAAATAAAAATAATCTACACTTATTTTTATTTAACTTATTAAAAATACTAAAATCTAACATCCATTCATGATAGAACGGAACTGCAATGAATGTCTCACTAAGAAATCATGGATGCTGCGAGTTCAATGGTGCCCTCAGATTTCAATTCCGAGCACTAGTTAAAATGTTATAAAATCCCGCTCATACGTTTACTGAACGTACCCGAACAAAACATCATAAATTGATTTCGAGAACACTGGGCCTCGGAATCAAGCAAGGTAAATTTTTACTGACTCGTAAAAATACCATGAATTTAAGAAAATATATTTCCACATAATTTATGAGTCTTTACATTCTTCCCACCTTAGGGATTTACGTCTACATAAGATACAACATGAACTAATGAAAAAATGGGGGTACTGAGCACGCATTTGAGCATACCGCTCCCATGTGCTCTCCTGGATGTTTTCGTGCTACCAACGAATGTGCACCAAAGGTATCGACTTTCCATGAAGGACTCGCACCAGTATATTTTCAATCTCTACTAGATCCTCCATGAATGTAGCCCTATCATCGATGTGCAGCTCTCCAATGTCGATGATGTGGGAAGGGTTGTTCACATATATCCTCAGATGAGATATGTGGAAGATGTCGTGCACCCAGTGCAACTGAGGTAGAAGAGCTCAGCGGTAAGCCACCTCACATACTCTGATGAGTACCTAGAAATGTCTGATGAATCGCGGAGATAACTTACCGCCTCGGCCAAATCTTCGTAGACCTCGTTGAGGTGAGACCCGTAAAAAGACATGGCCACCATCTTCAAACTCCACAGATATCTATCCCCTATCATCATACGACTTATTCCTACTCTGTGTGGTCTTCATCCACTCCTATATGATCTTCACCTTCTCCGTGGTAGCCCGTACCATCTCGGGTCCCACTAGTGATGACTCCCCCGGGTCTGTTCATCATAGTGGTGATCTGCAAGGTCAACCATACATGGCCTCAAAAGGTTCCATACCGATGGTGGAGTGGTATCAGTTGTTGTATTAAAACTCCACCAAAGGAAAAGTATCCTCCCAGCTACGACCGAATTCTAGGACACATGCACGGAGCATGTCCTAGAGTGTCTGGATGGTCCTCTTAGTCTGACCATCTATATGAGGATGGAAGGCGGTGCTCAAGAAAAGTTGTGTCCCAAAAGCCTTCTGCAACCCCTTCCAAAGCCGGGAAGTAAACTGCGTGTCATGGTCGGAGACAATAGAAGATGTTACTCCATGAAAATGAACAATCTCCTCTACATAGAGGTGTCCCAAGATCTCTACTGAGCCCTTCTCTTTGATCAGTATGAGGTGGCCGACTTGGTGAGTCAGTCGACGATCACCCAAATCGAGTCGTGACTCCTTGATGTATGTGGAAGGCCCATCACGAAATCCATGTATATCTCTTCCCACTTCCACTCCGGGACCTCTAAGGGTTGTACTAA
The DNA here is from genome assembly GCA_963277665.1 of Viscum album. Taxonomy (NCBI): domain Eukaryota; kingdom Viridiplantae; phylum Streptophyta; class Magnoliopsida; order Santalales; family Viscaceae; genus Viscum; species Viscum album. The sequence goes on along the minus strand of OY728146.1, from coordinate 735,314,425 downwards.
GCCTGCTAGTACCTGTTGCTCCGCCTTCACTTGCTGTAATGTGAGGCATTGTGAGACAAATTCAGCTACTACCTACTTCATACCTGGCCACCAGTGTTGTTGTCAATAGTCCTGGTACACCTTCGCCACTCCAAGATGCACTGCTAGAGGGGAAGTCTGGAATTCTCTCACCACTTCCTCTTGAAGTGCAACTGGTACAATGGTATGTCCTCTGAATAGCAGGACGTGCTCCCCATCTTTAGAAAATCCATCAGGTGCCCGCACTGTTGATATCTGGGAAGTTCGTGTCTCATAGTCAGCGTCTCCATGATTCACCTCCCTGACTCACAGAAGAAGTGGAGGAGTGAATGTAAGATAATGTAGAAAGGATACTTCATATCTATCCATAAAGTATATCTATATGGAAACTCGCTGATCTGTAGCCTCTCCTAGTAGATGTATACCAAATCTCCATCTGAGTGCATCTGCAACAACGTTCCCCTTCCCAGGACTATGGACTATCTCGAAGTCATGGTCCTGGAGGATCTCAAGCCATCGCCTCTATCTCTGGTTCAGGTCCTTATGAGAGAAGATATACCTGAGACTCTTGTGATCAGAGTAGATTGTGAAACTCTCTCCAATCAGATAGTTCCCCACATCTTCAAGGTGAAGACCACTACTGCTAACTTCAGGTCATGGGTAGTGTAGTTTTTCTCATGATGCCTCAGCTTCTGAGAACCATATGGGATCACTACTCAATCCTACATCAGGACATACCAAGTCTGGCCCTTGATGTGCCACAGTAGACTACGTACCCTACCCCTAACTCTAGAAGCCTCGGGACAGGGGGCACTAGTTAGCCTCTATCTCAGCGCCTGAAAACATAGCTGGCATTTCTCTGACCAAATGAAGGGTTTTATATTATTCATCAAACATGAAAGTGGTGATGCAACTCTGGAGAGGTTTGGAATGAATCACCGATAATATCCACCCATGCCTAGTAAACTTCGTACCATCGTCCCACTCCTGGGTAGCTACCAAGAATGCTCCACCTCAATCTTCACTGGATCTACTGCAACTCCAGCCTCTGAAAGGATGTGTCCCAAGAAGTGAACCTCTCGAATCCAAATCTGGCACTTCGAGTGCTTACCATAAAGCTGGTGCTCTCGGAGTGTGTCCAGTACTTCCTGAAAATGGTAGGCATGCTCCTCCTCAGTAGTCGAGTAGATCATAATGTCATCGATGAAGACCATGAAAAATTGATCGAGGTATGGTTGGAAGATTCTATTAATGAGACACCTAAACACTTCTGGAGTGTTGGATATGTCAAAGGGAATAACCAAAAACTCATAGTGGTCATATCGACATCTAAAGGACGTCTTCTACACATCCTCATCTCATACTATATGATGGTGATAGCCTAATCTGAGGTCTAACTTCAAGAACCATCGTGCTCCCTTGAGCTGATCAAAGAGTTCGTCAATCCCTGGGAGTGGGTACTTGTTCTTCACAGTCACCTTGTTCACATGACGGTAGTAGACACAATGCATCAAGCTCTCATCCGCCTTCTTGGTGAATAGAATTTGGGTTTCCCAGGGAAAAACACCAGGACGGATGAATCCCTTCCCCGACAAGTCCTCCAGCTATACCCGCATATCACGAAGCTCACCTGGAGCCATACGATATACTGGAGTAGGTATTGGTGTTGTCCTGGGGGTACATATCAATGTAGAAGTCCACCTCTCTATGATGCGGTAGTCCTAGAACATCGTCAGGGAAAACATCCGCATACTGGTCAACCACTACAGGATAAGTCGGACTCTCCACATCAAATGCTCCGAGGGTAAGGCACACCAACTGGTGAGTGATCAGATGAACCCTCCTCCGAGTAAGTCTTTCAAGTGCTGAAAAGGTTCCCTTCTCATCAGTGAAGGTAAACCGGATCCCATCCGTGCGGACACACATCACTTTTCTACAAATACAGTCGATCTAAGAATGGACTGTAGATAAACAGTCCATACCCAAGATTACGTCGTAAGGCCTCGACCCCACTATGAGGAAATCACAGCCAAAGATCTACCCTCCTAGAGTAATCTCACATTGTCATCACCAGTACGTAATCATCGAGTCTACTCCCATATGACTCTCTAGCCCTAAAGATCGAGCTAACAGCTCTATCGGAATCTCCGAGCTCCGAACGAGGGCAGTTTCAATGAAAGAGTGATTGACACTTGTGTCTATAAGAAATAACTCTAAGGTGGAGTAGACACAGATAGTTCTTATAATCATCTCCAGAGTGACATGGTCATATTCCTCACCTGCCTGAAGCTGAGCTCTCCCCTATTCATCCACTCCCTGCGGTCGGGGTTAACCTTCGGGTGGTGGTGGTGGCAACACTTAGAAATGTCGTCCACCACCAGCTACTCGACCATCTCATCTTCCACGTCCGCATGTTCCCTATAGACCACCTCGATCGTACCTCTGCCTCTGCCTAGGAGGTCCCTCAACTGTATGTTGATCATCTGAACGGCAGGTCGGATAGTCACCAGCCATGTGACCATGCTCACTACATGAGTAACACTACCTTCCACCAGCATGTGTGTCTCTACTCTATGTGCCCCGCACAACTTATCTTGAGTCATGAGGTTGACCACCTTTGGGTCTGGTCCTCTTGGACCATTGTGTCATTTGTATACTACCATCTGCATAAGACTCCACTGCAAGTCGACTAGTGGTGGGTCTCGTAGTCGGAGACTGCTCAGTAAGGAAACCTTCTACTAGGAGGGATCTCTCTAACAACCCTACCTACATCGGGAAGCTGAGAGAGATCATTGATGCCCTTATCTCTCAGTTATGCCCCTTCTTGAAGGTTAGGGACCTAAAGAATGGGTCTCTCTCCATATATGTGGAGTAGCGTGAGAGGTCAGCAAACCTCGCTAAGTATTGCGCCACTGTCATGCCACCCAACTGTAGATGCAGTAGCTCCTGTATTCGCACTGCTCGAAGGGTTTCTGGAACAAAATCCACCAAGAACAGGCTCTCGAAGTCTTTCCAGAGTAGTTTCACCTCGTCATGGACTTATAGAATCAGGATCCACCATCGACCTGCTACTTCCTAAAAGAGAGTGGTAGTAAGGATCACCATCTAGTCTGCTGGTGTCCCTACTAGCTCGAAACTCTCACCACGACCTCCAAAAAATCCTCAGCCACCTGTGGGTCCATATCTCCCTAGAACTGGGGTGACATCTAGTGCTGGAACTCATGTAATGTGTTCAAATGGCATTCATTGTCTTCTTCAGGGGCTGGTGGCATCAGAGGCCCAACGGCGTATAGTACCACTGGTGCCTCCACTGGAATAGGGCCCTGCACTGAGGCCTTTTCGCTTGGTGGGCTTTCAGTACATATGACTCTCGGGGATCTAACTGGTCTTCTACAGGGAGGCATCCTGAATGAATCAAATGTGACACGGTCAAACTATGTATACCTTTTGAGATGACCTGGTTGAGCTGACTTAAGAAAACTTTTATAGACACACACACAATCAGTGTTTTCATGCACTAAGTTGGAAATCAGTAGTCAGTGTCCCAGTGTATGGATATTTCAGCTTCCTGTACCAACACTGGACTCCCTGAACTGAAAACCACACTTAGTACCATTAACAATATTTCTTCATAGAATGAAATATCATAGTCTTATGTTCTACGGTAGAACCGACTCCTCTGATACCAATTTTTCATGACCAGTCCCCCGGGGCCCATATCGTGACTACCCCAGACCTACCTTCCATAGGCAAGGGACTGGTGACTAGAACCAATGGAGTAAATCCATAACTATGAATAGATTTCCATTATAACCGTAAACAAACACAATAGAGTATGCAACTAAAAGTAAAACACTAAGTAAAACTGAATAAAAAAAGAGTGTGCTGAATGAAAAGGGGCCAGAAATACTAGCCCAACAGTAATGTACAATACAACTGAAATGCTAGTACAACTGAATAAAATAAGTAAGGAAGCTAATGCATCATCATCCAAGGTTCCCACCTGAGTGGTAGATATAGATGGTCTCCTCCGCACTCAAAGTCCATCCATCTACTCCATGTACATCTCACCGAGTGGTCCACCTCTGGGTGCCGTTCACTTCTGCTACTCTCTTCCCCGATCAATGTTGTCTTTCTTCTAAAACCAACACAACGAGGTGTTGGAGTATCCCATGCAGGGGTGAGTATAACGATACTCAGTAGGGACCCCGAGACCCAAAATGTCTCACAAAATCCAACAAGAATAACCACAAAGTATTGATTCAATGGATAACCATTACTTGGGGATATGCCTATACATATACATAAGTTATCTAGTAACCCATCTCAATAATGGGGTAAACACAAATGTCATTGTCTTATCTTAACCAAGATTTTATTCTAGGGATACTATCAATCTGAACCCTTGGCTGGTGGATAATTCTTTGTCTATCGAGTACAGTGGGCCTACCGCATCACACAGAAGCGCTTCCCACTAACATGGACTACTAAGGTACTCCTCCTTTTGAGTACCTTGGTTTTTCCATGATCCCACAGAGGCTCTCCCCACCATGGGTATTCAACACACAAACAGAGGTGTTCCCATAGGTAGCCTTCTGAGGTACTCCATATGTCGATTACTATGGGTCTTCTTGCGCTCACACAGAGGCGATTTCCACTGTGGGTATGCCACGCTCACACAGAAGTGCTCCCCACTGGGCTAGTCAAATAACTCCGAGTCGAATCGATAAGCAGTCGTCAAGGCTCATCCATCTACTATGTGTGAAGACCGATAAATTCTGTGGAAATTATTTTTCATAAATTCTTGAGAATTTTACGAGCCCGCAGTTTCTGACGATGAGTGATTCTGAGGCCCGGAGGGCCCAGAATGATCCGTCGATGTTTTGTTAAGCTAAAATTAACACGTGTATGAAGTTTTCCTAAAAAAGGAATAACTCTTAAACAGTAACATGGATCAGAAATCAGAGGCCACCATTATTCTCAGGATGAAGGGTTTACCCTAGGCGGGACTTAAGTTTAGTCGGCGTGGGCCTCCTATGAGAAAACCTAAAAATGGCATAACCGTAAATAAAATAATTAAATAAAGTTATTTTATTTTTCAAATGATTATAACTCACAAACGGTGTCGTAGATTAAAAATATGAGACCACTGCTGAACTATTAAGGGTAGGCTTTCTTTATGAAAATACTAACTTGGGTCAGTGAGGGCCACTAGAGAAAGTTAGTTTTTTGGCTGAAAATAAAATAATTAAGAGAGAATTATTTTATTGTAAAATTTATAACTTTTAAACGATATCTCGGATTGGAAATCAGAGGATACCATTGTGTTTTTTGGTCCTTTTTTCACCTAGGCAGAGCCAATCCACGACTGCAGTGGGTTGAGGATGGTTGTTAATAATTTTACGAACTTTTTTTGGGTAAGTTCAACAAAAGTGTGAGCGACGTTTCATAACTATTGAACCGGTGCTCGGAATTGAAATATGAGGACCCTAATGAACTCATAGCATTGGTATTATCATAGGGAGACCTTTACCTCAGTTGTGTTTTATCGAGATTGGATGTTAGTTTTTGGGGGGTTTTAATTAAATTGAATAAAATAAAGTATTAATTTTATTTTATTCCTTGGTCGTTAAAACCTCCATGATGAGGTTAGTGTGGGGCCCGCCTGCACATAAACATCCCTTGGGATTATATTACTTGGTGGGACCCACCCAATGTTGTAACCTCTCTTGCAATCAACGGGGTGGGGCCCACACGAGCTTCTTAACTCTTGAACTCCCCATTTATGTGGATGAAACTCTCTCTCATTAATTAAGCCTTTCCACCTTCCCCATTAATTTTGTGCCAACCCATGAAATTAATTAATTGAACTTCTCTTAATTAATTGGCACAATTTTAATTCTTTTGAATTCATGTCAAGAATAAAATAATAAACAAATCTATTATTGTGGTTGGCTCGTAATACTTTGGTGGATACATGGAGAAATATAAAGAACATTATTCCCACAAAGAACATGAAGAACGTCTCTTCTGCCACAGATTCACAACAACACCATCTTCTTCCTTATTCATCATTCTTTAACCGAGGTATGGAAATGGATGAGAGGTCCACAACAACTCCAACGACCTTCATCCACGTCAAAGGAGAAGACGTCGCCCGTGAAGAACGTCGCCAACGATGACGTCACCTCCAAATGCTCATCCGCCAACGATGTGTACCCTTCTTCCATTCTGATGCATGAGCATGAGAATTGGGAGTCTGTGATGAACGCGGAAATCGACGAATCGACATCCACCCTTTTTCCGAGATCATTAACGAACGAAAAATATGAGGTAGTGGTTATCTTTATGTATTAATTTAACCTCCGTTATATGTTGTTAAATTTGTGTAATGGAGTGACAAATGAAATCATCATAACGAGGAGGGTTCGGACCGCACTAACACAGCCCGACCCTCCCCAATTCTTTTGTTCTTGAATGATGATGATGGAGGTAGTACATGCGGTGACTGGAAACGATCCGGCTGTGAATAAATCCGGAGGCGCAAGGCCACTGGGTCACCACAAGGGCACGACACCATCGTTCCATGCAATGAACCAACCCTCGGCCAGGTGGGCCACGGCGATGTCGTCGCACCATGATAGAAGGAGGAGTCGCAGCCAAGAGGGCCGTGGCGGTTGGACGACAAGCGCAGTGTCGTAGTGCCACGCGGTGTAGCTGGAGGCAGCGGCCATGCTGGGCCACAGTGGAGGAGGTGCGGAACCGTAGTGCCATGGAGGAGGAGACAAGGGCGTCCGGTTATTCAGGCTATCAGTGCGCGCTAAACCGAACTAGCACCAAGTGTCGGTTCGGATCGGAAACAGGGGGCGCGACACCCCCTCCCGCAGTGTGGCTCGCTAGGCCCTGCAGGCTAGCCCGCCCGGCCGCCCTCGGCCAGGCCTCCCACGGGCTGGGCCACCCTCAGCCCGGCCGTCTGCGGGCCGGGCTGCTGTGGGTCGTGCCGCACCTTCGGGTCGGGCCGCGACTTCGCATCGGGCCGCCCCTTTGGGTCGGGCCTCTCCCTTGGTTTGGGCCACCCACTTGGGATGGGCCGACCACTCGGGTCGAGCCGTACCTGCGGACCGGTTTAGACCTCGGTTCAGACCGGGTTAGTCCGGGTCGGTCCGACTGGGTCCGACCAGACCAGGACAAGCTATGGCCACTTTCACCTTTTCTCCCCTATCATGGGCTTCGAGTGTCTGATTGAAAAACTGCCTACGGCGATTGAATTCATGGAGCGAGATGATTCATTTTTAATACTCCTCTTGAGGTTCGAGCACAGTTGGGGTACGGTCGGTTTGTTTTGAGCCTAAAAAACCAACCGGGCCCCTGGAACGGAAATGCCAATAACTCACAGACCGAGCGACCGATTAACGCGGTGTCTGTCGCATTGGGATCCTTATGATGAGGCGGAACTACGAGATTCATCAACTCAAGACATAGTGATATTTTATGTATCAAAATATGGTTCGAAGATCGAACCCTCCCAGATTCGAGCGTGCTGTGTGCGGGAACCCTAGGGCTAGCTACGATACTATACCAGAATCCTCCGTGGGATCGACAGCGAAGACTTCTTTACCGGAATCCTCCCTGGGTTCGACAATGATGACTTCTGTACTAGAATCCTCACTGTGTTCGAGAACAATGTCTGTTGTACATGGATCTTCCATGGGTTCAACAACGATTACTACTATACCAGGATCCTCCATTGGTCCGACAGTTCTGAATTCTGTTCCTGTATCCTTTGTGGGTCCGAAAGAATAACTGGTCCTGTATCCTGTGTGGGTCTGAATGCTTAGCTTGTCCTGTATCCTGTGTGGGTCCTACAGCTTATATGAATCAGTGACTACATCTGATCATCTCTATCACTCTACAAAATATGTAAACCTGTCTGAGATGAGTCATGTCTTTCAACCATTATTATCGTAGTGATTGACTTTACTTCCTTTGTGGAATAGTTTGTGCTTGGGCTTGGAAGTTGGAGTCGGACTGTGATTGATTACATAGGTATATGTATGGCCATATACCCATGTAGGGTTGGTTGATATTTCATGATTGTATATTTGTACTTTGTTTTATCCTTTGTGGATTATGGGAGACCTTCGGGGGTCTCGGGGTCCCCTACTGAGTATTTTTATAGTCACCCCTTCACAGGCTTCGCCCACACCTTGTTGTGTGCTGTGCAGATGACAGTCAGTACTGGTCGATGCTGAGGGTGACGAATGGGAGGCTGGTCAGAGCTAGGATATATGGGACGTACCGTAGGGAGGAGTTGTTTGAGTTCTGTACCTACCCTTTAGGTAGGATTCCCTGGTGGATGATCCAGGACCTATTTCCCCTTTTTACTCGTACACATTGTTCAGTTGGTTTTGTATACTAGCCCACTTACATTCAGCACACGTTTCCTTTCTATATTATTATTTGTTGCTTCTACAGCTTGTGTTCAAACTGTGTGTGTTACAGAATTAAAGGCAATGCCTTCCCATTTTATTGGGATTACGCCTTTGGTGCTAATCGCCAGCACCTGGCCTGTGGAAGGCGGTCTTGGAGTAGTCATGGCACGAGCCCCGAGGACGGGTCATGAAAAATTTGAATTCGAGGAGTCGGTTCTACCACCAAACATAGGAATATTGTATTTCTTTTCTGTGAATCAATATTGTAAAGAGTATTGAGTGTGGTTTTCTGTCCAGGGAGTCCAGTGTTGGTGAGGTGGCCGACATATCCATACACCGGGACCCTGACGTCTGAATTCTGACTCATTGCACGAAAACAATTATTGTAAGAATGTTTTCTAGAGTCTTCTTTGTGAACTCTTTGAGTCTGCTCACCAGGTATAACTTATTGAATGTGGTGCACCTATTCCTTATCAGGATGCCACTGCGTAGATAGCCACCTATGGTTTCTAAGAGAGTACACGATGACGGGCCACCGAGTGATGAGGCTCTAGTTTAGGGCCCTCTTTCTATGTTGGCACCATCGGGTGGTGTACCAACAGCACCACCACCCATAGGACAGTAGATACCCCCAACCGCACTGATGAACAGTACACACCGACTGAGCATGTTTTACGAGTTCTCGTGGTAGAGGCCTCTGATGTTTCAAGGAGAGATAGATTCCCAGGCAGCAGAGGGACGGATGGAGGCAATTACTGGAGTTTTCTGCCTATTTGAGACACCAGTAGAGTAGATGTTGATCTTAGCTACAAATATTTTTTAGTGAGTGAAGATGAGGATAGTCCGCATAGTGATGATGTTTCGGTACTTGGACCATTTTCCAAAATAGTACCTTCAGGCAGTGTGCCAACTATATCACTGCCTGTTGGTCAACAAACACAACCGGTTGTATCGGTTGAGAACAATTGTAGGCTTAATTCCTTACATGTGTTTCAGCACCGGATATCCCTCAAGTTCTGAGGTGATCCCAACCAACAGGCAGATGAGGACTGGTTTGAGGAGGTGGCTGAGAGTTTTCAAGAGCTTATGCAGTTTCATAAGGACAACATGCCGGTAGTTGATTATTCATCAAAGCGTACCGACCATTCATGGTACTCAATGAATACGATGTGAGCAGTTCTTTATAGAATGGACCTCTAAGAGAGGTGTGTTTAAAGACATCTGACCCAACATTTTTTCCTCTATGTACTCCATCTTGTGTTAGGGTTCTATAGAGAGACATTGTGGTTGAGTATTCTTCGGCTGAGCGGATACAACCAGTGAAAGTTAGTAGTGTGAAGCTACAAACTGGTGCTAGTCTCAGAGACATGGTCGTGTGATATTTTTCAGGAATAGGAAGGGTTAAGGAAAGATGAATCTGTAGGGAAGCAGGTGTAAAAGAAGAGCTAGGATAGAATCATGAGTTGGTGAACATTTTGACATTTTGCAACCACAGCCTTTATAGTCTCCTCTAGGCTCAGGGAGTTGGAGGGCTGGGGAAGAGAGTAGCTTCATGCGGTCAAGGAGTGTGACCCAAGGGATCTAAGAATGATTTGAGGTACGACTTCTATCTACTACTAGATGCCATTACAATAGACATAGGTACCAATCATTCCTTCCTTCCACGAATCTTGTTCCAGACCTAGATTTTCTGGTTAAGCTATTGACTTGACCCTCACGTCTGGAGATAACATTGGTGGGAGACTCGATAATAACACTTAAACGGAATGTGTGATATGACCCTTGAGGTTAGGGTTTCAGTTGGAACCTATTGGTGGCAGTGTTGAGGCATTACGACGTTAGTTTGGGTATGGACTGGGCAACCACAGTTCATACACAGATTGACTGTATTAGGGAAAAAGGTTGTGGTTTATCTAAAACATTGGGATGGGGTTTTCCATGAGACTGTGAAAAGAATAACCTAGGCAGCACATGATGGAATCATGCATAAGAGGGTGCATTCGATCACTCAGAAGTCGGCTAGACTTACCTTTGTGCTAGACTTCTCCAGAGATGCATCACCACTATCAGCTTTGACGAAGAAGGGGAAACCCTTGGTATAGTCAGAGAGATGCCAGCAGATCTTTAATGAGCTGAGGCAGAGGTTTACTAGTGCTCCCATCTTGAGGCTACCAGAGGAGAGCATTGGGTATGTAGTTTACTATGACGCATCAGTGACTGGACTCGGGTGTGTCTTGATGTAGGAGCGAGCAGTGATCGCGTATGGTTCTCAGCAGATGAGATAGCACAATCAAAACTACCATACCCCTGACAAGGAGTTAGTTGCAGTGGCCTTAACCTTGAAGATGTGGAGCCACTGTCTTTAGGGTGAACTTTTTTCCGTATACTCAGATCACAAGAGTCTCTGGTATATCTTCTCTCATGTGGAGCTAAACCTAAGACAATGACGATGGCTCGAGTTCCTCCAGGACTATGACTTTGAGATAGTCTATACTCCTTGGAAGGGGAATGTTGTAGAAGATGTTATCAGCAATAGATTAGGCATTTAGCTGTTAGGACAGGCGACAGAGCAGTCGGCCGCATTGCAGATATCCATTGTGGATAGAGATGGAGGAGCCTTTCTTTAGTCTCTTACAGCCACTCCCCCACTTCATCAGCGAGTTATGGAGGGTCATCATGGGAACGCTGAATGTAAGATACGACATGCTCAGATATCCACAGGACATGAACCTGATGGATTTTATAAAGGTGGGGATCATGTCATCCTCTTAAGAGAACGCACTATGGTGCAAGTGTCAATTCAAGAGGAATTGTTCAGGGAGTTCCACACATCTCCTCCAATGGTACATCAAGGAGATGGAGACCTTTGGAGTTCGAGGATGGCGACCACGCCTTTCTACGGGTCTCACCACGACGAGGTCTACAATGTTTTGGCTGAGGTGGAAAGTTATCTTTGAGGTTCATCAGACCTCTCTAGGTCCTCAGCAGAGTTGGAAAGGTGGAATACCGCTTAGCTCATCCACCACAGTTGCACCGGGTGCACGATGTCTTCCACGTATCCCAGCTGAGAATATATTTGCACAACCCATCCCACATCATCGGTCTTGGTGAGCTATATGTTGATGAAATGGTGATATTCATGGAGGTTCTAGTGGAGATTGATGAATGATAGGATTAGGTCCTACATGGATGGTTGATACCACTAGTGTGTGTTTTCTGGCAGCATTTGAACCTCCAGAAAAGCACATGGGAGCTGGAGGCTCAGATGCGTTCTCAGTATGCCCATTTGTTCCCTTAGTTCGATTTGTAGCTTATGGGGACGTAAAGCCCTGAGGGGGGTAGAATTTAAAGGCCAATTAATTTTGATGAAATTTTTATCCTTAAATACTTGTAAATTTTATAAGTTCACAGTTTATGACGGCGTGCGATTCTGAGGCCCAGAGTGCCCGGAATGATCCCTCGATGTTTTGTTAAGCTTAAATTAACATGTGTATGCAGTTTTCATAAAAAAATGAATTAACTCTTAAAAGGATACTCAGACCAGAAATATGAGGACACAGTTGCGCTCAGGATGGCAGGTTTACTCTAGGCGTGACTTAAGTTAATTTCGCACAGACCTCCTTTGAGAAAACCCAAAATTGGCATAACCATAAATTAAATAATTAAATAAAATCATTTTATTTTTAAAATGCTTATATATCACAAATGGTAACTCAGATTAAAAATCTGAGACCATGGATGAACTCATGAAGGTAGGATTTCTTTATGTAGATACTAACATGGGTCGGCGAGGGCCACCAGAGAGAAGTTATTATTTGGACCCAAATAAAATAATTAAGTGAAAATTATTTTATTGTAAAACTCATAACATTTAAACAGTAACTCGGATTTGAAATATGTTGGTACCATTACGTTCGTTGGGGTGTGTTTCACCTAGGCAGAGCCTAACCTCGACCTTAGTGGGTTGAGGATGACTGTTAATAAATTTCCGAACTTTTTTTCAGGTTCGTCCAGAAAACGTGCGAGTGAAACTTCATAAAATTTGAACCGACACTCAGAATTGAAATCTGAGGAAAATGTTGAACTTGTAGCACAGGTATTCAATTAAGGAGACCTTTACTGAAGTTTCGTTTTATCAACATTGGAAGTTAGTTTTTGGGGGGTTTTAATTAAATTGAATAAAATAAAAATTTTATTTTATTTTATTCCTTGGTTGTTAAAACCTGCAAGAGAAAGTTAGTGTGGGGTATGCCCGCACATAAAACTCCCTTGGGAGGATATTAATTGATGGGGCCCACCCAAAGTTTTAACCTCTCTTGCAATCAAATGTGGCGGGGACCACATGAGCTTTTTAACTCTTGAACTCCCCATTTATGTGGATGAAACTCTCTCTCATTAATTGGGCCTCTCCACCTTCCCCATTAATTTTGTGTCAACACAAGAAATTTATTAATTTAAATTCTCTTAATTAATTAGCACAATTTGAATTCTTTTGAATTCATGTCAAGAATAAAATAATAGACCAAGCTATTATTTTGGTTGGCATGTAATACTTTGGGGGAGCCTTGGAGAAATAGAGAGGGCATTTTTTCCACGAAGAACAACAATAATGTATCTTGCGCCACTGAAGCATGATGACACCATCTTCTTCCTTCTTCATTGTTCTTCAACCGAGGCATGGAAAGGGAAGTGATGCCCACGACATCTCCAACGACCTTTGTCGGCATCAAAGGAGAATATGTTTCCCTCGAAGAACATCACCAACGATGAAGTCACCTCTGAATGCTCATCTGCCAACGATGAGTACCCTTCTTCCTTTCTGAATCATGCGAGTGAGAATTGGGAATGCGTGACGAATGCGGTAATCGATGATTCGACATCCGGCCTTTTTCTGAGATCGTTAACGAACGACAAATACAAGGTAGGGGTTATCTTTATGTATAAATTTAACCTCTCTTCTACATCATTAAATTTGTGGAATGGTGTGGAAAATGATATCATCATAAAGAGGAGGGTTCAGACTGCACAAACATGGCCCGACCCTCACCATTTTGTTCGTTCTTGATTGATGATGACGGAGGCGGTACACGCGGCGACCAGCAATGAGCCGACCATGAAGAAAGTCGGAGGCGCAATGCCACTAGGTTTCCACAATGGTGTAGCACAGCCATGCCGCGTAATGAACCGAGATGCGAACAGGTGCGCCACAGTGGTGTCGGAGGGGCATGATGCCATTGAATAGAGCTGGAAGGAGTAGTCATGGCCAGAAGTGTCGTAGAGGTCAGAGGACAAGCTCGGCGCCGTCGCGCCGCGCGGTGGAGCTGGAGGTCGCGGCCAGGCCAGGCTGCGGTGGAGGAGGGGCAACAATGCCGCACCGCGCAGAGGCCATTAGAACCACGGCGTCGCTGCAACGTGGTGGGGGAGACAAGGGCAGTCAGTTTTTCCGGCATCTGGTGTGCACTAAACAGAACCGGTTCCAAGCACCAGTTCAGATCGGAAACGGGGGGCACGACACCCCCTCCCGCAGCGTGGCCAGCCAGGCCACAAATGCTAGCCAGGCGAGCCACCCTCGACCTGGCTGCCCATGGGCCAGGCCACCATCGGCCGGGCCGCCCCAAGGCTAGGTCTCCATGGGCTGGGCTGCGCCTTCGGTTCGAGTCGCGCCCTCAGGTCGGGCCGTCCCTTTGGGTCGGGCCGGAACCTTGGTTCGTGCCCCCCACTTAGGTCGGGCCGACCACTTGGGTCGGGCTGCACCCGCAGACCAGGTCAGACCCCTGTTCAGACAGAGTCTGGCCGGGTCAGTCCGACTGGGTCGGACCGGACCCGGACCCGCTATTTCCATTTTCAACTTTTCACCCCCTATCTTGGGCTTCGGGTGTCCGATTAATAACCCTCTTGTGGCGATGGAATTATTAGAGTGAGATGATTCTTTTGGAATACTCCAATTGAGGTTATGACACAGTTGGGGTATGTTCGGGTGGGTTTGATCCTAAAAAATCAATAGGGCCCCTAGGACAAGTTGTAACACGAGGATACCGTACTAGAATAACTTGGGAATATAATCATACTCAAAATCCAACCCCTACCTAGTATAATGATAATCGTTGATGAAGTCGTGGAAAGGTGAACATCATTCCTTCGACGTTGGGAAGTATCAAGGGTAGGAGACCGAGGAAGAAGCGTTTTAGGCATTCTTCACAGTCGGCTCATTTTCTTTTGGCTTGTTCAATGAGCGAAGAAAGATTTCATCCATCTTCAGTGGAGGATAATGAGAAATTCTTCGCATTCTTCATTGAGATATAATTCTCCAAGGGTTCTCCAAGTTCTCCACCAAATGAATTGATGCCAACCAAAATAAAATAATAGCTTCGTCTATTATTTAATTGTTGGCATGAATTTATAAGAATTCAAAAGGTGCCAATTAATTAAATGAAAGAGTTCAATTAATTAATTGTGATGGTTGGAACAATAAATTAATGGGGGAAGGTGAAGAGTTTTCTCCCACAAAAATGGGGGGTTAATGGGGGTTTAAAGCCAGTGTGGGCCCCACCAAGGATATCGTCCCAAGGGAGGATATGTGTGGGTGGGCCCCACCACCATAACCACTCAGGAGAGGTTATGGTGTGGTGGCCCCCACCATTAACCTCCTCATCGAGGGTTTAGCCACCACAAAATAAAAATAAGTTACACATATTTTTATTTAACTTATTTAAAATCCCAAAATCTAACTTCTATTCTCAATAGAACGCAACTACGGTTAAGGTCTCACTATGCAATAAATGACGTTGTGAGTTTAACAGTGCCCTCATATTTCAATTCCGAGCACCGGTTGAAAAGTTATAAAATCCCACACGAACATTTACTGAACGTACCCAAAAGAACTTGAGAAATTGATTCCGGACAAACCGGGCCTTGAAATCAAGCACTGTAAATTTTTTAGGATTCTGAAAAATCCAATGAATTTAAGAAAAAAAATTCCATGGAATTTTAGGGTCATTAACATTTTTATGTTGTTTAAATCATTTTAATAATTTTTTTCTAGTTTACATATTTATAGAAAAGATATTTATTTATAGCAAATATTTTAATGATATTTAAGGTATTAATTGACCATGTTTTATGAAGATACTTTGAATGATAGACCTATTTATACATATTAATATAATTTACTAAATTTTGTTTTAATACCTTGAAATTTCTATATTTGAATTTAGTTATTTTTAAAATATATAGAAATTTATTCTTTATTAATCCTTACATATACCACCCATAGTTCTTGATTTTTAATTATTTTATTTTTTTTATTTTTTTGTGTTAATAATTTGAGAATTAATATCTACTATCTTCCAAAATATTCATACATGTCTTGTATTATTTAATATATTTTAATTAAATATATTTATGAATACAACGTGTATGGAATTATGAAACCTTTTAATATTAGAATTTAAACAATCTAATTATCTTATGATATTAATGGAATTGATTTGACCTATTATTATGGAGACTATTTAATATATCTAACTAGATATCCAAATTAGATTGACTTTTTCATTAACTATTTAATTTAAACTCTTATAATTACAATTATTTTTTATAATAATTATTTCAACCAGGAATAATTTCATAATTTAAAATTGAAATGATTTTCCAGGTTGGAAATAGATTTTTTTATCTTTGTCATATTTTATAAACAGGAATCGAGGATTCATTGATCATACATGAAGGATACATGTGATAATACTCAAATAAATAAAATTGATCTTATAAGAATTTTTTAAATGTATTGTTATGAACTATAAAAGGATAAAAAAATATTCTTTGACATCCAGATAACAATTAATAGTATATAAATAACACTTTTTTAATGCT
Organism: Viscum album; assembly: GCA_963277665.1. Taxonomy (NCBI): domain Eukaryota; kingdom Viridiplantae; phylum Streptophyta; class Magnoliopsida; order Santalales; family Viscaceae; genus Viscum; species Viscum album. The sequence continues at coordinate 735,298,103 of OY728146.1, read as the reverse complement.
TTGTGTACACTATCTATATCATTCCAAAGAGTATGCATCAACTATTTCGTCACTAAATATCATTTTACTTCTATCCAATTTTTATCTTCTTTTGATAATTTTTTCTGGTCATTGATCTCCATATACTATTATATTTTCGAGGTTACCATAACTCAAAAATTAATTATATGGTTATGTTTACTGACCAAAATATTATACACTTTGGATGGGGATATACCTAATAGAGATCGTGTGTTTTTTCTACTCTCACAATTTGATGTTTTTTAGGGATTGGGCTGCTAATCAAAAATTCAAGGGTTGGGATTCATCCAAATATAAAAGCCTTTATATTTCCCATATATAAAAGTCAATATATCTTGTATTGTGGGTTAAATACTCTATCATCCAAGGTGTGAAGAGTTGACTAATATGATTAGACTAAACCACAATAAAATTCCAAGTTTTATTACCTTTAATTTTCTAAAAACAGTCTTCACACATCAATTATTAGTATTCATTTAATTTAAATCATTTAATAATTTTAAACCCAAAATTCCACAATTAATTTCCAATAATAATATTTATTAAAAGAAAAAGGTATATTAAACACATATAGACAATATAGAATCAACATATCTAACATAAATATACTGTTAAATTTGGTTTCATTAAATATATATGATGAAATAAATTGATATTAGATTTAAAAAGTAATATTGAAAATAAAAAATAAAATTCTAAAATATTAATTTGTCTTGGTTATCCAATAATAAAATTTATTTGTGAGTATTCAATAAATGATCACATACTAGGGAAGAAGTTGTACATACGATTATGGATGAAACTAATAATATATTTATAATCATTTCAAAAAATTATATTTATAAAATATATTATGTTATTATTTTTATAAACCATTATATTTCTAAAAAAATAGTAATTGAATAACAAATATTTTTGGTAATATATATATTCAAAAATATAATATTCTAGAAAATATTCAAATATAATCAAGTATATCATGAAACCTAAGATCTAAAAATTAATATCATACTAAAAAAATTATACATTTTTCAACTCATCAAAAAAATATTTATTGGATAAAGGGGAAAATCTTACATTATTACCTCTATTTTAACCTCTAATGGAAAATAATTCCATGGATTCTGAATGTGTGATAAAGGTTATTTACGAATAAATACATTTGTTTTAATAGAATAATTTATGTTACAAGGTTAATAAAATTGAACCTCATTTAATTACATAATTTATGACTGAATTACAAAATAAATATGTTGATAATGGAACGTTAATTTTGAATATGTATATACTTATTGGTAATGAATACAACCATGAAAGGAAAATTAATTACTAATTAAATTTGACTTCTGTATCCAGACTACTATCTATATAAATATTGTGATCCATTTTAACTTATTTATATATTAATTTATTTAAAATTTATGTTAATTGTTCATTTCTAAATTTTAATTATGGATAATATTTTATATTAAAGAGTCTCGTTTATTTGAATGTTCAAAATCACTTAATATAGATTATAAAATATTTGAGAATTTAATGGATTAAAATAAGAATCAACAGTATAGTTTGATCGATTGTATAGAATTATTATCCAAAAAAATATAAAACAATACAATAATATTAAACATTTTAGCTTTATGTAAATTTTGATCATAAAGCAATATAATTATGGAATAATTTTTTTATCTACCCAGAAATCAGTAGTAAAATGTTTAAAATGAATAAAAAAGTTAAAATTTCATATATGTATAACGGGTGAAATATTTTCTTTTAAAGTTTCAAAATTATTCACTTACCAAATTAAATTCTTTAATTTAAGTATACATACTTTATAGAACTTCTATGAATATATGATTTTTATTATGGAATTTTTTTAGTAAAATAGAATGTATACATTATAGGTTTATTCTACATGAATATAGAAAAATATATGATCAAAATTATTATAGATGAATGATTAGATGAATAATTACATATATTATTTTCAATAAATAAATAATTATACATATTTATATTTTTTAAATTAATAACATATGAAGAAATTCACATATAAAAGATGATAAAAAATGTTTTTATATTTATAGGGAATATTAAAATATTTGATCTTATACTATGAATCATTATGAATCCAATATAATTTTATTTTGTGATACAGAAATTGAAGAATATAAGACTAATTAAATGATTTTGTCTTTAACATGATATTTTTAAGTGTGTTTTTTGTTTCGCATTCCAGTAAGAAGCAACATTCTATTTCACATTCCACTAGAGAAGAAAAAAAATAGAAACATGATGTTCTTATATAGTACTCATATAGATATAGAAAATAATATATTACATCAGAGTTTCCAATACTAAATATCTAATTAATTTATATATATATATATAATATGATATATATTTCAAAAATACTGGAATATAAATATTGAGTAAATAACATACATGTGAGAATCAATATTATTATTTATATATCTAATATGGAAAAAATGATCAATAATGGGTGTCAATATTTAATTTATAGAATCATTTTAAATATTCAAAATATCAAATTCTCAAGGGGAAATATAAGGGTATAATATTTTAAGATAGATTAAATAATATGTAAAATTTAATACAAATTAATATTTTTTATGCCACATTATTATAATTTTCATTTATTTCCAACCATTAATGTTATTTACATTTATATATATAAAATGGATTTTATTATTTCATAGAATCAATTTTTTAATGATTTTATAATCTCTAAAAAAGATTTATGTTATGTTGTCACATAATTTAAATATATATATATTATTACAAATGATTCATCCACTACACTAAAAAATGGACTGACTACCTTGTAAATCGACTACATTATTTTTCAAAGATATTAATATTTTTTTAATGACCATCCATTTATTTTTTAATATTTTGAAGCCATTTTTATCACACATTATCATTTATATATTAATATTTTTCATGAAATTTAAAAATTATTGATTCCTATAATAGAAAAAAATCTATTTTTAAGGTAAAAAATATATTTTATTTATTATTTCTTGATTTGAATGGTATGATAGGCACACTAGATTTTGGAATGGTAGACAAATTTCAAAGTGGGAAAAATATGTCTCCCATTTATTAAATCAATTCCAATATATTATTCTATATTTCATCCAATATATTCTAATTTTCTATATTATTTATTCATCATTGTAATGATGTAAATTTTTCATATATAAAATTATTAAATATTAATATCAGTTGAATAATTTTATATTTTTTTATTCCATTATTAAAAAATAAATATATTTTCATTTATATAATTCATTAAAAAATTATCTAAAACATTTAATTTGAATGAGGATATTAAAATATCAATTTTTTAAAGATAATACTAAAAATGATCAATCTTGGTGTAGAAAATAGAATTCTATGATTGGTGGTGAAAACATTAGTATTTTTAATGAATGATGATTTGGATAGCACTGTAGTCTATGATATATACACACAATTTTATCATGGTTATATAAGTATTGAATATAATTATAATAATGTGGGAGTACATACAAAGATGTCAACATTAGTTTATTTGATGATGTGGATATTGAGAATTATCTATTAACATTAAGAAAACATAAGGAAGCGGGAGAAATAGAGAAAACCAAATAATGTAAAGGTATGAGATAAAAATACATAAGGAATTAATATTATGGTCATGAGTATCAAAAAACCAATATCCATAATCAAGTGAAATAGAATGAAATATACTACATTTGAACTAAATACCATAATGAATCTATGAGTACAAAATAAATCCAATGAATGATTTTAACAAATAAATTCATAGTTTTTTAAATTATGATTTCATACATGAAGGTAACGGATGAGAAGAAAAGAACGAATGTATATTTGGAAAACCAAAAATAATATTGGTAATAACTGAAACTTTTTCTCTAGAATCAATGGGGTGAGGATTATTTTCTATCATATACAACAAGGGAACTTGTAAACCAATAATACAATACATTAAGGGATATTTTATTTTCTACTTAACTAATTAAAGTAGAAATGGAAATTTTTGTAGAGTAAAAATATTATATCATTCCCCTCATATTCTAAATCATCTCATTAACAATAGAAGAAAAAATGTCCTAGTGCATCATAGAAAAATTATGAAAATATTTATTTTTCATTAAATATTTATAAATTCCTATCGTACTTTCAATAAAATAAATAAAAATTGAAAGCATGTTCTCTATGAAGTGTGTTCTATAGAATCAAAATAAATTTCATATGAATCTATCTGTCAAAAACAATTATTCCATGAGAAACTCTAATCAACTCCACCAAATAACTAGAGAAATAAGTATTTGTGTCTTATTCATTGGAACATTTGTACGATGATGAAATGGTGTATGATGTTGTAATAATTTAGAAATTGGATAATGATGTTGAGAATGAGATGTGGGTTTCATAAAATAATAATTTTGATCATCTAGAAGAATTCTAACGAATATATTTTATACTTACAAAGTTATTTTTCCAAATATAATTAATTGGTGTAGGAATTTCTTTTAAATCACCAATTCGAAAATTGTAATAAAATAATTTTGGAAGTGTTAGTGAAATTTTATTAATTTTTCTATTTAATATATAGAGATAATGATTTTTATATAATATCAAATTGGGGGAAATATATTAATTATTACATTTCTAGAACTCTTTCATAATTTAATTTAATAGTACATTTTATTTATCCAATTTTCCCACAACTTGAAATATATTTCATGGTGAGAAAATAAATACTCGTTTTCATATATTTCACTTAATGGATTATTTCAATATATATTTCTAGACTGTATAGAGCATGAATTAATTTACAAAGAATCTGAATATCAACTGTAATATATTGGATTAGAAAAAAAACATTTTTCAAAAATATGAATTAGATAGAGAATAAGATTGATGCAAATTGAAATTGAAATAATTAATTTGAAAAGTTGAATGAAAACAATGGTAAAATGGGGGATATAGAAGTAAAATAAAAATTGTAATCTCTATATTTATTTTTAATTTAAATTTATTAATTGAAAATATTAAATTGATTACATATCCTTTAATATTTCTTATATTTATTTCAATACAAAAACTTGTTCTTTTCTTTTTAACAATCAAAATGTGTAAAATAGTATTCAAAAAATGCATTTCATATAAAATGGTGAAATTTAATTTTAAGGGAAATATTTTTTACAGGAGTATTATTTTTAATGAACTATAGGACTGAATGTATATTATAATGCGAGAGTTACATATTGTTATATTTTTTAAAAGTTACTATAAATATTAAAACTATTTATTTTTCTAATACAATTGAGGAGTATTTTTAGTTATGTTTTCTAAATGTCATATTTTGAATCGTAATTTTATTTAATAATGATAACCCTAAAATAATAAAATTATTATTTCATATAAATAGGTTCATTTTTATAATATAATATAAATAAATAGATCTTCCAAAGTTATCGCACTTCAAAATACACACCCACGTATTCATTAGCCTATCTAAAAGTATTTTTTAACATAAAATAAATATATTTATAAAATAAATTAATATTATATATGAATATGGATAAAACTGTAATAACCAATCCCAAAATTAGTAAATAGTCATTGGAATCTAGTATCCCAATATTGTTTATAGAGATATTGATATACAAATAAAATAATAAATAATTATCAAATAGACATATATGATTTAGTGGGGGAAATACTATTGAATGATTGTTAATAGTAATTGTTAATTGATGAGATAAAAGTTTATAAATTCTATTTTCAAATCATTTTTTCATACTTCACTTGTGTGATATTTATTTAAAATTTTAAAAAAATATTATTGTATTTTTTTAAATGATTCTAATATTTATTATTTAATGGAGATTTAGGGTAAAGAAAATGGTTTCTTTATGTCATGAAATTTGATTATTTTCCATGGATAATATCATTTTTTGTAAAATAATTGATATAAGACGTTTTTTTGTAGAACATGGATAATTTTAATGATTATAGTTTAAAAATAATATAAGTTTAAATTAATGGAATGTTGATAAAAATCATATCAAAATTTAAAATAAATTATATATTAATCATAAAAACCCACACTTTTATATTTTTATATTTTATTAGATTATTTTAAAGATTTCATAAACAATTTATATTTTTTGTTACATACTATTGTAAAAATATTATTATCTTTTCTACTAAAATATAATATTTTTATTCCATGATTTGTTTCCACCAAAAATACATTCATTTAATATCGTTTTAGTAACCAAATTTTTTTATTAATTGATTCACGAACTCTATTAAATACTCACTCTATGAAAAAACCATCATGATTATAGCAAAATTAATGAAAAATTACCTATAGTGATTTAATATTAATAATTGAATATTATTTCATATATGAATTTATCAAATGTATTGTGATTGATAATATATCCAAATATTATATAATAATGATTATTGAAATAAATTACCACTAAAACTATTTTAAATTATATTATATTTATGAAATGTAAAAACTAGAAAACTATATATAATAATAATAAATAACAATTATAATTAATATTGAATTTGAAAAATATTTATTATAAGTTTTAGATGATCATGGATAACATGGTTTATGATACATATTATGATTCAAATATGAGAGAAGCTGAATGTTGTTTAGGTGGTTAATTTTGGAAAAGAATAAAGCCAAATGATGTCTATCAGAAAAATGTTGAGCAATGTCAGTTGTTAATGAGAAATAATGATAAGTTGAACACAATAAGTATATATAGTAATATTTACAATGAAATGATGGATCATAATCTAAAACTAAGGGGTATGTGTGATACCTCTATTTCATATTAATATATTTTATGAAATTTATCATTATTATTTTATATAATTAAATAAATGAACCATCCAAATAATTGTCATTTATAAAATAATTAAGGACCACCTAGAATTTTATGATCTTTAGAAAATTATATAATTTAATATTTTCCAAAGTACTACTGTTGTTTAAATCATTTATTTTAGTATGTGATTGATTTTTTTACTAAATAAACTATTGAGAAGTATTTTTTACTAATTTGTAAATTTATTTTTTGTCTCTATTATTAAATAAATGTAATGAAATACACATGATATAATTGGTTCATTGTGGAAAATTGAATAACTGATGGAGTATATAATTGTCAGGGAGACTTTTACATTATATATAAATGGATGAGTAATTGTTTATTTCATTTCCATTTTATTAAAATTAATAAAAATGAATATATTCTTTATAAAATAAGTTGTTATCATTAAAAATGATATTGTTTATGAAACATGTGTTTAAGTGAATATTTTTTTTATGTTTTTTTATTATATATTTTCATTAACTTTTTCTATACTAAGAATTATATTCATAGTATTAGAGTTGATAATTATAAATTTTATTATTTTCATTTTTTAAAATGAAATTTAAATGCAACAAGATAAAAATTTATTCATTATGTTTTTAGAAATAGTGTGACAGAAATTATTTTAAAATCCATAATGGGTTTCAAAATATCAAATATAATATTTTAAAAATTTAAAAATGATTCATAGTGTCTATTAAATTATAATCTACATTCTTGCCTTTTTAACCCATTTAGAAATAAATTTTTAGATTTTTTTTCTATATTTATATATATAATTTAAAATTTTACTATTGGAATATATTTAATTTTATAACAGTGTTTGTTTGTTATTAAATTTATTCTGAAATGTTTTAAATGTATTTATTACTAGAGTAAATTATGTGTTAATGAATTTCCATTTTCATATTCTCAATTAGAATATGGAGTGGGTCAAGTATCAGGTTCAACAGGTTATGTTTGAATAAAGAATACATGAGGAAGTAGATATATTTAGTATATGATGAGTTTTAGTATTTAATATCCTATAAAAGGGTGTAATAAATCATCAACACTATATACCATCCTAGTCTAGTATCAGATATGATTTTTTCACCTTAAACCAACCTATAATGGACCATACAATAACAAGTGCCACTCAATGTATAAAGCATTCATATGGGTGTATCTAACCTCAAATATCAATATAAGAAAAAATAAAATACACAATAAAATACATATTATATAAAATAAAAATAAATTTCATAATTCACGGACTTTTGTACATAATACTATTCCACTAATTGAATACATAAAATACATACCCTGTAGGACAATTCCAAAAAAAACATATACATCCTAAACATGAGAAAGTAATATCTTGCATAATTTCTATCTTCATAAAATAACAGTTAAAAATGATAGGATGTATACTATATGTATAAATATGTTATTATATTAACTGGTATCTATAATAAATTTAATAAGAAAATATTGTAGAGGAATCCTCCATCAGAAATGAATAAAAAAGGAATCCAAAATGACGCTTTAAATAGTTAAACTACCACTCTACCTCAATAAGAATCACTAATATAGATAATAATTTCATTATTATTTATATGTTTTTAATTTATTTAATCCATTATAATCTTACAATTTTTGTTTATTTTCATCATTTTTTGTATTTTTTAAGGGATACAATAACAAGTCTTATATATTCTATAATTTTATGAGATTTTAGTCATATGGAAATTTAGACCATAACATTAAAAATATTCATCTAATTTTAACGATTATTATTTTTGATTCCTTTATTTGTGAGATTATACATCTTTTTCTCGACCCATAGTTAATTCAAAAATCCACAATCCAAAATAATCATTCAATTTGAAAAATATTTCTAATTGACTTAATGGACACAACCATATTAAATGGGGAATATCGTGCAATAAAAGACTCAAATTGAGGATATTATAGATGGATTTTAAAGTTTTTATAAAATCATCATGTGAATGTTAAATTTCATAGTGATATTATTTACTTAATATAACCATTAAATTATTTAATGTTGAGGGAGATTTAGAGATCATAATCCATAATTTTTGTGAGTCATTAATTAAGTCATAATATCATTTACATTCATGTAATTCCATTTTAATTAGGAGGATAAAAATAAAACACCATTTTTAATAACTTATAATAATAAATATTTCTAATTTTCAAACAAATTTTAATGGAATAAGGGAAATAATTTGGGGGATAGTTTCAGGAGGATAAATTTTCAACTATTATTTTTCCCTCTTTCATTCTTCATAGATTTTCCATGACTTCTTATTCCCCATTATTCATGGTTATTATTCACTTGTATGTATATAATTATATGTTATTGAAGAAGTTCGGGATTTATCTTATATAATAATTAAGATCATTATTTTTATCAAATAAAATTTCATTCACAGTTATGAAAGGTTTTTTTAATTTCTAATAGCGATTTTTATTATCATGTACGATTATATTTGGTTTTTTTATAATTTTCTTGTTTTTATTTTTCATGTTATCATTTTATCCCATGGAGAGTTTATGGTTCATATATGATGTAATAATAAAGGTATTATTGTTAAAGTACACTTTATTCGTCAGTACATTTGAAAGAGGTTCTGGGTGTTGTTGTTTGGATGGGATAAACATGACTCGATTGGGAATTTTCTAATATAATAGAGGATATTAACTTAAACTCTCTCACATAAGTAAGGATAGTAAACAAAATTTATATATTGGAATATTTTTCTCTCACTATCACAATTTTACATTGGGAGTGAGATGAAATGATCATGGAATCACACTTTAATAGTCTTAGTAAAATAGGAATGGATAAACTGGATTAGGGATAGCATTGAATTTGGGAAATTGAACCTTAATTGATCACCCCTCTCATATAATAGTTTTTAATCACTTGATTTGTCTATTTTTAAAAATTGTATTAATCTAATTTATTTACAACATTTTTTTCAAAATGGAACAATTTTAAAAAAAATATTCTTTTCCACTACAATATAGGTGATGTCACGATTGTTGTGTTCATATCTCTAGAGACAACATTTAACAGAAATAAACATCATTTTCTCTTATAAAATAATTGTTTTTTGAAAAACCCATGATAGAGACATGTCAAAACTAGACGCGCTTTTAATAGACATAGTTCCAACATTCATATATTCAAATTCCATAACTATAACCACTAACATAGATTGTTTTTCCTAGATCATTAATTTTATTGAAACCTGTTTAATTGAATTATAAAACTAAATTAAAATTATTAATTTATAAAATATCACTTCTAGACTCGAGTGAATCTTCAATTGTTCACTTTGATCATGTCATCAGGGATTAAAATCACAACTAACCCCTTAGATAATATTATGCACCATAATTACTTATTCAGAATAATAAACATTATAAGCTGGATTTACAGAATGATTTTTATATTTAAAATAACAAGATAAAATTTATTACAAAATATCATGGAATTGGTAATGATTATCCAAACAATCATATTAAATATTTAACGTATATTCTCTCTAATTTCATACCCTAGGTAGTAGTTGAGGGGAATGCAAATTGGATGAGAATCACAAGTTCATTGGAAGTAAAAACCAATGATTTTTTGTATATCCTAAAAACAAGAGATCTTCACAATTGGAATGACTTAATTAGATGGTTCATGAATTGATTCATCCTTACATCGATAAGCACACCAATTAGAAACGAAATATATGCCATCAGGTAGTAATATAAAGAAACCCTTTACAAGTACTGCTATAGATTTAAGTAGAAATGTGTCAACTTCACACATTACAAAAAAGTGGAGAAAAAAATCCTTCTATTCATTTACCATGTATTTCATGAAAATGATATAATCCTTAGGGATGCATCATATGGAGGTACATTAATTGAAATGTCAGTAGAATAATCCAAGGTCTTGATTGAGAAGATTTCTTAATACTTATAAAGAATTGGTACAAGATGTATTGGCACATGAGGTTTTTGTGATATAGAAGCATCTCATCCAACACTCTAATTAGAATCAATTATTAAATAGATAACATAATTTTTTAGATAAATGTCCCTAAAACATGTGATTTAACAATAAGTTCCGATTATGGTATGTGGTTTATTCTCGTCACATAATCATTTCAATAAAAAATGTATATAAGTACATGGGAAGGAATATTGTGAAAAATAAATTTATGTGAGAATTTTTCCAAAAACTAATGGATATATAGAGTCTAATAAAGTTGAATATAGATTTAGAAATCAAATAGAATCATGTAAGACCCCCACACCAAAAATTGTTCCAAAACCAACCAACTAATTTATCAAAATAAATCATATAACTATAATACTTATGACCAATAAATCACTTTCTAGGGACACTTTAAACATTCATCCACTAGTTAAAACCCCAAAATTCAAAAAACTAAAACATCAATCTGATAAAAATGACGATTTAAACTTTAAAAAAAAATATGAAAATGCATTCAGAAGTTGAAAATAAATAGATGTATTGGGTTTAGAAGTAGAGTAATAGGGACAACCCCATTGAAAAGTAAAAAGGGAGAACAAAGACATACCCCCACAATTTTCATCATAGATGATCAAATCAATGATATTTTAGAAATAAGTGATTCAAAAACAAATTCAAGAACCCATCTATAAAGTGGAAATAAATATCCCCAAGTTGGAAGAACTCAAAAAATTCCTTGGTATAAAACAATTTTGATGGATATTTTCTCCCATAAGATGATACATTAGGGTAATGAGATGATGAACATGGGATGATGTGTCTCAGCCCTCATCACACCATTAATACAATAAAAATTTAAATATATAAGGATATTATCTTTTCAATGTACTATTGGATCCTTCATTTTCATTTATTATTTTATTAATTTAGGATCACTAATAAAAATCATTCCTCTCACAATATATACATATTTGATTATTGAAAAATTGAAGCCAACTATAGTGGGGGTCTAGCTCACCAACCGATCCACTATTTTTTTAGTGTGGGTTTTGGATGATGTTCTTATGAAATTAAAAGAAACCCTATTCCCAGATTACTTCAACATGTTGACCATTGTACAATATAATAGTTCATCAAAGTATCCCACAATGTTGGAGAGGAAATTTCTGATGGAATCGTATACCATTATCATAGTACATGAGGTAACACTTTCAATAGTGAATAGAGATAATTGATTGCATTTCAATATTTGGGACTCTATGAAGACTCTCTTAAGCTGTAATTCACATAATGTAATACCCCATAATGAGGGTATATAATGGATTGAATAATCGTGTATTCAAGAAAATAATTATTAAACAAAAAAAATTCACAGAAAATATTGTAGAATTTGTTTGTTCCTTAAAATATAATAAATATATATTAATTTCGGAATAAGTTATAAGAATGTAATTCATTGATATTTTATTGAACAATTTTGAACATTCAAAATAAGGACTGTTTGATGTGATTGATATGTGAAAATCAACAAATATCAAAATGATATGATTATCATAGATCTCTAGAAATAACTAGCTCTAAAGGAAGAAGAATTGCCCGAGGCTCAATATAAATCTCTCACTATGAAACATAAGTTGTTAAAGGTTAGTGAAAATCACATTAACAATGAATCGGAACATAAAGTATCATCACATAGTTATTAGAATAAATAATTACATGACCTTGTTATATATGTACTAAATAAAGTTCAAAATATACTTTCTTCATTAAATATATTATATATAAAACCAATACTAAGGACATATTGGTCAATAAAATTATAGGAAAATCAACATAATCATTAAAAGAGAATAATCTTCCAACAAGGCCATAATATATTATAAAAAGTGCGGTTGGACCTCTAGTAACACAATAAAAAATATCTGGAAATATCTAAAACTAACTGAGAAGAACAAAATTCCAGGTGGTTTACTAGTGTTATAGTAAGAATGATCATAAATCCAATTTTAGTTGGGTTAAAATGATATTACATATAAATAAAAAGTAATAATGGATGAAATTCATTGAAATTTTCATAAAAAGTTTGGAATTTTTGGGACCAATCTCATAAGAACTTGTCGTTGGAAGCTAGAAGATGTTTGTGAAGAAAGTGTTTTGTTTTTTTGTCAAGAAAACAAAATCAATTCAATTTATAACTGTTGAATGATCATACTCACTATATTAATTATTCAGTCAAACTGAAAATATTATATATATCCAATCAATAGTGAAGTAGTATTTCGGAAGAATAGGTCCATCAGAATCACATCAGGTTTGACATAAAATCATGAATCATACTAAGAAGTTGTTTCAGAGTCTGCAAGGCTTTGATGAAAAGAAAATGATGCATTGATGATTTTTAAAAAAAAATATGTTATCAAAGAAACATATGATGAAATCCTTATCAAGGAAAGGGGTTGAACAATTAATTCTAATCATATTCATGGGATGAAATAAGTGATAAAAAGATGGGTAGTTACAAACACATCCCAATGCTCTTTAGATGATGATTTTATGATCTTAATTTTTCTCAATGTCATGAAGAAGTAATTATAAAAGAATATAGTATTCAAAAAATTTGATAATGATGAATATTTATAGCATTAGTTCATTGGGTCGAGATAATCGGTTTTCGGTTTGGGTGAAAGATGGGATGGATATTTGGAACATGAGAAAACTATTTTTCAGTTTTTTTAGTTAGACCAATAAGTCTGATGATAAAAACCATTGGAATAATGATGTGTGTATAAAAAGAATAAATTTTTGGTACCAGTCCATCATACATTGTTTTTGACTAATCCATCAGAGGAATAAACAATTTTGTTGGAAATTTTTTTAAGAACTTTGAAGAAGAAAATAATAGATGTTTGTTGGGACTGATGTCAGAAATTCACAAACTGAATAAAAATGTATTAAAACAATTAATCTAGTCAAATTTTTGGTTATTTTTATTTGGGTGAATTGAAAATAAATAAAAAATGTTATTTTTTAATAAAATGGGTCATGTTTTATTGGACAATGGATGAGACCAATAATGTCATCAGACTCAATATCATTAATCTGAGGAGTAGATGGAGAGAATAATTACTTATAGAATTTAAAAATGTGTTGTCATGGGGAGCTGAATCTAGTATAGTATAAAGAAAATATGAGTGAAAGTATTTAGTATCTGATGCTGGATAACATCCAAGATGTTTTTCAATCAATATTTGTCATCACCATGTTTATGGAAAAATGTTTTCGTATTCTTATGTTTATCATGTTTGTATGGTGAATCAAAATGAGCTAATTTTTTTAGATGGTTCTATGAACAGTAATGATCAACAATATTCATCAAATAAATCTTACAATTGGTGCAGATAAATGTAATGAAGAATCTAATAATGAAAACTTTTCATCCGAGAAATGAATAAAAATAAATTAAAATCAGAATTAGATTGTAGATGTTTATATAGTATGATGTCAGCAATGTTTTGGAAAATATTTGAGAAGGTTCGATAAGAGTAGTTAAATGTCAAAGAAGTTAATTTTGAAGACCATATTTAAGGGGATTTGAGGATTTAGAATTTTTTTTGAGTCAGAATTATTTAACTAAATCCCATATAAACATCATTTTGACAACCATTAAATAGAGGAAGTAATATTTACATTCCTGACAAATGTACTATTCATAAGTTGTAGAGTGAAGGAAGAGTGTTGAAAGATTCTAGAGAGAATTAGTTTCCAAATATAGCATTAATGAAGATGATTTTAAAGATATAAATTAGAATAGATAAGATCACATTTAGCTAGTAATCATATAATGATGGATCATAAGTATAAAAATCATATTTGGATTTCCAGACAGAGGTTGAAGCAGTTTGGATTTGTTTCAGTTGTATTCTAATAGAATTATATTTTTTGGATTGAGCATTCAAACTAAGAAAATCATACTAGGTAATTGGAATGAAAATCATTACAATGTTCAATTATTTATTACATACATATGGGTGGAAAATGGGAAAATTCTTTAGAATTTCATATTTTTTAAAAATTTAAATAGTAATAAAAACATATATTACATCATTTCATGATACTTGAATAACACAATTATTTATATTGATCATAGTTATATACATTATCAAAGGTATATACTTATTTTTTCCCACATTAATTGATAGAGTCCATGGATATTTTTTAGTATTATATTATTTACAAACAAGACCATGGACAGAGATACTCTTTTTGAGTAGTGAACCTTGTAGATTCTTATTATCCTATGGGGTTTTTTTATTTATCTAGATTTTGAAAAGTCACAACTCGTTAAAAGGTTGTGAATGGTGTTTAAAAAAATATACAAACAAATGAAAAAGATATCATTAATTCACCCACTCCCACATTCAGTGGTAATGGGATTATATTCGGGTAATCTCAATTGGTACCAGTGCAGTGGTTCCCATAGTTTACAATTTCATTATGTTTTTGATGATATGTTCTGATGTAAAATTTAAATTGTGTGAATAGTAAGGGAATTTGGTTTGTTTATGGTAAGAACAATCATATCTGGAATGCTATAATTTTTTCTTTGCGTATGTCTCTAGGGTATGATTTTCATGAAGATTTAACAGATGGATTTCTTTCTATTCATGAAAAATATACATATATAGTGGAAAGGGTATGAAGATCTTTAATTTTGTGAGTATAAATTAGTTGGTCACTTCTTTACCTACCATAATGACCTTGTTATCACCATAAAATGTCTTGGTTAAAATTTGGAAGATCAACTGTTGTTGAAAATATATTGAGAATTCTTCTTGAAAATTTTCATATCAAGGATTCCTCATTGGAAGATAGAGACAATGAAACTATATCTCTAGATAATCATCATAGTAAGCTTATTACATATGAAATGAAAAGGTATAAATCTATTGAAAATAATTTGAATTTTGATCAAGAAATTTACATCAAGGCTTCAAATAATTTTTTTTAAATGTTCTTGAAGAAGAAGGTGTTGTTGACACTGACTCTAAAAATGCGGTATGTACAAATTTGGATGATTTTTTCTCCATGTCTTCATCAAATATGAAGATAGGTATATTAATGTATAAAGGGAAACATCCCTTAAAATGTTATGAATGTGGAGCCATTGGAAACTTTATGACTAATTTCCTATAATTAAATAATGAAATTGATAGTGATGAAGATGAAAGAAGGTAGAGAAAACTATTAAAAAAGTATAGTGATAAGGCTAAATTATATTCCAAAGGGAATGATTGAATGTTATGTTAATATAAATATAGAATATTGTTTTATAATGTAGATAAGTAATAAGATTGTCGTGATGAATATGAAAAATCTACTTAAAATTATTATGATGATAATATCATTACAATAGTTTTCAATAAAAAGGTCAAAAATTATTATTTATGAAGAATAAGAAACTAAATGAGAGATTCACCAGAATGAAGAATTGAAAAAATGTCTGAGAAGGATAGGGAGGTTTTAAAAAAATTAGGAAGTTAAAAAATAAATATTCTTGAAAAAGTAATCAAGAATATTTTATGCATGTTAATGCTAAGATATAAGAAGAAACTGATTCCATGATTAAAATGTTTTAGAATGAGAATAATTAAAATTAATATCTATAAATTAAGATGAAATAAAGAAGAAGAAGAGTTTGAACATGTCCAAAAAAAATTATAGAGTTTAATAGAGGCTTATGAGTTACAAAAATTCTATCTCTAAAATTGGTGATATACCAATAAAGGGTAATCTAGATAAGTATCAAATATTACCTTCAAATATTTAGAAAAAAAAGTTGACATTATTTATGAGAAGAATAAATATAGGAATTTCGGGTCTGTGTGGCAGACAAAGTAAGATGAAAAGTCATAATTTACTAAACAATTTAAGCTGAAATAAGTTTATATTACATTTTTTATAAGGATAAAAAGAAATATCGGATTAATAAGTAGTATCTTCATGATAATATAATAGTTAAAGGTTAAAAAAGTTTTTATTAAAATGATTATGTGGTTTGTGAGAAACACACTTTCATCTTTTGATAGTATACAAGTTATTAAAGAAAATATTTTTTCTATGGTTACAAATTGTATTTTCTTGGATTTGGGAAGAACAAAAATATGTGTTGGTTAAATCAATAATATTACAAGTACTCCAAAAATTATAGAAGATAATTTTTTATGGGGATTCAATCCACTGAATATAAGTAATATGGAAAGGATGATTTGATGAAATCTGAGAAGGTCAGTGTAAATGTTGAACCTTGATTCCAACATTTTGAAACTATTTTTTAATGTTGTGAAAAGCATGGACATATTTCAAATGGTTTTCTTTTTTTTTACCACCACAAAAAAAAATTTATAAAACTTTTCAAAAGTTGAAAATGAATAAAGATAAAGGAAAAGAAAAGGTTATTGTTGTTGAAATCTCTCTTAATGATATAAAAGGATAAAGACCACAAATATTGGAAAGTGGGTTTTAATATCATATTATATGGGAAATTAAATTCTTGAAGTATTTAAAATAAATCAAATATGGAAAAATGATTTTTGAAATTGATTAATTTCTTAGAATCAAAGGCATTTGATCCTTTATTGTTGGGGACATAAATTTGATGTACATAAAAGAATTTTTGTGTTTGGATAGGATGAAAAAAATACTATTAAGTTTAGGAAAAAATTATGATGAAGGATTAAATTTTTTATATGTGTTCCAATGAATAAACATTTGACTAATAAATATATTTACTTCTATAATTTCATTAATTAATTTATTCACATTATGTGTAATATGAATATGAAACATAAGGAAGATTCACTATAGATTTTTAAAATTTTGAAAAGGAAATATTAAAAGGAATAAGAGTATTCGTTGAATAAGTTTAGAATATAAAATGTTTTGGAATAAAGAAAATTAATCTGAAATTTATTTTGAGAATCATAAAAATTTAACTAAGTTTAGTACACTATAACATACTAAAAATGATTTTTTTTGAAAGGAAGAATTTATGTTTAGTGAAAATGGGGTGAACTATGTTACATAAACATGGTCTCTATTATTACCTTTGGAAGTAATCCATGGGAACTATATTTTATATCAATACTAATGTTTCTACAGTCTAAGTTACAAATTGACTCCTTATGATTTTTTTAATAAAATTCCAAATTTGAAACACTTTATATTTTTTGGCTGTCTAAAGAAGAAAACTGGAAGCCTTTGGAAGTTTGAGAAAATAGGTGAAAATGTAATTTATATTATCTATGGTCTAGATGGAAGAGGATATATATGTTTCAATAATTAGATAAGAATCTTAGTTGACTCTATTGGTGTGAAATTTTTTTAAATGATGGGGAATATATTTAATAATCTACTATAGATAAAGAATATGAACAAGTTGAATGAACATTTGTTCAAATTGTTTATAATTATTCAATAAATTTTAAAACTAATCAAGAAAATGAATTTTACTTGTCTATATCTAGCATTGAGGATTATTCATGAAAATATAATCCCAGTATGAAAAATCATGTAAAAGCTAAAAACATAATTAGTGATCATCATCATAATATTCAAACAATAATAAAATCAAATTCCATAACACATACATCCTGGTAATCCTACATTAAGATGAAATATGTGAATGAATCATTTGATTAACCATAATGGGTGCATGCTATGAATGAAGATATGGATCAGACAAAAAATAATGATACTTGGGCTCTCATGCCTAATCGAAATGATTTTTTTTTCAAAAAAAATTGGTTTTCCCGAACAAGATTAATGAATATGGTGATGTTATATAGAAATATAATGATTAGAGGGTAAGGGTTACTCACAGATTGATGGAATGGATTTCTTATAGTATTTTAATCCATTTTCTTTGTCAGAAACAATCATAATATTTCATGATATTTTTTAATAATAAAGTTACAAAATATTATATATGGATGTGAAATATGATTTCTTTAATGGTGATATTTATGAATATGTTTATATATAATAACTATTTTAATTTCATGTTTAGAACGATGTGTTTAATGTGAATAAATTGATGAAACAATTTTATAGGATAATAAAAGCTCTCAAAACATGTAATTATAAATTAAATTCATTCATGATGATGATGAGTTCCATGAAATGAAGAGTTAAAAGTAATCTATTCATCAAAGAATTCCAATATTTTTCCCTCATCGTTATTATTTATGTTTATGACATTATTTTTTCTTGTAATGATTAATACAATTGTGAAATAATTTATAAAGAGGTGAAATTTTTTTTTCAAATTTTTTATACTGGATGATAATAAATACTTTCTCAGGTTAAAAATGTCAGAAAGGAATAATTTTTTTATTTACCAAGATATTTATGCTATGTAAAATTAAATTTTGTTTGGTTTAGAAAGGTTAAAACCATTTTTCACATTCATTTCAATTGGAACCACATTGTCTAAAGATAGAAAAGGTAAGGAATTTGAAAAAACGGTTTTAGAAGCTAATTAAATGAGTCTTATATTTGGAAACCTCAAGACCTAACATTTTTTATGATGTTAACTGTTTTGTTAAATTTCATAGAGGTCTAAAATAATCTCAACTATTGGTTTGAAAAAGGATTCTAAGATTTATTAGAGGAACAAAAAATTTAAACATTACATATGATAGCTCAAAAAGTATTGACTTGTTTGTGTATTCAGATGCGTATTGCCTATGAATTGTTGATGAATATTGATCCACACTTAGTAGGGTCTTCCTTTCTTGAAAAAATATATTCTAGATTCCATAAAAATAATCAAAATTTAGTAAAAATTAGTATGGGTGAAGGTGTTTGTGTTTATTTTACTCAAACCGTTAACCATAATGTGTGAGTGAAGAATATGTTGGAAGAAATAATTGTAGAAGTAATGTTCCCCCAAATATTGGTTTCTTATAATTGGAGTGATATCAACCATAAAAAAACGTTTGTAAATATTATTTGTTCAAAATACATAGACATCATGTGCCCCATCATCAAAAATCATGTAAAGAATAATGAATTCAAATTAGACGACATTCCAATTATGAACAAATTTGATAAAAATTTTACAAAACCTTTAAAAAAGGGAGATTTTTAAAATTTGTGGTTGATTATGGGCATCCAACCACATTCTTATCTTGTTTGAGGTATGTTTTTCCACATATCACATATATTCATTGCATGGTGTTGTTAAAAGGGAATTGTTTCATGAATCTATCCATTGATATATGATAATCCTCTTAAGGAAACATGTATATAGAGGTATTTGTGGGTATGATATGATATTATAATGACAATATAAGAAATATTATACTAGTTTGTTGGAGTGGTTATAGGAAACATTTGTTTAAGGAAATCTGATGAAATGATGAAATAAGTGAAGAAAATGTGAGGAATTTTCATGGGTCACAACTTTTTTAAACCATGATTCATGTTCCCTACAATAATGTATCACATATAGTATTATAATTATCAATAAGTAATCTATTAATCAAGGTTAAACGTTTTAGATATTTTGAACATTGGTTGACAAAAAAATCTAAAGCAAGAGATAGTTGGGATCAAGTCAATAAGAATTATTTTATGGAAGCTGTAAGAAAATTATATAGAAAGTGTTTTCTTTTTTTCTATGAAATCAAATCAAATATATTTGTAATATTTTAATGATCTAAATCACCCTCATAATCATAAAATCAGATGGAAATTTATAAGTATGTTTAACAGATTTGGAATACATATTATTAAATAAAGGTTCATTAGAATCACATTAGGTTCGATATAAATGCCTGAATCATACAGAGAATCTATTTAAGAGTATGCATGGCTCCGAAGAAAACATGACAATAATTTTTTATTTTGTTGTTCACAAATATCATATGTTGTCTAAGAAACACTGTATACATTACTTATTATGAAAAGGGGGAGAACAAGTGTTTCAAATCATATTCAAGGAAAGTAATAAGTGTTGGAAGATTGGGAAGTAACAAGTACATCTCAATGAAATTTATATGGTGCAATGTAGATCATAATTATTCTCAAATTCATGATGAATCAATAATAAAATCATTATATTTAAGAAATAGAGGTTGTTGATGTCAAATATTTCTGGTCTGAGTTTATTTGTGTGGTATCACCTGGCCTAGGTTTGTTCAAAGGTTTGGAAGGTCAAAAAAATCGTATGAAAACAAAGGTGTCTGTTATTTTTCAGACTAAAAATATGGATGACACAAACCATTGAATAATAATTATTGAAAAAAATCAGTTAATGACACTAGTCCATCAAGATTCAATTGTTCACAAATCAATCAGAGGAAAAATTATTTATGTTGAGATATTTTTTAGGTAATTTTGAAGAATAATAGTAGAGAATATTGTTGGGACCCATGTAATAAATTAAAAAATTTATCAATAATGAGATCATCCAATTTTATCCATTTGAACTTTTGTTTTTTATCTAGGATAATAGAAAATAAAAAATCATTAATATGTTTTCATCAATTGGTTCAAGTTTTATTAGGCTAAGATGAACATAAATACTCTAATAAAACTCAAGATCAATGGTATATGTTGTATAAGAAAAAAACATAATAACATCTTAAAAAATGTTATTTCAATTGGAACTCATGCATGACGAGTTTAAATAAACTTTTTTTTCAAATAATTGTCAGGCTGATGATGAAGAGTTTCTAAGAAGTGCTAGAATTACTATAAATTTTCGCTATGTTTTTTGGAAGAATGATTTCACTATATTATGTTTTTAATGTTTGTATGGAGAATCAAAATGAGTTGATTTTTTTAGATGATTCTTCAAACTATAACAATAATCCCTATGATTTATATATACTTTTAAATTCTTGGGGTGATATTTAATGAATAATTTTATCCTGAACAAAAATCATCATCTTAATGAAAAAAATCAGAATAATAAATGAAATAAGATTGAAGATTTTTATAAAGTATATAGAGATATGAAGTTCTGAGAATATTTTAGAATGCTTGAGAAGAGTGGATCTGGATTGAAAAATTATATTTTAAACCATAGATTTAAGGTGATTTTAATACCCAGATAATAATCCAGAGTGAGAAATAATTTTCCAAATCCTTCATATACGTCATCTAGAACACCAATAAATAGAGGAAGTAATTTTTACATTATATAAAAATGTTTTATTTATAAGGTGTATAGAGAAGGTGGATCACTGAATATTTCTAGGTAGATGGAGTTTCCAGATCAAACTTTATTAATGATGTTCTATCAGATACAAAAGGGAAAAGATAATATTTTATTCATCTGATCATTGTATTAGGATAAATCATTGAACTATGAATTGGGTCAGGTTTTCCAATATGAGGTTGAAGTATTTCCGATTTTTATCATATGTATTATGACAGAGTTAAATTTATGGACTGTGAAATTAGACTAGGCATATAAGACCAAGTAATCAAACTGAATATTATTATAAATTCCATTTTATTATTACTATTTTTTATGTAGTAAGGTGTTGATTATTTTTTAATTTTATATTTGTGAAAAATATTACAAGGTAACACATAATATTATAACATCATTTCAGGGTACTTGATGCACATAAAAATTGCATTAATTATATTTATACACAAGTTTAATTTTATATCCTATTAATTTTCTTCCAAAAAATGAGTATTTTGTAATATATTTTGTGGTATTGTATTTTTTACAAATGATACCAATGATGTAGAAACACTTTTTGAGTATTTATCCTTGTAAATTATTATTTTCCATTTGTTTTATGATTTTTTTTCCAAAAAAAATCATAATTATTTAACCGGAGGAGAAGGTTGTTTCAAAATGAACGGAAACAAAAAAAATAAAAATATATCACTACTTCACCCCTCACCCTCTCAGTGATACATGGATCATTATTGGGTAGACTCATGAATGAGAGGCTTCCTATGATGATAAATGTAATGGGATAAAAAAGGATTAATTGATTAAAAATTTCCACCAATAGTTCCTTGTAGTATGGAATCATCAATTTCAATAGTACATCAAATGGAGGATGTTGAAGAATTTTTATGAACTAGTTATAGAAGTTACGCTTCATCAATGAAATAATTAATAATGACATTCTCAGTTGATTCATTCATATGAAATTGATTAAACACCGTCATTTAACATTAAATATATATTTCTCAGAAAATTAATTTTCATTCATAGAGGAAACTGCATCAATAAATTGTGGGGGAGAGAACATTTTTTATTTTATTATAGCAATATTTCATTTTTTATTCCTAAAAATGACATGTGTTTTTAAAATTTTTCTATGTTTCTTATTTACTCTTTTTTGTTTTTTGAGAATTTTCATATCGAATGATTTTCATTATAATTTTTGAAACCTATTTCAATGAGAGAATATTTGTATTCCATGAAATAGAACATTAATGTTTGTTGAAAATGAATTTGTTTTTTTTATAGGTCCTTGGAAATTTCTTGATAGGCACTTCGATTTTTGAATCCCATGCCACAAATCACAACATTTCACTTTAAAATCAAATTATTTTAAGGAATATGTAACATTTTTCATATTAATTATTTTCACATCACCTATTGAAATAACGATACTGTGCATTATTGAAATATAATTTTATTTATTTCATCAAAAATGGAATGGTTTGAGGTACTTTTTTTATATGATTAAGGAATTGAACTAGTTTTGAATCCTTATTTTTAATTGGATACTCTTTATATTCGATGAATCTGTATAATTAATTCATATATCCTTTATAATATATGAATTTTCAATTAGTTAATCTACATTACAATCAAATTTATATAACCCAACAAGAACTATTGTAAAATTGGACGATCATGTTCAACATAAGTGAGTGGGAAAGAAACATTGTTTTATTATTCATAATTTAGTGAGACATTAAGTGGAAAATAAATTTTCGGGGATATTTATTTTCTATTGAAAATTGAAATCAATCAAAATTTGTTCTGTTATAAATCTTTCAAATTAAAGATATTTTACCTATCTAGAGGTCTTGGAAAAAACAAAAAAATGAATTAATTTATATAATAAAGATGATAAATTGGAAAATATATGGTATCTACATGAAAGGGAAATTTAATATTATACTGGATCTTATTTACTAATTTGGGAATTGAGGATGATACTGTACTTTATTTATAATTAAAATCATGAAATTATTATTCAAAAATATCTAAGCCCTCCTCATTTATCCACATAATATTTTACATAAAAATCCTACCAACCATGATCCAGAGAAGAATATTGAATTTTACATATTATAAAATCATTTATTTTTCTCTGATATGGTGGAGAAATAAAATTTTATAAATCCTTGGGTGACTCTTTCATATTTTTAGATAAGAAGTGCCTTGTTGAAAATTGAAATCTGGGAGATGAGAGAATTTTTTTTGATGTTGGGGTCCTGTTTGAATGGGAGGATAAATTAAGTGAAAACTAAATCAATGAATTGAATTTATATTTTTAAATAATGGTTTTTTAATATGTATGATATCTTTTGATTCTTTTTGTCAATATGATGGATCTCATAGATATGTGTTTTGAATTTTCTCAGATTTGATTTTGAGCCTTACTTGTCAAGGAGTCATACTTCTATATGTGGGTAAATTGATAGAGACAATATTTTAATCATATTTCATATCTATTTCAATCATTTAATTCCTACCAATATAAAAACATGAGTATATTTTCCTTATTTATTTATTTTGGGTTTGTTTTGGATTATAAGATAAATATTTATTAATTTTTTATTTTTTACATATTTTTATCACATTGTTATTTTTACACAAACATTAAAAATATTTATCCAAATGGATTGATTCATTTTTTTTCATTATCAAGGGGATCGAAATTGTTCTTATGGAACCATATATAATTTTATCTTCTATAGTCTGAAAAAAAAAATTTTGAATAATCATTCTATATGAAATAATGGAACCTACCAAAATAAATTATCCAAAAATAGTTATATGTACCATCTATTGAAGTGATTACTACATTATTTGAATTTCAAATCAATATATTTTTTGAAAATTAAATTTCATTGTGGTATTCTTCCATTAATTCAGTTATTGAATGCTCCAAAGTAGAGGAAATTTTATGGAATATTCATCACTAAATTCGTGACTTATTAATTATGTCAAAACATCTTGAATATGTTGCAAATTATTTTAAAAATTAGAGGGTCAATAGAATATTAAATTTCATTCAATTATGATAATGAACAATGATGAGTTTCAGCCCCCTGTTTGGATGAATATGAGAAAATGTTTGGTCCAAAAATTCTCATGGTGAATTTTTTTCTATTTGTTTTCCCTATTTTTTTTATAATTTTATCATAGACTTATTCACCCCCCTTATTCATAGTTACCCAGCACTTGGAGTGTTATTATTTGATTGAATTATAAGGGTATATTCTTCCATTTTTAATTTTCACATTCCAATGATTTATTTAATAAATTTTTATTTTCTCTTCTGTAATGTTTCTCACAATTTCTAAGAGTGGATTTTATTATCAATTACGCTCATATTTGGGTTTTGAATTTATAATTTATTTTTCATCATTAATCGTTCATTACCACACTCTACTAGGTTATGGTATGTATACGAAGGATAATAACTTTTCTTAGTTGTCACAAACTCAACGATGGTCAGTACGAGTGGCATGGTTGTGGATATTCTTTATTGCTTTAGATAAATAAGAACTAATCAGGTATAGCCTATGTGAAATGTGGGTATTCACTAAAACTCTCTCAATTAATGATGGATAAGAGATAAAGTTGATATCATTGAATGTGTCACTCTCACCATCACCATTTGTCCAATGTAGTTAGATTAAAATATCATGGAAGAAATGTTCATTCAGCTTGTAGAATTTGATTGGATAAATTGGAACAATGATTACATTACATTTGTAAAATAGAAACCGACCTAATGAACCTTCTCATATCATAATTCCTAATCACATTCATGCCTATATTTTCCTTATTTTTATTAATTTCATTATTTTTTTTGTTGCTTTAGTTTTTTTCAAAAAAAAACAATTAAAAATGCATCTTTTAGTCTTGTAACATAATTGGGACAAATATATTGTTGGGTGATCCAATCTTGAAAAAAACTAGTTTAACCACTAAATTCAATTTTCACTTTTGAAATAAATATTTTTTTCCTCACCATACAATCGGTACGTGTAACTCAATAACCCTTATTTTCACACATTTAACATGTAATAATAATAAAATAGCATATCATCAATAACCTTCATACATATCCTGTTGAACTATTCATTACCACTCCCCAATAGGATACGATTTATACCATATGACATCATTATATTTTCCTCGTGGTCTAATCATAATTAATTGAAGGCATATAATTCATACCATAAACATAAAATTACATCACCATATGACATCATTATATTTTCCTTGTGGTCTAATCATAATTATATGAAGGCATTTCATAATAACATGTTTGTATAGACTATATATCATGGAATTACTCAATAAATCCATATAATATATTTTTCATTAATAAAAAATAATGGATAATATTTATCCATATATATATCCTTCATTTTGGGTTTTAGGAAAAACACAATTAACCTAAAATATCATATTGTAATAAGGGATGTTATCAGACTCTAGTTGTGGTGTGTATAAAATAATGTGATCAATAATTAGTATATAATATTTCACAGAATACCAACAAGAATGTCATCTCCTTAATACAACAACACTCTGATCGTATATATAACGAAACAACAACCTCAACACATTACCATTACTTACCACTCCTAGAGAACACAACCATTTATGTCATCATTACATATTTCATAAATAATACCCAAACAAATCCCCATTTCACAAGTCATTATCAGTTCTATAATTTGAAATTATCATCTATGATTACATTAATTATTCCAACATATCCCCTTTCAACTATAATTTCATATAAGCACTCCAAATTAATCTTTTATGATTTTGTTTATTACATTTAAAATTATCTCCTGCATCATTTATATTGTCACGACCCGTCCCTTGGGGCCCATATCGTGACTCCCCAAGCCCGTCTTCCATAGGCTAGGGGCTAGCGATTGGTACCAAAGGCATAAATCCCTAAAACTGGGAAGGCATTTCCTTTAAAAAAACGTAAACTCACACAACCAGAGTACAATAGGAAGAAAAAACTAAGTAAAAGATGTATAATAAGTGTACTGAAAGTAAAGGGGGCCAGAATAAAAGCCCAACTATAAAGTAAAAATATAGCTGAAAGCAAGTACAACTAAAAAGGGACAAACAACTGAAAGGTGAAAGTAGCTCTTGGATCATCCTATGCGGATCATACATGAAGGGTGGGTACAGATGGCCTCCACAACACTCCACATCTGTCAGACTACACTATGTACCGATACGTTGTATGGTCCTCCTCCGGGTACCATCCAGTCATGGCGCCCTTGACCTCCGTCAGTGCTAACCATCATCTGCACCCGACACAACGAGGTGTGGGCATAGCCCGTTCAGGGATGAGTATAACGATACTCAGTGGGGACCCTGAGAATCTCAAGGTCTCACAAATTCCAACAATGATAAACCAAAAATTATGAAATCAACGGATAACCTTTACTTAGGTATATGCCAATACATATACATATGTTATCATGTATCCCATATCGATCATGAGGAAAACACAATGGTCATTGACTCAGATCAAACTAGGATTTTCATTATCGAATCCACGCCTACTAGAGAACTAATTCTCTTTCAAGAACAGTGGGCTTGTTGTGACACCGAGGCATTTCTCACTAACTTGGGACTGTTGAGGTACTCATCCTGTCGAGTAGCGTAGGTCTGCTGCCAAATATTGAGCGCTCCATCTGGTGTGGGTCTGCCGCCGAAATACCGGGTGCTCCCCATAAGATCCTACAGAGGTACGCCTCCTGTCGAGTACTGTGGGTCTGATGCCAACTACCATTCACTCCATCCTCCATGGGTTTGACTCCAAATAACGGGCACTCCCTACTGGGCTAATCGAATCACTCCGAGTCAAATCGGTCAAGCAGTCGTCAGGTCTGTCAGCTACTAGGTCTCTGCACTCTGCCTGCTCGACTCTGGGAGGATCCGCTCCACAAGCTACTAGTTGATACTACATGTGTTATGAAGTATCACATGGAAGTATCTCAAAGGCACGCAACTTCATTGGGGTCTCAACGAAACAGACGGCTCATCAATCAGGTGTTCGGTTTTTGAGTTATTAGCGTTTTAGTCTCGAGGGCCTGGTTGGTTTCGTGCACGAACCAATTTGACCGTATCTCAATTATACCCCCAATCTTCGGTGGGGTATTCTCGAAGGGATTCCTTCTTTCCAAAAATATCAGTGCCACTGACGGTTCATCAAACGGACGCCCGTAGCACAAGATATGGGCGACAAGGTGTAAACGGGACGGACGGGTTCGGGTCAGGTCCAACCTTGTTGGACCGACCTGACCAGGTCCATGAATCTGACCCGGACCAAAGGGGAAGCCCAGCCCGAGGGGGCGGTCTTTCTTGAAGGTTCGGCCTGGCCCGTGGGGGAATCCCAGCCCGAAAGGGGTCGCCCGACCCAGCGGCCCACGTAGCCTTGTGGCGGCCCGCATGGCCAGGTGGTGGCCCGCGTGGCCTGGCCGGCTGGCGGCCCATTTGGCCCGGCTATCCGTCCCATGTGGCCTAGTTGGTTGTTCCACGTAGCATGGCTTCCCACACGTGGGAGGGGGGTTTCGCACCCCCCCTTTGTCCAAAACGGCCGGCACGAGGCGCAGCCCCCTGCTGGCCGCGGGACCCGAAGGGTCCCGCCTGTAGCGTCCACCAGCAGCTGACTTAGCCGGCCACCCTCTCTTGTCCTCCGTGACCTAAGGCCATGGTCCTACACCCCCGGCATGGAACGACGGCACCGTGCCACTCCGCCACGGCCGGCCCTGGCCGCGACTCCCTGCTGCTCTGTGCAGCGTGACGGCGTCGCGCCCCCATCCAACCACTACGGCCCTCCTGGTCGTGACCACTTTCTTCTGGTGCATTGTGACTGCACCACGCCCCTCCGGCACATCAATTTCCCACATGGTCATGGATTAGTTCACTACGCAGTGTCGCGGTGTCGTGCCCTTGTGGAGGTCCAGCGTCCTAGCGCCGCCGGCTTTCTTCACAGTCGGCTCGCTTTCGGTCACCGCCTGTACCGCCTCCGTTATCATCAAACAAGAACAATCAACATGGGAGGTTTGGGCCGTGTTCATGTGGTCCAAACCCGCCTCGTTAAAGTTATATCATTCAGTCCTCATTCCAAAAAAAATTATGATGAAGAACGAGTAAAAAATAATTAAAACCCCTACCTTGTTTGACGATTGTTCGTTGATGAAGTCATGGGAAAAGGCAGTGTCGTTTCGTTGAAATCAAGAAATAAGAAGCCTAGGATGGAGTCATAGTTCTTTGTGGGAGGTGGTGTTTCCTCAAATTCCTCTTGTTGAAGAGGGAGAAGATGGTGCTCATCGTTCGTCGGTGGAAGGAGCGTTCTTCGCGTTCTTCATTGGGAGGATGAAGTTCCCTAAATTCTTCAAACCCTCTCTCAAGCTCCACCTAAAGAATATGCCATTACAAAAAATAATAGACATGCTATTATTTTTAATGGTTTTTAAGAATTAAAATCTATTCAAAATGGATCTAATTAAACAATTTCAAGAGTTTAATTAATTAATGGTGAGAGAGTTGGCCCATTAAAGTATTGGAGGAAGGTGGAGATTTTAACCCACCTAAATGGGAGGTTAGAGGTGTTCCAAAATTAATGGGGAGTTAGAAGAGTTATGAACTTGTGTGGGGCCCGCTAAATAAAATCCTACCAAGGGAGGTTATGTGAGGGTGGACCCCACCATTAAACTCCACTTGGAGGTCTTAACCACCATAAAATAAAAATAAGGTGAACACCTTATTTTTATTTAATTAAATTAAAAAACCCCAAAACTAACTTCTATTCTCGACAGAACGCAACTATGGTGAAGGTCTCACTAAGAAAATGCTGATGCTACGAGTTCAACAGTGCCCTTGTAATTCTATTTCGAGCCCCAGTTCAATAGTTATAAAATCCTTCTTTCATGTTTACTGAACGTACCTGAGAAAAAATTCTGAAATTGATTCAGGACACACCGGGCCTCGGAATCAAGTGCCATCAGGAACTGTGGACTCATAAAATTGACATGTATTAAAATAAATTCACAGGAATTCCGGGTCTTTACATTCTCTCAACCTTAGGGCTTTACATCCCCATAATCTACAAATTTAACTAAGGGAACAAATACGGGCACTGAGCACCATCTGATCCTCCTGCTCACATATGCTCTCTCGGAGGTTCTCGTGCTTCCAATGAACGCGCACCAGAGGTATCGACCATCCACTTAGGACTCACTAATTTAAATCCTCAATCTCCACTAGAACCTCCATGAAAGTCTTCTTGTCATCGATGTCGAGCTCCCCGTGGTCGATGATATGGGATGGGTCGTGCACGTATTTCCCTGGCTGAGATACGTGGAAGACGTCGTGCACCCGGTGCAACTAAGGTGGAAGAGCCAAGCGGTAAACAACCTCACATAATCTACTGAGGACCTAGAAAGGTCCGATGAACCGCGAAGATAACTTTCAGCCTCGACCAAATCTCTATAGACCTCATCGAGGTGAGACCCGTAGGAAAACGTGGTCACCATCCTCGAACTCTAGAGGTCTTATTCTCCTATCAGCATATGACTTTTGCCTGCTCTGTGCAGTCTTCATCATCTTTTGGATTATCTGAACCATCTCTATGGTATCTCATACCATCTCTAGTCCCACTGGAGATGACTCCCCTGGGTCTGTCCCGCACAGTGGTGATCTATATGGTCGGCCATAAAAGGCCTCAAAAGGTGCCATACCGATGTTGGAGTGATTGCTGTTGTTGTAGGAAAACTCCACCAAAGGCAAGTGATCCTCCCAGCTGTGACCGAATTCGAGGATGCATGGATGGAGCATATCCTCTAGAGTCTAGATGGTTATCTCGGTCTGACCATCATTCTGAGGATGGAAGGAGGTGCTCAAGCGAAGCTGGGTCCAGAAATATTCTTGCAACCCCTTCCATAGATGGGAAGTAAACCGTGCATCATGGTCGGACACAATAGAAGAAAGTACTCCATGAAAACGCACTATCTCTTACACATAGAGGCGTACCAAGCTGTCTACTGAACCCTGCTCCCTGATCGATAGGAATTGGGCCGACATGGTGAGTTGGTCGACGATCACCCAAATTGAGTCGTGACTCGTGGATGTACGTGGAATACACATCACGAAGTCCATGGATATCCCATCCCACTTCCACTCTAGGACTTCTAAGGGCTGAAGCAAGCCTACGAGTACATGGTGCTCCGCCTTCACATGCTGACAAGTGAGGCATAGTGAGACAAAATCCACTACTTCCTTCTTTATACCTGGACACCAATGCTCTCATTGAAGGTCTTGGTACATCTTCGCCACTCCTGGATGTACTTCTAGAGGGGAAGTGTGGAACTCCCTTAACACTTCCTCCTGAAGTGAAACTGGTACCATGGTACGTCATCAGATGAAGATGACGTGCTCCCCACCTTCATAAAATCAATCTGGTGATCCCCCTATAGATATATGAGAATGTCGCGTCTCATAGTCATCATCCCCATGCTGTGCCTCCCTAACTCACTGAAGAAGTGGGGGAGTGACTGTAAGAGATTGTAGATAGGTTTCTCCATCCATATTCGCGAAGGATATCTGTAAAGAGGTCATATTCTCTTTCGTCTCTCCTAGCAGCTATATACCAGACCTCCTACTGTGTACATCCGCTATAAGGTTCCCCTTCCCCGAATTTTATACTATTTCAATGTCACAGTCTTGGATGAACTCAAGCCATCTCCATTGTCTCAGGTCCAGGTCCTTCGGAGAGAATATATACTTGAGACTCTTGAGATCAGAGTACATATTAAAATGCTCACCCATTAGATAGTGTCACCACATCTTCAAGGAGAAGACCACTGCTGCTAACTCTAGGTCATGGGTAGTGTAGTTATTTCCATGCTATATCAACTACCGAGAACCATACACGATCACAGATTTCTCCTGCATCAGGACACACCCGAGTCTAGTCCCTGATGCGTCGTAGTAGACTACGTACCCTATGCCTTCCTCCGTAAGCCACAAAATGGGGACACTAGTCAGCCTCATCCTCAGCTGCTGAGAGCTATGATGGCATCTCTCCAACCACACTATGGGTTTCACCTTCTTCAACAAGGATGATTGTGGTGTTTCACCTCAAGAGATGTCTAAAACGAATATCCGATAGTATCCATCCAAGACCAAGAAACTCCGAACCTCCGTCAAATTTTTGGGAGGCTCCCAAGCATGCACTGCCTCAATCTTCACTGGATCCACTACAACTCCAGACTTCGAGATGACGTGTACCAAGAAGAGAACCTCTCGATTCCAAAACTAGAACTTTTAACACTTACCATAAAGCTGGTGCTCTCGGAGTGTATCCAGTACTACTTGCAAATGGTAGGCATGCTCCTCCTCAGTTGCAGAGTAGATCAGAATGTTGTCGTTGAATACTATGACAAGGTGATTGAGGTAAGGCTGGAAGATCCTATTCATGAGACTCATGAACACTTCTGGAGTGTTGGTTACAACGAAGGGCATTACCATGAACTCGTAGTAGCCGTAACGACATCTGAAGGTCGTCTTCTATATATACTCATCACAAACTCTGAGATAGTGATTGCCTGACGAGAGATCTATCTTCAAGAACCATCGTGATCCCTTGAGCTGATAAAAAAGGTCATCAATCCTCATAAGTGGTTACATGTTCTTCGCTGTCACCTTGTTCAAGAAATGGTAGTTGAAACAAACCCTCAAGCTCCCATCCACCATCTTGGAAAACAGAATCGGGGCTGCCTAGGGAGAAACATTGGGCAGGATGAATCCATTCCCCTATAAGTCCTCCAGTTGTACCCTCAGCTCGCGAAGCTCAGAGGGATCCATCTGATATGCTGGAATAGATATCGTTGTCGTCCCGGTGTACAGGTCAATGTAGAAGTCCACCTCTCTGCGAGGAGGTAGTCTTGTAACATTGTCAGGGAAAACATCCGCTTACAGGTCCACCACTACAGGATATGTTGGACTCTCCACATCAACTACTCTGAGGATAAGGCAGGCCAACTGGTGATTGATTGGCTGCACCCTCCCCCAAGTAAGTCTGCCCTGTGCTGCAAAGGTTCCCTTCTCTCCGGTGAAGGTGAACCTGGTCCCATCAATGTGGACACACCGCACTTTGCGCCTAATAGAGTCAATCTGAGCATGGACTGTAGATATCAAATCCATACCCAAGATGACGTCGTAAGACTTCAATGCCGCTACGAGGAGATCCCAGTGGAGGCTATCGCCTCCTAGAGAAAGCTCACACTACCGACACTAGTGCTTAATTGTAAAGTCTACTCTTGTAGGAGTCTCTAGATGTAAAGATAGAGCCAACGGCTCCATCGGAATCTCTGAGCTTCGAACGAGGGCAGTGGCATTGAAAGAGTGACTGGAACATGTGTCTATAAGAATTATGGCTATGGTGGAGTAGACACAGATTGTACCTCATATCATCTCAACAGAACCATGGTCAAAGGTCTGAGCTGCCTGAAGTTGAGATCTCCCATGTCCACCCGCTCCCAGTGGTTGGGGTAGATCTTCTAGTGGTGGTGATGCTAGCCCATCGTATTTTCGACCCTCGCCAGCTGATCAACTAGATCCTCTGCCATGTCCTCCTACTCCCTGCGGACCACCTTGATCAATCCGCTACATCTGCCTGGGAGGTCCCTCAACTGACTTCTGATCGTCAGTACAGTGGGTCGGAAAGTCATGTTCCATGTGACCAAGCCTACCGCATGAGTATCATCGTCTTCTCCTGGAATGTCTGGCTCTGCCTCCACTCTGGATGCCCTACACAGCTGATCCTGAGTTGTTCAGTTGACCACCTATGGGTCTAGTCATCTTTGACCTCTGTGTCATCTTTATACTGCCAACTGTAGAAGACTCTGATGTAAGTCAACTAGTGGTGGTTCTCACTGCTGGAGACTCCTCATAAAGAAAACTCTCAACTAGGAGGGCTCGCTCCAACACTCCTGTCTGAATCAGGATGTTGTGGGAGATAACTAAAGCATTGATCTCTCGCCTGAGTTCCTACTCAATGGTTCGGGCCTTGAAGAGCAGGTCTCGTACCATATCATTGGAGTAGTGTGAGAGGTCGGTGAAACTCACTGAGTACTAAGATATACTCATGGTGCCATGCTGCAGATGAAGTATCTCCTATATGCACACTGCTCGAAGGGTAGCTGGTACAAACTCTTCCCGGAACAGGGTATCGAAGTCTTCCCATAAAATTGTCACCTTTCCATGCATCTGGAGAATCAGGCTCCACCATCTCCCTGCTTCTTTTTGAAGGAGACTGACAGCAAGGATCACCATGTAGTCGACTGGTGTCCCGACCAGCTTGAAAACTCTAACCATAGCCTCCATCCAATCCTCAGTTGCTTGTGGGTCAGTTTCTCCCCTGAACCTTGGTGGCCTCTAGTGCTAGAACTCATGCAGTGCGCTCAAGAGGTGTGCACTCTCTGCTGCTGGGGATGGTGGCATCGGTGGCCCAACGGGAATTAGTACCGCTAGTGCTTTTTCTGGTGCCTCAACTGGAAGAGGACCCTGTACTAAGGCCTCATTTCTCGGCGGGGTTTCAGTACGTACAACTCTCAGGGCTCTAGCTAGTCATCCGCGGGGAGGCATCTTGAAAGAAACAGATGCAACATTGTCAAAGACTATACCTGTTGAGCTGACCTAGTTTGAGATGACATAACGAAAGATTTTGAAAACACACACGCAATCAATTTTTTCGTGCACTGAGTCGGAAATCAGTAGTCAGGGTTCTGGTGTATGGATACGTCGGCTACCACACCAACACTGGACTCCCTGAACTGAAAACCACACTCAGTATGCTTAACACTATTTCTTCACAGAAAGAAATATCAGAGTCCTATGTTCTGAGGTAGAACTGACTCCTATGATACCAATTTTTCACGATCCGTACCCCAGGGCACGTATCATGACTACCCCAAGCCTTTCTTCCATAGGCCTGGGGCTGTTGACTAGTACCAAAGATTTAAATCCCTAAAACTGGGAAGGCATTCCCTTTAAAAAACGTAGACTCACACTACCAGAGTACAAGAAAAAGAAAACACTATGTAAAAGCTGTATAACATGAGTGCTGAAAGTAAAGGGGGCCAAAATAAAAGCCCAACTGTAAAGTACAAATACAATTGAAATCAGGTACTACTAAAAATTTTCAAACAACTAAAAGTTGAAAGCAGCTTCGGGATCGTCCTATGAGGTTCCTACCTGAAGGGTAGGTACAGATGGCCTCCACAGCACTCCATGTCCATCAAACTCCAATGTGTACCGATACGTCGTAAGGTCATCCTCCTGGTACTGTCCAGTCTAGGTGCTCTTGGCCTCCGTCAGCGTAGTCCGTCGTCTGTATCCAACACAACGAGGTGTTGTCATAGCCTGTTCAAGGGTGAGTATAATGATACTTAGTAGGGACCGTGAGACCCTCAAGGTCTCACAAATTTCATCAAGGATAAAAGACAGAGTATGAAATCAACGGATAACCATTACATAGGTATATTCCCATACATATACCTAAGTTATCAAGTAACCCATCTCAATTATGAGGAAAACACAAATGTCATTGACTCAGCTCAAACCATGATTTTTATTATCGAAACCAAGAATGATGGAGAACTCTTCCTCTATCGAGAACTGTGGGTCTGTCGCGACACCAAGGCATTTCTCACTAACCTTGGACTGCTGAGTTACTCCTCCTATCGAGTACTGCAGGTTTT
This sequence comes from Viscum album, assembly GCA_963277665.1. Classification (NCBI taxonomy): domain Eukaryota; kingdom Viridiplantae; phylum Streptophyta; class Magnoliopsida; order Santalales; family Viscaceae; genus Viscum; species Viscum album. Next base: position 735,262,112 of record OY728146.1, on the reverse strand, counting down.
CTGGCAAATACCGGGCGCTCCATCCACTGTGGTTCTGCCGCCAAATACCGAGTGCTCCCCCTAATAGTCTACAGAGGTACTCAACCTATCGAGTACCGTGGGTATGATTCCATCTACCAGGACCTACGTCCTCCATGGGTCTACCACATAATAGTAGTTTCCCCCCACTTGGCTATTCGAATCACTCTGAGTCAAATCAGTCAAGCAGTCATCAAGTCTGTCAGCTACTTGGTCTCCGCACTCTGTCTTCTCGTCTCCAGAAAGATCTGATCCACCTGATACTAGTCGATACTACAAGTGTCACAAATTCTCACATGTATGTATCTCAAAGGTCATCCATGTCATAGGGGACTCAATGCAACAGACAGCGCGTCAATCGGACGCTCGGTCTGTGAGTTATTAGCCTTTTAGTTCTGGTGGCCCGGTTGGTTTCGTGCACGAACAAATCGGACCATATCTCAATTATACCCCGAACTCATGTGGGATATTCTCTAAGGGACGGATTTGTTCCAATAAAATTTCCCCCACTAACGGTTCGTTAAACGGACGCCCGTAGCCCATGTTATGGGCGACAATGTGTAAACGGGTTGGACGGTTTCGAGTCTGATACAACCCTGTTGGACCGACCCGACCTTGTCCGTGAATATGACCCAACACGAAGGGGAAGCCCAGCCCGATGCGGTGGCACTGCCTGAAGGTATGGCATGTCCCATGGGGGTGGCCCGCCCCGAAAGGGGTGCCCCACCCCGGCAGCCAGCACGGCCTTATGGCGGTCCGCATGGCCTGGCTGGCCACGCGTGGGAGGGGGGTGTCGCGCCCCCCTTTGTCCCAAACTGCCGGAACGAGGTGCCGACCACTGCTGGTCGTCGGACCCTGAGGGTCCTGCGTGTAGCGTGCACCAGTGACCGGATCATCCGGCCACCCTCTCTTGTTTTTCGCGGACTAAGGCCGAGGTCCTGTGCCACTAGAGCGGCGAGATGGCGACACACCCTTCCACTACAGCCCGCCGAGGCAGCGGATCCCTGCAGCTCCGCGCGACGCGATGGCATCGCACCCCCATCCAACCACCGCAGACCTCCTGGCCACATCCACTTTTTCCGGTGCGGTGCAACGAAACCGCGCCCCTCCGGCACCATCGTGGCCCGCCTGGCCGTGGCTCAGTTCACTACGCGTCATTCCGGTGTCGTGCCCTTGTGGCGACCCAGCGGCCTTGTGCCACTGTCTTTCTTCGCCATCGGCTCATTTTTGGTTGTCACGTGTACTGCCACCATCATCATTAAACAATAACTAACAAAAGGGGAGGGTCGGGCCATTTTTGTGCAGTCCGAACCCTCCTCGTTGCGATGATATCATTTGTTACTAATTCCAGAAATTTGTATAATGACGAATGAATACAAAAAAATTCAAACCCCGAACTTGCTTGATGATTGTTCGTAATGAATTCGTGGGAAAAGGGGGCATCGTTTCATTGACGTCAGGAAACAATAAGCTAAGGATGGAATCAGTGTTCTTCATGGGCGGCAGTGTTTCCTCAACTTGTGCCGGTGGAAGAGTGAGACGACGGTGTTCGTCGTTCTTCAGTGGAAGGAGTGTTATTCACGTTCTTCGTTGAGAGGATGGAGTTCTCTCAATTATCCAAACCCTCTCTCAAGATCCACCCAAAGATTATTCCCACACAAAAAATAATAGACATGCTATTATTTTTAATAGTTGGAAAGAATAAAAAAATGAGCTAATTAATTAATTACAAGGGTTTAATTAATTAATTGCGAGAGAGTTGGATCATTAATGTATTTGGTATAGGTGGAGAGTTTAACCCACATAAATGTGGGGTTAGAGGTGTTCTAAAATTAATGAGGAGTTAGAAGAGTTAAGAAACTCATGTGGGCCCCACGAAATAAAATCCTCCCAAAGGAGGTTATGTGCAGGTGGACCCCACCACTAACCTCCACTTGGAGGTCTTAACCACCATAAAATAAAAATATAGTGAACACCTTATTTTTATTTTATTTAATTTAAAACCCCCGAAAACTAACTTCTATTCTTGACAGAATGAAACTATGGTGAAGGTCTCACTAAGAAATCACTGACACTATGAGTTCAATGGTGCCTTCAAAAATCAATTCCGAGCACCAGTTCAAGAGTTATAAAATCTTGCTCGCACATTTACAAAACGTACCTGAGCAAAGCTTCTGAAATTGATTACAGGCACACCGAGCTTCAGAATCAAGTGTCATCAGAAACTATGGACTCATAAAATTCTCATGTATTAAAAAAAAATCTACGCGAATTCCGGGTCTTTACAAATATCTCTATTATAGAATATATAAAATCACAAGTTATTTCTTTTCTCATCACATTATTTTAGAAACAATTTATATTACAAAATTATAAAGCACCAAAATAAATATCATCATATTAATACTAGAATTAACAATATCCACACAACCAAATATTCCTCCTCGACCACATTAAGTAAACCAGACAAATTAACATAACTGCTTTTATAAGATTTCTTGAAACACTACAATACATATGCAAACACGCACACAAAAATAATTAAATCATAAATGATATACACCTCTAAAAATACCAATTCTATCATATTATACAATCCTTATTATGTAAAACTTGTATGAAATCAATAAGAAATATATGTCCATGATTAGTATTCTATTTTATCATTATCATGGGAATTTTTTTATCATATGTTATTAATGACAAAAAATTTCAATAATTAAAAAGTGTGTGTAGAATGTTACACCTAAAACAACAAGTAATATTATTATTAATTAAATGAAAATGACATGTCAAGAAATTTTAAGAATACACATTATAACATTTCTAGTGTATGTTAGTGTTTCAATTATTATCATTCCTATAACAATTAAAATGATAAATCAAACAATGGTTAAATAATGGTAATAAAATAAAAACTTAGTAAGTAAAGAATAATAATTTCTAAATTCTTTACCACAATGGGATCATCAATGACTGTAACATAAGAGTGGGAAGAAATCCAAAAGAAAAGAAACCAAATAGATTTCAATTTTGTAACATACTATAGTACACCATCTAGAATCTAATATGTTAAGTAATTCTAAAAAAAATATAACAATATATTTTCTATAAAATATTCAAGATGATTGTGAAAGTTAAGGATAATGAAAAAATTAAGAAAAACATTACTTTTATAAATGATGATCAATCAAAAAATAAATCCATTTAAAAATATACATTTAATGATTAAGAGGCAATAACATTGAGAAATAACACATATAAAATTAAAGGAAACCAAAATAAAATAAAATAAATTTGAATGTCACTCAGTTATTGTTTTTATACAATTAAAACAAAAATTATTTTTTTATCATTCCTTATCATTTAACAGTTGTTATTAATCATTATAAAAAAATAACATTATTGTTGCCCCAAATATCTATGGATAGAAAATATTATTAAAAATAAATGATGGATTGGCCTTTTTCCGAATAATATGTACATAGTTTAAGTGTTATGTGCATAAGGATGAGGTTGTATGAAGCCTGATAGTGATTCATGTATAATAACTACAATGTAGATTTCATTTTGTATTAGAATTAAATTTTATTCTCTGATCATTTTGAAGAATTATATATTATTTCTATATTTCGTTATCACCATGTATTAATTGAATATTTTTTAATGTGTGATAATCTATTATTACAATTTTAATGGTCCTGAGTAGTTTTTTTTAATCTTACAAGGGTGGAGTATTATTGTGTAACTATAAAATATACGTTATAGTGTATTGAGTGGGTTATTTTCATTATTTAACCAATTTTCGCATCATTTTTTCATTGTGATTATAGTTTTTATTGTTGTAAATTAGAGATGTAAAGTGTTGTAATAAAAATGATATTCAGATAACCTTGATATTTAATATTTATAGTGGTATGGATTTATTTTTGGAGTTTTTTATGGAATTTATTTTTTTAATATATGCTTTAATATTCTTTTACATTAATTATTTGGGGGATCTCAAGATAGGATTTTTGGATCAATATTTAATTGGTTTGTGATGACTAATAAAATTTCTAAATTTTTAAATTTTATTGTATATTTAATAATTATATATATATATATCAATCTTATTTTAAATCACTTGAATTTTCACATACCATAGGTTATTAGTGGCTCACATTTGATGAAATTCACATCTAATAGAATGGTTTTCCCTTTTATCATTCAGATATCAACAACATTGTGATTTATGTTAATTTATCTACTTATTAATATTCCTCTTATCTATCCTTATAATAATAATGTTTTATGATAAAATTAATACCCTATGTTTTTTATTGAGGAATTGTAATTATGTACATTAGTGTGATGTATCAATTTGAGGTTATTTCTAATGTGTTTAAAGAGGGGTGTTTATATTCATAAAATCGTATCAAAAAATTAATAAATGTTTTGGATGAGGTGGGGGGTTATGAATTTTCATTATTTATTTATGTTTGAATATTTATTTATAATTATTTCATTTCCAATTACTGAATGTTATAGTTTTTCCTAAATAAAATAATTAAATGTACTAGAAAACATTTTATAGAATAGTTTAATTGGATCCCGAAAAAATTCAAAGATATTAATCATATATTAATTGTTATTATTATTATTAGTGACGAGCAATTTATGTTTTAATAGTGTATCCCTTTCCTATAACTATTGATATGTTATAATAAACTATTTATAAATGGAAAATAATATAATTATATTAATGATATATTTAGGTAAATAGATGGAATTATAGTGTATATGAATGAATAATAAATTATATTTTAATATAATTTGATGAATAAATATAATTTACTTAGTGATAATTACTCCTATGAATTCAATTATTGAACATTATTTTACATGTATTTCATGTTGTTATTTTCAGTTTAGGGGTTGTTGTTGTGGGTAATTATTTAGTAAGTGTTTGAATTCGTTATAGTAGTGGTTGATGTTCTATTTGATGATTATGTAAGTGATATATTGGAATGTATTGTGGATTTTAAAGGATTTTATAGAAGAAATATAGTTTGTATTAATGGGGTTTTTTATAGCTCCCTAATGGCATGAAAAATGAATTGATAAATTTTAATGATAATTGGAATTTTTCTAGGATCTTTAACATATTTTTAGTTAAATTATTAATAGTAATATTAATGAAGATTTTAATTAATGAATGGTGGAAGCTGGATTATTTGTCAATAATGACTAGTGGATGACTTAAAGTGAAAGTGGATTACATAATATTTTTTGTAATTAAATATAGTTAATTTAATTTGGTTGAAAATATTAAATACAGAGTTTAACTATTTTAATTTATATATAATTATATGAACATTTCTTGTGTCCATTTTGATTGGATGAATTAATCTTGTTATGAAAATATTTATTTTTTTTAGTTATTTATATTGAGATGGAAATTGTTGGATAATTTGGTTTTTTTATTGTGAACTCATATTTTTGTATTGTATATAGAATCTCTATTCATTGTATTTTGTTTTAAATTATCACACTCCCCCATTTAGGATATAAAACCTTATTGCAAATAATATATTTTGGAGTTTTTGTGTTTCCCCAAAATATATAGGTAGTATATAAAAGTGATGGTTGTGTTCTGTATGATAGTCCATATTGTTTTTAAACAATATTTGATGATTTATTACATAATGATACACAGAATTAATCAAAGAAGATTTAAAGGCCATGTTTACATGTGTAATTAGAAAAATATATCAATTTATTGAAATATTTATACAATGATATTGTTTAAAAACACCAAAACATGGACATATATTCTACTTATATTCTATTACTAAACGGGATAACTTGATGATATACAAAAGAAGGGGAAGAGTTATAAATCCTAGTAATGGAAAACTCCATCAATAACATTATGTAATGTAGTATATGGGAGTCATGAGTCAAACCATTAAGGTAAAAAAGTTTTATAATCATAATCATGAGCAATAAATAATTATATGATAATATAACATCAATGCATCATGGAAATACAAAAACATCATAAAACGTTACATCATAATAATATATCCAAGATATCTAAACAGCTATTATACAATTGGTTGATTAGGATGACCTCCCATGACTATACCAGGCACTTCATTGTAAAATGAAAAATAACTAATGCATTGGAGGGAAATATAATTCTATGTCCACCAGTCACATTCATATATTATATATGAATTTGTGTTCCACGTACATTATACACCATAAGAAAGAATTAGATAACTTTATTATTCTACGATTATGGATTTATAGTTAAATATATATTATTAATAAATTGGTGAATGAATTACATATCTGTTTTATACTATTAGGTGTAAACAGGGATGGGTATTCCTTACAAAAAGATTTGTCGTTGAAAGTCATGTGAAAATTTTAGTAAATTAATGGGTGTACATAATAATTTATAGAAGGTATTAATGAGAGTGATGGTAGTATCACAATAATATTGAATCATAATGAAGATAAAGGTATGTATAAAAAAATTTCTGATATTATAAATTTTTAATAAAAAATGAATAATACTAATAATGAATTAGAATAAAGAGGAGGAGAAGGAAGATAATATCTTACCCAGAGTGAGTGATTTTAAAACCATGTGATATGATACTTAAATGATTGGTAATTCGTCAATAGGGGTTTACATATGGATAAGGAGAGGAACATATTTTTGAACTGGTATTTAGTATAGAATATTGGGATGTTATATGCTTATTTATATCCATATAGAGGAGGATTTATTTCATAACATAACTATCATAATCTATTTGATAAAGTAATACAATCCACATAATTTTCCATGGTTTTTCAGATTTATTTTCTCAAATAAAATTTTTTCTAAATATTTTTTATGATGTTAACTAAACTCCTTAAATTAAGGCAATTTATGATGTTGAAATATGTAATGTTTCTAGAGAATGGTTTTCAAATCCTTAAAATATAATATTTGATTTGGAGGATTCATTATAGTTTTGAAAAAAAATCAAATAAAAAAACATATTATATGAAATGGTAAAAATATTTCTGGTCAAGAAATAATTTTTTTTTTGGATTTTATTAGATCACTTTTGGGCTATTATTATGTCATAATATTCACTGTATATTTATAAAAATACTTATTTTTACATGTATATTCTGAAATCTCATAAAATTATGAAACATTCACAATTGAATAATTTCATTGTGATGAATAAATATAATAAATAAACATACCATCATAAATTTAAAAATAAGATATGTCACATTTTAAATAAATAAAATTATTTACTTGAAATTTATCATTTTTCATAATCTCACAAATTTCAAAACATTATAATAATAAAATTGTACAAAATAAAAATAAATAATAAATATTATTTTAATAAATATTATGTAATTAGAATACTTCTTGAAAATACCATTAATTTTATGACTATTTAAAATATTTAAATATTTTTTTAATTGATACTCAATATTTCAAACAATTAATGTTTATGTTTCCTGATTTAAAAATATTTTTTTTTCAAACTCATTATATAATCATAGGTATAAATTAATAAATAAATTATTAAATTTAATAGTTATTTTATTAAAAATAAAAATATGAATTTCATAATACTATGTTCAAGTTATATAATCTCTCATTACATTATTGTGTTCCCAAAGGGTATGGTGAAAGATAGAGGTACGTTCTTGTAGTGGTTCGATGAATTTTTTTTTTGGGCACGATCAGGATGATGTTGAACATGTCCCATAAATAGTTTCTCGCATGATTAAATTTTTTAATTTCATACTGGTCTTGGTCAATGCCTATGATGAGTGATTTACTCTAAATCAAAATCTCCAATAAATTGGCATTATATGAAGATATCCTACATTTCAAGGCCATCATTTTTTCGTCTTGTTTCAATTAAACATTATCATAACCCTTAACATATAATAATAATAAAATTAACTATATAGTTCTTATTTTTTCAATGGTTAATATTTTAATTTTCATTTAATCCCAAAAACCAATTGACAGCTATAGTTTATAACTGTAACAGAATTATTGTGAATGTATTTTTTATGAATTTAGTATGTAATAATTATTTTATTCATTCAGAAAGAAATTTAATTTATAAATAATTAGTTCTTTGAATTATTTAAACCATTATAATCTTATATATTTATATTTAATTTCAAAATCTAAAATAGAATAGGGTAATTATGTTTCAATGCCCCATCGGGGTCCTATGATGTGTCTTAAAAAATGTGGTTCTTCCACTGTACAGTTACTATGTGTGTTGTTCGATTTCAAAGAAACTTTTATCTATAGTATATGAACATAACTTGATTTTTATAACATGTAATATAATTATAAAGTGGTTTGATTTTTATATCCAGTTCATTTGATGGGTCTACTATAACATCCTGAGTTTTTAAAAGGAAACACTATGTTCGGTAACAATAATGATATGGAACTTTTAGATTAAATGAACAAGGTAATATTATTATGATAGTTATCACATAGCCATTATAAGGGTGGAAATGGAAATTATTAACTTAGTTATGAATGTTTTGTTTACACATGTTTATATGATTATTCATTTGTTACCAAATTAAGATGAAAATTAAATAAAAACCAATTGAATATAAGGCATGTGTTTATCTGAAATACTATTTAAATGAAAATACGTGAATTTATAAAAAAACCCCTTTTATTGATTATAATAATGAAATATATATTTCACATATTCAATTTAATTTTTAATATTTATTTTATATATTTTATAGGCATGATATAAGTACAAATTCAAATTTATTAATAAGAGAAGTATTTTACAAAAAAATACACCCAAAGCACCGTAAGATGGAGAATCGATATTATATATATAGTTTTTAAAATTTTCATATGTTATATATGAAAAAATAAACTTATTAATTGGAATAGTTAAATAAAACATTACATTCGTGGAATTATTGGTATTTTTCTGATTAAATTCTTGTGTTAAGGAATTGTGAAAAATACTTCATTTTCATTAAAAGATACTATTTCATCTAATTTATTTATATTTTTTGTTATCCTTTAATATATATTATAGTTTAATTGGAAAATGTTTTTATCATTTAAACCAATTTTGGACATTAGATATAATTTCTCCTTGAAATTATATATAAACACATATCAATCCTTTGATGGTTTTTAACTTCTAAAAACACATTTTTTCATTTTGAGAACAAGAAATAATTTAAAATTAAATAATAAAAACTCTTTGTTACTAATTTTTTAAAATGAATTAAATATTTTGATTCATTGGGTCCAAATTAGATAAAAAGGACCCATTTATATTTTTCACATTATGAATAGTAACGTTAGTAATAATTTTTATTTATTCAGTTTAAAGGGTAAGTTAGGTAAATAAGGGTAAAAATAATATTATAATACTGTAAAAATACCCTAAAAATGTATTAATACTATTTTATGATATATGTTTGACTTATAAAACCGATGGGATTCTAATATGGTTTTTGTATTCCACTTGTGTGTGATTATGACACTTATCACTTTTAATTTAATGTAAAGGAAAATATATTTTAAACAAGTATCTTCTTACTAAAATGATTTTTAATTTTTTTACATATAAATGATCTATTCTAATATAAATATTAATTAATAATATAAAAATATTTCCTATGTCATTTTATTTTATTATGAATTTTTATACATTAAATAATTTAATTTAATAATGATAAAATGATGATGTAAAGATCACTTTATTAATGATTGAATAAAATAAATGATATTATAAATATTAAAATATTTAATATATTACATAAATTATGTCATAAATTATTTTTTAGGGTAATATGAAATGTTATAATACAATTAAATGGTTTTTTTCTATGTTATCTATCAATTTAGCTTTTATTGAAATTTGATAAAGTGAATAGTGTGAAAATTTCCATAATTGATATTTTATAAAAATGATAATTGATTAACTTATTTTTAAATATTATAAACATTTAAAATCTTAATGGTAATATGATAGTGTTTAAATGTACATTAAGTGTACAATTTTGGAATATTAACCCTATATAATTAAATTAATATCCAGATAATAATTAAAATGTTGTTAAAAAAACTAAAATAAAAAAAGAGTTACTAAGGGTAAACAGAAATGATATTGATTGAAATAAAATAAATAGATGTCTAAAAATTATTGTATAAATTTTTTTATAATTATTCTAATATTATCTCGGATATATTTCATGTGGGAATCTTTTGGATTAACAAAATATTTTATATTAATTTAATATGTTAAGATTTACTAAGGTTGCCCCTCCCCACACCTACAAAATGGTAACATCTATTCTCTAATAATATGAATTCCTAATACTTCTAGTTCATAAAATATATACCCAAAACCCTTACTATATTCCCTTACCACATTATCGAGGCCTTATTTTAGGCAGAACACCCTTCATACAGTTGTTAAGGTGTTCTTCAAACGAGTTCAACCGTAAAAGATGTTTGGTTTTTTAAGAGTATCAATTTTATTTTTTCGTTCACATCCTTTAAATATTCATCATATAAGTTGAAATAATAAATCCCATATACTAAATATACTAATATTTTCTTATGTTAATATCTTCCCTTAAATCCACTTCTACTTCCATCAAATTGGAAAGAGATTAGTTGTTTGTTTTTACGTGTGAATTATAACCTCCACAAACTGATTTAGTTCATTTTCTATTACCGTCTATCAAAATAGTTTATAATATGGAATTAACATTAATATGGGATATTAATGACATATTTAATAAATTATAATTTAATTATGTTCGTTACATTCTATGCACATAAAAACAGTAATGTCATTCATGTATATGTGTGAACTATCACCTCCACGAACCGATGTGAATCATTTTTATTAACCACGTCTCATTTGTCATAAATATAATTATATTTAAATGCATGTTATTAGTTTAAAAATATTTTTATTATTATGAAAATATTAAATAATAATTATCTCATGTCTGTAATGATCAATGAAAAATTAAAATACTGCTCATGCCAACGTATAAGGTACCATCTCCCCGTATATAACACTGTTTATATTTCATAACCATAATTAATGGTTAAATTTAAATTGTATTATTAATGTATAAATTTTATTACTGTTTAATTATTACTAATCTATAGAGTATGTAAATATGAACACATTGACTTGTGACATCAAAACTATCATTATTTTCGACTAAAGTAATGAATATCAACAAAACATCTGATATGAACATAAATAATCTATAATTTTTATAACATGGTAATAAGTGATATAGAAGGAATAATATACTTGATAAATTCTGTGAATAAAGTATAAATTAAAATAAGATTATTATTATAGAATTTAATGATTTTACGTGATGAGTCAGACTCAGTGTAAGGGAATTATGTCTCACATGTAATTTTTTTAAGATATATGCCTTGTTCATCAACAATTTCTTTTGTGTTGTGTATGTGCATAGCCTATTGTGTTTGAAATAATTTATACCATTATTTTCATGGTTTTTAAAGACTCATTCTATGATATTAGGTTTGTTAATAAATTGTTGAATGTGGTGTAGGATTCTATGAATGTGTAAGGAATTAATCTTTTCTTCATTTCAATATACTATATATTATTATACATATTTATTTATATGTATATCGGGGACTATAAATAAAATTTTATTTATATTTCAAATTTTATACATATTTTATCAAAATTAATATTTTTATGCTTTTAGTTAAGATAATATTTAACAAAAACATCATTTTAAATGTTTAATTGATATATTCATCTAAATATTTTTTTTAATAATTTCCATTCATTCAAAATGGTTTTGAGGATTTATTTATATGGACATGAATGCTTCGATGTGATAAATTCATTACAAATTTATAAAGTGTTATTGGAGACATTGATTCAAAAAAACATTATTTAAATAGTTTATTTGTGTTTTAAAAGTGCATTGATTATGTCAATATGTTAAAATATTATATTATTATTGAAAAATGAAAAATATATTTTTTTACGTTAAACTAGTTCATGTATTACGATTATTTTAAGTTCCTTGGGAATTGATTATATATATGGGTGTTTATGTGATAAACCAATGGTGGATGAGCTCATGATAACTCTCCGATGCATTGGGTAATGAGATATAGTAAATAAATCAGGCTTCTCTTAAGATATTTTGGGGATATACTGTGATGGGTATTCCAAACATAACCATAATAGATACTCCATATGTATTAGTGAAAGATACAATGAAAATATGATATGGTTTCCATAATTTATAGTTATTGTTTATGTTTTCTTTGAGTATTTCTGGAAACTTTTGATTCCATGGGGTATGTTAAAGAGCATACATTGTATGGGTGAAAAATATAATTTGATGCGTTTATATGTATTTAGGGAATAACCTTTTCTGTAACTTATTTTACTTCCCATAGTTAGGTTTTTGTAATCATCCCATTATTTTGAAATGTTTTCCACTGGGTTTATAGATTGGTAAGAGAAATAAAAAAGTCAAGAAGAATTTTTAGCAAGAAAATAAATCAAGTATATTTTTTAAAAAGTTTAATATTTTGGAATAAATGGATACTATTTTGGTTGTATCCACTTTGAATAAATTCGATTTGTTATGTAATATTTATGGACTAATTCTCTAAATCTATAAACTTGAAATGTTCCACAATAATAATACATGACTTAAATAAAGATAATTCAATTATTATGTATGGGTATATATAGTTGGTATTCGAGGATGATTTAGACAACGTTGGATATTACTATGTTTTTAAGTGTTAGGGATATCATTGTGAGTTTATAATTTTAAAGTTGATGATAATTTAATTGTCTTATAAACCCTTTTTGAGTATTTATGATCTTAAATATTACAATTACTAATTCTATTTTTGGAAACATTGACCATTGAATAAAGTTTGTGTTATTAGTTTTTGGGTTGCTAAATCCGAGGTATGAAATACCATTTGAGTTTAAACCATGTTATGGTTATTTATAAGACATTATAATTTTTTTATAATATTATAAAAATTATATTTTTCTAGAAAATGTATAACATCTAGGATGAGTGACAACCCATTTGGTCTGAAAATTCAATGAGAATTGAACACAAAACCAAAGTGAGATATGGCTTTATCACCTACCACTGGCCTACATGAATTTTCAGGTTACTATAACATATTATTTTTAGTTAATTGATTTTATTGACTAAGAATAAGTTTATTTTGGAGGCATATATTTTATCTAGTAGATATCATTAGTATTGGAAAATTATTGGTGGATAACGTGATAAATGTCATTTTGGAAGTCATTTGACATTTTGGGAACCCTACATGCCTAAGAAAAATAGAATAATATGGGATTTTATTTGAGGCCTAACGGTTGGATTTTATTTTGTATGAATATATGTTTTTATTGAGCACATATGGTGATTCTAGTTTTTTATGTAAATTAATAACCTATCTTTGAGAAAATGTGATCAGGTTAATTAATATTTGGTAAGAGGTGATAATAGTGTTTCATGATATTTGGTGATAAATCAAAAAAAAATAAGAAGAATATGTTATCAAATAATTATAGTCTTTGTGATTCACTCAGAGTATGAATTATTTTTAAGAATGTTAAGTAAATTTTTTTGTTGAATGGTCTATATATAACATGGGTCTTACCATTGAATTTTGGAGATCAAGAGTATTTGTTCTTCATTCAATGGTCAATTATTTTGGGGAAATTATTTGATTTTATCATAACTGTTTTGATTATTTTTAATTTTTAAAGGTAGTATAAATAGATATTTCACTCTTTTTGGATGATATGATTTTTTATATGTTCATTAATGTACTTTCGGTATTACCTAGTAATATTAAATACTCATCGTTTGGAGAAAAGATGAGTTTGTGGTGGAAACTGTTTATTGGATGAAACTCTACATGTATAGTAATTATGATTCTGTATTTTTCTATTCAAGCATGTAAATAAATTCCTCAACTATATGAAAATTATCATTAAACAAAAAATTTTTCCTTTTAATTTTCAAAATATGAAATCAATTACCTTTTAACCAATAATTTTTTTAGCATTTTGTGATTATAAACTTAATACAGATAATGTTTTTTATCACACTCCAAAAAAAACATGAAATAATTTTTCTTCCATATCCATGTTACACTACAAGGAATACTAGAATGTGTTCTCTTAGGTGACCTTCCCCTGATACTTTCTTTATATTAAAGTAAATGTTTTATTAACCCTTTTTTATAATGTTGAGTTGCAATAATGATATTTTGAGAATAAATTCCTTAGTTACCACCCCAAAACTCGAAGGGTGAGAATAAAAATTCTAAAATGGGGTAATATTATAACATCTAATGTTTTTTAAAGGAAACAATATGTTCAAAAAAATAAATGATAGACCACTTTTAGCTTAAATGAGCTACTTAATATTATAATGATAGTTACCACATATCCATATTAATGGTGGGAATGAAATGGATTAAGTGAATTATTAAATTATTTTTTACACATGTATTTTAATGATATGTTGGTTACCAAATTATGTACTAAATTAAATAAAACCCAATTGAATATAAAAGATTGGTTTTTATGAAAAACACTTTAAATGAAAATATGTGAGTTTATAAAATAATAAAATCTCTATGGATGGATTTTATTATTGAAATATATATTTAATATATTCTATTAAATATATAAAATTAATAACATATATTTATTAGACATGATATAAGTAGAAATTCAATGTATCAAATAAAATGTATATTTAAAAAAATATAGTTTTACCACGTTTGGAATGAGAACCCATCTAAAATCTTCTATTTTACCCTTTTATTTTTTATATTTTAAAAACATAAACTTATTATTAACAATAGGGAATTATTTTTTCATTGGTTTATTTTTTTTATTTTTTAGATTAAACTCGTATTTTAATGAATAGTGAAAACATGCTGCATTTTAATTCAAATATACCTTTTCATCTCATTTATGTATATAGATAGGTTATAATTTTAATTGGTTTTATAAATTATTTGGACTTTTTTTTATCATTTAATCCAATTTTGGTCATTTTTTGTAATTTCACCTTTATATTAGAGATAAACGCATGTCAAACTTCTGGTGTTTTTTATTTTTTAAAAAATGTTTTCTCATTTTGACAACATCCACTAATATTAAAATAATAACTAAAACACATCTATTTAAATTTTGATAAATGGAATTGATATTTAGAATAAGTGGGTCCAAATTATGTAAATAGTACCCATTTATTATTTTTCACATTATGAATTGTAACTTTAGTAATTATTTATATTTACCATAGTTAATGGGTAAATCATGTAAATAAGGGCAATAATAAAATTATAATAATATAAAAGTACCCTGACACAAGTCATATTCTTATTGGTTGAGATATAGATGACCAATAAAATCCTCAATACGAAAATATTACCTTTTATGCCACATTAGTGTGATTATGAATCTTATCACTTTTAATTTAAATTAAATGAAAATATGTTATATACATGTTTCTTCTTACAAAAGATTTTTATATATGATATTATATAAAGGATATATTAGACTATAAATATTAATTTTAAATATAAAAATATTTAACACATCCTCGTAAATTATTTATAATTTTTAAATGGTAAATAATTTAATATAATTATAACATAATAATTATGTACTGATTGCTTTATTAATAAATAAACCAAATAAATGATATTATAATTATCCAAATTATTATTATCTTACATACTATTTATACTCCATGTTCTTTTAGTTTAAAATGAGATGTTATAATACTGTTAAATGTATTGGATCTAATTTATCTATGTGGTTAGATTTTATTGAAATTCAATAAAGTGAATAGTTTATAAATTGTCATAATGTATATTTTAGAAAAATAACAAATTCATAAATTATTTATAAATTATAAAAAAATTAAAATCACAAATTTTCTCGGATAAGGTCTAAAATTTAATTAATTTTCAAATTAAAAGAAATTAAACCTATATATGTAAATTAAAATCTACTTAATAATTAAATTGTTTTACCACAATTAAAATTAAAATTGAATAAACACGGCTAAACTGAAAATATATGGTTTAAAATTAACTCAATAATTTTCTAAAAATTATTGGATGATAGTATTTCAAATTATATTCATCTTATCTTAGACATATATTATTTTAGATTCATTTGGATTAAAAAATTATTTTATATTAATTTAATATTTTAAAATCTTCTAATTCTTCCCCTCACCTCTCATATAAAAAGGTACTCCTCTTCTATAATAATCTTACATCTATAGCATTTTTAATTTTCCAATAACTACTCAGAAAACCATCCTAGAATCCTCAACACATTTTTGAGGCCTTATTTAAGGTAGAACATTTTTTATAGGTGTTAAGGAGTTCTTCAAAGGTAATCAAAATAAGAAGTGGTATCATTTTTTTACGAGTTTCTATTTTATTATTTTAAATCATTTAAATCTTCTTATTTAAAGATGATATAATAACTTTAGTATCCTCAATATACTGATATTTTATTATGTTAATATCATCCCCTTAATATATCTCAACTTCAATAAAATGGTAAAGGAATAAATTGTTTGTGCGTACGTGTGAATAAACACCTCCAAGAACTGATTTAGTTCATTTTCCCTTAACATCTTTAAAAATTTATTATAATTATGGAATTAATATTCATATGTGATATTCATAAAGTATTTATCACATTAAAATAATTATTTTTTAATCATTTTCTTACCTTATATTCTCTTAAAACAAATAACATCATTCACATGTACGTGCGAATTGTCACCATCCCAAAGCGATGTGAATAGTTTTTATTCACCAAAAAATATGTATAGTATAAATAAGTATATCTAAATTATTATTTTTGTTTTAATAATATTATGATCATTCTTGAAATATAAAATGTTAATTACCTAATTTCCTCTATTGATCAATGAAAAAAGGAATGATTAATCATGTGTATATATGGGCTACTATCTCCATGAATATATTATTGTTCATTTTTCATAACCATACTTAATGGTTTAATTTAAAAACTATTATTACATTATAAAATTTATGATTATATCATCAATATAATTATGGATATGATGAAATTATGACCACCTGAACCAGTGGCATCAAAACCATGTTCATTTTATACTTAAGTACTGACTATCGAAAAAATGTCTAATATGAAATTAATTAATTTTGAAATTTTTATTACATGAAAATAAGGGGTATAAAAGGATTAATAAAATTAAAAAAATTTCTCATGAAACAAGAAATTAACAATAGTTTATTATTAAAGAAAATCATTATTGTACGTGACGAGTCAGACACATGGTATGTGAATTTTGTCTCACTTTTAATTTTTGTGAGATATTTGTCATGTTAACAAAATATTATTGTGTGTGGTGTATGTACTTTTCCTATTTTATTTGAAATAATTAATATAATGATCATTATGGTATTTGAATATTTATTTGATGATATTTATATTAATATTTAAATATTCAATGTGGTATGGGATGCTTTGAATGTTTAATAAATTAACTGTTTATTCATTTCAATATCCATGATATTATCATTCAATTTTATTTATTTGAATATAAAGAATTATAAATAAAATATTATTTATCTTTTCTATATCATTCAAATATTTTCAAATGTAATATTTGTATGGTTTTATCTAAGGGTGTATGGTCCGTCAATTTTTTTGAACCATGTTAAAATGAGATATTTTTTGAAATTTTCAATGGTAAGATAGGTCAGAATGTTATAAACTAGTATGAGAGGTTCATGTTTTCTTTCTTTTTTCCATTGTATTTCTATTTTGGGTTGGTATAAAGGATACTAGTTATGTGTCAGTTCTTGTTTGATAGCCATGAATGGGACTGATCATCCGTTTTATGGTAAATGATCATCTTTCCAGGGATGAGAATTGATGTTTACACTATTTGATGTTAGAGGTGATATGATTCCACCTTGCGTGATTGGTGTATTTTCGACGAATTATTGATTTTCAGAATTTTGAAATATTTTCATAGCCTGATATGGAAATTAATTTTCATACATTTAATAAATAAGTCAATTAAAGATTCGCATTCCATGCATATATAATTCCATAGAGTAGAATTACATGGATGATTTCTAATTTTTATTGTGCGCCTTGGGTGGAATACCGTGTTTTGATATAATTTATCATGTCTTTTTGTATAACATGGTTAGATGATTATATTCCATGATTTTGTGTTTTAACATGTCATTGTGTTACTTCTTATAAAAAAATACAGTGGATTTTTTTATATGTAAATGGTTGCATGGTTGGAAATTTATTGGTTGCATTTACAAGGGGATCCAGTTTTAGTTTTTTTGTGTATGGGAACCTTAAAACTAGTAAAAAGTTAACAATGGTATTCGAACCATTGAAAAAGGATATCTAATGTTAACAATGGTAAATGGAATTATTATTGATTAAATTTGAGCCAAATGCCTCATGTAAAGTATATGGGCGCTTTATGGATTTGTATATGGAGACTCATATCACTTGTGGGGTTTCTTTTTGAAGTACCTAGATTGAATAATAAGGAACCTTAGTGGTCATCTTCCGATTAAAAAGAATTAAGAAGATAAATTTCATGATTACAATAAAAATACAATGAATATTAAATTTTTAGTGGGGGTTCTTTTTTTCTCTATTATTTTTTTATGTTGGTATAATTTTTGTGCCGTTACCCCAAGTAGGACTTCTAGGTTTTAGAGATCCAAACATATTGCTTGAGGTGTGGTTATTGTATATTTATCTTCATTGTTACATGGTTTTACACTTAGTGTTCTCTTCTGATTTAGACGAGAATGTCCCCAATCTCAACCATGTCCTAAAGGAATTGAGATAGCATCAATAATATATTGTACTGATGTTTTAAAAGACCTTGGTCTTGATAAGTGGTTATTATCTTGGTTGTTTATAGGATGGGTGGTTCTCTGGGTTATGCCCTTATTTGTGTTGGGGTGCGATAGTTTTAATGATGCCTTGAGATGGATTGATTAGGAGAGGTCACCATAAGTTGAGTATGCAGTTTAGATTACCTGGGTTTGGTGTTGAAATTGTTTTAAATTCAAGTTACTAGTTAAACGATGGGCATGGGTTTCATGATTTGGAAATATCGTTCAAAGATAGAGTTGTGGCTTGGGGTTCTAAAATAGATAAAGGTTCATTAATATTTTTGGTAAGAAACATGATCTATTAAATTATACCTATTGTCTATGGTGGGTTTTCTAGTGTTGTCGTAGATTCCAATTTCTTCTTTTGTACAAGAAGTTTTTAAGGAGGGTAAATTGTAAAGTCGCATGTTTTTTTTTTGAAATGAGTAAAAACAAAAATAGTTTTGGAAAATTTTTCAATGGTATGATGGGTTATAAAAACCTGGTAATTTATAATTTACCCACCAAAAACCCTCTCATCCCCAAGAAGCCATCGAGAGCTACTAAAACTAAATACATCCAACCAGGATCATGATGAATCATTTGAATGATCGAATTGCATTCCCATATTCACAATGGACCTTTAACCATTTCAGAACCCCATGCCATGAATCTTTCCTTAAAGACATAATCAACCCATGAAACCCATACACATCATTAAAACAACAACGTTCTTTTAAAAAAATTTCAAAACCAACCACAAGTAAACCAAAATCCTTACATGACTTCTGATGCCCTCTCTAAGTCCAGCCATCTCAAGGATACATTAAAACTATTGTTCCCCAGCATAAATAAAGGAGTAACACTTATAACCATACATCCCGCATATAATAAAAATAATAACCACTTACCAATCCCAATGACTTAAAACCTTAGCACAACGTAACACTGATGCTATCTCGGTGCCTCTGGGACGTGGTTAAGATAAGAGACCTTAACATCTCAATTGGAAGATAAAAATAAGTGTAAACCATGGACACAATGATGCTCAAGAGACAACTAACACCCCTCAAGGAAAAGGTTTCGTTCTTTAAACCCCACAAGTCCTACTATGGACAATGACACTTAAACAGTATCAAAATCAAAAATTTCTTAGTGGAAACAATGAAAACTCTTCCTTTAAGAATTTTACATTTAGTTTCATTTCAATATAAAAAAATAAATTTTGTATCTAATTTCATTTTAATAGGAAGGTGAATTTTTAGGGTCCCTATTCTTCAATCTAGGTTCTTCAAAAAGAAACCCCACATGTGATATGGGTGGAAACTACTAATCCATATAACACCCATAATCTTTACATGAGCAATATTCTTCCAAATTAGTCAATTCAAATTTCATCTATCATTTTTAAATATAGCATAATTTTTTTGATAAAATCCAACTTCTAATTTACAAGTAATTTAATTAAATTCCTCTCATCTTAATTTTATTAAATAAATTCTCAAGGTAATCATCATTTAAAAATAAATAGATTTAATTTATTTCATATTAATTTAATTAAATATCTCATCCTTCTCAATGCCAATTAATTTAAAACTCTCAACATAATTTAGTTAAATTAATCCCCCCATTTAACACCATTTAAATAAATTCTCTCCAACATAATTTAATAAAATGAACTCTCCAATCTCCACCTCGACCTAAATTAATTAAAATCTCCCAGATTTCATTTAATAAAATAAACACCCCATTTCACATTATTTAATCAAAAAATTTCCACGTAATTTAATCAAATAATTTATCCAAATTATCATCATTTAAATAAATTCACTCTGCCTTATTTAAATTAAAAAAAACCCTTGTTTCAGTTTATTTAATTAAAAAATTTCAACTGTATTTTATTAAAAAAAATCTCCATTCCATAATCATATAATTAAAATATCTCATCTTTAATATAATTTAATAAAAACACCATTTCAGTTTATATAATTTAATAATTTTAAATTGAATTTAATTAAATAAATTCTCTAATTTATCATTTTTTAATTAAATTCTATCAAATTAAATTACATTAAATAAAAACCACATTCACTTTATATAATTAAATTATAATGAAATAAATTTAATTAATTAAATTATCCAATTAGTCATCATTTAAATATATTCTGTCAACCTCAATTTAATTAAATAAATCCCTAGTTTCACATAGATTATTTAAATTCCTCTTAACAAATTTTTAATTAAATAAAACATCTAATTTATATCATTTATTTAAATCCTCTATAATGATGAATTTAATTAAAAAAACTAACCCAAAACATAATGATGAGTAAGACACACTATTTGAATTGTACAGTCTGAAAAATCATACAATGACCATGCATCAACTACTAGACAACATTTTAAACAAGCACAATAGACTAACATTGTATGAAATTTTTTATGGAAAGGTGGGTCGGTACATTACAAAGTGAATCATTAAATAAAACAAATTTTTTAATTTTTTAAATATTTATACTTCTAAATATTTATAGTTAATGTTTATGATTTTAAAATGGATTTAAGGATTTATTTATATGGACATTAATGTTTCAAAATTTCAATTACTTTTAAATGTTTAAATGTAGTATGAGACACTTAAATTCTGGAATAATTATTTTAAATTTTTTAGTTTTGTTTCAAAAGTGGATTGATTATATAAATATGTTGAAATGATATATTGTAATTGAAATGTGGAAATGTTTTTTTTTTTCATTTTTTCCTGTTAATGATTAATGATTATGTTATGGTTCTTGAGAAATGATTATTTTTTTGGGTGGTTTCTTGATAAACCATGGTAATGTGAGCCCATGATAGCTCTCAAATGCATTGGGTAATGAGACTGAGTTAAACAATACAGTTTCTCTTAAGATATTTAAGAAATATAATGTTGTTGGTATTACAAAAGTAACCAAGATAGTTACTCCGTATGTAGTTGTGAAATATACCATGCATGTTTGATATGGATTCCACATGTTACCTTGATGATTTATGGGTTCTATGAGTTTTTTAGGAATATTATGATTGCATGGGGTATTTTAAGGAGATTATATTTTATGGGCGAAAAGGATGATTTCATGGGTTTATAAGTATTCTTATACTAACATTTGACTTTTCTTATTTTTATTCACTTACTGAGCATTCTGTTTTCATTCCATTATTTAGAAATTTTTCTCACCTAGTATGACGATGGGTAAGGGAATGAAGAAATCATGAATAATATTTATAAAAAAAAATCTTGTCTTTTTTATAGATTTTTTATTCTAGATGAAATGGATAAAGTTATATTTTTACTTACTGTGTATAAAGTTGAGTTTTTATGTAATAGAAATGCACTAATTATCTAAAACTCTTAACTTAAAAAGTTCCTTAATGTGAATTTTGACTTAAATATAGATTATGAAATTTTAAATAATGGTGAATTATATATAATATGTATATAACCAGAAGAGATACATGGAACCCATCCTGTACATGAGATAAGTTTTATGGTTGTGCTAGTTGAAAGGAGACAACCGGAAACTTGTCAAAGATCTCAAAGTAGATACTCTATCTAAAAATATGTTTTACCTTCTTTACAAATGATAAGTATTTCTTCAATGGTTATATATGAATGACCACATTTCTTTTTTATCAATATACTGGTCTCATTGATGATTCTCTAGATTTATTATCTATCAACATTCCACGGATTTTATAAGAGGTAGAATAGTTTGACCATTATCTATCATCTTTTGTAAATGATCTGGTACCATCAACTTCATCCCTTAAACATCATCCAACATGTTGGATTCCAACACATATTACTATATAAATTCTCACAATATTCAATTTCAATTTTAGAAAGTAAACTCTTATTATAATAGATCTTCACTAGGGGAGAGTGGTGATACAAACCGCATTGGAAATCCAATAGAAAGGATCAAAATATATCCTCCAGAGATTTAATGGATCTATAAGATTGAAAATTTGTTAAAGGGTGATAAGTAATAATTTAAAAAAACATCATATCCTATATTCGCTAAAGTATTCTCTGGGAAAGTGAGATAAACATGGCATATTGATCAGATACAATGAATAGATGTACTATACAGATTCATACAACATTTCCTATATATATATTAATGAGTTGGTAAAGAGAAAATCCTTCATTGATATTCATGAAATGAATAGATTTTTTAAGCTGGATGACTCCACCCCAGTGGTGTTATTTCCTTTCTATATAATATATAGTCTTATGAAAAATAAATTCTTATGTCTTCACATATCAATAAATGCATGGTAAGTTATTTCATCATAACCCTAATCATTTTTCTTAGAAATGAATTTTTTTCATACCATGTACAATGATACAAATTCATCAATATTCCTAATCATATAATCCCACATGTAATTTTTATTCAATTATCTATACTACATAGTGCTTCCAAGATGAATTGAAATGTATAAACTATTCATATCGTCAATATATTCCTTTATAATTTCTAGTTTTCATGGTACACATATGTGGGTTCAAAAACATATAACAATATCAATAGTATTTTTGAACAAAAAAATATTATATCCCTTCCTCAACATCTTTTTCCCTTTTTTGTTCAAATGTCATCCTCTCAATAATGGATTTTTGATATATTATTTGAGTAATGTAGGATAAAACTCCATTTATGATTCAAATTTCAATCCATTAAATTTCTATCAATATTAGATACAATTCAGTCATCAATATGGATAGGGTTTCATGATCTGTTTTAACTAGATCATTAGAAACATTGTTCAAATTCTCAAGATTGTAATGTATTGAAAATTAACATTATTGATCATATGTATCCACATTTTATGGAGATTATTTTGATCCTTTTTTATGGATATATAACTATGGAATTCATTATCTATAAATATGTCACATTTTTTCTATAGAGATGTCGTCAAAAAATATATGATGTGAATATCCAGAAATCCAATTCTTACTCATTTATTGTGTAGTATTTATCATGGATATTTAGTAGTATTTATATATGGGAAATCACTTTTTTCGATTTAAGGAGTATATTACCCAATAATTGTTTTGGATACATGATTATAGATGCCAAATACATCTCCATTGGTGGGTAATGTGAACATAAGTGTAGTGATTAGCCACCTATTATACTATTTAATACTCTCCATACATTCATCAGTCTGTAAAAACAATAGTCCCTTTCATAATATCTCTGTTTTTTGGTATGAAAATTATGAGGTGTTTCTCAAAAGTATTTTATAATACCCATCTAATCCTTGGAAACTATGGATCTATATCCTAGTTGTAGACTAGAGACATTAATCAGTTTCCTTTTCTTTCAAAGAAGCCATAGATATCCAATTTTTTTATGATAACACGCCTCATGAATGTTACTTTCTCCATCCAAAACAAGAATTTTTTATACATTATATAATTTAATTCTTCTATCAACGACTTCGGTAAAAAAAATTATATTCTCACGGTCTTCCCCCATGAATTTAAATAATATAAGAATATAATTTATAAAGGATAAGAAAAATATTCAATTAATAGTTAAATATTGTATTCAATAATTCCATGAATATAGTTAGAGAATAGTGAATCTAAATAAAATCACTATAATGAGACAATTCTTGTACATTGTAATAAAATAACAATTTGGATATCCTACTTTATCAATATCTCATGAAAATATCACTACATATGTTCAAACATTTAAAACTATTGGTTTCTATAACAAAGATTGAACAACATATCAATAGAAGGAAGTGAATACATTTTCCTAATCAAGATTTTATTGACCTCAATATGGAGAATGAAAAAAACATTTATGCATAATTTATCAAGATAAAAAGATCGACACACCACACAAAGCATCACATGGGCATATAAACCATTTATATAGAATCATTTTATGTTTATTCTTCTAAAATTCATGTAAAATAATTTTTTTCATTATAAAGTCTTTGGTATTACAAAATATCTGGCCATAAATACGATTCATAACATAAACTCTCAAATTGGAGTAATGATAGAAAATTATTTAGGAAACACATCAGTTTGCTTATAAATAAATGGAATGTCATCAAAAGAATAATATTTTATATTGTTAAAATAATTTTATCTAGGTATTCTAGTAGATAATATAATAATATACATGTATGCTATAAATATTCCATATGAGATTCACCATCCATCTATAACATGCAATGAAATATAAGAGATTCGTGATACTAGTTGTGATTTCCTTCTCTCGATAATTTATATTTTATTTATTTAAATAATCCAAAAAAAATCCTAGAATAATATATAATTCCACTTAAGTGAGTATCATAAATATCAATTGGAAATTCAACCTGATAATAATTATGGGGGATAAATTATATAGCTAGTATTTAAAAAATGACCCATTTGATATCTTCACTGATAACCCAACTTCCATGATTTGATATGGAGTTTTAATAGTTGTACTAAACATGATTCATATTAAATAACATGTGAACTATTGTATAATGGAACAGTCTATATCCATCCAATGTTATCAATTTTTATTGATAAGGGGGAGAAGGCACAAAAAAGACTATATGGATTAAAAAAAATGGAGCTCTAGGTTATCATCTCTAACAATATTAAAACATTATTAGTAAAGGGATCATATGAATATTGAAATGGTTACATGGGTTACCAAGAGTGGCTAAAGAGGCAATTAATTGAAATACCAAATTTCCTTATCTTTATTTGTGAGTAATATCCTTATGGTTATTTGGGATACATGTATATATGTGAACTAAGAAGATTATATTCCAAGATATTGTCATAGAATTGATGATGGCCCAGTGAAAATTAGATAAATGATTTTCTAACCAGTCCATCATAATAACGTGGGAGAGGCTCAATTCAATCCCCTAAAGAATTTTCTCTATCCATGAATGATTAACTAACATTCATTACATTACATTATAGTCGTGATATAACTCATTAGTTATGATGGATTATGCTTACCCATTCAATCATGATTATGGTTATTGATGTCCTTATTTATCACTATCAACCCCTAGAAAATAACATTAGATCACATGTTGTTATTCATTCATGTAGTTTAAACATTGGAAACTATGATGTGGTTTTAGTGGAGAATTTATTAAATACATTAAATTGGTGAGAATATCCTATTCGCACCCCTTATTATGGTTACATTTTTTAGTACATTTAAAAAATGTCTTTACCCTCATCAAAAAAATTATAGTATATTTTTTACATACCTTTGAAAAGTGGGTGTAGTATTTTCATAACAAATTATATTTCTCCATTTATCATATATAATATATCTATAATACAACTTTATTATCTCGAAAACCATGATACCTTTTATATTCATCGATATTCAGTTTGATATTGATGGAACATTAAACAATTTATTTATAGAGGTTAAGGACTCAGATTTCCAAACCATTTTATAGATTACACTTTTCCCAATAAAGAACAAGTAAACATTAGTTTTTTAGGAATTGAAAAATATGGAGACTTGTCTTAAAATTATTTTTATGTTTTCCTCATAAATATTATTGTTTTCATCATAATTTTTATTTAGACCAAGGAAATCCCGCTACATTCTATGATATACAATGCAATGAAAATATTTAGAAAAAATATTATATATTTATTTCAACTCCATAACATTGAATTATTACTTAGGATTCATTTTACTGATCAACCTCCACCATTTATCTGCTTCTCCCTACATGAATTAAATATCCATCATGACAGTTTTTACTCCATATATTGAAAATAGGGAAAATATTTTAAATATAATTGATCCTTTTTTCGGTTACTATGGTATCATTATAATCACTAAAATTTATACCCATTTGTATAAAAATAGTTAAAATTGGATAATTAACTCTGTTATGGGATGTGGGTGCTCGTCCTAATTCATTATTAGGTTGAAATGATGAGTTATTTGAGAATTATTTTTAATGATGTTTTTAACACTTTCTTCAATCATGTAAGAAATCTTATTTGGGAAGTCATAAAATTTCATATCACATGTATTCCTTATAGGTTTAATTTTTAGTTTTAAATATATTTTATCCAATATCTATTATAAAAAATTTAATTTCAGGGTAGTTTTTGTTCCCTCATAGAGGTTTGTAAAAATAAAATTTTTAACGAAAAAAACTCTCTATATGTGTTTCTCCGGGTTTGTAGTCCATGGAAAATATATCATGTACTATGTGACAATAAATTTTATAAACAATCTACCATTTTTAGGGTTATTACCCCTAGTAAAACTATTCCATAGTGATATCCACAAGATAATATCTAGAATGGGATATATTTTTTCCGTAATAACCACTCCCTACAGTACCTAATTTCATTGATGATTCCAAATTTTTATTTTTATCTATATTATCATGACTAATTTTTTGTAATCCTAATCCGAAAAAATTACTATACATATTTTATAATGCCTATGACAACCAATATTGTTTTTATGTTTTAAATAATGATTTATTATATAATGATACATATCACACAATCTCAAAATATTGCATGGACCAGTGTTTCTTACAATTAAATACACATAAAAAATATTGAAGAAGGTATAAAATTAAATTATTTAAAAATTATCTAACATACTCTATTTCATTTACCTTCTAACACAACCCCAAATAACCTAAAAATATACATAAAAAAGGTCTGATATATAATAAAATATAATGGAAAAATAATATCCTATAATTTTATAAATATATAAATATTAGTCAAGAGGCATTACATTAAGTCATATACGGATGAAAATCATAACAATTATCAGCAACTTATGATATAAATGTTAACATCATGGAATCACTAGGATGTATTAAGAACATAAAAATGACATCATATGCATAATTAGAGGCTAAATTCTGAGACATCATATCATTGTGGGAATATGATAACCTTACATGGATCAGATCTACTATTTCATTTGATATAAATATTTAGAAATCCATTATATGTCTATTTAATTATTGGACCACTATTTCCATTCATATCATGTAAATGAATTTTTGTTCCGCATAGATAATACTGTATTATAAAATAATTTCAAAATGATTAACAAAATTATTATAGTTTGTATTTAATCTACATCCATGTTCCCAATCTATAAAGGATAATTATATCTAGGATAATTCGATTGGGTGGAAATTAGGATGGATATTTACCAGAAAAAAGTTTACCATGGAAATCCATGATATAGTTTCTTCAATATAATAATAGTACATAATGATTTATATAATGGTTTGGTAAATATGAAAGGTAGTTTCTAATTACATGGAGATATTATGAATAATATTGGGATGTGTAAAAATATATTCAATCATTAAAATTTAAAAATAAAATGGTATTAAAAAATAACGTATATAGATAAGTATGGGGTGTAATAGAATCCCTTTTCTTGAGGGTGTTCCCAAAACCATGGGAGGATCCTCATAAGAGATATTGAACATCATGAGAGGTTAATAGAGAGGTAATGAGACCTAAGTTTTTTGGATAATGGGTTTTTAGTGTAGATTTATCGTTTGATGGTTTGAAATTTATAGAAAAATAGAGCAGAATTAATTTCTAAACATTTCTTTTGGACTCTATGTGAGAAAATAAATCCATCCAAAAACCTTATAATGTATTTTTCATTGTATTATAACAAAGAAGAGTTATTTTAAACATTTTATTATTCCATGAAACTAACACATTAAATTCATTCCATTAATGAAGTGGAGGAGAGTCATAATTGAATATAATTTTTTTAAAACCATTAAATATATTATAGTTTATAATGATTCATTATAGCATTTTAAAATAATTCAAAATATTAGAAAAATAAATATTATCGTGGAAATATATTTTTATTTGCAGATTCCATTTATATAATTTTTTACATCAATTGTTTCCTCTAATTATTTCATTATTCACACTAAATATTTATAACATTTTTGAATTTTTGTAATAGAATTATACTATCTTATAAAATTATGAAATATTCTCAATAGGATAATTTTTTACTATTGATTTCAAAAATAATATTTATTTTACAAAAATAATTCACTAAATATGAAAATATAAATTAAAAAATATAATTCCTAATTTATTAGAAAATAAATGTCTTTAAGATGGTAACAATTATCTAACACATATAAAAATTAAATTAGTGTTTATAAAATAATGTTTTCACTTACAATAAAATAAATTTTGTTTAATGAGAATATTTAATGAAAATAAAATTTATTTTCGTTTCATTAAATTTAACAAAAATATTTCATTAATTGAAACTGAATATATACAAAATATAAATTTTTAATTTTTCTTGTTCCAAAATATCACATTAAAAACACATTATACAGTCATATAGATAAATTATAAATGATTTAAAAAAATTAATTTATTTTTTTATTAAAATGTAAAATATTGAAATTCATATAACAAGTGATTAGATACAGAACCTCTTCTGTCACTATCATACTCCCTATGGGTAAGGAATATTATTGGGCTACATTTTTATGGTGGTTTGTTGAACATTTATTTTTTCATGCTATCGATATGAAATAAATCCTCCCACAAATGGTTTCACTTCTGATTCTTTTGTCAAATCTCTTCAGTGGCTTGGTCAAGGGAAAAACCAATGATGTTATCCCACCCAGTTGCTCTGATAAATATTCCTCATTGGGTAAAATCATACATGAAAAGGTCATCACATTATCCCTCTATGTCAATTATACTTTTGAATAACCCTTAATATATACAAATATTAATGGTAACTACCAACTTTATATATTATAAATTATTATGATTCTTGATGACATTTAAAGCCTGATCGATAAATTATGGCTATGATTTAAAATTTAAAATAAAATATAATGTGTGTCTAATAAATAATTATATTACATAATAATGAAATTATTCATTTGTAATGGAATTTCATTTATAAGTGATTGGGTCGTTACATTACCACTCTTAATTTTTATCCCATTTACCATAATTTTTTGTTATTATGGATTGATTTCATAAAGAAATGGATAAATGTTCTTCCTATTATACATACAATGATGTTATGGGGTGATTATGATTTTATAAAGAATATGATAAATGATGGGGGTTTTAATTGTAAGAGGTGGGAAGAAGATTAAAGAACATCAAATTCTGGTTTCTCTATGATGAAAAGTATAATATATACTAATGTCATATTCTGATTCAAATAGATTGTTGTTATTTTCAATGTGGATATTTTGGAATATTGATCTAAACATACTAGATGAATAGAACATATTCCATTTGGGAATGAAGAAAACAAAATATGTAGAGATTTTGATACAAGGTGCCATCATGATGTGTATTATTTAACTCATTATTGCTATAGTTGGTGGTGTTAATGGATTCATGAGACATTGTAAAATTTTATGACAATGGACCAATAAATGGTGGATATTGATTTTTTATTTATTAAATCAGGCAATAGTATATTTCATAAAAAGTATCATGTGCAATTTTGGTGTACATCATGCGATGTATTTCTAAATGAAAAAACCATATAACTATAAATATATTTTTAGGTTTTGAGGATGGACTTTTTAGATGACATAAACATTATTATCTCTAGTGATGGAGTTGTTACAACATTCACTATCATAGGAATAGTGCACCAGTGTTATATATTTTAGAGGCTGGAAAATTATATGTTATTTTAATTTATTTTAGATTACATATTATTCAAATTATGGAGTTTTTTGGTAATATTTATTTTAATTTATTGGAATTATAAGGGTAATAATTACCATACATGTTTTTATATAACCACAATTTTTGTTTAATAAACTATGTGGATATAGTTATGGGATTTGGGTGTCTTTCACATATTCACTATAGTCCTAGGATGGATTCTCAATGGTAGAGAATCATCATATAGTCATATAATAGATATAGATAAGAGTTGGGATGAAGATTCAATTTATGAAATAGTGAGTATTTGATAGTTTATATAGGAAAAGTGTATTGATCATACATATTATGATATGTAACAAGGTACACTATCTTGGAAAAAATGAAATTATATCCCTATATAATTTGAATATATTCCATTAATATTGCTAAAAATACTAGGTATGAAATTTAAAATTTATAAATATTCAAATTTGTAAAGAATAAAACCCATTTTTGAATTCCAATGTGTTTAAACTAAGGTGATTATTGTGAAATAAATGGAATATAAAGAAATGATATTAAATGAAATATAATGTTCCTTGGAATAAAATAATTTATTTTTCTATAGAAG
Organism: Viscum album; assembly: GCA_963277665.1. Taxonomy (NCBI): domain Eukaryota; kingdom Viridiplantae; phylum Streptophyta; class Magnoliopsida; order Santalales; family Viscaceae; genus Viscum; species Viscum album. Next base: position 735,230,717 of record OY728146.1, on the reverse strand, counting down.
GTGTAGGGTCTAGTCATCTAGATTTTATTCCAATTGGAGAGATATAGTAGGATGATCTATCCAAACAATAAAAAGTATGGAGAAAAATTAGTTTATGCTAGAAAATTATTATAAAGTAAAATAAATAGTATAAAGGATTGGTAAGTGTAAAAGTGGGAACAGACCCCACCACCACAATTACCAATAAAAAACTCAACCTTTATTCCGACCACCCCATCCATGAAATCCTCATATGCCTCTCGGGTTTCTACCCCTTAACCATTTCATTGGGGTTTCCAACATACCACCTTGATCATCAACCTCTACAAGATTATAATCCACATAAGAATTGGGATTGAAACCTTGATCATCAAATAATATCATACCATCCCATTTCATATCATCATCATGCTCCTCTCCACCATATATATTTGATTGGAGTTCTGTATTCCAGTCACTAGGATCAACCTTCTTGGAATGATATCAGTAGTTATTAGAAAAGATAAAGGTTTTTACATATTTGTATCCCTCCTAATCATGTATAATTCATCAATGTCTGTATAATTAATAGAATCTGGCATAGTGAATAAATTTCATTTCACAGGATTAGAACATATTTCTTTTGTATCAGGATGTTCAATCAAATATAGTAGTTATATATTGGATGGATTCGTGGACTAGAACAACTAGAAATGTGATTCATAAGATATTATAAGGTATTATAAGAATATATATAGGATCTTTGATATTAGTAATGTAATGAATTTTAATGTCATGTAATCTATATCATTAGTGTTTTTTGTTCTATAATGACTGATATCACTATGTATGTGCCTAGAGCATAAGTATATTGTGCTTTTCTTGTCGAAGTAATAAAAATCCTCAACAAAAGTGATTTACCATTCTTAATGATTTGTGAGGAATATGTTGTTTTCTTCCCATATTTTCACAATAGCAATTCATCCATACAATTTATTATTTGTGGGGAAATAGGCTTTGTCTATCCAGGGTGAGATAGAGTTAGTGAAGGAAACCACTGGGATTTTCTTGATCCTTTCTGAAATAGGAACGGGGTTGTTCATGTTGTAGAACATCGCTAGGGACATTTAGGTGGTTGATTCTGTTATGGTCAGTTATATTCCCTATTTTAATCAATTAAAGTCATTCTAGGAATTTTTTTGGGGTTCCATAATATAATATTCAACCTTATAATTTTATTTGATTTATTATAAAGAATCACATAATTTTATCTCAGTCATAATGTTCTGTTCATAGTAAAAAATGTGGGGGGGATTCCAATACCCCTATTGTAAAATACACTAGTTAGAAGACATACATGAAATATTCATGTATTTTGGGGTATTTATTTTAATAATTGTAGCATCTATTTAGGTGATAGTTCTTCTCACTCTAGATATATCCAATATATGTCATTATTAGTGTGTAGTGAATATTTTCAGATGAATCCATAACTAATTTATCTTGATATATAATTACATTCTTAACTATGGGTGATTGTTATGTGATTATTATTATTGACCGAGTCCATTAGATGAGTCATAAACATTTAGAGTCCCTTTTCTATCAGCTATCAATTATTTCATTTATTTTACTGGATGTTAAAAATATTATATTTTTATGTTTTTTTGGTAGTACAATGATTTTTTACATAAAGAGGTTTTATTTATACAACCTCAACCTAATATCGAGTTTGTATTAAGATTAATTTATATATACCTATGATTTCAATTGTTCCATATTAGATGACACATTTTGAGTTGTTAGAGTTACAGATTTAAATCGATGATTTTATGTATAAGAGTTTCGTCTAGAAAACTGTGTAACAATGATGTTTTATAATGTTATTCTAAATATATAAATATGGTATTTTTATAATGTTTATAGTATAAAAGTGGATGAACTTTGTGATGTTGAAGAATTTTTATAAACAGCTTAGGATATACGATTTCTTTGATAATTTAATGTGATCAAGAAATTTTGTTAAGATAAATATATTATCTAGATCTGATTAGATGATAGTGGAAGAATAAAATATCCTAAGGACTACATCATATTTTAATTTGGAGATCATAGAGTTTTAGTTAATGAAAATCACTATCAATTACTCCCAAAAAAATCATGGGAAACCATAATATTTAACCATTTTATTGACTAGATCAGTTCATAGTAGTGTTTAACGATGACATTATTTAGTATTCAAAGCCAAATGAGAAGTATTTTTAGTATTTTTGGGACTATTATTTAATAATATAAGAACTATAAATATTATAGAAAATTAAATGTGTGTATGTTTATTCAATCCTTAGGTGCATTACCTCATCCTAATATTTTTTAATCAAGTTGTACCAGTCAATCATTAAAATAATGATGGAGTTGTTTTCAAGGAAACACACAAAAAATGTCACATATGATCATATTTCACTTGGTCCTATCGATTATTATCATAATATTGTGTCTAATTTCTCTATAATTTCATCCACATTAATGGCCTTTTCCAAAAATTACTAATCATTCATATTGTTTATTCAATGTCATGAAATTATTAGAATCATGAAGAAGAAGTTAATAACCATTCATTTATTTTTGTTTTTTGTGGGCTGATTCATTCTTTTGGTTTGTTATGATGCTTCTTTTCTTATCGTGGAGTTATTTTTGATAGTACGTATAGTGGTGAATTGTTTTATATATAACAATGTAGTTCAATCCCCATGATCATAAAAATCCCTCCATTGATATCTAGTTAGAATTCATGGTGTTTTATTTGATGCTACAAATCTACAACCTCATTTATGATCACTTTTTGTTATTATTGATAAGAAATTTTGAGTTATATTTTACATATAAGAGTCTAGTATCTGTACCAATAGTAGTGGATGGAGTTCTTAAAAATCATTTACTCCGTGATAACAGACACCCTGATAAATAGAAATGTTGTTCTTGATGCATTGATGTGGATATCTGGAGAAGATGTTTTTGATGACATCAAAGACGTATGATGATATATGTGGGACCATACAATAATACATATTATTATAATGGGGGTATATGGTAGGGGTTCTTATATCATTTAACTATTAAATAATTCTTATTGCATCACAATATGATGTTATAGTGTATAGATACTCACCTATTGATTTATCTTAATGATTTCATTTATCATCATGCACTTGAGGGGTGGAATGGGGATGATGAAGATCATATTTTTATTGATGTCTCTAGTTTCATTAGTGAGGAAAGTTGGGGATCCTCAAATGTTTCTATGATTTCTCATGGTTATTAATCATTAATAATTACAGTTGAATGATTGATTGATTATTTCATTAAAATATATTTCAATAATGTAGTCAATTGTGTAGTTAATGTCTTGATTTGTTGTCTACTAGTAGTTAAAAAAAACAAAAAATGGTCTAGGATTTCTGTTGTGGCCATTGGATATTCTTGAGTATTAGTGGGAGATGATTTTTTTAGATTTCATCACAAGTTTTCTCGTTTCGGATGGATGATGTGATATTTTCTAGTGATGAGGGTTTTGTTGATTATGTCATACCATTTAATTGATATCATGCAGTCTGATAATATATAATCATTTGATAGTAGATATATGTATATGTTATTTACACTTAATAGAGTACTATAGAAAATAATTTCTAATCGATAACCTTTTTTACCTTTCATGTATTAGGACACATTCAATATGATTTTGGATCATAGTTTTTCCTTAAGAGTTTATTCCATCAAATTATGGGAGGTCTGATTAAGTATATTATTTGGTGGGTGGATAAAATTCTTTGAGAAACTGTTCTATTGTTTGGATTTTTTGGGTGATGAAGATACCTTTAGTTGTTCTTCATAATAATAGCAATAACCACTCTATAATCAAAATGAATAAATTTGAGGAATTTTATGGTTATAATCTCATATGGTAATTTTGATAGATCTATGTGGGCCAGATTGCATTCCATAGAAAAAATTATTTGTGGAGAAATGTCAAGATGGTTCAAAAAATATTCATGAGTGCTTACATGAGACATAGTAAAATTAGATTGGGTATGTTATTATGGGAGGAAACCACTTATTTTTGAGGTCTGAAATAGTTTGTTCTAATGGGTTTTACCATTTTTTTGTAAAAAATGGTTCAATATATATTATAAGATTTCCCTTAGATTATATGTTCTTATATGTTGTTATCGTATTTTATTGAGGTGTCTTATTAGTATGTTCTTCACATACAAGTCAACATGATATATTATTTTATTCATGTGTCATAGATTACTCAAAATATTAAAAATAAATATCATATAATTTACAATGATGACACTAAAATTTAAAAAGACACAACAATTTTGTAGTGGTTAGTTCATATTTAGAATCATTATGAGATGTTATTTCTTGAGAACAACATTCCCTTAGTTAATTTACTATATATTCATAGTGTATCATATGATTATTTGTCATAAAATGAGTCACATAATCATAATATATATCATAAGATATATTAAACCTATTTTTATAATTATTTAACTAACTTGTTTCAATTTTTTATGAATTCATTATCATCGTGAAACATTATGTTTTGGGAATAAATTTGTTTCCCTTAGAGATGTATCTTCTAGAGGTTATTTGGGATTTGTATGAGTTTAATTCCTTATATGTTAGTATTCATTCCCATGAAAGAGAGTCGTTTTATAGGTATTTAATATAATAGAATGTAACTTACTAAATCAATACATGTCATGTTATTTATAATTGAGGCATCCCAAGGAGCTTGGAATAAGGAAAATATAATCTGAGTATAAATTTCCCCATTAGGTAATATAAGGGTTTGGATATATATATATTCCAACCCTTTAAATATTTATAAAGATTGTGGTTCTCATAGAAAAATTAGCGGGGCTACATATATATTTATCTTCTAAATAAAAGAAGCAAGATGTATTTATTACATAATTGAAGGGTTTATTGCATAAATGAGTTTTACGGAATATAATGTTTTTAATGATTCTGTTGTAAAACCTACAATATTTATGTCCTAAACCAAAAATTTATGGCATAAGTTAAATACATCCATTGCAGTTTAGGAGAATGTTTTTCAAGATGAACATAATTTTAGATGTATTTTTTATGCTAAAGAGGTGTCAAGGAGGTAAATATTCGTCATTTAGTGAATTTATATGATATAGGTCCATGAGGGGAAGGTCAATCCCTACCCCTTATCCCAAATCTCTATGAAACTGCATTAGTTTTATTTAGGGGATTTCAGATACCATCAAATATGAACAATCTAAGGAATTTATATTTGATCTATCGTGATCCAAAGTTCATTTTACAATTTCCTCTTATTATATATATTTCTGAATCATTCATCTTCTTTGTTTAATGTGATGGAGGATTCCTATAATTATATTAATTGTGTTTACTTGGTTTTTTGTTTCTTATAGTTCTGGAACAAAAACCATAGAGGGATGCATCTATCAAAAGAGGGATTATCCGGATCTCTGATGTTGGTATATTCTTGTGTGAATAAAATTAATGCCTTTGAGGTATGAGATTCATTTTTGTTCTATTTATTTATGTAAAATCATAATTTTATCATGGTTTTACAACATGTGGAAATTGAATTGACATTATAATGATTTATCCTGAATTGGAAGGAAATGGGATATTGATCCCATGTTAATGTTAATCCTTTTTCAATGATAATGGTTTTCCACTTGTTTTTTAGAATGTTTTTTATCTATTAAATTCTTCATAACATGTTTTTTATACTACATATTTTAATTTTTTTCATTATAAAAATATATAATGATCGAAATAACTACTTTATTTGATTAAGAATTTAAATAAGAGGAGTGATTGTAGTCCTGTTTTTCTTATAATTTAATGAAAAAGAAATTAATGTAGTGGAAATGTTCTGTTGAGTATGATTTTCATTATGTTAAATGAAATTGATAAATAAACTAAATATTGTTAATTAATATTGATAAAACCAATAATATGGAATGTTAAATGATAAGTTTTACTCTCATAGTTTTATTAAATGAGTTTCGATCTTTTAAAGGATGATTAATTATTTGATATTGTGTCATATATGATTTCATAGGATTCCCATAGTTGTAACTTATAAATAATGAAACATTAAATTCAATATGGAATAAAAATATTTTGGATTATAAAGATAAATTTTTGGGGATGATATTTCTCATTTTCTTATAGAGGCTAAATGACATGGGTTAAAAGTTGATAGAAATCGTTTCCATGTGAAGCATGAATTCCTTTATTTGGTCCAAGTCTATTGGTTGACTATTATTTTCTTACTAATCAATGTTGAGCTCAAATCTATGTCATTATAAAAGATGCGATATAATTCTAGGATGGATGAGCATGATATTTATGACATGATTTGTTATAGGAAGGCATATATGATGTGGAAGCATGTGCTGCTTCTGATGGATATTTGAATCCTGATATACTTGAGGGTGTCATAAATTACACCATTTATGATGGAACAAGATGAATATGGTATTATGCAATGATTTGATAATCCTATATGATTTTTATAAAGAATAAGTTTAATGAATGATGGTTGAATTTCTTGTTTTATACATATTAATTTCCCCACTGAATGAGCTTGATGGATTTGTTTTGTTTAATTTTTATTGGTGGTATGATAGGATTGTTTTTATAGAGTAACTACATATAAGTAATGGTTATTAATTTTTAATAAATGATTACTGAATGTGTTAGTGGATGCTAAAATAAAAAATATATGATCCTAAAAAACCAAGGCCTCAGTTTGTATAATGACTAGAGGGAATGGAATTGACATTGATGCAAAATTTAAAGTAATATGTACTAATATTAATGGTTAATTATTCTGTAAAATAACAATTGATTTTTATATAATTGTTCGTTGGAATGAAAATAAATTACTATAAATATTTTAATTTTTTTCCTTATAGCATACCATATCCTAGTAGTGGCATCTATGTGTGTGAGTGATAGTATTTTCAGTTCATACTAATACTATTTTATTCCCATATATTAGTTGTGATCTATGTTATATATTGTGTATTTTGTTATTTTATATTCTATAAAACACATGTTCATTAGGGCGACTAAAACACAATGGAATATTGGGAGTTTTTTTCCTCAACATCCTCATGTGAGGATAGATGGATGACTTCCTCCTATGGACCAACTCTCTTGTATGGGTAGTTATATGTGATAATATGATGATGTTAGTTTTCAAATATTTTTTATAGAGGGATATGATTTATTTTTCTAATTTCATACACATTTATCACCAATTATTGTTTCTGAAGTACAATTATAGGTATTTTGTGTATATTCTATGATTGATTGAGGTTCATTACATTGTGTAGAGGTTGTGATGGCTTGTGATATAATAATTAATGTATGATATACCATATGTGGTGTATATTGGCTCCTATAAATTAATTTTTTACTAAATTTTTATGTTATATGTGATTATATGATGCATGAGGTCAATTTTTTGATAATATGATCAGGTGACTATAAGATAGCTTACCTTTAGAGAGATATCGATCAGTTTGAATGATATTTGGGTAGAGAAAAAAATAAATGGGAAACATGAAGTGTACCATAAACGATTCAGCACTATTTTATATTCTATCTTGTATGTGATTGTTAGTGAGAGATTTCAATGGTGAGGCTAGGAACATTGTATTCATATGTTGGTAGGGAATGAGTTTCACTATTTTTAAATACATTCTAGTTTTATTTCTTTATATTTTGCATGAGAGGATGCATGGATGATCCAATTAAGTATACTATTATTATCTCCCCATGTATATATAAACTATTTTTAGGTTATTCATTCTAGGTATGAGATCGGGATGGATATTAAGAGGTCATTGATGTTTTGGACTCTTTTGGATTTATGATCACTATCATCTTTTTCTATTTTTGAACTTGTATTTTAAATTTCAACTGTTTTACTATTGTATGATATTATATGAATTAAATCAGGATTTATTATATATATTTTTGAATACATGTAGATTTATTTATCATTAATATCTTTATATTATTCATGTTCTTTTGGAAGTTAATTCATCACATTTTATGTTAATTAATCACTCTATAGTAATTTCCCACCACGGGCCAATTTGAGGCAGGACTTGCGTAGTCACCATATCTCATCTCTCATTTCTATCTCAGGATTTTTACACATTGAGGGGTCATAATAGTGTGGAACTAATGGATCCGCTAGAGGGATGTGATGGAATATGTTCTTAAGAATACATGATAATTCATTTTGTTGTAGGGAAACCATTTCAGATAAGTTTAGTAAGTGATGTAAACATAGGAGACAAACTAAGTCATGGGAATTTAGCCCCCCCTATTATATGATTTATGAGACTTTAATTTTACCAATAATTCACAATGATGTGATACTAATTACATGTTAGATACCTAAGAAATGATAGTGCATCCATGATCATTATCCCTATGTTTGAAATTGGTAGATCATGGGATATTTTACAAGCATAACCAAGATAAACAAATAACTAATAATTAAATGTAAAATATTATGTGTTCTAGTTTTAGTAATATAAATTTGTATTCATTTTGTAGAAATATACCTAAGTTCATTTTCCCATTAGGTGCACAGATAATGTGTTCAATAGGATGTGTCAATGGATAATCACATGTTACAGTTTGATGACGATGACACTTGGAGGATGACACATCGAGTGGATCAGTTCCATTCTAAAAAAGTTTGAGGGATCTATTTTATATTTATTCATATAAGACCAGTTAGAATATGTTGAGATAGCATTATGTTGAATATATGGATAGGAGAATCACTAATTTTGATTGTTATGGTAATACGGCATGGGTCCATGAGGCAGTGGTCATTCTTATTTTATGGGGATCGTGAGGAATGGATCATCTTATGGGGGAAGTTCAGGGTCTTGTTCTTATCATAGTTTATTTATTCTACATTGAATGTGGCATGTATCAAAGACTATCCTACACTTTAATATGTGAGTTCCAAGGAATTAGAGTTTGATACATCTTTAAGATCCCTATTTCAATATGAGTTTGGATATTTTCTAGATGAGGATGGTAGGGTGTGTAATTTAAAAGAGTATTTTCATCAATATATCTAGTGTTAGGTCAACACATTCGTACGATTGATATTTCATTGGGGTGCTAGTGAGAGAATAAGTTGTTTGTTGGATGTTTTCCAAAACCATAATTTCATGACAGGGGAGTTATAAATTTTCCACATTATGCATAGATGTGTTAGAAGATTCATAATTTCATATTTGAAGGGATTTTTAGTCAACTGAGGTAAGGTCCCAACACACATAATATCATTACATTAGGGTTTGTACCTATCTGAGATATTCGAAGGCTTCATATTTGTGTTTTCCAAGTGGTGGTTGAGGTCAAAAGTGCAATGAGTTCCCAACCATTTAGAGAATATAGTGTTTGCTAAGATTTCTAATTCATTTTCAGCCATTAGGGATTTTTCACTAAAGGAAATATTATTAGTATGTTCCATTTCTAATTATCATAGTGGAGACGGGGCAAGAAGGTGACATCCACAGGAATCCCCTTGTCTACAAGGATCAGTGTTTGTCCATTGTGGTACACGATAGTAGGGTTATAAAGGTAATAGAGTAGGTCGTGGTTAGATTCCTTAATTATTGTTGCCTGTATATAATATCCGAATGATATTCAGGGAACATTTTGTTCATTTTCTAAATAGGGGCATGATTTTTTTGATTCATGAGCTACACACTACTTCATTTCACATTCAACTTTAAATTAATTGGGAAATGTGGTAGAGAGGCTCCCATATCCCATATAAATGACTACACCTATTATAGGTCAAGAAAACATGTATAAACAATATATATATGGTGATCTAGTTCTATGGTTGCAATGATATTTGTGAAACTTCCTATATTTATAGATACATCATTAATACATCATCCATGGTATGGATTGGTTTTAATTGATATATGATATTATTAATTGATTAAGGATGGAGGATTTGTTCAATGATTGAAATAGTGATCTGTTGGTGGTCATTAGTTAGGGAGACCCTCAGATGGGTCAGTGGTGTGTTTTTTCAATGTCATATTGGATGTCTGGTTGAGATGATACCATTATAGATTCAATTGTTGGAGTTTCCTAGTGCTGTAGAGGAGCACCCTGTTGTATTTCTTGAAAAGTTCGTAACATTACTACTTGATAATATATCATGTTCTGGATATATTTAAATCTAATAGAGTATCATATATTGATTTTCCATACAATAAGTAACCTTTGGGTCATCGATATTTGTGAGTATTAATTAACGATTATTCATATTAAGGTTTTTTTGGATGCATGTGTCACCATGGGGTTCACCAGTTTCATTCATAATGAAACACAAGAGTAGATTTTTTTTCTCTGTATCGATTATCATCACAAGAATAAAGTGAAATATATGAACCATTATCCTCATCCTCAGATTTATGATTTATTCAACAATTTTAGTGAAGAATGTTTGTTCTTGAAGATGAATATAATGTCAATATGAAATCATATGCGAGTGATGGATGAGGGTATTCTGAATACATAACTCTTCTATCATTATAAGAATATAAGTATGTTAAGATCCAACTTTTTATAATGAATCAGATAGATATCTTAATGGGGTTGATTAATGTAATCTTCCCAAAATTATTGAATCAATTCATGGTGGTTTTGAATGATGACATCCCAGAATACTCTATGTTAGAAGAGGAGAATAATGTGAATTTTCATACCATTTAGGGCTTATTTTTCATTTTTTGAGATTTGGGATGGAATCAAAGTGTGAGTTTTGGAATTGTGATGTTCGTTTCATGGGGGATGTTGTTTCCCAACTAGGATTTCTTATGGATCCTATGAATATGGATGTTCTAGTTTCTCGGACATCCCTCAAGAGAGTGGTAGAGATTTGGAGTTTTCTTTTTTAGTAAAGATATTAAAAGTGGTTCATTGTAGATTCATAATGGGTTTTGACTCTTATTGAATATTGGAATAGAAAATATTATGTGTTATTATGGACTAACCAGTTTCACAATGCTTTTGAGTCCCAAAAATAGTGTCTGGTTAGTTCTATCATTATTTTCATTCAAGTGTAGGGAGGTACGATGGTCATTTTCTAAAATTCTTCATGAATTAGTTTTATTTTTTTTAATGCATCACAGATAGGTTTCTTCTAATAGGTTTTGATAGTTATCTCCCCATAATAATAATTATTGAACACATGATATTGGGTTGTAAGTAGTTGTATTTTCCTTGATGACCTGGAAACATTACCTCATTTGTGAGCATTTTGTGGTTTTTACGAGTCAAATATTTTGAAATGTGTCATCTCCTAATGTGACTTAAAGATGACATTAGACTAGTGAATTGAATTATTTTGGGATTATAACATTATGATTTTTTATATTCTAGGAAATGGAAATGTTGTGTCTGATTCCCTATGTAGTAAGTCACATAGTGAAGCAGTTCATGAATCTAAATACTCCATAAGAGTGATGTATGAGATCCTAGATATGTATCTAGATATGGATGATTTTGACAATATATTCTGTCTTTAATATATGATTGTGGAGTCTTTTTTTGTGTATTAGTTGGAGGAGTTCTAGTTAGTGGATTCTTAGGTGGAGGTCTAGAAAGACCATGTTGTTTATAGTGATTTTCATAATGGCTGGTCTATGGATGAACAACATCTGGTGTTATGCGGAGGTAGTATTTACATCCATTTGGGAATGTATGATATGGTTCTATAAGAGGTCCATATAATTCCTTCAGTAGTATATCTTAGTGTAAAAAATATTAAATGATCTTATAGAGGTTAGTTTTGGTGGATTGGGATTAGTCCTGAATTTTTAAAATTTATTTCTCAATGTTTTTTTAATAAGTTTAAAGCTGGGAACACTATTCCTGGTAGTTTTATTTAGCTATTATATAATCCTAGGTATAAGTGGAAGGACATATTGGTTTAATTTGTGACTATTTTACATTGATATTATGGATTATAATATGTTATATGGGTAACAACGGATCTTTTATTGAAATCATCCCACATTGTAATGATAAAATAGTTGATCTCAACAAAGGTTTTATAAAGGAAGTATCTAGAGGACCTCGTTAGAATCCAAAAGGACCCAAGGATGATCATATATGATCAAAATCTTTATTTTAAATCTAGGGTGTGGAGATGTATCCTATATGATTTTGTCTTCCAGTTATTCATCAGCACAACATTTAATCCCAATATAGATGGTTAGTAAGAGAATACACTCCATGTTCTCAAAGACATGTTACATTATTGTGTCCTACATTTTAGAGGATCATGGTTTAAGAACACACCTTCTGTTGAGTTTTATTACTAGAATGATATAAATTAAACCATTTTTCTCTCCACATTGGTTGTTTTTTTCTTATTAAGGTGTGCATTCTCTATTATTCTAGGCTTTGAATGGATGGGTCACCATTCATAGGTCCGAACAGGTGTAGAGTATATGTCGTATATTTCATGAAATTTTTATATGGTTTAAGGAAGCATAAGATATTAATAATTCATATATATACCATAGGAGGAGACCCCTTTATTTCTATGTTGGTTATCACACATTCCTAAAAAGTCTACTCATCATGGGCAGTGAATGTTTGGTCATGGGGCCTAGCTTTCTTTCAATTTTGTCAGATCTTTTGAGTTTTTGGCTCTCATTGGAGCCATGAAATATCTAATATCACATTCAATGAAGATGATGGGAATACAAAATTTTTTTTCACATATTTTAGTTCATTAATTACCTATTTTATGGCTCTCAGGTCATTGATTACGAAGATATCAATATTGATGATAACATGTACTTTGTGTTGGAGTACGTACTCTAGAATCAACTACTATGTAAATTATGATAACCTATATTTATCATTCTTTATATTAATAAAACACTTTAATACATAATGATTTATCTTCTCTATAACCCAATATGTGATAATGATGTTATATTAGCTTCCATACAAAATATTTACAGTGGTTTCTCATTATAATGAGAAACCCGAAGTTCTCTAACACTATTCTTTAATATATTTTTTTAAAATAATTTATATATTTTGCGTGAAATAAATGATACATGCTATCAGGGGTGGAGGCTCATAGTACATTGAGTAACCTTATCATGGTGTATTCCCTTTGTAATATCCAATGTGTGATACTATATGAACGACACCCACCAATATAAATTCACATTAATACGTGCCATTGGATTTTCCAATCGGTGGGTGACTTTTTTGATCCTGGGACTTATATATTGTATTAAAATATTATTATATGTCTTTTAATTTTATGTACTGATGAAAATCATGATGACATGTGATTGTGATGATCCATTATATGATGGGTATGACACATGTTATATTGCATTACTAAATAATGAGAGGACGGATTTTTCTATTGTATTATTTAATGGAAGTTGATATCTTAGGACCATTGATGGAAATGATATTGAACAAAAAAATATATGTGAATGGTGTTATATATTAATTTTCATTTTCCATATTGTCAAAAAAAAGACACTGATAACCTAGGATGATTGCACCTGTGTGAAACCAACTTTTTTATAGACATAGTGAAAAAGGGATTATATTACACAATAATAATTTGTATGATGTATTATGACATTTTGAATTAAATTGAATCCCTATGGGTTCCTTGGATCATTTAAAGATGAAAACCATGGACTTTAGGCTAGTTTGACTAACCCCATTAAGAAAGTGGCCTAGTGGGTCACACAAAAAGTTGATACAGAATCCCTTTTAAATTATATATTATTAACAATTATTTAAATATTTGAATAAATATTATTCCCACACATGGTTTAATAATTATTCATGTATTATTGATATCATATATTCCATCACCATTTATTGTAGAGAATATTATATTAGAGGTATATTTGAATAATATTTGTCTTCTACTTAGAGAATTTAATGTTTGATTAGTTACTAGATAATAATGATTAATTTTATTAAATAAATAGCCTTTTTCATGGCTTGATAAATATTAATATATAATGGATGATCGAGATTATAGTTTTGGAGAGAAATAATATATATTTAATAAATATGATTTTTTTTAATTTTATACTGAATCACATGCTGAGATATATTATATTTATTATTATTATTATTGACTTGGGGATACCTATAGAATAAATAAATTCAAGGGAACTTGTTCAAATATTTTTTTTAAACAATATTAGTATTTAATTGTAACTATATTATGTTATTAAAGACTTAAATCATTTTATTTGTGCACAAAAAATTCAGGGAATCCACTCAAGTCCTAGAGAGATTACTTATCTAATAACATCCCCCAGAATGGAATGTAATATTCCTCTATATCCCACTCATTAGTATAGGGAGATCATGGAGAATACATTAGAGGTTATTTTCATGGTGATCAAAAGAGAATGTCTCAAGAAATAAGACCTAATATCCTAGAAAATAGAGATTTCTCAAGTGATGTTAGAAGATTTTTGGAACATGTGTGGATTACAAATAGAATGAATCTATACTTGAATCCTAAATGAAAATGATTTCAAAACACAGATCTATTTCCAAATACATCTATGAAGTTATAATTCAACCTAGGTAATTAATAAAATTTATTAGATTAATTATAAATAATATTATATGATCCTTTATCTTGTTCTAAAATTATATCCCTGATTCATTTTCTTTTATTCATTTCTATTGTTCACAGTGTTTTTCTTCATGTAGATCATGGACTGATCATTAATCATAACAAAAATAATAGTTGGGAAAACCCATCGCATACTTCTTCATTTCTTATAACCTCCATGATGTATCATAGAGGTTACATAATTATTTATAACTATTTAAATATTTGGATTGATTTAAGAATTTATCATTCAATTAAATATTAATCATAATTTAAATCGAATTGTGAGATTTGATTATTTCCCTTTCTTTTTTAGAATATATAATCTAATAAATTAATTTTATGAATGAAATAAAATTAGAAAACCCCATTAGATAGTGTTGAGTACTATGGATATATAATATAAGAGTACAATACATCTAACTGTAGTTACATGTTTTGTACTACTATTTAATATAGTAGGAATTAATTCATAACCAATTCAAAACATGGGTGTTAAATACACGTATAGGAATTTTATTTATTACACGTTCTGTTTACTAGGCTATCCAAGCATATGGTTAGCTAGAGTACACATTTTGTAGCCCATGTACATGACATGTAGTCCGTTATGTCATATATGGTCCTTGTATTTCCATACAAGGCCTACCTGACTGGTTTCTAGGCAACTTGAAGACCACACAACGTGTATACTTTCATACATTCCATGTACTCCAATTTTCCAAGACAATGTTTACATGTCGATTCCCTAGGAAAGTGTATTGGATAGATTGTGTGATACGTAGATTATATATAGATTTCCTATACACCCCATGAACATATACAAAATTATGAAAAATTAAAATTAATTTATTATATTGTCTGAACCTAAACAATATGTGCTTGTGCATAGTAATTAAGATGATTGGATACACCATGCGCAGGATTTTAATATATATATATATATATATAACTAATTTTTTCATAATTATTAGATCTAAATATCATATGTGAGTAATATTATAGTTTCTACTATAGTGACATGGGATTAACATACATCAACATAACATCATCTTAGATTAATATTCTATACATTACATATAATACTTGCTAGTGGACCATAATAGTTTTTTATATTTAGAAGCATGTAAAAAATATTATATCGCATTTAAAGATGTTCAAAAACTCCTATAAAGATTTCCAATTTTTGTACATCTATATAAAACATCACATTATAACCTTGGTAGTGGAAATATAAAAAGTCGGTGAGATGAAATTCTTTGTTAGGGTAAATAAGGGAGATAAGTAAGAATAAACTGGTTCATAGGGGTATGACATATTTATCATTAAATTTTATGGACATACCTTGCATATAAAATATCATAAACACATGTTGTGGGAAAAGACAAAGAAATTAATATGTCTTGAATCATAAACAAATAGATATCAGTTTCCATGAAATCGTAACAGAAGAATAAGATATAGAATTTTTGGAATACATATAAGAGTTGAAAAGTTTGTTTCAAAGATACCTACCATGAACATTATAAAATTTTACTCTTTCAATATGACCCATGTACCTACTATAGTATTTGGTTAATAACATGTGTACACTATTACTTTTACAATCAGGTTAAAAACCATGTACCTTTCTTTTTTTGGGAATGAGATACAACCAGTGTGCACTATTTCAATAGGGATGGGATGTAACCTATGTAAATTATTGTTTTCATGCATATGATACAACCAGTGTACCCTCTTTATTTTTGGATTAGGGAACAATCCATATATCTTCTATATTTTAGGATTTGGATACATCCCTTTTACCCTATTTTTTTGGGCTTCTGTTACCACTCTATTACTCTCTTACTTATAGTCTTTGTCAGAGTCCCATGTACAATATTGTTTTTGGGTTTGGGCTACACCCCATGTACCTCTAAACTAATATACAAATTTTCATTTCCTAAGGAATTAGAGGGAGATATCATACCCACACATCCCATAATATAATCATTAATACATGTTCCACAAGATAATAAGACTTTCATCAAATCATGGCCCATAAAAAAGGGATATGTTTTATAAGAATCAAAACATAACCCATGAAATGAAGTGGGTATCATTAAAATTTCATCACATTATATCCTACAAAAAGAGATAGGTTTCATAATCACATCAGAAAATCATAACCCATGAAAAGAAGTGGGATTCAAAATAATTAAACACGTGGATGTGAAATGGGTGTATTAAGTTACATTCCATCATAACATAAACCATTCAAGAATTTTTATGAATGAAACATTTGGATCATATCCAATAAAGACATAATTATCCTATAAAGAAGTTATATTATTGGAAAAATATGTTTCAAAACTATTTTGAGGAAATTTTTTGAGGTAAATATAATTTATTCTTTTGAAAATGCTAATTAAAACATAGAAATGTTTGAAATCAATTTTCCTTGAAAACATATAAATCCATCCAAAATAAAAAAAATTCAATAAAAAATAAACAAATGAGAGTGTCCATGTAGTGAGAAATCAAGAAAGGAAAATGCACAAAACAAAGAAAACCACAGGAAAAAACATGGAGCCATAAGACCACCCGGGCCTAGAGGGGCCTAAAGTAATGTAAACCAAGAACATCTCCTCAGATAATATAAACACCTTCAGGCTTTAAGAACCTTCTGGATGGAATATATGTGATGATGGAACCCAGTTGTGCTATACAGGTAAGTTGATCCCCAACTTGATTCCCCTCACGCCAGGTGTGCAACACACTAACACCATCCAGGAGGGCACGACACCTCCTAACTGTGTATGCAATTGACCAAGGAACCCGAACTTTACCAATCAGAGCTCCATAAAGAATAAGTGAATCCATCTCCACTTGGGAGATAGAAATACTCTTCTGGAGACAAAGATGAAAACTAGAGAAAATCACATTTTCCTCTATTGAAGCAAGGTACCCCACCAAAGGTACACCATAAATGCCCACATCACACTCCAGCACCAATCACTGACCACTCCCCCCCCCCCCCGCATTTCACCTCGCACACTGGAGACATCAGAGTTCGTCTTAAGTCTTGAGGTCAGAGGACTCCATTGGATCCATCTCCCCCCTCTCCACTGAGTACTGATACAGAAGATAGACGGAGTTGGGGAGCGCACCTGAAGATGCCTGGACGAGGGGGACTCACGCCACTGGGGTATCAGATGAACCAGGGACGCGAGCAGGACCCGAGTACACACGATGATGACCCTCACTGTAGGAAAAGCTTCCTCAAAATGGTCCTGATTCCGAGCTTTCCACAAGCTCCAACACCCATCAATAAGAACCACAGATTGTGCCATCCACTCTATACCCAAGCCGCCAGACCCAAAAAACCATATGTCCAGAAATGGCTCATCATAATTAGCATATGAATAGAAGGTTGTAAAATCCCCAAAGAAAATCCAAAGGGAAACATCCCAGTCACTTTCGAAAAACAAATGGTTGGAGCTTTCCAACTTCGGACGACTACAACAGTGGAATTTGGAGGCCAGACAGATACCCACCTTCTGAATCTAAGCATCTGTGGCCACTACTTGCTTCTTGAGTTTCCATGTAAATATATTGTATTTTGAGGGAAATTTATTACACCAGAGAAGGACATCTCAGCTGTCCGGAAAAGGTTGCGAAGCCAAGATCCTTTGATACTCCTGAGAAGAGAAATTCCCCGAGGTGGAAGTTGTGAAAACACACCTATCCAAATCCGAGGTCAAGACAATAGACTCCCAGACTCCCCGCTGATCAGAATCCAGAACTGCATTAATGAATGTAGGCTGCCCGCTGGCTTCCATGAAAGAGATTAATGGTTCTAGAAACCATGTGAAGCTAAGAGAAAAACCCGACCAGTTATGGAATCAAAACAGGATGGCCCCATCACCAATGACACATCGAGAATTATTTTTAATAACATATATTAGAAGAAAAAATTTGGACCAGAAGGAGGACACATGGCCATCTTCCACTACCTCATCACCTACCTAATGGCTGGACATAATTTTCCCCCAAATAGTTTTCCCTTCAATCACCTCCCATGCAAGATTGTCCTGGTAACACTGAATATTGTCACTCATACTCCTCACATTAACCCCCCCTCCTAAACAGGTTTTTCCATTCTCTTCCAGGACACCCAATGTCACTTCTCCTCTGAGCATGCATCCCACATAAAACTAGCCAAAATCTTTTCAACCACACTAATGACCCCCTTGGGCACAGAGGTGGAATCCAATGCATGGATAGGTATGGCCGAAAGGACACTGCTAATCAGGGCAATCCTCCCCCCCCCCCGAACGAGAGGTACCGATTCTTCCAATTCAGCACACAACTAGATATTTTACACACAATCTTATCAAAGTCCCTCACCTTGAGTCTTCTCGATGAAACGGGGGTGCCAAGGTACTCCACGGGAAATAAACCACTCTGAATTCCCTACCTGCTGCATAGAGAAGAGATCCTACCAGCCTGTCATTCGGTAGAAAATAGAAATTTCTCTTATCATTGTTCACCACTTTCCCACTCCAGTAACAATACACCCCAATAACTTTCTTGACACCTCTGACTGACCTCTTCCCACCATTCGTGAAGATAAAAGTGTCATCTACAAACATCAAATGAGAAATTGATACACAGTTCCACCTCATTCAAAAAAGGAAGCAAACCACCACTGTGAAGACTCTTGCTGATGAGGAGGCTATGAGTGTCCTGAGCTAAGATAAAAATACTGGGGAAGATAGGATCACCCTAGATAAGCCTCTGGGATGCCTTAAAGAATCCATGAGTCCATCCCATAAATGAAACTGCCATCCATGAGGACCTATAACATCTGAACATAATATCAGCAGCCCTGATAGAAAACCCCATGTCCCTACTGATCAGTTAATGAAACCCCACTCCATCCTAGCATAGGCCTTGTTCATGTCCATCTTGACTTCCATGTTTGAACTGTGTGTCTTGTTTTTGATATCCCTCAGCATTTCCTACACTAGACCAATGGCCCCCTAAATAGACCGCCCCTTCACAAACCCATGCTGCTCAACTGAGACCCACCGGGGGAGGAAACTGGACAACCTCAAGTTGATGATAAAAAGCCAGAATTTTGTAAGAAAAAATGAACAATGTCACTGGACGAAATGAAAATGAGAATAAGGATTTCTAATCCTTTGAATAAGAACAAGATTGGTGGCACTGGAAACCCTATGAAGGATCCACCCGTAAAACTTGAATCCTTTAGGATGGCATGAAAAAAGACTGAATTCTTATCACCTTCATGCAACAACTTAATCCTTATCTTTCGCAAGAAACTCCCTCCTACTTAAGGATCATCTCAGCCTAGACCTCCTTCTTCCCAGATAGCTCCTCAAACATAGAATTGCTCTACTTCTGCTCAAGGCTGGTCTCGATACTATCAATACTCTCTTTCAGACTCTCCAAATCTTGATCAGGAAGCGGTAGGCCTATAGCCCACATCTAAAGCCATGACTTCAGGCACCCCAGCTAATTGTGCACTGCAACCCATCGGTGCCCCTATACCATCCTGCTCCATAGATCATAAATGACATGTTTGAATCCAGGAAGGCTGGTCCTGTACTGGTAGAACCTGAACCCTCCCGAGGTTGCGTGCCCCAGAACAAGCGAAATCCGGAGAGGATAATAGTCAGAGATCCCATAGACCAGGAGCTTAACGCTAGAATTTGGAAACTTAGATAACTCATTAACATTAGCAAGGCAATGGTTAATTCGTCTCGAGCACCGACTCCTACCCCTATGGTTTTTACACCAAGTTAAAGGATCTCCCTAGAAACCCAAATTTGTGATACGAGATCCTTCCATAAAATGATCAAAGTCCAAGTTAGCCCTTCTAGAAAAGGTAACCCTACCCTTATTCTCCTTAGGATAAACCATCACATTGAAGTCACCCCCACAAACCAAAGGGAGTCCCCCAGATAAATGTGGCTCAAGTCTTACCACAATTGTTCTCTACGGACAGCATCACAAATTGCAGACACAAAAGTCACCAACACACTATCCCCTCCCTTTGACACCCTTGTAGTGACAAACTGATAACCCGAGGAAATCAGATCAACAGAGACATACCTATTACAGAAGATCCAAATGTAACTGTTACCCGGGTCCACATGCAAAGCACCATGCAGCTTGATCTTCCAACAGAAACTCTTGATCCTTTCAGACCTCAGTTAGTGTTCAAGGGAGGCAACCGGGGACACATTGTTCTTTAAAATTTAGAGATGATGAAATCTGATTTCACCCGGGCTCCAAGGCCATGTGAATTCTATATGAACAATGATAACATTAAAATTATAGGGAATTGGTATTGACCACATGTATCATGGTCACTGCAAGAGGGGAAGCTAGACATTCCTTTAACTGTCTTAACTTAGACCTTTTGCACATCCCCAGGCTAGAGGTAGGGCCAAAACCTCCAGTCCAGACTACTGGAGAACTAGTAATGAAGGGACTACTTCCCACTACATTGGGCGAAGATAGTGGGAGCAATTACAATAAGGCAGCACCCAGATCCTCCAGATCACCAGCCTGAGAGATAGAAGGAGGGGGAACCTGCTCACTGACCAACACCAGAATAGGAGGGGTAGGCTCTAGCCTGACCTCCTACCTCCTAAAGGAAACCTCCTGGAATGTATTGGGAAGTAACACTAGGAGTCCAGCAGACCTGGGGGGAAGCTGGAGCACTCTTTCCAAAAGGCCACCCCTAATAGCATTTGACTTGGATTGAAATAAGTGGAAAAAGGCTCAGAGGCCAAAACCCTAGGCTCCTTAGAAGTAGACCTCACAGGAACCAACCCTGGATGAGCATCTGGGCCGGGAAGGGCCGAAGATGAACAGTACAACTAAACCGAGGAGACTGACTGAGCCACACCTTGAAATTTTAAAGAGTCCTTGACCAGGCCAAACACCTGACCATCCGAGGAAGAAACTGAGGGAGGCCCAAGGTTGAGCCTTCGACCACCGCTCATGCGATTCCTACAGGCCTGGAATGAATGACCATGAAGTCCACATGAGTTGCATAAGTGGGGAAACACTGGGAATAATAGGTCATAACACCACTCCACTGAACCCTTCACCTTCAGAGAAATCGAGTCTATAATAGAAGCTAACAGATCAAACTCAACACAAATACAAGCCACCCGCAAATCCTCGCCACATAGAGTTCACTCGTCCGCATAGAGGAACCCACTGAGAGACTCCCCAATGGCCTTCAAAAATGAGTTGTTTTTTAATGTAAATGGGAGCCCAGGGAGGTTGACCCAGACCGCGAAAAGGGGACTCTCCTTCCACCTATAAGCATCCATGGACCAGCTGGAAAGATTGAAGATAGTGTATATTTGGTGTTTCTTTAAAAAAATCTAAGCTATATTATAAACTAAATAGTGGAATAAATAGAACCAATTTTTTAATAAATCATTAATATCATGAAGAAAATCAAATTCATGAATTTTCATGATATATGGATCATAATATTTACACAAAGTAAGAATAAATATAAACAATCATAAAATAAATGAGATTATATCAACAAACTTTAATGACATTGTAATGTATGATAATAGTCTCTACAGAAGAAAATAAATTAAAATTATTTTATAATATCACGAAAATATTAAGGATCATGTTATATCTTATAAAATGGATTTATATGCACCAAAAAATTAATTTATGCATATAACAAAACATTAGCCTCATTGAAGGAAAATTGAGACAAAACAATTTTATCGATTTGGTAACTTTTGTAACAAAAAACCTAGGAATTATTTTCTATAGAATAGATATGTAAATATCCATAAATTTTAATATAATAATAATTTACTAAATTTATGGGATGTATACACACCAAATAATAAAAATGAGTGGTGAATAAATCCTACATCTCACAAAAATAATAAATGAAATGAAATCCCCTTACCATGTATCTTGACTCTCATCATACTCTTTCAACAAACCTGTATAATATATATAAAAATTTTATACATATTTTACAGAACCATATTATTGTATCTAATAAAATATAAGGTTTTATTATGAAAATTTAATACCAAATTTTTAACAATCCCATGTTAATGTTTAAGGTTAGATAATATTCAATTTGATCTTCGCATGTATCTTAATCTTTTTTATCATTGGTCATTATGCGTATAACATGATTTAATAATTTAAACAATGATATAAATATAATTTGTATACATTATATTTGAATTGTAATAAACTATTAAATATTAAATTATGAACTGGAATACACCATTCATGGAGACGGTAATCCGTACTTACACATGAACGTTGATTCCATTTTTTTATTGTATTAAAAGAAAAAATTACATTTTTGAAAATATGTATATAATACAATTAAAATAGAATTTAAATTTTATATATATCATATAATTTCACTAAAAACATCCATAATACAATCTAGGTTGTGTGTAATCAAATCACGTCACTTTGAGGGGCGATAGTCCACACTTCATCAAATGAAATTATCATATTTACACTAAATGGAAAGTAAAAATGATATGTGTTGTAAATGAAATATATAAGTGTAAATACATAAAAAATATAATATATAATATAAATAAATAGATTATCCATTTTAATTTCCACTCTGAGAGGTTGAATGGAAAACTGAACAATCATCAGTTTGTGAGTTCGATGTTCGTCAAACACATAAAGCTTATGTTTAATTTATTATATTGTGGTACGTGTATGTTTAGGTAAATGAATTAGAAAAAAACATCATTTTATATTTTGGATACTGATTTTTAAAATATTATTTATTTATTAGAGAGGATGAGGTTGAGAAGGAAGATTAAATAAAAGATTTTCAGTGAAGCTGTTACCTCTTAGTCAGGTAACATATTTTGAATTGTGCCTAAAGGCTTCCATGGAAGACATTATGCCAAAATGTGAGGCGTCAAGGATGAATGAATGGATTTTGTGATATAGATATAGAAGATTTTTTCCAAACCATATTGTTTTAAGAGGTTTGAAGAATAAGGATGGGTGGTTCCCTTTCAATGGGTCGTGAAGGGATACACTTGGATTTTACAAAAACATGTTTCATGTACCAACATTAAAATAAACAAATCATATAATACCAAAAAAATTAAAATTATAAGTTTAATTGATGAAAAATGTTAATAAAATGGGTATTGGACACGTTCCTTGGTCGTTTTGGGTCTTATATTTAAGGTTTGGTCCCTATTTAAACGCAATTTTACATTCACCGATATAACTAATTTTTGTTTATTTCACTATTAATTTTGCTAAAAATCTATGTTGAAAATATTAGAAAATAGAAATTATTATTATTAAAAATATTTTTTCCATTTTTTCAAATTCAAATCACTTAAGTAGAATATATAAATTTAAAATTAATCCCGTTGATTGGGCGACACAGTGGGGTTTTAATGTAAAAATAATCAAATGTTTTCTAGATTATTTATCCAATTTAAATGTGAAATTGATCAAAATGACCTAAATGGGATTAATTGTTAAAATTATTATCTAATTATAAATATAAAACAATTTCCAATATAATTTATCTATGCAATTAATTTTATTTAAAAATAAATATTCATTTAAAATCTACTATTTTATTATTTCATTAAAAATGAAACACTTTAAAAAAATACAAAGATTTTACACTAATATAATTTTTATGTTTCTATACCAAATATTATGTTTATACTGAAATATTAAATATTTAAAAGTTCTAAAAAAATTATTTAATATGGGATATACATTAAAAGGTTGTAAAATAACCTTATAAATAATATAGGGTTTTCTACATAAAATTGGTTCTGTTCATATCTTTTATCTATCGAATAAATGTTTGAATATAAATAATATTTTATTAAATATATAACATATATAGTTATTTAATATAACTTACTAATTTTAACTAATATTATTTATTTGGTAAAAACATCATTATGAATACAAAAATTATAATTTTTCCTTTATATTGAATTGACTATCATATTCATTTCTAATTAATTGAATACCTATTAATTCATATTATATTTTTATAAACAATATATATTAATAAATTACTTAATTATATTAAAAATTTCTAATTTAATGTCTATTTTATAGATTATTATATCAATAATACTGTACTATTAAACAAAAATTTGTCAAGCGTGGTATACAAGCCATTATGAAAAGTCATTATTGTCTGTAACTCAATCTAGTCTCAATGATCGGTGTAGTGAAAGCCAAAATTTATGTTTCACTGTGTACATGATTAACATATATTTTTATATAAATCAATACATATATATTTCCATAATATAAAATAAATTATTTCAGAGTTTCCTGATATAAAAAATATCAAAAGATAAAGAGACTTAATAAAAAATAATTTATAAAATATCAATGTCTTACATTATACCCCCCATAAAATGAATTTTTCCATCCAAAAATATTTTGTTTATCAGATGTTTAAAACATTAATGTTTCATTCCCAAAAACCCACTTCATAAAAAATATTAAAACATACTGCAATCGGAATGTTGGAACCATAATAAATTCCCAAAGTTACATTAACTAGGTTTCCACATTGGGTAACATATATGGAAAGTAAAACCATCGACATAAAAGAAAAATATAACAATCAAGTTTGGATGTAGAATGATTGATAAAAATCTATTGAGAAAGCAAACAATCAAAAAGCCATAAATTTGTGATGAACTAAGGGAGCATCTGATTCATCATAAATAGATATGCTAGGATAATATTTTTCATATCGTGATTCATTTTCCTAAAGTTATTGAATATAATAGAAAATATATACTTGTATTATTTGAATATAACCTCAACCATTTTTGGTCATTTATCCACGTAACCTCTTTCTCCAAAACTAAAGGTGAAATTTTCACTCCCAAAGCAGTAACTGATCCAGAGATACCTGATATTACCTTCCATCATTCATCAGTAATCATCAATACCAACTTTTTATAAATGTTTTTCTAATATTAATAGAACATCATGTGGTAAAATAAAACATTATTCTCAAAAACATCATCGTTTAATTAATTTTTTACCTCATAACCATTCTAAAAGAGCACAATTTTATTATTTAGAAATAAATCTATGAAATAATCCTAACATTGATCCCCAATATATCACAAAGTACCACTTGGTTTCCCCATTCCAAACATGTGAATTACCTCATTGTATATTCTCTTAAAATATAGTAATGACTGTAATTATAATAAATCCTATTATAAAACATGCATTAATTATTTTACTAATTATTACTATATGTATTATATAAATCAAATAAGTTGTAAAACTTTATCCATTTTTACATAGACAATTTTTTGAATAATCAGTTATAGAGTAATTTATACAATCCAATTTACTTATTTATATATAATATACCATTATTCAAAGATCACTAATTCAATTTTTATTATTAATTAAGGGTTACCTTACCTAAATAAAAATATCACCTTTGTAATGCCCCGACCCTAGATACCCAGAGTCGGTGCATTATTACATAACATTGGCATGATCATAAGGGATCAAGTCTCAAAAGACCGATTAGTTTAGTAGTCTTGGAAACACTAGATATATTCATAAGTCTTACATTACATCATAAGGTAAAAAAACTACAACAACATCTTGTCTTCATATCCCCTCACACTATCCCTGTAGGTCATTCATAAATTTCTTCTTCATAATCCTGGGAAAAATAAAACATTGGAAGGGGTGATCTCAGATGCTCAGTAAGGATAACATTATAGAAGAAGCTTTCATAGATAAGCATAAACACTTAAGGCAGTTTATAACTAAAACAAAAGCCTTTTAAACTTGAACTTCAGCATAAAATGGAAAAGATTAAATAAAATAAGGCCATTTACTTACTCACATGGATATTATACTAGTTGAATGATCACATGAAATATTAGTAACCACTTTCATAATGATGTAATGCACAATGCCAGACTATCATAACCACATAGTCAGTGCCTCGTGCCAAGACTACAAATAAGATTTTGCCAAGGCCTTGTACCAAGACACTAGTTTGTATCATGAGACCTACCGATGCATCGAGGAGCTATATCAGGCTCCACTTGTCACTTATTAAGTCCAATTCATTCCTCATATGAACATTTTTAAACATAACATAGACATTCGTATTAAAACTAGCATACGAAATGTCAATACTTTAACCACAAACCATGAATGGTATAAAAATAGCACATCCACAGTCAAACATAACTCATTAGATACAATATGGAAGATTTTATTGTATCACATTAACCTCAATCAATAATAATGAAGGATATTGACATAGATGAAAATAATCTTCAAAACTATTTGAGAGAAATATCCCCCTTTTTCTTGAAATCATTTAAAAGTCACACTATTTGTCAAGAAGCCATTTAAAAATAGATTTTTGAATCAAAGTGTCTCATACCACTTTGAAACTATTAAAAGGAGTTTTAATTTTAAAACCATAATGTCCATATAAATAAATCCTTAAAACAATTTTTAAAACATGGACATTAATGAGGAAGATTTAGAATAATAAGTCTTTAAAACATTTAAAAATGGCATTTTAGTTAGAGTTTCTAACCAAAAGAGAGACACTTGAATAAAAATAATTGAGGTAATAAAAACATTGTAATATCATGAGAATAAAGGAATTCATGATATTCAATGTCAAATTACATTATATACACCACATAAAATTGATTTGGTGTATGACAAAAAAGAAGTCTCAATGGAATGGAAATTGAGATGAAATCTCTCATAAAGGTCGTATCCTTAGATTAAGGATAAATCAACGACATAGTTATGTGTGACAAATATAAATACACTAAATATGTTTGGATATTCAGTGTAAAACAATCAAAGGACATTCACACATATTCTTGTAAAAATAACACCAATGAAATGGATGTTTATCTCAACAAATCGAGATTGAGTAAAAATTACTCTTATCAAGTTCATACCGATGACCTGATAATTTATCAATGGAGTGATTATGTGTATCAAAAGTATATACACAGAATTTTTAGTGGAATTTATGACATAATCAAATGAATATAGATTCTACACATAATCTTGGAGTAAAATAATCAATGAAGTATGCGTAAAGCCGAATGAGTGGAAATTGAAATTTCAAATTCCCTTATCGATTAGGTAACTTATGAACCATACACCCATGAAAGAAGGATAATACAATGATGATGTAAATACCCATAAATTAAATTATATTACACAATTAATACAATCATGGGAAGTACACATACACCACATGCAATAAATAAGTGGTGAACAATGGAATTCTCACGAAACTAAGAGTGAGATAAGAAACCCCTTACCTTGTACTTTTCCTTGGTTGGGGGTAGGTTAACCTCCTGTATAATGTTGAAATAATTTTTATTAAATTATTCATGAATCATATACCTTAATATGATATCATATATTATCTTTTAACATTACTTTGTTAATAATATCTTAGAATTATCGTCATTTCGGGTGTTAACTTACTCGTTTTCTTTTATATGTTTTGCTATGTAGGCCATGTTTTTCATGGATAGGTTGTATCTTATTCATATCCAGAATTATATAAAGTTCTTAAACATTATTTTTAAATCATCAAATGATAATTATAATTGCATGGATATGATGGAGAATGAATCTCATCGCGTTCGTGGAGACGGTAGTCCGTACGTACGCACGAGCGACAATATCATTATTTTGATATTAAAATAATATATAATTGGATAGTATATAATATATACAGAATCATTATCATGTTATATTTATTATTTAAATTAGTTACACATCATTATTATACCCAGCCAAATAATAATATATTGAATAACAATTACACCACAACGTGGAGACGGTAAGTCGTACGTACGCACGTATGGTGACATGTTATTCAAAGGGTGGATATAATACTGAATTTGGTTGTACCATATTTATAATAACATAGAATTATATATAATATACTGGAGTTATTATTTCAGAATGGTAATAACAAATAAAGAAGAAGTGGAAGAAGAAAGGAACTTGAAAAGGGGTGGTGAAAACATTACCTCTTCTTCGGGTTCTTCCTTTTTATTTGATCAAAAGGGATCCTTAGGTTGGCTTTATGATCAAACTAAGGACTCTAAGTTGTAGTGAGGTAAGTTTATAGAGTATTTGGGCAGGTTTTGGCCGATCCAAAAGGCTTTGAAGGTGTGAAGAAATGAGAAGTAGGGGTGCCCTTTTATAAGATGGGTGAGGGGAACCTTCGGAAAAGCAAAACATATTAATTTATAATAAATTCATATTCGGTTTTTAATGGCTAAAAAGTTGATTATTCAAAGGTTAAGGTGGTTATAGGTCGAAACCCATTCAAAAAATAGAATTTATACAGGTTTGGGTCACTATATTAACATTATCGTTTAGTTTTAACTCTTAGTTAATTAGTTTGACATTTACCATGTCAATTTGTATTTTTATATTATATAGTAAATAAACTTACTATATACATCCAAGATACCCCCAAGTGGTCCATTAATGATATACCTATCATTATATAAGTCTCTTTGACGATCCTTATATTTTTATAAATTTAATATCAATTAATAATATAATATTTGTTTTAAAAACTCTTTTATGTCAATTTTGACACTATTCAATAGTTGATTTTTGTGAAACTCATAACGGAATGATTACTTAGAAAAAAGTCCATTAACACAATCCTAATATGTCATATTATCCTATAAAATTAGTTTAATTCATTAAATGTTTTAAATTATATTTATTTGGGTATTTAAAATATAAATTATTTTAATTTTTAACTATTATTTTAATTACTGCATCATCATTGTGTCATAAATATATTAAATTATTTAATGTATAAAAATAATAAATAAATTATCATTATGTAGGAAATCGTATTAGATTTCTAATGAATATTTACAATTGATTTTATCTTATGTATAACCCTATATTAAAAATGTTTTAGTGAATAAACATTGATTTTAACTCTTTTAACTCTTCCTTGAATTAAATAATAATAAATGTCCTAATATAATCCAAGTGGACCTAAATGATAATATTTTATTCCTAAGGTTGTTTTTGGTCGAGATACACTTGTCCAATAGAATTAGGACATGGGTTATGGTAATATTAATATCATTTTTACCCTTAATTACCCTATTTACTTTTAATCGTGGTAAATAAAAGTAAAAAGTTACTATTCACCAAAAATTATTTTCATCTCATTGAACCAAATTTTACTCCTTGATATTAACCTTGTCTTTCAGATTTTCAAAATTCCATTCACAGAAGTAGTAAAATTATGTTTTATGAAAAAATCAGTTTTTTAACTACCACATAGTAGTTTCACTATTCATCAAAAATTTAAGTTTTTCAGAACAATGCAAAAATTTCACCCTAGGCTATAATTGATATTCCGAATTCAAAAATGATGGCTATTTTAAAAAATTCCATACATAAATGTTGCATTAATTAATTTTATAATTAATTCCCGCTGTCACAACAAATAGCGTGTTTTTAAGAAACAATATATATCAAAAGATTGACAATTGTTTATGACCAATTTCAAAGTGAAATTAATTCTAATGAACACCATTGGATAAAAAGGGAAAAATATATTCTAATTATACTTTAAAACCACTCAAATTCATAATTTATCACTATTAATTATTTTGATTAAAAAAGTTGTTTTTAATTAAAATTTAGTAATTTTCACTATTCATCAAAATATTAAAGTTATCCGAAAAGTACCAAAATTTCACCTTAGGGTAAATTCGATACTCCAAATCCAAAATTGAAGTCCATTTTGAGAGATAAAATTTCTAAAATTTTAAAAAGTAGGTATTATTATTCATAACGGCTAGTTTGATTGGTTGTGGTGTGTTAGAATCTCGAAGTTGCGTACAATGCACGCCATTGCATTATTCGAAGGGAAACATACTGTGGAAGCCTGGGGTGTTACATTCTCCCCTCCTTCAATAAATTGTGTCCTCGCAATTTTTATAATTGTGCTTGGGAATATAATGGAAAGTCCCACATCGGAAAAATAGTCAATAAAACTATCACTTTAAAAGAAAGAAAGAGAGGTATAAAGATCAACCAAGATAACCCATACTCGGATTCCATGTAGGAAAACATGGATATGGATGATAAACTAAGTTTCAAGTTCTGATGGAGAGAGATAGAAATCATGATCAGGAGAAAGATGACAATAAGAAAACCACAAACTTGTGTTGGGACAAACGGTCATCAGTCTCCTAGTAGGAAAGTAAATGGACAACATTTTTTTTGTTTTAAGTTACATTACATAAGGATGAGGAATTCATTTATGATATTGACTAAGAATATAAAGATATATACTTACATTTTAAGTAGAGTTTCATTCTTTAATAAATTTCCACCACTATCTCATTTTTTTAAACGATGATTATTCAAGAAGACTTGGTCACACTGGAAGAGCTAGAATAATATTCTATAGAATCACATGATCCATGCAGGGTGAACTATATATTTACATTGTCTTTAGAGATTAATCAAAACCAAAACGGTTAGTACAAGATCTAATGATCCACCAAAAGGATATTCCTTGAGAAAAATAAACACTAATCTTAATTTCCAAAATTCAACCAACAATACCCCAAAGTTAAATAAATACCATTCAATGATCAATTTTCCTTAAAATCATTCAATATAATCAAAACTAATATTGAAAATCAAAACTTATTAAGAATGTAGTCTTCCACGTTAAATTGTATCTCCAAATGACATTAATTACTCTTAAAGTCACATACTTAAATGTAATACACCTAATCATTTCCATAAATAACCCAAATCATTATAAATCCACAATAAAAACATAGATAGAAAACCACCATTACTCTTTAAATGAAATCCCATACTATTCTATTTTCCTTGGGCATATAGTGTTCACACCAAAGTGAACAACTTCCATAATAACATTTATCACTTAATGACCAAATCATTTTCCTATACTAAGGGTATTCATTTGATAAGACATAAGATCCCAAATCAAATTATTATTGATCAATAAAATAATTTAACTAAAAATAATAGTCACACTAACCAGGGACTTCACGTAGTCCAGCGGTAGGAGATAAATCCCAATCACACTTTTGTTGTGGGTTCGATTCCCACGGCTTTGTCCGACACGACGGGTTGTCACATGGTCTACGTGTTGTCCTTTTTCAAAAACTATATTTTATAACATTACCAAAATGAGAAAAATTCCTCAAAATAACCATAACATAATTTAACCATAATTGTTATCTCATACCTTGTATTTTCATCCCAAATTATAATAATTTGTAATTTCCTCAAACCCAATGATCATATAAAACCAAATAGTTATCTATAACTATATCCACAAGAGAAAACATAATTCTTCCATAAATATCATTCTCACATGGAAAACATTAGGGTTACAAATACAATAGAAAATTATTCCAAAGTAAATCCTTCAACAAGGATCACTAATAATTTTTAAACATTTATCCAACCATTTATTTCCACATAGCTTTTTCTCTGACCATGAAAATATCCTATAGAATAGGACATTCACTCGGGTAATGGCCAGGTCCCCTACATTTATGGAAAATGACTGTAAATAGATTCTTGGGACTATTTTTATCTTCTTCTATAGTACTCTTCATTTTTCTTCGGCAATTATTAACTTTATGTCCTTCCTTCCCGCACGTAAAGCATTTCTTTGTCCCATTGAGACACTTTCATGGGTGTCTCATTCCACATTTCCTACATGATGGAAATTGAGGATTTATTTCTCCATGGTCTCCACTACAGGAGCTCTTATCTTTCATCACCTTTCTCTTCTTTGTTGAGTCTAGTAATTGGTTAATATATATATTGTTGATCATATTTTTGGAAAATTAATTTGGCATAAATATGATATCTTTTACGCCTATCAACATTCCATTTTGTGGTTCATTGCCACCATCGTTCCCACCTTTTACATCATTCTCAAAGTCACTATGACTTCCTTGGAATCCGGCCATTGAGTAAAACCAGAAAGCATTATGTGAGTAATAGTAGTCATACAATCATTTAGAGATTAACATGTCACCATATTCTCAATTTGAAACACATTATGATTAAACAAGGTCATTTACTCTCATATTATATATATAATACTTTAAATCGGTTTGTAAAGAAAATGTAAATTATCCTAAGCATATCCCCCGGGAGTGTCGTGACCAAGAGTGCAGCAAGGCCCGTTGTCGTGCACTAGTTCCCGTTCGAGTCTAGCTCAAAGAGGTGTTTTCAGGTTTTACCCCTAGGTACATCTGTTCCAGAGCCGCCTCTACCTGCTCGTATCCAGACAAAGATGCATTGCTCGAAAAACTCACAAAATCTCTACAATACCAAAATTCTAGAAAGTTATTCTATACTAATCCTCAATGTTCATCTTATGTCTACGTGCTCTAATCAGAGTTTATCTAAATCTAGCTTCCAAGGTTTGTACTAAACTTCCTCTGATACCAATTGTAATGCCCCGACCCTAGATACCCAAAGTCGGTGTATTATTACATAACATTGGCATGATCACAAGGGATCAAGTCTCGAAAGACCGATTAGTTTAGTAGTCTTGGAAACACTAGATATATTCATAAGTCTTACATTACATGATAAGGTAAAAAAACTACAACAACAACTTGTCTTCATATCCCCTCATACTATCCCTACAGGTCATTCATAAATTACTTCTTCATAATCCTGGGAAAAATATATCATTGGAAGGGGTGAGCTCAGATGCTCAGTAAGGATAACATTATAGCAGAAGCTTTCATAGATAAGCATAAACACTTAAGGTAGTTCATAACTAAAACAAAAGCCTGTTAAACTTGAAATTCAGCATAAAATGGAAAAGATTAAATAAAATAAAGCCATTTACTTACTCACATGGATATTCTACTAGTCGAATGATCACATGAAATATCAATAACCACTTTTGTAATGATGTAATTCATAATGCCAGACTATCATAACCACATAGCCAAGGCCTCGTGCCAAGACTACAAATAAGATATTTCCAAGCCCTTGTGCCAAGACACTAGTTTGTCTCATGAGACCTACCGATGCATCGAGGAGCTATAGCAGGCTCCACCCGTCACTTATTAAGTCCAATGCATTCTTCATATGAACAGGTTTAAACATAACATAAACATTCATATTAAAACTAGCATACGAAATGTCAATACATTATCCACAAACCATGAATGGTATAAAAATAGCACATCCACAGTCAAACATAACTCATTCGATACAATATGGAAGATTTTATTGTATCACATTAACCTCAATCAATAATAATGAAGGATATTGACATAGATAAAAATAATCTTCAAAACTATTTTAGAGAAATATCCCCCTTTTTCTTGAAATCATTTAAAAGTCACACTATTTTTCAAGAAGCCATTTAAAAATAGATTTTTGAATCAAAGTGTCCCATACCACATTGAAACTATTAAAATGAGTTTTAATTTTAAAACATTAATGTCCATATAAATAAATCCTTAAAACAATTTTTAAAACATGGACATTAATGAGCAAGATTTAGAATAATAAGTCTTTAAAACATTTAAAAATGGTATTTTAGTTAGATTTTATAACCAAAAGAGAGACACTTGAATACAAATAATTGAGGTAATAAAAACAATGTAATATCATGAGAATAAAGGAATTCATGATATTCTATGTCAAAGTACATTATATAAACCACATAAAAGTGATTTGGTGTATAACAACAAAGAAGTCTCAATGGAATGTAAATTGAGATGAAATCTCTCATAAAGGCTGTATCCTTAGATTAAGGATAAATCAAAGACATAGTTATGTGTGAAAAATATAAATACACTAAATAAGATTGTATATTCAGTGTAAAACAATCAAAGAACATTCACACATATTCTTGTAAAAACAACACCAATGAATTGGATGTTTATCTCAACAAATCGAGATTGAGTAAAAATTACTCTTATCAAGTTCACACCGATGACCTGATAATATATCAATGGAGTGATTATTTTTATCAAAAGTATATCCATATAAAGGTTAGTATAATTTATGACATAATCAAATGAATATAGATTCTACACATAATCATGGAGTAAAATAATCAATGAAGTATGCGTAAAGCCGAATGAGTGGAAATTGAAATTTCAAATTCCCTTATCGATTAGGTAACTTATGAAACATACACCCATGAAAGAAGGATCATACAATGATGATGTAAATACCCATAAATTAAATTATATTACACAATTAATACAATCATGGTCAGTACACATATACCACATGCAATAAATAAGTGGTGAACAATGGAATTATCACGAAACTAAGAGTGAGATAAGAAACCCCTTACCTTGTACTTTTCCTTGGTTGGGGGTAGGTTAACCTCCTATATAATGTTGAAATAATTTTTATTAAATTATTCATGAATCATATAAATTAATATGATATCATATATGATCTTTTAACATTTCTTTGTTAATAATATGAAAGAATTACCGTCGTTTCGCGTGTTAACTTACTCGTTTTCTTTTATATGTTTTGTTACGTAGACCATATTTGTCATGGATAGGATGTATCTTATTCATATCCAGAATGATATAAAGTTCTTAAACATTATTTTTAAATAATGAAATAATAATTATACTTGAATGGATATGATGGAGAATGAATCTCATCGCGTTCGTGGAGACGGTAGTCCGTAAGTACGCACGAGCGACAATATCATTCTTTTGAAATTAAAATAATATATAATTGGATGGTATATCATATATAAAGAATCATTATCATGTTATATTTATTATTTAAATGAGTTACACATCATTATTATACCCACCCAAATAATAATATATTGAATAACAATTACACCACGACATGGAGACGGTAAGCCGTACGTACGTACGTATGGTGACATGTTATTCAAAGGGTGGATATAATACTAAATATGGTTGTACCATATTTATAATAACATCACAGTATATATAAGATACGAGAGTTATTATTTTAGAATGGTAATAACAAAGAAAGAATAAGTGGAAGAAGAAAGGAACTCTAAAAGGGGTGGTGAAAACATTGCCTCTTCTTTGGGTTCTTCCTTTTGATTTGATCAAAAGGGCTCCTTAGGTTGGCTTTCTGATCAAACTAAGGCCTCTAGTTTGTAGTGAGGGATGTTTACAGAGTATTTGTTCAGGGTTTGGCCGAACCAAAAGGCTTTGAAGTTGTGAAGAAATGAGAAGGAGGAGTTCCCTTTTATAAGAGGGGTGAGGGGCACCTTCGGGAAAGCTAAAAATATTAATTTATAATAATTTCATATTCGGTTTCTAATGGCTCAAAAGTTTATTATTAAAAGTTTAAGGTGGGTATAGGTCGAAAAAGATTCAACAAATAGAATTTAGACAGGTCTGGGTCACTATATTAACCTTATCTTTTAGTTTTAACTCTTAGTAAATTAGTTTGACATTTACCATGTCCATTTGTATTTTTATATTATATAGTTAATAAACATACTATATACATCCAATAGACCCCCAAGTGGTACATTAATGATATAACTATCATGATATAAGTCTCTTGGAAGATTCATAGATTTTTTAGAATTTAATATCAATTAATCATATAATATTTGTTTTAAAAACTTTTTAATGTCAATTTTGACACTATTCAATAGTTGATTTTTGTGAAACTCATAACAGAATGATTACTTCGAACAAAGTCCATTAAATCAATCCTAATATGTCATATTATCCAGGAAAATTAGTGTAATTCATTAAAAGTCTTAAATTATATTTATTTGGGAATTTATAATATCAATTATTTTAATTTTTCACTATTATTGTAATTACTGCATCATCATTGTGTCATAAATATATTAAATTATATAATGTCTAAAAATTATAAATAAATTATCATTATGTATGAAATCTTATTATCTTTCTAATTAATATTTACAATCGAATTTATCTTATGTATAACCCTTTATTAGAAATGTTTTAGTCAATAAACTTTGATTTTAACTCTTTTAACTCTTCTTTTAATTAAATAATAATAAATGTCCTAATCTAATCCAAGTGGACCTAAATCATAATATTTTATTCCTAAGGTTGTTTTTGGTCGAGATACACTTGTCAAATAGAATTAGGACATGTGTTATGGTAATATTAATATCATTTTTACCCTTAATTACCCTATTTACTTTTAACTGTGGTAAATAAAAGTAAAAAGTTACTATTCACCAAAAATTATTTTCATCTCATTGAACAACATTTTACTCCTTGATATTAACTGTGTCTCTCAGAATTTCGAAATTCCAATAACAGAAGTGGTAAAATTAAGTTTTATGAAAAATTCAGTTTTTTAACTACCACTTAGTAGTTTCACTATTCATCAAAAATTGAAGTTTTTTAGAACAATGCCAAAATTTCACCCTAGGCTATAATTGATATTCTGAATTCAAAAATGATGTATATTTTACAAAATTCCAAACATAAAAATTTCATTAATTAATTTTATAATTAATTCTCACTGTCACAACAAATAGCGTGTTTTTAAGAAACAATATATATCAAAAGATTGACAATTGTTTATGTGCAATTTCAAAGTGAAATTAATTATAATGAACACCATTGGATAAAAATGTAAAAATATATTCTAATTATAATTTAAAACCACTCAAATTCATAATTTATCACTATTAATTATTTTTATTTAAAAAGTTGTTTTTAATTAAAATTTAGTAATTTTCACTATTCATCAAAATATTAAATTTATCCGAAAAGTACAAAAATTTCACCTTAGGCTAAATTCGATACTCCAAATCCAAAAATGAAGTCCATTTTTAGAGATAAAATTTCTAAAATTTAAAAATTAGGTATTATTATTCATAACGGCTAGTTTGATTGGTTGTGGTGTGTTAGAATCTCGAAGTTGCGTACAATACACGTCATTGCATTATTCGAAGGGAAACGTACCGTGGAAGCTTGGGGTGTTACAACCTTTCCCAGAAATCACTTTTCCATGCCTTTATTACCATTCAACATTCCCTTTAATATACTTAATGAGAAATTATATGGAAAATAAATGTACATTTCTTGATTCATATAACCAAATATTTGAATTAAAAACATAAATAATTAATAAATTCAACATTTTTGATATACCATTACTCAAGCTTCATCAACATATTACATAATAAGTATTTATTATAATAACTAATTTGATTAATGTATTAACATTCCTATACCAAGAAATAATCATTATTGTTACGGTCAATTCTAACTATTATAGAAGAACGTCACATACCTTTCACGTGTCTTTTTTGGTCTCTTTATCTTCTAAATTATAAATAATACTCTTTCAACATTTCTGATTCTCTTTATGAAATTTCTACTTGGGTAATAAATTTTCAGAATTCCCATACTTATCACATATGAAACATTCATTGTCAATAATGTTCATTCCAGTTCTCCCCATTGACTAAAACCAGAATACATAGGGTGAGAAACACATAGCATACAAAAAATCCCCATAATCACGAAAAATTACTTACAGGATGTCAAACAGTCACACCTACATTATAATAGACATCACCATAGTTTTATCCTAGGTTATTAATATTCATATTATATACAAATACATGATATAGTTCCAGGAAAATTTTGTGAATTTCCAAAGCATATCCCCTATGAGTGTCAAACAATGTGTGTAGAAATGCCCATTACTGTGTTCCAGATAACCTAGAGTCAAGCCCGGGATATCTTTTCATAGTATTTACCCCTAGTACATTTTTTCCATGGAAATATCTACTTGAATTATCTTGATAGGGATGTACTTTCCAAGAAACCCCTCACTATATCCTTTACCAAAATACCAAGATAATTTCATATATATCGACTCATCCTTATACATATCCTTAGAGACCTCAAAATAAATATCTTCAGTAATATACCTAGGGATGTCACTTATTATTTTCAGTTATAGTTTACAAAGTTTGACTAAACCATTCCATTGATATGAAATATAGATACCCAAGATTAACAAACAATGATATTACTTAATCTTTGATGAATATTAAGTACATTTAAAAAATACATACCTTGGGATTGTAATAGATTAGTGACTTTGAAAACATGGATAAAAATTATTCCATCATTGTAGAATATATTCCACCTATCTGATAAAGTTATCTACCTTTAATACTTCTGCGTAATAAAATTTTTCATAACATAGGAAAAGGAAACATAAAAACGGGGTGAGGTCTAATGCTCAATAAGAGAAAATAAGGGAGACATGTAATCATAAACAAGAATTAAGGGGTTGATATTGTGATTTTATCATTAGAAAATCATGCATTGTATATCAAAGATAACATAAATGAGTTATGGGATAAATCATTGATGTCCAAAAGACATGAATAATATAGAAATAAACATAATGATTCATAAAATCATAACTAAGGAATAAGACATAGGATTTGTGGCATACATATAATAATAGAATGTTTTTATCACATCTAAAAACAAATGCTTTTATAACTTGCTAGGATTAGTCTATGAACCATGTAGTGGCTATAAGAATATTCTAACAACCCATATAACCTCTTACTTTTAGGAGTGTGATACAAAGAAAGTACCTTATTATTTTTAGGCTTCAAATACCTCTTGTGTAACTTTTTAATTTTTTGATTACACAACAACCCATGTTACTACATTTTTAGGTCTGTGATATAACCCTTGTACCCTCTTTATTTTAGTATTAAGATATAACCCTTTAATGGTCATATTTTTAGGCACGATCTTCATCTTGTGTATACAGTTGTTTTTGGGAATGAGCTACGACCCATGTACCCTCACACTTTTAGACGTGGGGTAACACCCATGTACCTTTTTTGGGTATGGGATAAAACTTTTGTACCCTATAAATTCAAATTCAACAAATCATTTCGCAATTCATTGGATTGAGATATAGGTCTCAACCATCTCATATTAAAATCATTCATACATGATACATAATATAATAAAACATTAATCATGTCATGACTTAAAAATTAGAATGTTTTTAAAAACATAAAATCATAACCATTTAAATGAAATTTGTATCATTAAAATTTCATCAAATCATAACCTTTGAAAAGATGTAAGTTTAATAATAACTTTCCAAAAGCATTAACCATGAAAATATGCTCGTTTCAAAAGCATAAACCCTAAGGAAGTGAAACATGTGTCTTAAAGATCATTCCATAAATTAGAATTCATTCAAGCAAGAATATGAATAAAACCGTCAGATAATTTTCTAAAAGGGATATAGTAACATCTACAGACATTATAATATATAATAGATAACATATAATTATATTTTGAATACGTTTGTTGAGGTAAATACCCTTTCATATTTTAAAATTTCTTTTTAAAACATAAAACCATTTGATAAATAATAAAAAAATACATATAAAATAACCATTAAAACATAATGGAATCCATTTTCCTTAAAAATATATAAAATAATATGGAAAAAAATTTGAAACACATTTTCCATTAAATCTTATAATAGATACTTCAGAACCTATTGAAATCTTATTTCCATAAAATAAATAACATGAAAACAAATTGAAAACAATTCTCCAATAAATCTCAATTAAAAACATTCTCATTACAATTTACTGATAAAACATGAAAACAATATTTAAATAATTTGTCGTGGGTAAATCCATACTTGCGTATGGGGTAGGAAAAATTACTATTTCTGGGTAAAAACATAACAAAAATTCCTCATTCATAAATATACATGAAGATTCCATTAAAAACAATTGTAAAATAAAAAAGGTGTGAAATTTCTTTTAATGGGTTTTGGTGAATATTATAAAACTATTCTAAAACCTTTTTCAAAAACATTATTTTATCAGATGTCAAATTTCTAATTGAATAGAGGGTAATGCGAGGATTTATTGAAGACATATTCCAATCGAAGTTATGTAAAAAAGATTGGATGAAATTATACCAATATAAAAATACACCATTAACAACCATAGTTGAATAAAATTCATGAATTGTATTGGGAGATGCGTCATAATATAATATCAAAGGATGCATAAACATAAACAGTCTTGAAAAGAGATGAGATTGTCTCAATAGACACATAAAACTTGGTATCTTTGGATCATACTCTACATGATAGAAATATAATTACATGAATCATATAATATTATAAAAATATTTAGGATCATTATATATCATATAAAATGGATTTATATAAACCTCAAAATTAATTTAGGTTCATTAAAGACATATGTCTCAAAGAAAGAAAATTGAAAAAATACTATTTTACCATTTTAGAAACTTTTAAAACCTAAAACACAAGATATAATGGTTATATAATAGTTATTTTAATTTACATAAATTTTACAATAATAGTCATTTATTACTTCCATGTGAAGTATAAAAACCACAAAAAGGATTGGGTGGTTAGTAAAGCATTTATATCATTGGAATAAAAAGTAAGTTGAAATCCCCATACATTGTGTCTTGAATCTCATCACACTCATTCAAACATCCTTTATAATAAATATAAATTTATTATAAATATTTAATGAATAAATATTCTCACATATAATACAATATATTATTTTATTATGATATTATATTACCCGCTTTTTAAGCATCCTACGTTATGGTTTCACTTCAAATAATATTCGTTTTGTTTTACGCATTACTTAATTTGTAAAATCTTTGGTCATTGTACTTATTTAATGATTATAGAATTTAAATAATAATACAAATATAATCTATATAAATTATAATTTTATTATAATAATATATATAATACAGAAGTACGAAATAGTATACCTCGTTCATGGAGACGGTAAGCCATATTTATGTAGGAATTTTGTATCCATTATTAATGTCATTTTAAAGGGAAAAAAGAAACTTAAATATATGTATATATGTATATAATACCATTATAGTAGAATTATATTGATATATATATCATATAATTTCACTAATAACATATTTAATACATTCAATTTATTGGGTGAATGAATCACATCGCTTTTAGGGGGCAGTAGTCCACACTTCCGCAAATTAAGTTATCTTATTTACACCAAAAGAAATGTAAAAAAAATATATTTAATATTATAATAATAAATATGATTAGATAAATAATATATAAAATATATAAAGTATATAAAATATGTGTTCATCATAATTTACATCATGAGAGTTAGTAAGAAGAATTGAACAATCGTCGTTTTTTGATGCAGAAGTTCACCACACAAATAAACAGTAAGTTTGTCACCCATTAGTTAGAAGTGTGTGTATATGTAGTCAAACCATTACCATAAATAAAAACAAGTTTATTTTGGATAAATATTTTATAAAATAAATTAATTTAAAGAGTGGAGTTGGTGGAGAAGGAAAATCAAGGAACTTATCTTGAGAGAAGGTGTTACCTCTTAATCAGGTAATTCATTTTGGTTTATGCCAAATAGATTCCTTGGACGACATTATTCAAAAACTGAGTCTTCAAGTAAGAATTTGGGGATGTTTAAATTTTAATTGGGTATATAATGACCGATCCAACGTGTTTTGATATGTGTTAATAAGAGTGAGAGGTGGTTGCCTTTTATAGGGAAGGGAAAGGACACACTAGGAACTTTTGAAGACAAGTTTGGACTATCCATATTTAATTCTAAAAAATGTTATAAAAATCCCAAAAAAAACTCAAAACTGTATGAATAAGGGATGAATAATTTTCACCCAATGGATTTTGTATAATTTCTAGGTCATTTTGGGTCATAACTATATAGTTTAGTCCCTAATTATGCTTAATATTACCATAAATGATGTATTTAATTTTCA
Source organism: Viscum album (assembly GCA_963277665.1). Taxonomy (NCBI): domain Eukaryota; kingdom Viridiplantae; phylum Streptophyta; class Magnoliopsida; order Santalales; family Viscaceae; genus Viscum; species Viscum album. Next base: position 735,188,027 of record OY728146.1, on the reverse strand, counting down.
TTACATTGACTAATGATTTTGGAAAAAAATAATTTAACCCCATTAGAAATTAGAAATTAACATGATCCTAAATATGGAGTCAATTTTTCAAAATTATAATAATTGATATGGATGAAATTAAATTAAAATTAATCCCACTGAAGGGACGACACCGGGGGGTTTAAAGTAAAAATGATATAATTATTATATTGTTTTTATATCAAATTTCAATGCGATAATGGTTAAAATGACGTAAATTGGATTAAAATATAAAATCATTATGTAATTAAGCTTTTAAAACGATTTATAGTATAATTTAGTCATTTAAATAAATTAAATGAAAAATTTATTCTGAATTAAAAGCTAAAATTTGTAACTATTCATAAAAAATGAAACCATACTGGAAAACAACAAAAATTTATCTGAATATTATTTTATTGATTCTAATATAAATATAAGTTTATTATTACATATTCAATCTATAAAATTTCTATATTTTTTTTAAATGTGTTCTTCATTAAAAGGCTTCACACCCTCCTTTATAAAAAAATATTGGTTTTCATGTATCAAATTTTTTATGCTCTTATATTATGTATATATAATATAAAAAATTAATGTGATTAATATTTTATTTAATATACATAATATATATTACATTAATATAATTTAATAATTGTCATTAATTTAATTTATTAGGTTTAAACAGTTTTTTGACTATAAAAATTACAATACACTCCATTATATTCAATCATTTTTAATATTCATATATAATTAAAAACTACCCTATTAATTTATATTATATTTTTTCTATACAATATATTATCATTAGTTACTTAATACGATTAATATCTCATAATTTAATAGATGGGTTGTATCTTATTATTTTAGTGATATGTTGTTGTTTGGTATAAAATGGGTATGTGTGTTATGTAAGATATCGAGGAATTTCATTGTTTTGGGTATCACAAGTTAACCTCATTGTTCCATGTAGAGAAAGATAAAAATTATGTTTCATTTATTTCATGTTTAAAATGTTCTTTCAAATAACACAAGATAGATATTGTTCAAAAATAGGAAATAAACTATTTTTTGTGATGCATGAAATGAAAAATATAAAAAAGTTTAATTTAAATCGGAAAAAAAATTATAAAAAATCATGGGGTTGTTATAATATATCGATACAAATTTAAGCAGTTCATCAGATAGAAAACTCATTCATTTTGTGTAATCAGTATGTATATAGTACACATCATTAATGTGCATGACATTCTCTGTATGCTATATGTCACAAATTTATATTGTATACTCGTATAATACATGTTTGGTAGATTAATATAGGTATTAAAATGTTGCTTAAAATTTATATTTCTGGACATAGTTAATTTATAATAAAATTATTGATTTTTTAAAAAACTATGATGGATGAAAATATATAGTAAATTCAATTGACAATTATAATAAAAGAATTTGTTAATAAAGAATATAATTAATTGATTCGAGCAGAATTTATCTTAGATATTAATGATACAGAATTTAATGGTAGTTTTGTTAAATGCATATTTTTTTCATGCATGTGGATGATCATGAGCATAGAATAGACATATTTTATGTGATTGGGTTAATTAAATTTATTATTAAATTAAATTTTTGACATGTGTTTCATATCTCATATCATTGTGTATGGGAATGAGTGATTGTGGTTAATATTATATAAACCACTCCATTACCTCACCTGTGAGTGAGTAATGAAATTGATGGATATCCCAAGCATGAGGAGGAAGTTCATGTTTGGAGTTGAGTTCAAACCAATCCAACAGAGGTACACTAGGGGACATGTGTAAAGTTGTAACACAAACCATATTTCATTTATAGATTTTTCTCTTTGTTCAATGGTCAGTTCATCAACCAATAGATAAACTATCCATTTGTAAAATATCATTATCATACTGCAGAATTATTATTATTAACATCATGCTTCCTGGTTATTTTGATGTGTCCATTTTATGATGATCATGTGAATTATTGAATTAATAATCATGAAATATTGAACTAAAATAAATTGGGATATGAAAAAATATTATTTAATACAAGGTTAATGTAACACCCCAAGATTTCATAGTAAGATATTTCTTTAAAATAATTCAATATCTTATACTGCACGAAACACTGGCTAGGCTTGTGTTATATGAAAATTTGAGTTTTTGTGAGACAACATATTAGTATTATAATTATTTAATATATATATATATATCAATTAATTATTTTAATATAAATAGTAAAAAATAAATTTTAAATGTTATTTATAATTTTTTCACGTAAATAACACATATATATAATTAAATATATAAGTTTAGTTAAAATTGTTTAATATTTATAAAAACTATTTTCATAAAAGAACAACTTTCTTTGTGCTTTAGTGAACAATAATAAAATTAATAATAGACACTAGTAAAATTTAAATTTTAGAAAATAGAATTCATTTTTTGATTCAGAAAATCAAAATTATCTTAGATTGAATTCTTGATATTTTTCTGAAAACATTCAATTTTTTTTGAATAGTGAAAAATACCACATAGTACATAAAACCGTCTATTTTATTTAAATAATTATTTTTTATTAAAATTTATTATAGAGTAAAAATTTATACATAATACATATATTAGTACAATATATGTCATCTGTGTCATTTTATAATAAGATTAGATATATAAAATTTCATTGAACTTTTAAAATATTTTACCCACCTTCTATGCACATTTCCAAAATTTGCATAAAATGTAATATTACCGTTTATGTAAATTGAATTTCAAAAATCTGATAGAAATGGTTGTAATTAGTATGTTAAATGTGGTTAAATAGGATGAAAATATTTTTTGGGTGAATTGTAACTTTTGAATTTTATTTTCCACGATTAAAAGTAAATTGGGTAATTAAATGTAGAAATAATACAACAATAATATTAATTTACTCCCATCACATGCCCTGATTCAATTAGATATGTGTTTGTTTTTACCAAAATCAACCTTGGGAAAATAACTAAGGTCCTTTTTTATCCATTTGGGTTTGATTGTGATATTTATTATATATTTTTTAAATGAAGATTTAAAAGTGAAAAATTCAAATATTAATAAGTAATACATTTTTAATATAGGGTTATATATATGATAAATTCGACTACAAATATTAGTTATAAATCTATAAAAATTTAATACTGTTTTATTACACTCCATGATTTCATATTAAGTTATTTTCTTTAAAGTAATTCAATAGCTTGCGTTATACGCAACACTGAGTTTGAGCACACCATGACTTTACAAATTAGTCGTTCAAAAGTATATATGTATAGTATAAACTGAATTTTGAATTTAATATACTCCATATAATTTTAAAGTCTATATTATGTGTTTCTTAAACATAATATAAGAACAAATACATTTTTTCAGATAAAAGATGTATTTTTCCAAGAAATGTAATTTTAATACCTCTTAATGGCCAAGCATTTTTAATACCAATATTGAACACTTTTATATATTAAATATATTGAAATTAAATTCTTATTTAGAATCGGGACATAAAAATTTATTTGGAATATATATTTGATACTTTTCTGATAACTTTCATATTTTGATAAATATTGAAAAATACTAAATCTTAATTGAAAACTAATTTTTTAATAGATATAATTTATAAGATTATATTATGAATTTGAATGGTTTTGAAGAATAATTAGAATATATTTTTTATCATTTAAAAAAATGTAAGTCATTGTATGTAATTTCAAATTTAAACTGGACATAAACAAGTGTCAATCTTTTGATAGTTATTATTTCTTAAAAACACACTTTTTGTTTTAACAATGAGAATTAATTTTAAATTAATTTTATCCACTTCTATGTTTTGAATTTGGAAAAAATGGATTCAATATTTGGAATCATAATGTCCAAATTGTGTAAATAGGTAACTTTTATTATTAGACATTATAAATATTAACTTCAGTAAATATTTTATTTACAATGTTTAAAGGGTAAATTCGGTAAATTAGGGTAACATAATAATATTATAATAATATTAAATTACCCTAACATGTTTCCTATTTATATTAGATGTTACATGTCGGGCCATGGGCATCCTTGGGTCGAATGTGGGATCCCATGGGTCCACATGAGAGTGATAATGACACTTTATATTAATTAATTTAAAGTAAAGACAAAAATGACATAAACATTCATATTTTTGTAAATGAATTTACATGGGGTTATATAAGTTATATTTTATAATATAATATAAAAATGAGAAATCTAAAAACTTTTCCAACATAATTATATTTTATTTATAATTTTTAGACGTTAAAAATGTTAATTTATTTATGACACAATGATGATGCAATAATTACCTTATTAATGAAAGATTCAAATAAATGGTATTATAAATATTAAAATAAATAAAAATTTAATTTTTTTATGAAATAAACTAATTTAATAGGTGAATATGACATGTTTGGGTTGATTAAATGTATTTATTTCAAATTAATCCTACCATTTCGACTTTCACAAAAAAATAAAATAGAAAACTGTATCAAAACTAATATAAATGAGATTTTAAAACCAATACTATATCATTAAATTATATAATATAGCTAAAAATCTATGGTTCGGACAGAGGACTCTTATTATGATATATATATCATTAATCAACCACTTGGGGTTCTCTTTGTAATTTATTGTATGTTTATTAACCATATAATATAAAAATACAAGGAGACATGGTAAATGTTAAACTATTTAACTAAAAGTAAAATCAATAAGATAAGATTAAAATCGTAACGTGAACTTGTATAAAAACTATTGGTTGAAAGGTTTCCAAACCATCCCCAACTTATCTTATAGATAAATCATTTTGGAGAAATTAGAAATTGAAAATGATTTTATTATAAAATAATCTTTCAATGTTTTCCTAAAGTGACACTCACCTCTCTTATAAAAGGGTACTTCCCCTTATATTAATTTCACACCTCCAAAGCCATTTGGATCGCCCAAACACAGACAAAATTTCCTCCCAAAATCCCTAAAATAATCTTATATTTCTTACTTTGATCATAAAGCCAACCTAAGGAGCCCTTTTGATCAACTCAAAAGAAATCACATGAGGAAGAGATAATAATTTCACCACCCTCTTTCATGTTCTTTTCTTGTTCTACATACTCTATATTTTTATATTTCCATTCAAAAATAATAAATCCAGTACCTTATACATAATATTATGTTATTATAAATATTTTATAACCATATTTGTTATTAAATCCATCCTATAAATGACAAAGTGACCATACGTGCGTGCGTATGACTTACCATCCCCACATTGTGGTGTAGTTTGTTATTCATAAACTTCCTTATTCGGATGGGTATAATAATGAGTATTAGTGATGTAAATAATAAATATCAAATGATAATTATTCTTTATATAAGATATACTATCCAATTACATATGATTTCACGATCAAAATAAAGATATTGTCTCTTGTGCGTACGTACAGATTATCGTCTCCACGAACGCGATGAGATTCATTCCCCACTATAATAATTCAAGAATATTTTTTATTTTATGCTAAAAAATAATTTTTATGAACATAATATCATTTTTCATATGAATAAAATACAACATATCCATTACAAACATGTCTTACTTAACTAAGAAAATAAAGGAAAATGAATCAGTTAACACCCGAAACGATTATACTACTGAAATATTATTATCAAAGAAGTATTAGATGATCATATATGATATCATATTTATGTATTTTGTTCTTTTATATTTTAATAAAAATTATTTCACCATTATATAGGAGGTTAAGCTACCCAATACAATGGAAAATTACATGGTAACGGGTTTCTTATCTCGCTTTTAATTCTGTGAGATTTCTTTCTTCACCACTAATTTATTACATGTGGTGTATAGGGTACTACCCTTTGATACATATTATCATGATTATATTTATATTCATGTTATTCTGTGATTCATTTTGTTTTTATTATCTTTTGTTCATACAACTCTATTGATTACAACATAGTAAGGGGTTTTAATCTCACTTCATATTTATGTGAGATTCATGCCATATTTCCACTATTTACATTTGTGTGGTGTATTTACTGCCCATGATTGTATTTATTATGTAATATAAATTAATTTATGGTTATTTAAATATTAATTTTATTATCCCTCTATCATGGGGTGTATGTTTTGTAAGTCATCAAATCGGTAAGGTAATTTATAATTTCGATTTCCACTCTATGGGTTTTATGAAAACATCATTGATTATTTTTCTCCAAGATTATGTGTGAAATCACTATTTATTTACTTATGTAGTAATTTTTACTCCCCTTTGTGAGGACATTATTTTGAAACACATAATCACTCTATTTATAAATTCTCATGTCATCGATAGAAACTTGATAAAAGTAATGTTAACTCAATTTTCATTCATTCAGCTAAACATTCAAGTCATTGGTTTTGTAGTTACAAGAATATGTGTGAATTTACTATGATTGTTTTACATAGAATATCCAATGATTTTAGTTGTATTTATATTTTTTACATATAAATATGCCATTGATTTATCTGTAACCTAAAGATACAGTCCTTATAAGTTATTTCATCTCAACTTACATGATATTGATACTACTTTGATGTTATGCACCAATTAATTTATATTTGGTGTATATACTATTCTTTGACATAATATATCATGAATCCCTTTATTCTCATGATATTATTATGTATTTATTACCACAATTATTTTTATTCAATTGTCTTTCATTTAGTAAGAAACACTATTTAAAATGTCATTTTCAATGTTTTAAAATTTTATTTTCTTATATCATCATTCATTAATGTCAATGTTTTAAAATTTAAATTTGTTTTCAATGTTTCAAATTGGTATGGGATACTTTTATTCAAAAATCATTTTTAAACTGCTTCTTTATAAATTGTAATACTTTTAAATGTTTTCTAGAAAAAGGGGGATATTTATCTCAAATAGTTTTGATGATTATTTTCATCTATTTTAATATCCTTAATTATTCTCGATTGAGTATAATTTATTATAATATAATCTTTCATATTGTATTGAAAGAGTTAGGTTTGATTTTGGATGTGATATTTTTATTCCATTCATGGTTTAAGGTTATTATTTTGACATTTTGTATGCTATTTTAATACTAATTTTTATATTATGTTTCAACATTTTCATATGAGGAATGAGTTGGAGTTAGTAAGTGGCGGGTGGAGCCCACGATATATCCTCGATGCATTGGTAGGTCTCATTAGACAAACTAGCATGTTGCCACAAGGCCTTGAAAAAATATTATTTGTAGTCTTTGCAGAAGGCCTTGACTATGTAGTTATAATGTCTGTCATTATGCATTCCATCATTATAAAATTTGCTATTGGTCTTACATGTGATTATTAGACTAGTAGAATATCAATGTGAATAAGTAAATGGCATTATCTGATTTATCTTTTCTATATTAGGTTTAATATTAAGTTTAAAAGTCTTGTGTTCTAGTCTTATACATTTCCTTAAATATTAGTCCTTATTTATGACAGTTTTTTCTATATTGTTATCCATACTGAGAATTTGAGCTAACCCCTTTCTTATGTTTTATTATTCCCATGATACAAAGAAGTATATTACTATTAACCTGCAGAAATAGGCTATGAAATATAAGAGTGTTTAAAGGGGACACAATGTTGTTTTTTTATTTTAGGGTGTAATGTAAAACTAATGTATGTATCTAGTACTTCTAATGCTACAAAACTAATCAGTCTTTCGGGACATGATTCCTTGTATCATGAAAATGTTTTCTAATAATACACCAATTCTGGGTAACTGGGGTTGGGGGTTACAGTTTGTATCAGAGGAAGTATAGTACAATCCTTGGAAGCAATATTAAGAAAAAAATCTGATTTGGAAACACTACCCAAAGATAAACATTAATGATTAGTATTGAAGAACATCCAAAAAATTTGGAAATGTAAATATTATTTGGATTTTCCATGAAATACATCCCTTACTGGATTCAATTAGGTAGAGGCAGCTTGGGCATAGATGTACCTTGGACTAAAAACTCCAAAAAGGAGTTTTGGGCTTGACCTGGGTAATCTTGGTACACAACAACATGCCTAGTTGCACTCTTGGTTGTGACACTCCAAGGGGATATTCTTAAGATAATTCACATTTTTTTACAAACTGATTTGAAGGATTTTAATATAATATGATAACAAATAAACTTGGTTAATCATAAGGTGATTTATATTGAAAATAATGTGGTATGATATTCCTTAATTGATTTTATGACTCAAAATAAGATTTCTTGTGTTAGTCAATGGCGGGATTCCTAGGTAGTAATAGTAATATTGAACGTGATGTACTAGGTGGGAACAGTGGTGGAAATGAGAAAGGAAATGGATTGTTGATAGGTGTAAAAGATATCGTTTCCATGCATTATCAGTTCTATAAAAATATGATCCACAACATATATATTAACCATCTCTCGGACTCAACAATGAAGAGAAAGGAAGGGAATAATAAGAGCTCTAGTAGTGGAGACCATGGAAAAAAGAATTCTCAACTAACATCATATAGAAAATGTGGAAGGAGACACCTAGGAATGTTTCTCAATAGAATAGAAAAATGCTTTATGTGTGGGAAATAAGGGAATAAAGTTAATAATTGCAGAGGAAAAATGAAGATTACTATGGAAGAAAATAAAAATGATCCAAAGAATCTATTTACAGTAATTTTCTGTAATTATAGGGGACCTGAGAATTGCCTGAGTGAATTCCTTATTCTTTAGGATAACCTCTTGGTCTTGGAAGAACCTTCATGGAAATAAATGGATGGTAAAATGTTTAAAAGTATTAGTGCTCCTTTTTGATGGTATTACTATGTTAGAGTTTTCTCTTTTATGTGTAACACTACAGTTTTTTATGTGAAAATTCTATTTTAGAAATAATTATCATTTATATTATAGTTATAAATAACCATTTGGGTTTATATTATTCTTTTATTTCAGGAAATTATATGTTATTAAATTTTTGTTTGAAAATTAGAAGAATGAGATAACATTTCTGATGAAATTATGTTATGGTTATTTTGAAGAATTTTTCTCATTTTTGGAATTTTATATAATATTGTTTTTGAAAAAGGACAATACACAGACCGTGTGACAACCCATCATTTCAGATAAATTTGCAGGAATCGAACTCACAAACAGAGTGCGATGGAAAATTATCTTCTACCACTGGACTACGTGAAGTCCCTGGTTATTGGGAATAATTTTTTTTAAATGATTTTATGGATCAATAGTATGGTGATTGTGGATCCTATGTCTTATCAAGTGGATATCCTTAATATAGTAAAATGATTTGGTGATTAAGTGATAAATGTTATTTTGGAAGACGTTCACTCTATTGGGGACACTATATGCCTAAGGAAAATAGAACACTATGTGATTTCATTTGAGGAGTAAGGGTGGATTTTTTTTGTATTTACTGTTGTTTTATAGTGATTTGGGTTATTTATGGAAACGATTAACTGATCATTGAGAATATGTGTTTAGGCTAATTACTTTAAGTATGGGAATTTTAGAGTTGTCGATGTTATTTGGAGATACAATTTAATGTTGGAGACTACGTAATCAAATTATTTTAGGTTTTGGGATACAATATTAGTATGGGTTATATAGAAGTATTTTAAGGACAATTTTTTATTGAATGGTATTTGTTGAACATTGGGTATTTTTGGTTTAATTTTGAAAATAATGATTAGTATTTCATTCTCTAAAGGATTATCCTAAATGGGGATCATCTGATCTTGTTATAACCATTTTGGTATTGGTTAATCTCTAAAGAAAAATTAAATATATTGTTTATCTTTCTTGGATCATGGGATTCTCTAGAAGTTTATTCTAGCACTTTAGGTGTGACCACGTCATCTTGAATACTAATCAATTGACAAAAAAGATGAGATAGTGGTAGAAATATATTTAAGGATGAAAATATACTTAAAAAGTAATTATATATCTTCATGTTCATAGTCAATATCATAAATAAATTCCTTAACTTTATGAAGTGGAACTTAAAACAAAAAAAATTGTTGTCTATTTACTTTTCCTATTGGAAAACTAATGACCGTTTATCCAATAACAAGTTTGTGGTTTTCTTGTTGTTAAAATTCTCCTAACCATGTTTTCTACCACTCTCCATATGAACTTGAAACTCATTTTGTCATCCATAACCATGTCTTCCTACATTGAATCCAATTATGGGTCAACTCAGGTGACCTTTGTACTTCTCTTTCTTTCTTTTAAAGTGATAATTTTATTGACTCTTTTTATGATGTGGGACATTAAATGATGTTCCCAAGACCAATTTTAAAATTTTTATAGCACAATTTCAAAAAGGGTGGAATAATGTAACACCCCAAGATTTCATAGTAAGTTATTTTCTTTAAAGTAATTCAATAGCTTGCGCTACACGCAACACTGAGAATGAGCTCACCACGACTTATCACACTAGTAGTTCAAAAGAGGCTATGAATAATATTAATAGGATTTTGAATTTTATATAGTCCATATAATTTTAGAATCCATATTATGTGTTTCATGGTCATAATTTAAGAACAAATTCATTTTTTTAGATAAAAGAATTATTTTTTCAAAAATTGCAATTTTTCCAACTTCTAATGGAAACCATTTTTAAAACCAATATTTTAAACTTTTATATATGAAATTTAATTAAATTAAATTCCTCTTCATAATCATGGTATAAAAATTTATTTTCAATAAATTTTATATTCTTTTCTGATATCTTTTATATTTTGATGAATATTGAAAATTGCTAACTTTTAATTGAAAACAAATTTTTTAATAAAAATAATTTATAATGTTAAATTATGAATTTTAAAGGTTTTTAAGAATAATTAGATTATATTTTTATCATTTAATACAATTTACATCATTGGATTTAATTTCACACTTAAACTGGACATAATCAAATGTCAATCTTTTGATAGATATTATTTCTTAAAAACACGCTTTCTATTTTAACAACAGAAACTAATTTGAAAATTATTTCTACCACTTCTGTGTTTTGAATTTTGAAAAATGGATTCCATATTTGGAATCATTATATCTATATTGTTTAAATATTTATCTTTTATTTTTATACATTATGAATATTTACATCAGTAAATATTTTATTTATCATGGTTAAAAGGTAAATATGGTAAATTATGGTAACAAAATAATATTATAATAATAATAAATTATCTTAAAATGTGTTTAATTCATATGGTTTGATATATTTTAGACTACGGGAATCCTTGGTCCGGTTTTGGGACCCCATGGGGCCACTTGAGGGTGATAATTACACTTTATATTAATTAATTTACAGTAATGACCAAAATGGCATAAACATATTTTTTTTAGTAAAACAATTCTTATATGGGGTTATATAAGTTATATTTTCGACTATAAATACTCACTGAAAAGATAAAAAAATTTCCTACATAATGGTATTTTATTTGTAATTTTTAGATATTAAATAATTTAATATATTTATGACACAATGAAGATGTAGTAATTACCTTATTAATGAATGAATCAAATAAATGGTTTTATAAATATTAAAATAAATATAATTTCAATATTTAAATGACATACACGAATTTTATCAGTTAATATGACATGTTAATGTTTATTGAATATATTTTTTTTAGTAATAAAGATGTTATGACTTTCAAAAAAAACAGTATTCCAAATAGTATCAAAATTTACATAAATGTGTTTTTAAAACAAATACTATATCATTAAATTATATAATAGTCTTGAAAATCGACGGCTCGACCAAAGGACTATTATAATGATATATATGTCATTAATGAACCACATGGGGTTCTCTTGTAATTTTATTGTATGTTTATTAATCATATAATATAAAACTACTAGGAGACATGTTAAATGATAAACTATTTATCTAATAGTTAAATCTAGAAGATAAGGTTAAATGGTAACCAAAACTTTTATAAAACCTATTAATTGATAGTTTTCTACCCATCCCCGCCTTATATTTGAAATAAATAATTTTTTTGCCATTAGAAACCGAATATGATTTTATTATAAAATAATATTTCAAGGTTTTCCTAAAGTGACCCTCACCTCTTTTATAAAAGGGTACTTCGCCTTCTCATAATTTCAAACCTCCAAAGCCATTTGGCTCAGCCTAAACCTACTCATATATCCTCCAAACATCCCTCAAATCAACCTAGAGTCCTTAAATTTATCATAAATCCATCCTTGGAAGCCATTTTGTTCACCTCAAAAGGACACACCCGTGAAAGAGGTAATAATTTCACCACCCTCTTTCAAATTCATTCATTATTAAACTTCCTCATTCTTTTTTCCATACTAAAATAATAACTCTAGTACCATATACATACTGTGATGTAATTATAATTATTATACAACAATATTTGTTATTCTATCCATCCTATAAATGAAAAAGTCACCATATGTGCATACGTACAGCTTACCGTCTCCACGTCTTGGGGTAGTTTGTTATTCAAACACATCATTATTTGGATGGGTATAATAATGAGTATAACTTCTTTAAATAATAAATATAACATTATAATTAATCTTTATATATTATATGCCATCCAATTTCATATGATTTCACCATCAATATAATGATATTGTTGCCCATGCGTATGTATGGATTACCGTCTCCACAAACGCAATGAGATTCGTTTCCCATCTTAATAATTTAAGAATAATTTCCATTTTATGATTAATAATAAGTTTTGTGAACATGATATAATTCTGTATAAGAATAAAATACATCATATCCATAAAAAACATGGCTTATGTAACCAATCATATAATGGAAAACGAATCAGTTATCAAATGAAACAATGATACTACTGAAATATTATTAACAACGAAATATTATATGATCATATATGATATAATATTTAGGTATTTGGTACTCGTATAATTTAATAACAATTATTTCTCCATTATACACGAGGTTAACCTACCCTATACTTAGTAGAAGTACAAGGTAAGGGGTTTTTTATCTCACTTTTAATTCTGTGATATTTCCAATGTTCACCAATTATTTATTGCATGTTGTGTATTTTGTACTGCCCTTTGATATATATTATCATGATTCAGTTTTTATTCATGGTATTTGGTGACTCATTATGTGGTTATTAACTTTTTTTCATACGACTCGATTGATTACAACGTGGTAAGGGATTTTCATCTCACTTCTTATTTCTGTGAGATTTATGCCAAATTGACACAGTTTCTTTTTGTGTGGTGTATTTACGACCGATGATTGTATTCCTTATGTAATATACATTAATTTATTGTTATTTACATCTTAATTTCCCAATCTGTCTTTCATGGTGTGTATATTTCATAAGTCACCAAATCAGTAAGGGAATGTCTAATTTCGATTTCAACTCATTGGGTTTTATACAAACTTCATTGATTATTTTAATCCATGATTATGTGTGTAATAACTATTTATTTATTTATGTAGTTATTTCCACACCCCTTTTTGTGGATATTCTTTTGATACAAAGAATAACTCCATTTATTAATTCTCAAGTCATCGATATGAACATGGTAAGAGTAATCTTAACTAAATTTCCATTCATTGATTTAAACATCCTTGTCATTGGTGTTGTTGTTACCATAATATGTATGAATGTCATATGACTGTTTTACACTGAATATCCAATAATATTAATTGTATTTATATTTTTCACTAATAATTATGTCATTGATTTATCCTTAACCTAAGGATATGGTCTTTATAAGGGATTTCATCTCAGCTTACATTCCATTGAGACTTCTTTGTTGTTATCCACTAATTCATTTTTATTTGGTGTATATACTTTTCTTTGACATAATATATCATAAATCCCTTTATCCACATGATAATTTTATGTTTTTATTACCTAAATTATTTTTATTCAAGTTTCTCTCATTTGGTAAGGAACTCTAACAAAAATGTCATTTTAAATGTCTTAAAATTTTATTCTTCTATATCATCCTCCTTAATATCCATGTAATAAAAATGGTTTTAAAGATTTATCTATATTGGAATTAAAGTTTTAAAATTAAAATTCATTTTGAATGATTCAATGTGGTATGAGACATGTTGTTTCAAAAATCTGTTTAAAATAGCTTCTTGATATATATTGATGCTTTTAAATGATTTCAAGAAAAAGGGGGATATTTCTCTCAAATAGTTTTGATGATTATTTCCATCTATGTAAATATCCATCATTATTCTCAATTGAGGTTAATTTATTATAAATAATCATGCATATTGTATTGAATGAACTATTTTTGACTGTGGATGTGCTATTTTTATACCATTCATGGTTTATGGTTAAAGTATTGTCATTTCATAATCTATTTTAATACGAATGTTTATGTTATGTTTCATCATTTTCATATGAAGAATGCATTGGACTTAGTAAGTGATGGGTGGATCCCTCTATATATCCTCGATTCATCGGTAGGTCTCATGAGAAAAACTAGGGTCTAGGCACAAGGCATTGACAAAATCTTATTTTTTTTCTTTGCATAAGGCCTTGACTCTGTCGATTTGATGTCTGGATTTATGCATTCCATCATTATGAATTTGGCTATTGATATTACATGTGATTATCTGACTAGTATAATATCCATGTGAATAAGTAAATGGAATTATTTGATTTATCTTTTCCATATTAGGTTGAAGTTTAAGTTTAAAAGTCTTGTGTTGTAGTCTTATACATTACCTAAAATGTTAGTTCTTATTTATTACAGTTTCCGCTATATTGTTATCCTTACTGAGCATCTAAGCTCACCCCTTTCATATGTATTATTTTTCCCAGGACACAAAGAAGTATATTATTATTAACCTATAGGAATAGGCTAAGGGATATAAGAGTGTTCAATGGGAACACAATGTTGTATTTTTATTTCAGGATGTAATGTAAAACTTATTTATGTATCTAGTACTTCCACACATACTAAACTGACCAGTAATTTTAGACATGATTCATTGTATCATTCCAATGTTAGGTAATAATTCACCAATTCTGGGTAACTAGGGTTGGGGTGTAACAATCTTGGTATTTTCTTTATAATTTTTAGACATTAAATAATTTAATTTATTATGACACAATGATGGTACAGTAATTACTGTATTAATGAATGATTAAAATAATTGATAATATAAATATTCAAATAAAAATAAATTGAAACTATTTATTCCATACACTAATTTTCTAAGTGATTATGAAATTTTAGTGTTGATTTAATGTGTTTTTTTGATGTAATAAAATTTTTATGACTTTCACAAAAACCAAATACTAAATAGTGTCAAAATTGCCCTGATTGGGTTTTTAAAATAAATATTATTTTATTAAATTATAAAATATTCCTAAAAATATAGGGGTTTTCCAAATGACTTTTATAATGTTATATATGTCATTAATGAACCACTTGAGGTACTTTTGGAATTTTATTGTAACTATATTAACCATTTAGTATAAAATTACAAGAAAACATAGTAAACTTTACACTATTTAACGAAGAGTTAAATCAAAATGATAAGGTTAATATGGTGACATAAACTTTTATAAATCCTATTGGTTAAATGGATTTCAACCCATCCAAACATTTTTGTTTAAATAAACCCATTTGGTGGTATTATTAAAATATAATAATTTTATAATAAATTAATATTTCAAGCTTTTCCTAAAGTTCCCCTCACCTCTCTTATAAATGGGTACATCTCCTTCTCTTACATTCACACCCCAAAGAAATTTGGATCGAACTAACCCTACTAAATAATACTTCCAACTAATCTCAGTTAATCCTAGAGGCTTTAATTTGATCAGAAAGACAATCTAAATTTTCCTTTTGATCAAATCAAAATGAAGCTCTCAAAGAAGAGGTAATTATTTTATCACCACTTTCAATGTTCTTTTCTTCTTCCACTTCCCCTATCATTTTTTCCATAATAAAATAATAACTCTTGTACCTTATAAATACTTATATGATATTATAAATGTGGTACATACTTATTCGTTATTCTATCGATCTTATGAATGAAATATTCACCATACGTGCACACAGACTACTTACCGTCTCCACGTCCTGGTGTAGTTTGTTATTCAACACTTAATTATTTTGATGGGTATAATAATTACAATAATTAATGTAAAAAATTATTATATCTTGCTAATGGCTCAATATAAATAATATTCCATGTAATTAAACATAGTTTAAACATTATTGTATTGATATTACTGCTCATGCATACGTATGACTTACCATCTCTACAACACGATGATATTCATATTTAACGATCATCATTCAATAATTTTGATAAATATATATATATATATATATATATATTTAATAAGTATGAGATATATGAAATAATATTTATACTATAATAATATATATTTTTGTAGATAAATATATGTTGTTTACATAATTCCACGCTATATGATAATAAAATGGAAACAATGTTCATACGTACGTACGGACTATCATCTGCATGAACGGTGTTTCCATTTCATATATCAATCTATAGTACATATTTATATTATGAATATATATGATATATAAATATTGTTTAATATTCCAAAAGTTTTTAAATCACTATCTAAGTGATACGATCTAGAATAACAAGTTAAAACATGTACAATAATGAAAACAATTATTACCAGAAATGTTACTTTAACATGGAAATTATTATTAAATGGGTAGTATAATGTCATAAATGAATCATATATGATATCATAAATATTCATATGATTTTTTATTAAAATAATAACATAATATAGTCATTATACATAAGGATAAACACACCCTTGACTAAAGGAAAGTACAAGGTAAGGTTTAATTCCCCAATTTCATTATTATATGAGATTATTTATGTGCTTGTATTTATTGGGAAATATTTATACTCCATGGCCATGTCTAGTAAAAATGTGTTCAAAAGTAATATTTTAATGTTTTATGTAATTGAATCTTTAATCGGATTATCATTTTAAAAATTTTAATGAATTATTTTTCTAAATATATATAATTAATGTCATTGTTTTCAAAATGATTTTATGGATTTATTTTTATGGACCAGATTTTTTAAAATGTTAGTTATTTTCAAAAGTTTCAAAGTGGTATGGTAAACTATGATTCAAAAATAACTTTTAAATGACATCCTTTATAATTTTTGGGACATTTAAATGATTTCATGAAAAATGGATATTTCTATTAAAGATTTTAACCGATCATTTTCAACTATGTCAGTACCCTTTGATGGATATTATTCTTGATTGAGGCTGATTTGTTATAATAAAATCATTCATATAGTATTGAATGAGTTATAATATGTTTTACTATGGATGTGTTATTTTTATACCATTTATTTTTTGTGGTAAAAGTATTGACATTTTGGTATGCTAGTATTAATATTACTGATTATGTTATGTTTCACCCTACTCATATAATGAATGCATTGTACTTAGTAAGTGATGGGCAGTGCCCACTATAACCCATAGATCCATCAGTAGGTCTCATGATATAAAATATTGTCTTGGTATAATGCCTTGACAGAATGATTTTGAATGGTATTGGCACAAGGTAATGATGTAGATGTCATTATGTCCGGCATTATGCATTCTCTCATTGTAAAATTAGATATTACATGTGATTATTCGACTAGTAGAATATTCATGTGAATGTTTATATAGTAATGTTTGAATTATTTTTACCATATTATGTTCAAAATTTATTTTTAAAAGTATTCTATTTTTATAATATATAATTCATTAAAAGTTAATTGATTTTCTGAATTATTTAACCTTATTAAGAATATGATCTCACACATTTTATGTTTTATTTTCCCCAGACACCAATAAGTGTTTTTATATTTTTATGAATGGTTAATGTAGTGGAATAACATCATTATAGAAAGATAATCTATATATTGTTTAATATTATAAAATGTAATGTGAATGTAATGTATTGTAATCTACTTTCAATTACTACTAAACTAATCGGTCCTTCGGGACCTGATTCCTTGTAATCATGACAATGTATTAAAATAATGAACTAGATATACACTACTGGGGTCATGGAATTACAATTTCAATGAGAGTTGTTTAGTACAATCCTTGGGAAGTATATTTAGAAAAACACTTATTAGAGAACATTACCCTGAGATATAATTTTAGGATTAGTATAGAATATCTTCCTAGAATTTTGGTAATGTGGATATTTTTTTATTTTTATAAGAAATAAATCCATGTATAAATTCCACAAGTGGTCATGGTTTTGGAACAGATGAACATTAGATTGAAAATTCTAACAAGGAGTTTCAGACTTGACCCAGGGTATCCTGGTACATGAAAATGATCCTTAATGTGCACCTAGTTTGACACTCCTAGGGGATATTTTTAGGATGATTCACATTTTATTCACAATAAAATTTGAAATATTTTAATATAAGATGAGAATAAATAACATTGGTTAATCATAATGTGTTTTATATTGAAAATAAGGTGTCATGTTATTCTCTAAATAATTTTATGGCTATTTCTAGTCACACTGTGTTTTTTGGTTTTAGTCAATGGTGGGATTCCAAGGATGTTACAGTAAAATTGACCATGATGTACAAGGAGGACATGGTGGTTGAAATGAAAAATTAATTTGAATGTTGATTGGTGTAAATTATATTGTGTTCATACTGAATCAATTTTCTAAAAATATGATCAACAACATATACATTAACAAACACCCAAACTCAAAAAAGAAGAGAAACATGGAGAATGATAAGAGCTCCAGCAGTGGAGACCACAGAGAAAATATTGATCAATTTCTATCATGAAAGAAATATGGATGGTGAAACCCACGAAAGTGACCCATTGTAACAATTAAATGATCTATGTGTGGGAAAGATGGACATAAAGTAAATAATTGTCGAGTAAAAAAAATGTTATTATAGAGGAAACTAAAAATGACCCACAGAATCTAATTACAGTAATTTTCTATAAATGTGGGGGACATGGGAATTACCCTAGTCGATGTCCTATTCAATAGGATAACCACTAGGTTAAGGTAGATACTATGTGGAAATAAATGGATAGAGAAATGTTTATAGGAATTGATGTTATTTGTTGATGGGATTACTTTGGAATAATTTTCTCTTGTATATGTAACACTACAGTTTGTTATGTGAAAATTCTGTATGAAGAAGATTTATCTTTTCCTTTGTGGATATAGTTATAAAATATCTTTTTGGGTCATATGATCCTTGTATTTGAGGAAAATATAGGTTATTAAGTTTTTGGGATGAAAATGAAAGGTATGAGATGACATTTGTGGTTAAAATATGTTATGGTTATTTTTGAGGAATTTATCTCATTTTTTGGAATGTTATAAAATTATTTTTTTTTAAAAAAAGTACAACATTTAGACCTTGGGACAACCCATCGCATAGGACAAATTTGTGGGAATCGAACCCACAACCAAAGTGCTAATGAGATTTATCACTTACCACTGTACTATATGAAGTCCATGTTTAGTATGACTTATTATTTTTTGTTAATTGATTTTAGGGATCAAGAATATTTTGTTTTTAGGAACATATGATTTATCAACTGAATAACCTTCTTAAATGAAATATATTTTGTGATTGAGTGATAAATTTTATTTTGGAATATGTTTCCTCTTTTGGGAACAATATATACCTTAGAAAAATATAATACTATGGGAGTTAATTTGAGGATTAATGGGTGATTGTTATTTTTGGAAAGATATATGTTTTTATTGTATACATATGGAGATTTGGGTTGACTATTTAAATGATTATCCTATCATATAGAATATGTGATTCGGTTAATTACTTTTAAGTATGTGACTTTATTAGTTTTCAATGTTATTTGGAGATAAGTGTTACGATTTATCATGGAAGATAATGCGATCAAATCCTTCTGAATTTTGGGTTTCATTCATGTTTTAGAATATATTGAATAATTTTAAGAACAATTATTTATTGAATTGACCTTGTTGATCTTTTGGTATTGTTTGTTTAATTTTGGAGATTATGTGTAGTATTTATTTCTATAAAAGATTATCCTTTATGGGGATCATCTGATCTTGTACTAACCATTTCGGTATTGGTTAATGTATAATGAATATGGAAATATATAGTACATATTTTGTGGATTATGTTATTCTATAGAGGTTGATTCTAGCTCTTTAGGTGTCACTAGTGCAAAAAACGTTTTTTACGGCGGTTATTTTTAATTTTTTACGTCGGTTTCTAGCCGATGTTAATACGTGCGACGTTATAAATAAGGTTTTTGACGTCGGTTATTTAAAAACCGACATCAAAAACATAAAATCGCGATGTTTATCACGTCGGTTATTTTTGAACTGACATGATAAAGGGCCTGGAGAATGGTTTATCACGTCGGTTATTTTAGAACCGACGTCATAAAGGGCCTGGAGAATGGTTTATCACATCGGTTATTGAAGAACTGACGTGATAAACGGCCGGGACAATGGTTTATCACGTCTGTTCTTAAACAACCGACGTGATAAATAGGGGTGAGGGGGTTTATCACATCGGTTCATATAGAACCGACGTGATAAACTGGGGTGAGGGCGGTTTATCACGTCCGTTCTATAAGAACCGACGTGATAAACTGGGCTGAGCGTGGTTTATCACGTCGGTTCATATAAAACCGACGTGAAAAACCGGGGGAGGGGGGTTTATCACATCGGTTATTGTATAACCGCCGTGATAAACCGGAGGGAGGCGGTTTATCACATCGGTTATTGAATAACCGATGTAATAAACCATTGTCCAGGCCGTTTAGCATGTCGATTATTCAATAACCGGTGTGCTAAACCATTCTCCATGCACTTTATCGCGTCGGTTATTAAATAACCGACGTGATAAACCATTCTCCAGGCCTTTTATCACGTCGGTTATTAAATAACCGACCTGATAAACCATTCTGCAGACCTTTTATCACGTCAGTTATTAAATAACCGACGTGATAAACTATTTTCCAGGCATTTTATCACGTCGGTTATTAAATAACCGACGTGATAAACCCAATTTTCTTTTTAAACAGATTGCAGTGATCTTCTCTCCACCAGAATAAACCAGAAAAAAAATCAAGAAATCGTACCACAAAAACAGAAGTACATCAAAATTAAGCATGTACATAGATAACATATAAAACTTACCCACTAGACAGCATCCACCCTCATTTATACCCCATGGATAGCCCTCCCCCACCCCGTTGGAGCCCTTACCCTCATGTATACCCCCTGGACAGCCCTCCCCCACCCCATTGGAGCTCCCACCCTCATGTATACCCCTTGGACAACCCTCCCCCACCCCATTGGAGACCCCACCACACTCATGGATTGCCCCCCGACCCCCGGACACCCCCAAACACCCCTCGACAACCCCCCACCCGCCTGAACAGCACCTCCTCACCCCCTCACCCCACTTGACAGCCCCCACCACACCCCTGGACAACCCCCCCACCCCTGGACAGCACTCCAACACCCCTAGACCGGCTTCCCACACCCCTGGACATCCCTGCCACCCCGCAAGACTGTCCCCCCACCCCACCGGATAGCCCTCCCAGACCGCTAGACTCCCCCAACCCCACTGAACACACCCCCACACCCTTGGAACCCCTCCCCCACAGACCCAAATCCATACCAGAAGAACCATCAAAAGTAGACCAAAATAAGAAGTAGAGAAAAATTAAGCATTCACTTATATAACATTCAAAACTTACACTGTCAACTTCAAAAAAAACTAAATCAAACCTAAACAACTACCAAATACACAACTAAAACGACAATATTCAAAATTACATTTTACATTACAAACAACTAAAATTCAATCAAACCTGTAAAATAATTTGACCACTCCACTTGAACGTGTTTGATGTCTTCAGCAGTATAGGGTTGAGGGTCATCAAAAAGCTACAAATGAAAAAGAAGATAGTTAACATGTATAATGAATAAATCAAATTGAAATATTATGGCAAAGTTTAAGAGGAAATCGTACCAGGTCAAAATTCACAACTGTCCCAGTTGTTATTATTTCATACATAAATCTTAACATATAATATCCGCATTCGATGAGGCCTTGTTGTTCATGACAATTCTGTTTTGAATGATTGTAAATTCAATATATTATTTTTATGTAATAAATCAAAAAGTACAAATTATAAATAGAAATTTACCTTCTCATTTACATATTTAATCTTTTCATTTCTTTTCTTTGTGTTTTTTCGAAAGTAGACCCATGCACTGTTAGAAAATAATACGAATGGGGTAAATTTAAAATTCATTATAATATATAAAACTATTGAGAAATTGAAACTTACTTTTCCAATATATTCTTAAAACTTTCCCGCACATCACCATGAACAGAGCATATCCAATAAAGAGCTTTCTCCCTTAGGAAAAAAATCCCTAACATCCAATGATTACTGATAAAAGGAAATTTAATGTTAGTGGTTTTTTATGTTAAAAGATAATTAACTCTTTGAGAGAAATGTCTTTCATACCTCTCAGAAAAAGGCATCATCCAACATTGTTGGATTATATTCTTTTCAAATATTTCATCAATATAAACCATTCTTTGTTCCTCAGTCAATGCACATGCTTCAGGGGAAATCAATTGCAGGTCCATGAATCCATATACTTCTTTCAGTTCATTCCTCTCACAAATTTTATAAAGATACCTAATACAAAACATATATAAGTATACATTTTTAATAAATATAACGCAGGGAAAAGGTGTTAAGACTTACATGGAAAAAATGTGCACCACGTTGATGCCCAACTTATCTCCAGTAACAAGCTCCATGATATTAGATTTTGTAATCCCCACACTTATTTCACGTCCACAAACATGAGATTCCATTGGAAACTCATAAAAACCCATCAACAAATGTGAATATCTTGACAATCTGCCAAGACCACTGGAATCTGTATCTAATGTCATAGCATGTTGTCTTTGTTGTTGTCTATACAGTATTTCATTACCTTTGAAGTATTCCTGTGAAAAAAAATTGAGAATTATAGTAGTTTTCAAATGATAAAACAACTTTAATAAATAAATAAAATAAAAGATATAAGATTCATACCTCTATGGTAATGAGTCGAAGAAGTCTGGATGGCCAAACTAAAAAATGGCCGATACTCTGTCCAACTGTCACCACCTCATCTGTAGGTATTGTTACCCTAGATGATCTATCTATAATATCCTATACAGTGACCCTATGATTCTCTACCTCTAATTGTTGATGATGAACTGTATCTCCTATAAAATATACCAACCCGTATGCTACTATATGATGTTGAGAATCATCAACATAAAACTCGAAATATGTAGGAAGCTGCGGCGGAGCAGTAGGATAAAGAATGGGGTCTGCAGGCTGAGGTGGGGGAGTGGGAGCTACTGGCGGAGTTGGAGGATAAATAATGGGGTCTACAGGGGGAGGTGGAGGAGTGGGAGCTGCAGTCTGAAATTGTCTTTTCATTTCTGCAAACATAGACTGCACCGACTCTCTAATCTTGTCTTCCATCGTCGAATTAATATTTTGAACTTCAGCCTCCAAGGATTCTATTTTTTTTTATAAACCCCCTCAATGTTAGAAGTTGAAGAACGTGGAAACACTTTTCTTACCGATACACCTGCCGGATATCCTCTTACACGACCAGGATGTTCGGGCCTTCCCAATGCTGCAAATAAAATATCTTCCCTCCCAGTAGCTGTAAATGTCCCCTATGAACTCTGCTCCTCAAGAGAGTCCTATATTAATTAATTGAACATTTCTGTAATGATTGAAACTTATATGAAGAAAAAAGTTCACTTAAATAAATTAAATATATATCTTACAATCCTCTCAGCTACGATTCTCGATTCTTCCAAAAGATATTGCCCTTTTTTCCCTTCTAATCTCTCTTCCATTTTTCATGTCTAGATGGAGGGGATGGAGGGGCCACCTCTCCAGATCATGAAGACTCATCTCTTAGTTGTTGAAATTTTTCCGCTATCATTTTTTCTTCCAATAATGTATACCCTCCCCGAGATAAACTATGAGGGTATACATTTTTAGATTGGATCTTCTGATGAGCTTTCCTTGTTTGCTGTAATTTAAGAATAAGAAATCATTAACAAAACATTAATAAAATCATTTATATAAGAAAGTTTATAAAAGTTTACATTTCCCTTACCAGAAATGACTCTTTTTTTCTACATTCAAAAAATTGTCTCTATGTGTCTTCATCTATAAAAGGATATATACGACATGGATTGTCATGACTCCTATGACCATAAATGAAACTAGATGAGAGGGTTGATTTTAAATCCCTTCATCTCCTGGAAGCCAACGATAAGCATTTCTTCCTGACTCCTCCAGTGTCAGGAATATCAAATGTCATCTGATGAAGAAGAGGTTAAACGTATTATATATACTAGAAACATTAAAATAATGGTCAAACAATGACAAAAGATCTTACCAAAATCGTCTCCCACAACTGAGATATAATCGCTTTATCCACACCTCTCCAATCATCATACAGAATGCTTACTTTGGTCTTAGCCTGAGTTGCAACAAAACTCTTAAAATCTTTGGCATTCGGACCTCTAGGAATATCATCATCATCAAACTCAACTACTATCCTCTGATCCTGCGTACGGGCAAGTGATAATTTTGGTAAACGTGTGCACCCACATTTACCAACCTTTGAACTCTTTGTCGTAATAGGAGCATGTGAATGTTCATCCCCAGAGGTATGACCAGCAATATTCTCCTCTCCAGAATCATGTGGTTGATAATCTGAATGATCTGTCATTATCCTTCAAATCAAAAAAACAAACGTCATTTCACAAATATACAAATTCAAATATTTTAATACTACTGTAATCAGAAAATAGAAAAGTGTAATAGGTTACATAATAGTAAACATTGGTAATATGGTAAGCATGTTAAACAATGGTAAAGATGGCAAAGATGGTCAAGATGGTCAAGATGGTCAAGATGGTAAAAAATGGAAAAAATGGTAAACCTGGTAAACATTGTAAACATGGTAAAGTTATTATTAGTGAACAAATATACAAATTCAAATATTTTAATACTACTGTAATCAGAAAATATAAAAGTGTACTAAGGTACATAATAGTAAACATTGGTAATATGGTAAGCATGTTAAACAATGGTAAAGATGGAAAAGATGGTCAAGATGGTCAAGATGGTAAAAATGGTAAAAATGGTAAACTTGGTAAACATTGTAAACATGGTAAAGTAATTGTCAGTGAACAAAAATAAGCATTTTAAAATTCATGTAATGGTTATAAACATGATAAAGTAAACTAAACAAACTTAAAACAAACAAAAACATATACCTATTTTATTTTAAAACATGTTTTAATAAATAAAAAACTATCAATATCTAACATTTATAGAAAAAATAAATGTAAACAAGAAATAAACATATGTTACCTGTAATTTTACGAATGTACAGATGGATTGTTTTCCCAAATTCCTTCGCCGTTATCGTTCCTTATGGCACAAACTATGTCTTCAACATGATCGTCATTATGTTCTGTTAATATTTCCATAAAAGTAGGGATCTCACATAAATCAGAATATTCATCAAGTTCATCCTCACCAACATATTGTTTTTTCCCTTGTAAAACAATAGACCACTGCATATCTGATTGATCTACCACATAAAAAATTTGTTTTGCATGTGTTTCCATTATAAAAGAATCAGCTGTGTCTTCCAATCTATTCAGATTAACAAGTGTCATTCCAAATTCATCGTGTCTGACACTGTTGTTACTGTTAAACCATTTACAGTTAAAAACGGGAACTTTATTTTTAAAGTAATCAACCTCCCATATGTCTTCAATCACTCCATAATATTCATTTGATGTAGAAATTGGGTTTTTGTCCTTACCACTCGAAAAATGCATTGCTTCTACAAACACTAATACAACACTATTCTGAACTGCACTTTTGTTGTCCAGAGCTTTTGTATGAAATGTATAACCATTAATTTCATAACCAGACTATGTTATCACATTTAAACATGGACCACCCACTATCCATTTTAATGTCTTTGATACATCTGATCTACCAAGAAAAGTCTTTTTAATCCATGACAAAAAAGTTTTGTTGTGCTCATTCAAAATCAACATTTCTTTCTTCTTTGGATGACATTGTTTCAACTAATTAATATGCAATGTGATATATGGTTGAGCATCAGCTATGTTATTCAAGATGTATGATTCTAACTTCATCATCTGTTCAGCTGACAATGATTTGACTTTCAAGCCGTGAATCCCCTTTCCCTCATTATTAACTCGTTCATGGCGAGATGGAGGAAAACCTATGTATTGCGCCGCAGCCAAGTTGCTCGTACAAAACTCTTCTACCTCCTCAGAAATATACTTTTCAATAATGGAGTCTTCAGGTCGATATAGATTTTTAACATACCCCTTTAATATTTTCATATACCTTTCAAAAGGATACATCCAACGAAGATATACAGGTCCACAAAGCGTTATTTCTCGAACCAGATGAATCATTAAATGCACCATTATATCAAAAAAAGTTGGAGGAAAATACATTTCCAATTGAAAAAGTATAAAAATTGCATCCTTTTCCAAAATGTTCAAAGCATTCACATCAATCGCCTTGTTACAAATTGAATTGAAAAAATAACACAACTTCATTATAGTCTTTCTGACACGAATGGGCAATATTCCATGCAATGCAACTGGTAGAATTTGTTGCATCATGACGTGACAATCATGTGATTTCATACCTATCAACTCCAAGTCCTTCAATGAGACAAAATTTTTTACATTAGAAGAATAGCCTTGAGGCACTTTGGTATCATGAAGACACTAACAGAAGCTAATTTTCTCCCTCTTCGATAATGTATATCAAGCCGGGGGAAGAAATGTTTGTCTTCCTTTAGGAGTGGTAGCTAACTCCAAACGTATTCCCATTGATAGTAAGTCTAATCTTGCATTCAACCCATCTTTAGTCTTTCCTTTAATATCTAACAATGTTCCAATCAAATAATCACAGATATTCTTCTCCACGTGCATGACATCAATATTATGTTTAACTTCATGATACCTCTAATATGGTAGCTCAAAAAAAATTGACCTTTTCTTCCAAATATCATTACCAGATTTCTTTGTCTTTCCCAATGTCATGTCAAGGTTTTTCACCCTCTCAAAATACAGATCAGGGGATAAAGGTTTTGGAGTAGTATCAAATTCTAGTGAACCATTAAATTCCTTTTTTAGTCTTCTATAAGGGTGTTCCATAGGCAAAAACTTTCGATGACCCATGTACACTGTTTTCCTCCCATGATGCAATTGACAATAGGACGTCTGTTGTTCGCAAATTGGACATGCTTTATGCCCTTTAACACTGTATCCAGACAAATTTCCATACACTGGGAAGTCATTTATAGTGAACAGAAGCACTGCATGCAGTTGAAAATATTCCATTTTATAAGAATCATACACCCTAATACCATCATCCCATAACAGTTTCAAATCATCAATCAACGGTGACAAGTAAACTTCAATATCATTACCGGGTTTCTTTGGACCAGAGATCATTGTACTCAACATGACATATTTGCGCTTCATACAAACTTCAGGAGAGAGGTTGTAAATTACCTATAAAATAGGCCATGAACTATGTGTGCTACTGAGTTTTCGGTATGGATTCATTCCATCTGTGCAAAACCCTAGTCTGAGATTTCTTATTTCATTTCCAAATGTAGAATACTGCGCATCAATTTTATTCCATTGTGGACAATCAGCTGGATGACGTATTTTTCCATCACATACCCGCTCTTCAACATGCCATCTTAACCTTTTTTCATCATGTGAATTAGAAAATAAACGTTTGAAACGATTAATTATAGGAAGATACCAAAATACCTTTGAAGGGAGCTTTGTAATCTCTACATCACCCTGTGATTTTTCTTTCACCTTATACCGTAATGTCCCACATTTTGGACACTCTGACAGAAATTCATATTCCTTCCTATATATAATGCAGTCATTCGGACAGGCATGTATTTTCTTGTATCCCAATCCCATCGGGTATAATATTTTCTTGGCTTTGTAATGTGAATATGGAAGATCGTTATCTTTTGGAATAATGTCTTTCATCAATTGTAGCAGCTCTGTAAAACTTTTGTCACTCCATCCACGCTTCGCCTTCAGGTTAATCAATCTTAACACCACTGACAAAACCGTAAAATCTGTACAACCGAGATATAATGGTTTTTCAGCATCACCATATAGACGTGCAACTGTCGGTTCTATCTCAATTTGTTCTGCTACAATATCGCGAATCATTTCTTCAATTCCATCGGAGTTACAATCTTGCGAATCATCATCATCAGTGACATTCCGTCCAGTTTCATCATGCCAAATACAAGGGTTGTAACTCGGATTAAAACCATGACATATCAGATGATCTTTTATCTCTCTACTTTTCAACTTCTTCATATTAAAACATTTCAGGCATGGACAGAAAAAAATGTCACTACTTGGAACATTTCGTTTTGCGAATTCCAAAAAGGCATCAACACCTTCCTCAAATTCATTGCTCATTCGATGTGCCGTAATCTAACTTCGACTCATTATTACCTATAACAAATATCAACAAAAAATATATATTTTTAAGATAAGAAAAATACTTGTTTATATGAAAAAAATCATAATTTAAATGTAAAACAATTTAATATATAAAACAAATCTATAGGTATTTAAACAAATATGCTTGAATATTATTTTTAAAACAAAATATAGTTAGATATAATAGTTTTAAATTTCATTGAATCAATGAAAACCATGACGCCTAATGATTCTCCAAATAAAATATACATCAATAAAACATAAACAAAATGATTTTTATCTGGAATAAGTGAATATGATTAGATGATACACATTTATAAAAATCTCATGCCAATATACTAATAAACATGTTAAAATATAGGAATACCTAATGGAGCATATAACATGTGTTATTCATGCTTGTTGTTCAATCATTATGATCTAAAGTACTCAACACTTTCAAGTGCCAAAATCTTGAAATTAGTAGTAGTTTTCATAAGTACCCAACACCAAATAGCTATACATCGTAAGTGTCATGTTAGAAATATGAATATAGACCATTTGTTTTATGTTTAATAATATTGTCATATTATCTGATCATTCTGATTATATATTAGAATTACTATATCCTTTTTATCCGATATATAATCTAAGGACATTAATATTTCTTTAGAAAAAGTAATGTTAATATCATGGTAATGTAAAAAAAAGTATATGTCGAACTATATATATGTAATACCAATAAAAAAATACATATGTGTTTCTCCTGGGTTTCACACATAAAACAACTCATCTCATAGATTAAATTTTTGAATCATCCTACATAATACTTATTTTTATAACTTAGGGAATGAAAATAATAAAAGTTTTGATTTACGATACTCATTATGGGTAAACATGATATATATAAATATAATATCTAATCTCATAAAAATATATCCATGGGGGTATAAGAGCATACACAAATCACATGATCAAAAAGATAAGTGAAACAATTCTATATAATCATAGATCATAAAACCTGAGTCCAAGTATAACAACTTTAGCATAACATAAGACATGATTTATATGATAGTGGGAACATGATTTAAAAAACCTTATTCACAAGATCACAACATTGGTATGTGGAATAACATAAGAGTGTGGCACAAACATAATCATATAAGTCATAACATATGTCAAGGGAAAACATAGTTTCATTCACCTCATATTGGGATATGTTAATCACCTTTCCTATAATTTATTATAATATTTCTTACGAGACACATCACATAACACATTGGACATGGTATAACCATCTGTATCCCATATTGATCTATGATATATAATGCATTGTCAAATGCATTAGAAGGATATTATGGACCCAAATGTCACATAATGACTAACCATATATATGGGTGAATCGTGATAATCAAATCATTTATAACACTTTCGTAGATCAATTAACTAACAAAAATGAAATGGGGGTCATAATTGTTTTTACAAAACATAATAATTATTAATACATAAAAATGTGTTTGGATGGTAAGATAAGATAATATACCTAATTCAATCTAATTATCATTAAATTATTTCTACCTAGATAGAAAAGACCTTTATAAAAAATATAATTTAACTTGAGAATGAAAAGAAAGTACCCTTTACCTTTTTTATAATGAAAAATATGAAAAGGATGATAATAATATTTAGGTATTATAATTTTTTTATGAATTATTAATAATAAAAGAAATCACCTCACTTGGTTTTGTTGAAAATTGGACATACCATCGTATTCAAGAAATCAGATACACTTTTCATGAAAAGGTCCATCATTTTTAGGAGATGAATGAAAGAAGAAATGTATTATCAGACTCACCATGAGTCCAGAATGAAATATTTGATTGTAATAGGTATGAATTGATATTTTTATTAATGCAGATGAAAACAGATGATGGTTTTCAAAGCTGGCGGTTAATTATAGGGTTGTCGCCGGAAGGGGCAGAGGTAGGGTGGGTCAAGTCATGAGGTTTGACTTGGTGTTGCGGAGGGCCCCACAATGTTTCTAGAAGGACCCAACTATAAGGACATCCCATCCACACTTATCCTCTTCCTATATTTCAAAAAATATGATTTTTTTTCATCAATTCATAAAAAAACAGTATATATGATGTCTTTTTTTACTAGAAGTCATATATTTTACATGATGGTTTGAAAAAGAAACCTTCATATATGAGACATGTATTGCAGATATATAAATAATTGTCGTACATGTAGAGTTTTTTAACCCATAAAGATAATGCATGTTCCTCCTAGCTTCAATGGGGAAAAAATGAAAAACCACTGCACCTCTTCACTCAAAAATTCATTCAAATGCTAAGAAGGCTTATAAGATAAAAACACTTAAATTCCAAGGAAAAATGGCCCAAATAAATGGAATTAAAATACTTTTTCTATACACAATGGAGAAATAATTTATACAAATTTTATGATGAGTGATAAGTGTTATAAGAAGATTTTAGTAAACGATGTCGATGAAACAATGAATTTTACCACTACACCATTTGAATGTTGCGAGTTGAATGTTGTGAGTTGAATGTTGCGAGTTGAATGGACATAATAACCATTTGCAATAACAAAAAATTCCACAAGATTCAAAAACGAACAAAAAGCACATCAAGAATCGAAACAAAAATGAACGAAATAAATTCATGGAAGGCTTACTTGAATGTTGTGAGTTGAGATGATAGATCCGAGAGGAGTGAAGAAGATAAACAATGAAGCCAAAATGAGTTTAACACAGGTTGATCGACGAGCCGATTAGGGTTTACCGCGCGAGAGAGAGACGAGCTGGCGGACTGTCAATCGAAAAATCGTAAATGATAGTCCATGGGCTTTAATTTTTTTAAATGTTTTATAACGTCGGTTATCTTAAAACCGACGTAAAAAAGCTCCCGTGCTTTGGTTTTTTACGTCGGTTATCTTATAACCGACGTAAAAAACGATATATCTACGGGTATTTTATGTCCGTTATTTTATAAACCCCATAAAAAACCCCCCGGTGCTTTGGTTTGTTACGTCGTTTATAAGATAACCGACTTAAAAAACCAATGCGCGGGGGGTTTTTTACGTCGGTTTCCAAATAACCGACGTAAAAAACCCGATATCTACGATTTTTTTACGTCGGTTATTTTATAACCGACGTAAAAAACCAAATCCCGGGTGGGTTTTTTATGTCGGTTATTTCGTGTTTTTTACGTCGGTTATCAAATAACCGACGTAAAAAACCAAAGTGCGGGGTCTTTTACGTCGGTTATAAGATAACCGACGTAAAAACCCAACAGGCGTGATTTGTAACATCGGTTATTAAAATAACTGACGTGAAAAATCTACTCGCCGCATTGTTACGTCGGTTATATATAACCGACATAAAAAATGGTGACGTAAAAAACGATTTCTGCACTAGTGTGTGTCTAATTCATCTTTCCCACTCATCGTTTTGAGAACTTTTGAGTTTGTGGTTGAAATTTATTAAACAATGAATCATTACTTGAAAAGTATGTATATCACCTTATGATCATATTAAATCTCATAAATAAATTCCTCAACATTATGAAAACAAAATTACAACAAAAATTTTGTCTGTTTACTCTTTCTATTGGGTTATCAAAGGCCATTGAACCCATCACAAGTTTATGGTTTTCGGGTAGTTTACTTTCTCTTGATCATGATTTATATCACTCTTCAATTGAACTTGATCATCTTTTTTCTCTTCCACGTCCATTTATTTCTACATGGAACCCTAATATGGGTTATCTAGGGTGAACTTTGTACTTATATTTATTTCTTTTAAAGTTTTAGTTTTATTGACCCTTTTTAAAATGTTCACCTTTAAATGGTGTTTCTAAGGCCAATTTTAAAATTGTGAAGATGAAATTTACCAAATAGGGGAAGAATGTAACACCCATAGAGTTCATATAATGTTATTTATTTAACTTAATTAAATAGCATATACTGCACGTAATATTGACTAGGCTTGCGTTATAAGCAAGATTGAGTTTCTGTGAGACAACACATTATTATTATAATTATTTAAACAATATATATATATATCTATCAATTAAATATTGGAATATGAATAGTAAAAAAATAAATTTAAAATGTTATTTATAATGTTTTTACAAAAATAGTACATATTTATAATGAAATGAATATTATTTTTAAAATAGTAATATATTCAGAAAAACTATTTTCTAAAATGATCTACTATTTATGTCCTTTTGTGAACAATAATAAAATTAATATTAGACACTCTTAAAATTTTAATTTGGTAAAATAGACATTATTTTTTGATTTAGAATATCAAAATCTACCTATGGTGAATTTTTGGTATTTTTCTGAAAACATTCAATTTTTTTTGAATAGTGGAAAATACTGCATCGTATATAAAAACCGACTTTTTCATCTAAACAATTTTTTTATAATTTTTTTTTCTAAAATTATATATATATATATATATATATAATATATCAGTTCAATATAAATCATTTGAGTCATTAAATAATAAGATTACGTATATAAAATTTTATAGAACTTTTAACATCTCTTACCCACCTTCTTGGCACATTTGCAAAATTTGCATAAAATGTAATTTTACTGCTTTTGTGAATTGAACTTCAAAAGTCCAATAGACATGGTTGTCATCAGTATAATATAATAATGTCAAATTACACCAATACATGTCCAAATACTATTGGATAAGTGTTTTTTGACTAAAAAAAGAACAAAAATAAGATCCTTTTTGATCCATTTGTGTAAGATTAGGACATTTATTATATTTTATTTATCGAAGAGTTAAAATTTTAATATTCATATTTTATAACTAAACCATTTTTAATATAGGATATACGTAAGATAAATTCATATATAAATATTAACTAGAAATATACAGATATTTAATACATCATGGTATTTTATTTATAATTTTTAGGCATTAAATAATTAAATTAATTTATGACACAATTAAGAGGAAGTAATTACCATATTAATGAATGACAAAAAAATTGATATTATAAATTCTAAAATAAATTTAAATTGAAACATTTGATTCCATTAAATAAATTTCTAAGAGAATATGAAATGTTAGGGTGGATTAAATTAATTTTTTCCGATGTAATAAAGTTGTTATGGCTTTCAAAGAAACCAAATTGTAAATAGTGTCCAAATTGACAGATATGAGTATTTAAAAATAAATACAATTTAATAAACTATATTACAGTCCTAAAAATATAAGGTTTTTCCAAATTACTTATATAATATTAGATATTTCATCAATTAACCCCTTGATTTTGTCTTGTAATTTTATAATAACTATATTAACCATGTCTTATAAAAATACAAGAAAATATGGTAAAAGTTAAACTATTTAACGAAGAGTTAAATATGAATGATAAGGTTAATATGGTGACCTAAAATTTTCTAAAACATATTGGTTAAGATATTTTCGAACCATCCCCACCTTATCATTGAAATAAAACTATTTTGAGATATTAGAAACCGAAAATAATTTTATAATAAATTATTATTTCAATATTTTCCTAAAGTGCCCCTCACCTCTTTATAAAAGGGTACTTCCCCTTCTCTTACATTCACAAATCCCTAGCTATTTGACTCTGCCAAAACCATCACAAATATCTTCCCATCAACCCACAATTTCTCCTAGAGGCCTTATATTGATCATAAAGCCAACCGATGGAGCCCTTTTGAGAAAATCAAAAGGAAGAACCTGAAGATATGGTAATTATTTTATCACCTATTTCAATTTTGTTTTCTTCTTCCACTACCTCTTTCATTGTAGTTTCCATAATGAAATAAAAAATAAAATAATTTTTAAACAGTGATAGGTTATTATAAATATGTCAAAACCTTATTCATTATTCTATCTATCCTATGAATGACATCGTCACCATAAGTGCATACGTACGGCTTACCATCTCCACTTTGTGGTGTAGTTTGTTATTCAACAATTCATTATTTGAAATGGTATAATAATGAGTATAATTAATTTAAATAATGAATATAACATGATAGTTTTCTATATATATAATATACCATCCAATTAAACACTATTTCAGCATCAATAGAATGATATTGTCGCTCGTGCGAACGTACAACTTACCGTCTCGACGACACGATGGTATTCATCTACAACGATCACCATTCATGAATTTTTATAATTAAATATATTTATTATGTATGATATATATGAAATAATATTTCTACTAGAATAATATATATTTATATAGTTAAATTTAATCCTTTTACTTACTTCCATACTATACAATAAGTAAATGGATACTACGTTCAATCATATGTACGAACAAACATCTCCAAGAACGGTGTTCCCATTTCATATATATATCTACTGTGTATATTTATATTCTGAATATGTATTATAAATAAATCATGTTTTATATTTTAGAAATTTGAAATCATTATATAAGTGATATGGCCAAGAATAACATGTTTTTTTAAAGGATGGGGATGAAGAGTCAATTTATTATAATAGAAAAGACCTATATCTGGGTATAGGGAGACCGATTACATAGCCTGAAGGACTATGGTCAAGTGTCCGGAATACAAGGCTTTAAAGCCCATTTTTTGGCCCAATGTACCCCTCGGTGAACAATACTACTACAATTCTCGCACTGCTACAGGACATTCTACAGTACCGCCACCGCTACAGTTTTGCTTCAGTGCCTCCGCCACTACAGTACCACCGCTGCAACTGTACTGCTACAGTAACCTGGTATTTCATCCCTGCCCATATTTGATCTTGGGTCTTTTATATTCCATGCAGGAGATTGTACAACTTGGGTGAAATCTCATTGGCTATGGTCAAGAATAATATTTTATAACACTTACGATAAAGAATTAAATTATTCCCTAAAATGTTACTTTAACATGGAAATTAATATTAAATGGGTTCTATAATGTTATAAATGAATCATATATGATATAATAAATATGAATGTGGCTCTTCTATAATTTAATAACATACTATGATCATTATATTGGAGGTTAAACAAATCCTCGACTAAAGGAAAGTAAAAGGTAAGGTTTTATTCCTCAATCTTAATATTATCTGAGATTGTTTGGCTGTAAGTATTTATTTGGTAATATTTATCATCCTTGTCCATGTCTCATAAAAATGTTTTCAAAATTAATATTATATGGATTTATGGAAGGTAGTCTTTATTTAGATCATCATTTTAAATTTTTTAATGATTTATTTCTCTAAATCTATTTAATGAATGTCCAAGTTTTCGAAATGATTTTAATGATTTATTTATATGGATATGATTTTTTTAAACGATAATTCCTCTCAAAATATTCAAATTGTTTTGGACACCTTGATTCAAAAATATCATTTAAATGAGTTTATTAAAAAAAATTGAATTTTAACTAATTTCATGAAAAATAGATATTTTTCTCAAAGAGCATTAGAGATCATTTTCATCTAGGTCAATATCCTTTATTGGATATTATTCATGATTGAGGAAGATTTATTTTTATACAATATTCTATATTTTAATGAATGAGTTAAGATATGTTTTACTTTGGATGTACATTTTTTATACTATTCATGTTTTATGGTAAAAGTATTGACATTTTATATGATATTTTTAATATTAATTATCATGTTATGTTTTACCCATTTCAAATGAAAAATGCATTGGACCTAGTAAGTGATAGGTAGGGCCAGCTATATCCCCTCTATGCATCGGTAGGTCTCATGGTACAACCTAGTGTCCTATCAAAAGGCCTTGAATGAATATTTTTTAATGGTTTTAGCACAACGCCTTGATGTAGTAGTCATTATTTCTGACATTAGGTATTCTCTCATAATGAAATTAGTCATTGCATGTGATTATTCAGCTAGTAGAATATCCATGTGCATTCTTATATGGTAATGGTTGACTTATCTTTACCATATTATGTTCAGGTTATATATTAAAAAGGCTTATTTATTATACATATTGTCTAAAAAATTTATAGCTTATAATGAATTATATACCATAATTACCATTTGTGCTCACAAATATTTAGGTTTTATTTTCCTCGGATTCCAAGAAGCGTTTTATTATTGATATGTTGGGTTACGCTTGGGTAATAATTTTATTCTAAAAGTATTATCTATGTTATGTTTTATATTAGAAATTTTAATTTAAAGGTCATGTATTGTAATCTATTTTCCAAGACTGTTAAATAGATCAGTCCTTCGGGACTTGATTATTTGTAATCATGAAAATGTATTTAAATAATGCAGAAGCTCCGGGCTTCTGGGGTTTTGGAATTAATTTTAATCACATAAGTAAATACAATTAACATTAAGAATCATGTAATAAGAATAATAACTACAAATTTATGCATAAAAAATCCCTCAATTATAAACATTAATTCGAAATATCGGTCCACTTTATCAATTAAAATCTGATCATAGTTCAATGTTCTTGACCAGCCTATGTCGGGGTGCTTTCATTTATCATGGAATTATAACTTTATGTTTTGGGATGATTTAATATAGTCCACATCAAGCGTTGACTACCAAAGAAGGTCATGGTGTAACAAAAAGAGTGGGTTTGAGGAAATCGATTTTAGGCATTTTTAAATTTGGGATTCCACTAAATAGTTCACTGAACTATGAGTTAATGTTGTTGGTATCTATAATTTATACCTAAACCCATTCATTTTGTTTGACCAACAGAATTTTCTCTAATGGGAAGAAAAATATATATCAATTTCACTTGAATTTTGATGAAAAAAGATATTATTAATATAAAGGTGATGGATTTTGGGTTTTCGGTTCAGATAAAATAGTTGGAGATTAATAAATATAATATTTTTAAAAAAAATATAAGATAATGTAAAACAATTATATTAATAATGTTAGTAATAACAATAATAAATTGTATTCTAACATATCATTGGGATCCAAACATGATAATGATAGCCTTCTAACTGGAATAATTTAATAAGGATAGAAAAGGTGCTTTCATGTTATCCTTTAATGTGAAATTAAATTTAATTTAAAAGAAATGATAATTCAAGGTGCACCTAGAAATAAGGCTAATGATGTTGAGTTGTCTCTCTATGAGAATGTTTTGAATGATGGTACATATGTTCATTGTTTATTGGTATCATCCATGACCAATGATATTTTAATATAACATGTGTACATGGATGCATATACCATGACATATCCCTTTCAAGATCTTTATCAAGTGTAGGCGAGACAAGAGAGATATGATATCTCAAATAATTTTTTTAAAACATATGAATTGTATATTCCATCCAGGATTCATGTAGTTAAGATTAATGAGTACATTTAATTCATAGACATCTAATGTGTGAAATTCTCAAATGACATTACTACAGATCTCATACTTTCATTACATACGAAGACATTATATATTGTATTGTTAATTAAAATACGATAAATAATGAGAAGAAACTTTCAAAACATTGGACATTGATTTTACAAGTATATTTGGTCATGGGGCATGATAATCCCATGGTTCTTATAATGAATAATAAAAGAAAGAAAAAGGATAATGGAACCAAGATTGATAAAACATATATATCTCTCACGGATAACACATCCAAGAAGGAAATGATATAGAGTCAGAGAAAGGAAAAGGGTGCAGTATGTTTTTCATGTGGAAAACAAGGAAAATAGAAGAATAATTCCACCTGAAATAAAGGGGATGATAAATGTGTGTTCATTGGAAATTGTAATATTCCCATACAAACACATTGAGTATT
This sequence comes from Viscum album, assembly GCA_963277665.1. Classification (NCBI taxonomy): domain Eukaryota; kingdom Viridiplantae; phylum Streptophyta; class Magnoliopsida; order Santalales; family Viscaceae; genus Viscum; species Viscum album. The sequence continues at coordinate 735,149,468 of OY728146.1, read as the reverse complement.
ATACATTAAAATTAATGATAATATCTCTATGAAAATGAAGGAATTGAGTAGATTCAAAAATATTTCTAAAGGAGATATGGATCTATGAGATGATAATGGTTTGAGACTGGATACTCTAGCCATTGGTGAATAACAAATTTCATTGACAACTGAAATGATTTTGGTTTTAAAAGATAGTATTGGTTGGAGTGGACACTGAAGAGGGGTGTTAATTGAATTCCAATTAAAATTTCTATTTAAAAATATTTCTATTAAAATCCCCCAAATTGAATAACAAGATAATCTATAGTGAATTTGTATTATATTAAAGGGTCATTTTGGTTCTCAAAGATTTATTAGTTATTAGTTAATCTAATATGAAGATTAATTATCTTTTCAAGATAACATAATAATTTAAAAAAACATTCCAACACTTGCTAAATTAACTATCAAAGTAACTTTAAAGTAGTTGTGCACTTCAAAGTAACAGCAGTTAAATATAAATTATATATTGTATACTTTAAACATAAACTAAAATACACAGCAGATAAAACGAAGAGGTTCAGTCTCAATCTGAGACTTAGTCCTCTCAAACAATTTATATAAATTTGATCCACACCCTGGATCAGGGTTAACAACAGTTCAGAAACTGTCCAGGTACTAAGACCTCTACAACTGTTCTTCATGGGAAAAAAAGACAACAACACACAGGCAGTCCATGTCCTAGTTGACCTCTAACACTATCCTCAGTGGGACACATTAAAGTGTAGAATGTTTGGAATGAGGATTTAGTATCCTTCAGTTCAGAACAGGAGACAGTGTATGTGTTAGATAAACAGGGTAAACACACTGCTTGAAATTAAACAAAATAATCACTTAGAGTAAGTATAAAAGATTTTATAATGCACTAGTGATTAGTAGTGTAGCTCTGGACTCATTGTAATCAGCAGAAATGATTCTGAGACTTTTTCTGATTTTTCTGTTGAAAAACAGAGTGTCATGGTTCAACTTAGGGTCTTTCATGAGTGAAAATGATCTCTTGATTCTTCATGTGTTCTTTAGTTGAGTTGGATTGCATGCATGAGAGTTCATTGAAGATCTTGAAATGTGTTCTTCAGTTGTGCTCAGGATTTCTCTTCTGTTCATTACAGTGCACTCGCATGTTTCTCTTGTCATGTGTGTGTTCTGTATTTGCGCTTCTGTATGTATATTCTTCTTGGGAAAACTATTCTTTATCTTCAAGTGCATGAGGTTTAGCCGACAGGTTCCCATGTATTGTGTGCGTTGTACCTCATACAATGTCTACAAATAAAATTAAATATGTTAGTGCATTAAGGGCGTTAAATATGACCATTAAAAAGTTAAATAGAAAAACGACAAAAAGGTTAAGAAATAGTGTCACAGTGGTTATGCAAACAGTGTCTTATTCACGGTACATCCTTCACTGTGTATCCTTCATGGTGTCTCCATTTCACGGTGTGTCATTAATGGTATGTCCTTCATGGTGTCTGAGTCATGGTTTCTCCTTCACAGTGTTGAACTCACGGTTTCTAGCTTTTGGTGCCTTGTTCATAGTGTCTGGATTCATAGTGTCTCGATGACTGTGTCTTCATAACTGTGTTTGGTGCTTAGAAAAATACTATATATATTCTTAGTGTTATGCTTCACGATTTCAGGATTACTGTGTCATGGTGTCTCATGGGTCACGGTGTCTCAGACTTAGGCTTCACGGTGTCATGTTTCACTATAGCAGGGTCACGATGTATGTGTCTCTCACAATGTGTCTATATGACTATGTCAAGATTCACGGTGTCTTGTACATAGGCAAATAACTGTGTTCAAAATTAAACAGTAATATGCAAAAAATGGATTGAGCTTAACCATTATTCAGTATAAGATAACTTGAAACATAAATACACATGAGTAATAAGATATGCGATATTTATGATCAATGATAAGATTTATATTTATTATTAAGATTGGAAAATCATAATGAGATTTGTGATCAATGATAAAATTTTTAATTTGAAATGAGATTTCTGATCATTAAAACATGATTAATACACGAGGAGTCCAACAATCACCCCCTTTTTGATGATCAAAAATCATGTATAGGTAAAGTATAATTTAAATGCAACTACAGAGAAAGTGACATATAGAATAACATATTCTAGAATAACAAAAAACATAGGATACTTTTTCTCCCCCTTTTGGGATTATCAATATGTTAAACAAAGAAAGGAAAAAAACAGTGCATATTTCATTAAAAATGTTCGAAATATACCATACAATAGAAATACAAAAAATAAACAATCATAGACATCCCCATCCAAAAGAAAGTAGTCACTGGGCTTCTTCAGGGATTGGCCTTCTCTTTGCCTTTATCAGTTGCTGATGTGGAAGAAGGCATAGAGGTGGTAGACAAAGATGGTAAAGTTAGACCTTTGAATATAGAGGGAGACAAAGATGGAGCTGTACAAGATCGAGTATGTGGCTTATCAAGAATGACTGTCCTGATCCGAGTTAGAGCTTGGCTAACTGACATAGCAGTGGAGGCTAAACTAGGTAGTACAGGTCTAAGAGAGGAATTCGTTGGAGCAACTACTGAAGTACTTTGGACATGGAGATAGGGCTTTAGAAGGTTGACGAAGTATGTGATAATTTTTCCTCCATATTGCATAGGCTTTTCAAAATCATCTTTATTCTCCATGAATTTCTCCAACAATCTAGTGAACTCAGTGAGCTTCTGAACTTGAGTTTTGAAAGCCTAAGTCACAGTAGGTATCTTCAAATTTTCAACAAGATACATAAAGTGATTTGTCATATCAGATTTGCAAAAAATCTGGTTGATATAGAAATCTATCATCATGGTGATCTCCTGTTGAGCATCACGGGCAATCTTAGCATGAATTTGAATCAGTTCAAGTTCTCTATCAATATTTTTTGCAACATCAGATAAAGGAGACAAATAATAACCACTAAAGGAATTCTGAATTTCTTCCTTGATTAATGATCTAAGCAGAGAATCATCCAAATGAGGTGTGTAGGTCTGACCAGAGGAAGGATAATCCTTGACAGCTACAGGAAGAGATTTGAGCTATTTCAATACCTTTTGAAGACAGCTAGTGTATTCATTTGTAAGCTTATTAAAGTTCTCCACTAGCTCTATCATGCGTTGCATCATCTGTGTGTGCATTTCACCAATATTTTCATAAAAATAAAAAAAGTATGGATGAACCTGAGATACGATATCTAGAGAAATGTTGCAAATAGTGTGTTCAGGAGAAGTAACAACCGATGCAGGAGCAGGAGCATGCTCTGATCTTGAAGATAGTTCTTTCTATATGCCTGCTACCATACTTTTCAGTGTTGCAACATCAGTACTAAGAATCTTTTTTTCAACCCTTACTTCTTGAATTTCACGGATCATCCTTGGTGGAATGTGAAAAATAATGTTTTCCAAAAGTAGCGAGGAATCTTCCTGACTTAGTTGTGTCACAGGATGAGGTTGAGAGGATATAATTTCCTCAACTTTAGCTAACATGGTCTCTCCAAAGACTTTCAAATCTTTTTTACTGATTGAATATTGCTGATCATGTAAAGGTGCAGGTAAAGGTGGAGGTATAGGTGTTGGTTCAGGTTCAGGGTGAGTGACTGGCTTCAATTGAAACAAGGAGGAAAGTCATGTCCAGGTGAAGTCACTTGCTTAGATTCACTAACATCATAAAAACTAGGGAATTCATACTGATTATACACAAAGTATGACTTAGTTGGAGGAGGTATACCAACTAATTCATATTCATAAGACTTAACTGTATTAGGTTCAAGATTTTGAGGTAACTCCCCTCAATAGGTGATTCCATTTCAGTAACTAGAGGCTCAGCAGTTTGGTCAAGATCCACATGATCAGCTCTAATCTCTACATCCATTTCTTGCCTTGTGAACTGAAAGGAAATTTCCATCCTCTCTTCAGCAGAGGGTATAAACTTAGGAACGGATTTCTCTTCAGGGAGTTCTTCTTGATTTTCATCTTCCCTAACATCGATTTCTTCTTGATTTTTTTCTTCCATTACATGTTGCTCTGGTTCTGGGATGAGTAAATCTCTTGCAACCACAGGTTGGGTTTCTAGATTTACATCATCTCTTGAATTAGAAGGTTCTTCTTCTCTAAGAAAAACACGAGCAGTAGCAGTCCTCTCTTTTTAAATAGGAGTTGCTTATTCTCTATGTTGTACTTCAGCTACCTCTTCCTCTTCTTCTTCAACTTCTTAATACTCATCCACTTGATATGGTTCCAAACTAGGATTAGTAATGTTTTTAGGCCTTGCAGTATAATCCACAGGATTGAACTTTTCATAAAACTTTTCATTATCTTCAACCCACTGCTTCTTCCAGGGGTTCCAGTTTATCATCATCCTTCTGATGGTAGGCTTGGATAAATAGTACTCAAAATCCACAAGATTTTCTTCATTTGTTCCAACTACTCCTTTGGCAACAAGCATGGTTGAGATCATCCTTGAGTAAAACAAAGAGGTTGATTTTGATGTGACCTTAATCAATTCACACATATGGTGAATGATATATTTGCACCGATTTATCTTATGTCCATTATTCATTAGTTGAATCATGGAAAAATACTGATACTTCTATACAACAATGTCACCCTTCCTTGGGCTAATCAAATTCTGAGAAAAGTTAAAAAATAGTCTTCTCTCCGCATCCAGTTCAGCAGCCATGGCCCTTCTTCTGGTGCAATTTCCAGTTAAGGTTTCTAGATCATTTTCCAGGTCAAAGATATCGTTTGTAAGAGGGGGATCTCTTTGATAATCATCACAAATCCCATCATGAGGAATCCTTAGGCATGCATCCCATATCCTTGAAGAGAAAGATAATTTTTGACCATTTATCCAACTTTTCACCATAAATATTTTTACAACATCAATGGAAAACATTACATATCGAATGAACTGTGCAACCAACCTCGGGTAAATATGTCTATACATCCTCAAGAACCATTCAATATATCCTTGTTCTCTTAATACTTTCAGGAATAATGAATTAATGGAAAAAAGCCACTCAAGGCATATTTCCTTCTCATGAGCAACAGTACGACTTACTAGGTTAGGATTTAGGGGTCCTTCGGGAGCTATTTTCGGAGCTTTCTTCTTCTTCTTTGAGCTGCACTTCTCAGGGGTAGATGAAGACAGAATCTTCATCCTTGGAATCCACTTACGATTCAGGTGAGATAGAAAAAGAGATGGTTTTCAAGGTTGAGAAGGTTCAGGAGAGAGCTTGGGGGAGGAATCAAGTGAAACACTTATGTTTTATCATTTGGGAATGTCAAACACCAAAAAAATAAAAACGCAAGATAGGAAATAGTAGTGAAATAAAAATTATAGCGATACTGGTTAAAAAAATACATAAATAATATTCACGGTGAGACCGTGAGTATTTATTATGGTTCAAGGATAAGAGGTCGTCATAGTGAGATAGTTAGTGGTCGTCACGGTGAGACAGTGAGTGTTCAGTTTAGTCACGATGAGACAGTGAGTAAACTGTTCAGTCACGGTGAGACAGTGACAGACCATGAACACAGAGTGTTAACTGTGAGATCGTAAACATGAAATAGTAACCAAGAAATAGTGAGCATGAAACAGTAAAGTAATTTATAGCAAAATATTAAACAGTAAGACTAGTAATATATGTCTTTGTGATTGAAAATTCCAAGATCATGTATGATGTAGTCTTATCTCTCAGAATTTAATGGTTTAGTGATTATTTAAGAAAGTTGATATTCTTTACCAATGAATTCCAAAGTGATATCACCTTTTTTATAGTGATCCCTCAAAAAGTGATGTCTTACATCAATATGTTTTGTCCTAGAATGTGAAACATTATTTTTTGAAATGTTAATAGCACTTGTGTTGTCAAAATTTATGAGTACATGTATAAATTGATATCCATAGTCTAGTAATGTGTGTTTCATCCCCAAATTTGTGCACAACAACTTCCAGCAGCTATATATTCATCTTCTCCAGTAGATAATGCAACAGAATTTTTTTTCTTACTACACCATGATACTAGTGACTTGACTAAAAAATGAAATGTTCCAGCGGTGCTTTTTCTATCTAACTTACATCCAGCAAAATCAGCATAAGAATAACTAACTAGTTCAAATGATTTTCCTTTTGGATAATAAAATCCTAGAATGGGTGTATGACTGAGGTATTTGAAAATTCTCTTTACATCATTTAAATGTGATTCTTTAGGGTTAGCTTGAAAACGAGCACACATACACACACTAAACATAATATCAGGACAACTAGTAGTTAAGTAGAATATACTTCCAATCATTCCTCTACAAGTTGTTTGATCAACATATTTTCCATCTTCATCAAGATCCAAATTATAGGTGGTACTCATGGTAGTGTCACTACTTTTAGTGCTATCCAATCCAAAAACATTTAGAGGATCTCTAGTATATTTACATTGAGTTGAAATAATCCCATCATTATTTTAATAATTTTGAAATCCAAGAAAGAATTTTAGTTCACCCATTTAAACTCATTTCAAATTTTTTTTTCATCATTTTAGAGAAATCAATACATAATGAATTTTTTGAATATCCAAAAATAATATCATCTACATAAATTTGAACAACTAAAACATATTTATAGATTCGTTTTATAAAGAGAGTAGGATCAACTATTTATTTTTTAAAACATTTGGAAATTAGAAAAGTACTTAATCTATCATACCAAGCTCTTGGAGCTTTCTTTAAACCATATAAAGCTTTTGATAATGTGAAAATATTATTTGGAAGATGAGGGTTTGTAAATCCATGGGGTTGTTCAACAAAAACATCCTCAGCTATACACCCATTTAGGATTGAACTCTTGATATCCATTTGATATAGTTTGTATTTAATATGTGCAGCATAGGAAAGTAGAATTCTAATGGCTTCAAGTCTTGCTACTGAAGAAAAATTCTCCACATAGTAAATTATTTCTTCTTGAATATAGCCTTGTGTAACTAATCTATCCTTATTCTTTAATATATTTCCAGCTTCATCTACTTCATTTCTAAACAACCATTTAGTGCCTATGAAAAAAGTGTCCTTGGTTCTTTCTACTACTTTCTAAACATTATTTCTTTCAAACTGATTAAGTTCTTCTTGCATAGAAATTACCCAACATTCGTCATTAATAGAATCATCAATGTTTTCAGGTTCAAGCTGTGAAAAGAAGGCTTGATGTTCAACCTAATTTCTAAGAGAAGCTCTAGTTTGTGTCCCTCTATCTATATTTCCTAAAACAACATCTAAAGGATGGTTCTTTAGAATCCTAGTTGATCTTGTAAAGGTAGGACTATAAATTTCAGGTTCTTCACTATGTTCGGGTTCATTAAGAGAAGATTCTGAAATATTTCCTTAACTGGTTTTCTTCACAGTAGGTTCATTGAATTTGTCATTAAGGATCAGAATAGACAAATATTCTTCAAGATTTTCAAGATATGACTTAGCTCCATGTGGATCAGTTTCATCAAATTTGATGTCAGCGGATTCTTCCAGGCACTTGGTTATCTTATTGAAACTCTCTAGGCTTTGCTAGTTATAGAATATCCTAAAAAGATTCCTTCATCACTCTTAGAAGAAAACATTTCCAGATAATACTTGGTATTAAGAATAAATACTTTAAAACCAAAGACTCTAAAGAATGTAACATTAGGGTTCCTATTTTTCCACTGTTCATAAGGGGTATTTTTGAGAACATGTCTGACTAAGACTCTATTGATGATATAACAAGATGTATATACAGTTTCAGCCCAAATGTAAATAGGTAGGTTATACTCATGAAGCATAGTTCTAGCAATTACATGAAGGGTTATATTTCTTCTTTCTACTACACCATTCTGCTGAGGTGTCCTAGGGGAAGATAAATTCTGAGTATATCCATTTTGTGAGAAAAATGTTTCAAACTCATGATTTTCAAACCGATGACCATGATCACTTCTCAGGGTCTTAATCATAAGTCCACTAAGGTTTTCTACAGACTTGGAGTATTTAACAAATTAAGAACAAGCTTCACTTTTTTATCTAAGTATGCCCAAGTATATCTAGAAAAGTCATCTACTAAGACATAGACATAGTGCTTCCCATTTAAACTAGAAACTCTAGAAGGTCTAAATAAGTCCATGTGACCGACTCGAGAGGTTGAGATGTTTGACTCTTCATTCTTTTTTTGAAGGAGATTTTGTGTTGATTTCCCTTTTGACAGGGATTAAAAACATTGTCATTTATAAACTCAAGTTTGGGTAAGTCTTTAGATAAGTTATTCCTAGTCAGTTTTCTATGTGAATGTATATTACAGTGTCTTAATCTTCTATGACAAAGCCATGATTATTTATAAAAATCATGTAAGCAAGTAATGTTCTATTTTTCTAAAGAATTCAAATCAACTGCATAAAAATTTTCATTTCTCAAAGAAGAAAATAATAAAACATTCTTAGAATTAAAAACATTACAAGAATTATTTTCAAACATAACATTAAATCCAACATCAAATAACTGTGAAATACTTAACAGATTATATTTATGTCCATCAATAAACAAAACATTAGAAATTAAAACTGAGTTAGTGTTACCAATTTGGCCTAGGCCGATGATCTTTCCTTTATAATTATCACCAAAGGTGACATAGCCTCCATAAACCTTTATTAGGCTCTTGAAGCATGAATAATCCCCAGACATATGTATTGAACATCCACTGTCCAAGTACCATATCTTTTTATGGGAACTCTTCAAATAGGTTTCCTACAAAAAAATTTTAAACAGAGAATGATTTTGGTACCTAGATTTCTTAGGTCCAGACAGGTTTTCAAGAAAATCTTTAGGTACCCATATTTGTCTTATGGGTCTCATATAATCAATAAATTCAACAGATGTTGAATGAAAAACTCTATTTGATCTATAACAATGTGATTAACTAGTTGAAGCATATGAATTTCCAGAACTGGAACTAGCATAATATCATCCAGATTTAGGAATAAATCTAGTTTTAGTTTTCTGTCTCATTCTTGGATGATATCCCAATCCAGTAGTATACTTTGGTGAAACTTTCTTACCTAACATTTGAGTAAGTGTATATTTTCCCTTTTTGAATTTTTCTATGTCCTTTATAAGTCGCCCATTAGACATTCTTATTTCAGTATTTTCCTTCAACAGTTGAGAAATATTTTACTTTTCTATATCAAAGGAAGATTTAACATTGGCAGTGTGAGCGTTCTGTTTCTTCAATGACTTATATTTGTCCTTAAGTTCATTACATGTTTCTAAAATATTCAAATAGTTCCTCACTAGACATGTTTTCATATTCAAAATCAGAATTAGTTCCAGAATAATAATAATTCAGCATAGGGGGAACATGTACCTCTGAAGTATTGGTCCTGAGACACATGTTGGAACGATTCTTTTCAGAATCAGAAACTTCAGATTCACTTGTCCAATCATCTGAATAACTCCAATTTTCTTTCATTGTTTTCTTGTACTTACTTTCCTTGTAGTCATGTTTCTTCTTGAACATCAATTTTGGGCAGTCTGCTTTAATGTGACCTTTTCTTTTACATTCATATCCAACAACCTCATCACCCTTATCAGATTTCTACCAATCTTTCTTCCAGTGTCTTTTTTTTCATATTTACCTTTGTAGTTTTATTTTCTGAATAATTTTTTATTCCTATAGAATTTCATAAATCTCCTGCCCATCTAAGCCATTTCTGCATCACTGTCAGATTCTGAACTTCTACTTGTTGAGATTTTAGTAGGTATGTGAGTCTTCTCCTTGTCCATGCTCCTTGAGGCAGTAGACTTAAATGTCACTGACTTCCTTTTTGGTTTATCATATTCTTCCTTATTCACCTTGAGTTCTTCCTCATACTTCATAAGCTTACCAATTATCTCTTTGATAGGCAGAGTACCAATGCCACATGCCTCTTTTATTGAAACAGATGTGCCTCTCCATCAGTCTAGTAGACATCTCAATATTCTCATAATTTGTTCCTTTGCTGGAACAGCCTTTCTAAGGGAGCTCATTGTGTTGAAAATCTCATTGAACCTGAGATACATGTCAGAGATAGGCTCATTAGTCTTTATTTTAAATTTATCATATTTAATATTATAATTGTTCAATCTCATTTCTTTAATATTGGTTGTTCCTTCATGAGACACACCCAAGGTATCCCATATTTCATAAGCAGTTTTAAAAGCATATATTCTATTGAATTCCTCATCTCCTAGAGAACAGTACATCGAATTCATAGGTTTACAATTATTATTGTATGTAGTATTTGTAGGTTCATCCCATGTTGTTCTTTCAGTTTCTGGAATTTTATATTTAGTCTCTATAGTAGTCCAGATATCATAACCCATATATTCCAAATGAATTTTCATTTTAATTTTCCACTAAGAATAATTTGTATCATTGAATAAAGGTGGCCTATTAGTAGCAGCACCATCTAGTCTGTTATCCTTAGCTAGATTTTAGAAAAGAAATTTAAAGAAAAAAAATTTAGAATTAATAGAAATTTAAGATCATTAAATATGCAACTAAAATCACCGTTGAAAAAACAGATTACTTTGAAAACATTGAAAAACAAAAACAACCTCTGATACCAAATGTTGGTCATGGTGGACACTCAATAGGTGGTGAATTGAGTTCCAATTAAAATTTCTATTTAAAAATATTTCTATTAAAATCCACCAAATTCAATAACTAGATAATCTGTAGTGAATTTGTATTATAGTAAATGGTCAGTGAGGTTCACAAATATTGATTAGTTCTTAGTTAATCTAATATGAATATTAATTAACTTTTGAAGCTAACCTAATACTTTACAAAACATTCAAACACTTTCTAGACTAACAATCAAAGTAACTTTAAAATAGTTGTGTACTTCGAAATAATAGTAGCGTAATATAAATTAAATATTGTATACTTTAAACATAAACTAAAATGCACAGCAGATATCACCATGAGGTTCAGTCTCAAGCTGAGACTTAGTCCTCTCAAACAATTTATATAAATTTGATCCACACCCTGGATCAGGGTTAACAACAGTTCGGAAACTGTCCGGGTCCTAAGACCTCTACCACTATTCTTCGTGGGAAAACAAATACAACAACACGAAGGTTGTCTAGGTCCTACATGACATCTACCACTATCCCCAGTGGGATAAACGAATTTTTAGAACGTTTGGAATGAGGATTTAGTATCCTCCAGTTCAGCACAGGAGATAGTGTGTGTGTAAGATAAACATGGTACACACACTACTCAAAAGTAAACCAATGAATCACTTAGAGTAAGTAGAAATGAATTTTGAATGCTCTAGTGATTATCAGTGTAGCTCTGGACTTGTTGGAATCAGCAGAAATGCTTCTGAGCCTTTATCTAATTTTTCTGTTGAAAAACAAAGTCTCGTGGTTCATCTTGGTGTCTTTCACGAGTAAAGATATTCTCTTGATTCTTTGTTTTTTCATCAGTTGAGTTAGATTGAACACATTAGTGTTCATTGAATATCTTGCAATGTGTTCTTTAGGTGTGCTCAGGATTTCTCTTCTTGTTCAGTACAGTGCACTCACGTGTTTCTCTTGTCGCGTGTGTGTTCTGTATTTGCGCGTCTGTGTGTATATTCTTCTTGGGCACACTATTCTTTATCTTCGAGTGCATGATGTTTAGCTTATAGGTTCCCATGAATTGTGTGCCTAGAACCTCGTACAATGTCTACAAATAACATTAAATATGTTAGTGCATTAAAGGCATCAAATATGACCGTTAAAAAGATAAATATAAAAACGAAAAAAATGTTAAGAAACGGTGTTACAGTGGTTATTAAAACTGTGTCTTCTTCACGATACGTCCTTCACTGTGTCTCCTTCATAGTGTCTCCGTGTCATGGTGTGTCTTTCATGGTATGTCCTTCACGGTGTCTGAGTCATGGTTTCTCCTTCATGGTGTGTTCTTCACGATGTCCGACTCACGGTTTCTGGCTTCCAGTGCCTTGTTTATAGTGTCTGGATTCACGGTGTCTCGAGGATTGTGTATTGCTAACTGTGTTTGGCGCTTAGAGAAATATGGAATCTTTTCTTAGTGTCTTGCTTCACAATTTTAGGCTTACTGTGTCACGGTGTCTCATGGGTCACGGTGTCTGAGACATTGGCTTCACGGTGTCAGGTTTCACTATAGCAGGGTCACGGTGTCTATGTCTTTCACAATGTGTATGTCTGACTATGGCGAGCTTCATGGTGTCTTGTACTTATGAAAATAACCGTGTTCAAACTTAAACAGTAATATGCATAAAATGGATTGATCTTAACCCTTATTCAGTATAAGATAACTTGAATCATAAATACACATGAGTATTTAGATATGTGATATTTTTTATCAATGATAAGGTTTGTAATTATTATTAATATTGGTAAATCATAATGAGATGTGTGATCAATGATAATATTTGTAATTAGTAATGAGAGTTGTGATCATTAAAACATGATTAATACATGAGGTGTCCAACTAGATAGTTATTATATACCAACTATTATGAAAAACATATTTTCTATATCATGCCAAGATAGAGGTGTGTTTATTTTCAAGATTGGAAATAATGGTTGTTTCCTTTAATAAGACACCACATGTTTAGGTATGGTACAATTAAATAACAGTATTTATGTATTAAATTATGAAAACCATGTATTGGATATTGATAATGAATCGTGTTTTCAATACTCAAATAACACCCAACTGTGGAATCAATCTATTGGTCATGTAAAAGCGAATCATTTGAAAAAGAACTATCAATATGGTTATTTATACTTATCTTTGATTAACTCACTTAAATTATTTCATTCTTATTCATATAAAAAAATCTACAAACCACGGTTCTGTGGATAGGGTGATAGGGAAACAGACCTACTAGGATTGCTACCCACTAATTAACGTGGACCATTTCTCGTAGAAGCTAGAAGTGGGTATTATTTTTTCATAATTTTTTGGGATGATTTCAATTGATATGGTTATTTATATGTGATGAGGTGCCAATTGAAAAATTCATGGAATTCAAGATTGATGTATATAATCAACATGGAATGAAGTTAAAGATGTTTTGATCTGATCATGGTGGTGATTATAATAACCAAGAGTTTATAAATATTGTATGAGAGTTTGGGATTATTTTTCCACTCACTCCCACTTACACACCATAGTGGAATTTTTCTACTACAACGAGGAATTGTATCTTGTTAGGCATGGTACGGTCAATAGTGTCTCATGTAGGTATTCCATTATCCTTTTTTATATATCAATTAAAAACCAATGAATTCCCCTTAAAATGAGTACCCACTAAAAAAAATGTAATTCCCTTCATGTTGTGAAGTGGAATGGAACACAATTTATCACACACCCATATATGGTGTTGCGAGGTATTTGGTAAATCCTTTTAAAAAAACGTGAACTCTGAAGAAAAAAGTGTATCATTTTATAGTATGTCATGGAAATTAAGGGATACTAACTATACAAACCATTAGATAAGAAAGTGTATATCTCAAAAAGAGTATTTTTAAGAGGTATCACATCCGCATAATGGATAGTAGGGGAAACAATTAATTTGATGATGTTGTTTCTCAAGATACAAAAGATTTTGTATAGAAATAGATTATAGAAGTCATTATATAAGAACTAGTTCTTGAAATAAATGTACTGAATAGGAACATAGGAGAAGTAAGAGAACTAGAAAGATATGTTTTTCTTGTCACGAATGATGGGGACTCATTATTGATTGAAAATTATAAACCTATCTTAAAAAAATAGGCAGTAGAGAGATTTGAAGATACAATATTGAAAGAATCCATGAATTATGTAATATATTTCTTGTATCAAAACTGTGATTGTTTTATGGTCGATGAGCTAATTGTTGTATCAATCATTAGGTGAAAATATATATTTAAGAGAAAATTATACGTAAAAGTTAATCTAAAAACAAATAAATAAAATTATTGGATAATGGATTTAAAAAGAATCATGTAATTTACAAGGATGAAACACTTTGAAGATTTTATAAGTTTAAATCCATTATAATTTTACATTATATGGAATCTTACCTTGACTTTGAAATTTTCTATATGTATTTCAAAACATATTTCCTTATTATTAACTTTTAAGAGGATTCCTAAATAACATAACCATAAGCATTTGTGACACCAGGTGATGCCAAAATAAATTTAATGTTTCACAAATCTATTTATGGAATGAATTAAGCATCTTGGTCCTGGAGAATTATAGTTGAAGGATCTATAAATAATTTGGATTTATTAAGAATAAATGGGAGACTTGTTTTTACAAGTGGTTTGGTAGAAATGATGTCATTATCCTAGTATTATATATTTATGACATATTACTTATTGGAAATTCCATAAATGACTTATAGTCTATTTAGGACGGGTTAAATGAGTGTTTCTCAATGAAGGACTTAGGTGAACCAGCCTATATTAAGGGGGTCAATATCATTAATGACAGATCCAATAGACTTCATGGATGAATTCAAATTACATACATTTACTAGATACTATGTGGATTTAGTAATGTACAATCCATGAGTTGATCGGTTCTAGTGTCACTTTATTTACATATATCCAATAATATTTTTCCTCAAACAAAACACGATAAAGACATAGTGATTAAGATACATTACCCTTAAACTATAATATCAATCATGTATTCCATGATATGTAAAAAACATTATGATTCTCATGTATTGATTATAGTAGGTAGATATCAAATTAATCTAGGAGAACAACATTGGTCTGCTATGAATGTTCTCATTATGTATCACATATTTACAATGGAGATGTTAGTTGTGTATAAAGGTGGTGAGGAGTTGGCCATCAGTAGTTATAATGATGCTAGATTTATGACTGACCACAATGATTTGAAGTCACAAAATGTATATTTTAACTCTCTCAATGGAGGAGCAGTGAGCTTGAATATTTCAAAGAAGCTATTTGTAACTGATTTTACAGTGGAGTACAAGTATATAGTGACTTTTCATGCTACCATGTAACTCATTTAGATAGAGAACATTCTAAAGGATATTTATGACATAGCTAGCATAAAATACCCTATCACATTGTAT
Source organism: Viscum album (assembly GCA_963277665.1). NCBI lineage: Eukaryota > Viridiplantae > Streptophyta > Magnoliopsida > Santalales > Viscaceae > Viscum > Viscum album. The sequence goes on along the minus strand of OY728146.1, from coordinate 735,134,309 downwards.
TGTGATAATACAATAGTGGTGACTATGTCAATAGATTCAAGGTCACATCAACAAAAAGAATTCAATACCCTAAGAAGTATAACCCATTGATTTATTTTTATCAGAAGGAAGAATTTTATGTATGTTGAGTACCCATAGAAAGGAATTTCATGAACCCCTTGAATATTTTAACATCTCCTTAGAAGCATGAGTATCATGTGAGATCTAGAGGATAGAAAGTTGTTAGCGATTTTCTCAAGAGAAAGTGGGAGTTTATTAGAGTTGGTGTTATAAAAAAATCATTGTCCATTATGAAAAAAATATATTAAATGTTCTGTATATTAATAAAACTACTAACCAACTAATGTTTTTACTTCTACATAAAATAATATTTGATAATATATTTATTGTATTTATTGCACTAAAAGGTCAGATCAGTTCTCATATATATTCAAAACCTAAATGTGATATGAAAATATTCTTAAATATATGTTCTATATCCTGATTATATCAATTTTGGGAAATAAATAATATAGACAATTTGAGGTGGAGACTCATATGAATTTGAGGAACCCTCTCACTTTTTACACCCTTGGTAATATATTGTGTTGGATATTTTGAGAATAAGACCCGCCAGTAGGAAATCCACGTTTATATCTGTCATTTGATATTCATATATAAATAAAAGTGTATTTTCAATGAAATTTTGTATTAATATTAATGACTATTATATGTAGTTTACATTGATGAATTGATGAAAACTTTTATGAAAATTGATCACAAACATGTAGGATATGTCGGGAGTGTCACGAATAATACTTAATTAATGTGTAATTCATGAAATGATTTTACCTTATTTTATTTAACGGAAGTTAATATCTTAGACCATTTTGTGGAAATGATAAGTCATAAATAAATAAATGGAAATGATGTTCTATATACATGTTTTCTTTTCATAATTTCATTGAAATATATATTGAGAACATTGGTTTATGGCACCAACATGTAACTTTCTTGATTATAGATTTCATGATAATTAGATTTTATTAAATAGTAAGAATATATATTGGGTATTATGTTTTTTTTCGAATTAACATCATAATCAATGGTAGAATTGGTATATTGTTAGATGTTAACCATGGAATTTAGGCTTATTTCCAAACTCCATTGAGAGAGGGGCCTATGGGGGCCCACACTATGTGTATCCATAATATTAGTTAAATAATAATATATTATTTATTATTTAAAAGCCTGAATAAATTATATTCCCATACTTGGTTAAATAATTATTAGTTTATTCTTAATCACAAATAATCTGTCACTGGTTACATGAGGGAATATTATGCTATTGGAATATTTAATAAATATGCTTTTTCTATTTAGTGAATAAAATATTTATTTACTCATTTTAAAATATTGTAGTGGTATTAATTTTTAAAATTAATAGTCATTACTCAAGGATCCAAAAATATTATGTAGGAATGGAATACTATGTTTATATGTCTAGTGGAAAATAATATATTTCTAATAATATTTGAATAAATATTATTTAAGTTTCAATCGCAAGTTAAGAGAATATTAAGAATTATTATTATTATTATTATTATTATTAACATGGGGTTATGTGGGGATTATACAAATATTAATGGGAACATGTGAAAAAATTTATTTATAAGACCTAGTGGTATTTAAACCATATTATAAGATTTTCATAAATAGCCAATGAAATTGTTTTACAGAATGAATCTGATGAATAGTATACATCCCAATTGAGATCCATTCTAGAAGAATGCTCCTATGAATGGAGAATGATCTTCCTCTATATCCCACTCTCGATTATAAAGATATAATGGAGAAATATATATAATTGGTTATTTTGGCAATCTATGGAGAACAATGAAAGTGATAGGATCTTCCATGATAACACTCGAAGATTCTTACAGTGACATTCAGAGATTTTGGGACATATGTAGATAATAACTAGAGGGAATCATCACTTGATTCCAACAATTTAGTGAAGGTAAAATACATATATTTTTTCCAATCAATCAACAAAGAAATAATTTATGATAGGGAATTTAATAAATTGATTCAATTAATTATAAATAATATGTGATGATTCTTTCTCAAGTTATGTAAATTTAATCCATTTATTGTTTTCTTTTATTCAATTTACATTGATCCCAACTTATATCGTCATGTAGATATTGGGTTGATCACTGATCATGATAAAAAGTAATATTGGGAAGGACCCCTCACACACTTCAACAATTCTCATAACCCTCACTTCGAGGATCATCTTGTTGAGATCTAGGACCTCCAGGATAACGTGTTGTGTTGGTGTCATATTTCCTCGGTCTATGTTCTATGGTGGAATGGTGGTATGTAGGAGAGTACCTAGCAAGATGATTCAGTGATACACACGCTATACCCTGATCTGTTTTATATTTAGATTATCTATTGTTTAAATTCTAGTTGTGGTTGCTGAACCTTTTGTAGTTATGAGATGGTTTCCGTGTTTTATTATTGATACATTACCATCATTTGAGAGGTATATCACTTGTGAGATTGTGTTAGAACTGGTTGTTTCCATTTAATGTATAATTCTTATTTACTCAAGCTGAGGTGGTAGACCTCATGTGATAGTGATATTTATTATAGGTATTTCGTGGCGTGGATGATCGGCTAAATCATTTTGGTTTTACATTGGTTTGGTTTTTGATTCTCAAGAGAGATGATTTTTTGAGAGGAATCTTATTTAAAGGCAATGATCCATGTATTATGACCCTTTATATGTTTATAAAGATTATGGTTTCTAAGAGAGACATAGTGGGGATTCCCATGTGTTTTTATTCTGAATGTTATATTTTGGGAGAATTTACAATGTAATGGAAGGTTTTGTGTTGTAAATGTGTTTTATGGACTAATGTTGTTTTTTTATTGTGTGGAAGGGCTCATGGAATTTATTTCATAAATATAAAACTTACAACATTAGTTAAATGATGTCCCTGCTATTTGATGTTATATTTTTTTTATGGAATGTAATTTTTAATATAATTATGTTGTAAAAGGGGGTTTAAATTGTAAATATTCTATGAGTTGTCTGTTTATATATTATAGATTCATTTTTCTTCACTCAAAACCTACCCTACTCTAAAACCTCTAGGTATCCACATTAGTTTTCAATATGAATTTTTAGATGCCATTTTAGGGGATCTATTCTGACCTTCCATATTCAATCCATAGTTATCCATGGTCTGTTCTTCCCATTCCTCTCATGGTTCTTCAATATAGATCCACCAAAATATTCATTGTAGTATTTTTTTTCTCTATAGTGTTTTAACAATGTTTTTTGGTTATTTGTTAATGTTTTTGTGGCATGGTATCCTTGGAGGGATGAATCTCTCATGATATGGTGATCGGAATCTACAATGTATTTATATTATCATGGGATGAATGTTGACACCATTGAGGTAAGGGATTCAATAATCTCATATTTGATTACAAAAAATCATAATGTTACCATGTGTTAGATTTTGTATAGAAATGTGATTAACATAAAAATGATTGATTAGATTAATAAGTAAATTGGATTTTGATCACATATCGATGTAGATTCATTATGACTTGGTAACAGTTTTCCCCTTTATTTTTTAAATATATTTTATATACACATTTCTTGTGAGAAGGTTTCTTGTGATTTGGATTGTCTAATTTTTCTTGACGGAAAATGGTATTGGACACAAATCCATAATTAAATGATTAATTTGGTTATGATATTAAAGAAGATGAATGTTTGTATTTTTTTTCTAATTTTATAATTATCAAATTGAAAAAATTAACATCTGTAATTGAATATAGTGTTACATGTGATTATTTAATTGAAAAAGAAACTAAATCATGTTAATGGTTTTTGATGAAAATAATAACAATACATATTAAATGATATTATTTCTTCTCATGTTTTGATTAAATATGCTTGATTCTTGAGATAATGTTTAATATATTGATAACCTACTATACTTGATGTATTTTGTTGCTCTTATTTGAAATTTGTTTTTAATGAATTTTTTAATTCTATATTGAATTAATTTTTTTTTCAAAAGATAAATTTTTTGGTTTGATAGTGTCTATTTGATTTATATGGTTGAATGCCTTGTGTTGAGAGATGGGAGAGATCATTTTCAGGTAAAGGATGAATGTAGTGTTTTATGTTTATGTTTCCCTTTTGAATCATCTGGTTTCATTGTATTCCTCTACTGTTCTCTGGATACGAGCCCTACTATATTATGTGATATGAACATGGTTAATATGACATGATAGGTGTGGGGAGGCCTAGATTATAAGGCATTGGTTGAATCATGTGATGGAGATATGCATCAATATATACATGTGTGTGGCGTAGATGGAACCAAAGATGATATAATGGGTTGAACATGGGCTTCTCCATTGATGTGATATATTTTTATGCATGTTTGAAATGAATATCTTTAGTGGCTAATGGAAGGGTTTCTTGTTTTAGTGGTCTTACCTTCCCCACTATTTGAGATCAATACATTTCCTCTGTTCCATTTCTCTTGGTTATAGTTTAGGATGTTTTTCATAGAGTACATACATATATTGAATGTTTATTGATGTTTAATAAATGTTTTTCACATTGGATGGTTGATTTTGGAATACAAAAGATTTTATCTTTAGAAAGTGTAGATATAGGTTGGATTGTTCCTTGGGGGTATTGAATTGACTCAGATGAATAATGGAAAATAATTTTTTCTAATTTTAATGGTTTACTAATTTATAATGAATTAATTGGTATTAATTGAATTTTTAAGGGATTGTAAATTAATTTATACTTTCTATTTAAAATGATTGTTTTTGTATATAATAGTTGTTCGTTGTTGTGGTAGTTAGAAGATCGATTGGAATTATCTAGATTTTAGTCTAACACTAAGATACACCCGTAGTGTGGTATTGATATATATTGAATCATATATATTGTGTGATTTCATACTATACCATACCCATGTTGGTTTGGTGATGTAAACCCATTGGACTGCGGGAGGGTGTATTCCATGACATCCTCATGAGAGGATGGATTGATGACTACCCCTCTAGCTCCAAACTCTTGTCTTGAAAGTTATATGTTATAGTATACTAGATATTTTTCATTCCCATAAATGTGTGTTGTGGGATTTGATGGATTTTTTTATCTCTCACATATGTATCAATAGATATACTATTAATAGAATTATTAAAGTTATAGTGTGTATATATTTTGATGGTTTGAGGTACCTTACTTAGTGTATGGGATGTGATGTCTTGAGGTATAAAAATTTATGTATGATACACATTAAATGATCTATGGTAAATCCCATAATTTTTTATATATAAATAGAGATGTGATATGTGATAATGTAATCATGTGTTTCATTAGATGAATGTTGGGATACATTGCTCAGCTGTCCAGGGTATGACATACATTTGAAGATAGAAATATCATGACATGAATTGTTGGGGAAGATCATCATACAAGTTAGGAATTCAGAGCATGGTATGATTGATTTTTCACTACTAAATTGTATTCTCTTGTAAATATGATACTTGGAGACATTTAGAAATGGTGAGGTTGGGATGTTATTGTACCTATTAGGGTGATTAGTTAGTTTCAATATTGTTCTATATGCTTAAGAATGATTTATTAATATTTTTTATGATTGAAATGGAGTATAATCCTAATGAGTATACTTTTAGACTAAACCCACATATATCTAAATCGTTTTAATGTCAGCTAGAGTATGTTAGAGATCAGGAAATATATTACTAGCTCACATTCTGGTGGCCTAATGCAAGTGGGAATTGGGATTTCCCCTTCACTCTTATCCCATCATCAGCCCATGAGGGGTACCATATGGGGGAGGAGGTCATGATATGGGCTATATTATGATGTGAATTCTTGTATATGACCATGAAGAGTTACTTTCATTATTGGTTCTTTCTGTTTCATAATATTTCACATCTCTATGGGTGGGGTTATAATGTGGGATTTTAATTGAAATACCCTTGAGAATTCCGGATTTTTTATTATCACTATTACATGATAAAAATTTTAAAAAGTAATATTGCATTATTTTATATGAATATTTTGTAAATTTAATATAAATACACTCATAAGGACTATAAATGTTTAGTGTACTAGATGACTATAAATATAAATTACTTTTTTAAATATAATATTCATTATATCAATCATTTTTCCTAACATATGGTTCCCTTCTACACTCATAAACATAGTACCGTTCTTCAAATATTGTGGTAAAATTATAACAAATAAAATGGTGAACTCATATGCCCAGTAAGTAAAAACATAGTCTATATCCATAAATGATCATAACTGATCATCAGATATGAATAAGTATTTGATAACATGATCATATCATCTGATAATAATACCCAATAAGTCAATGATCGTTGATCCAAAATCATCAAAAAATAATATTTTTTATAAAAGAAAAAATATGTAATACAATGGATTCATAAATAATAACTCATGATCCATGAAAACATATTATAAGAATAATACATAGTTTTTTGGAATAAAAACACGAAATAATAATCAAATCCTTAACCAAGGATCACAGATAAGACTATGATAGTGGATTGGATTCACTCCTAATTCAATAATTGCATTAGGCATGGTTCACTCAAAAAACTAGCATAATAGATAGAGTCCCTTACTAAACATGGTTTACTCTCCAATAAAGAACATGTTATCTGATGATATATCATTAATTATCCAATACATTAGAGGGGTATATAATTATTATCCTAGTTGTTACAATATGAAAATCATTAATATGTGTGGAAGAATTTCAATAAAACTGTCATTAAGTCATCAAACCATAATCCGTGAAAAAGGAACAAGTCTTTTATATGTTTTACAATTTCATAATAGCATAACTCGTAGAAAATAAGTAGGCTACATAGGTATTTTTCTTAACTTAATTAACCATTAAGAAATTAACATGTTTTATATAATCATCATTTAATAATCATTATCATAAATAATCTTTAAAAATAACGTTTTTTATTTCATATGATGTTATTCATAGTGAATCATAACAATACATAAAGTATGTTATCATAGATTATAAATACCATTAAATGATCATTCAAAAAATTATTTTGTATCATGATAAAATAATTTTTTTCTTTATATGACATTTTGTAATGAAATGTAGATAATATTTGGAAAATAATATTTTATGAATGTAAACAAGGAAAAATTTAAGGAAATATAAAATAATATAATCAATATGAATTATCGAAAATCAATTCATTTAATAAACAATAAAATAAAACTTTCCATTCACATATTTGTAAAATGTAAAAAAAATATTTGAAAAAAATTTAGATATTTTTTTTAAACATTGATAAAAATGTTAAAGTTAGTGAAAATGACAATTTATATAAATTCCAAGTATATTTAATAACATTCATATATCAATTTTAAAATTATGTGAATGGATGAAAATTTTCTTCAATCAAAGATATCATAAGATTTTCTTTTCATTATAAAAATATCAAAATAATTTTAAATACCAAATAGAATTAAATGAAGCTAATACATAAAAAATAATCAATTACCATATGAATAAAAAATAAAAGTGTCTTAATTATTAAGATATATATAATTTACCTCAATATATATATATAATAAATAATTTAGAGAAGATATTATATTTCAAAACAATATTTATGAACATGAAAACATTCAAATAAAAACAAACTTAGATATAATATTTTGAATTTTAATGTTAGATAATATGAATTTGGAATTATATTTGATATTTCTTTCAAATGAGATCTTATACACACCTCAATAATACATAATGGTGCATCACATCAAACATGTCTCAATGAACTAATATTAAGACGATGAACCCTTACCTCAAGTCTCATAATTCATCATTAATGTTAAAAGAATTTGAATAATAAATTTATAATTATTATATATATATTCTATAAAATTATTAATACGTAAAGTATAATTTTTCATATCATTAAAATATTTTATTATAATTTTACTTATAATTTCATTATTCAAATGAGAATTTGGGTTAAATGTGGCTTATATTCTATACACATCTCGGTTGAATGGTTCAAGATGTTATTCCTTGTATAAAATTTCATCATCTCTATTATATTGATTAGGATATAACTCTAATAAATATTCATAATATAAAATTATATAATCAAATCATATAAATTGTTGCTGAAAAATGAAAAGCAACACTTTATAGATATGAGAGTTCATAGAAATGAACGAATGATTTTACATATTTTCATGGATGGAATGAACAAAAGTTAAAAAGTTATTCATCAGTCCAAAATTTTTATTAGTTTATAAATATTATATTGTTTTGTAAAATATTTCATTATTTTCATCCATGTAAATCAATAATGAAAAATGAATCGCATCGCCTTATAGAGGTGGTAGTCCATAAGTAGGCATGATGGATGTTATATGTTTAAAAAAACTAGAATAGAAATATGTCATATAATATAATATAAATGAATAATCATTATTATGTAATAAATATTATATTTAAACTTTAATTCCAAAAAATATAAATACACATGAATTATTTTCTTGAGAAATGAATCATATCACTACGTGGAGACATTAATCCACACGTACACACAAGAAATACATTCATTTCCAATTTGATATAAAGGAGATGGAAAATAGGTTATCCATAATCATAATAATAATTAAAGATATTTAAGATACATAATTATATAATTTATAGTGGTTACAATATATTTATGGATTTTTTAGGAAGAAGTAAAATTAAATGTTTCCGATTTATAATTATCCCAATTTTTTTAAACCTTCTTTGTATTACACCTCAATCCTTATAATGATTGTATTATAATAGAGCCAAAAACTTTAGAGAATTATTAAGAAATGTAACAAGGTATTTTTTATTTTATTCACTGATCTAGAAGTTTTTTGATGCATATGGAAGAAAGGGGAGTTGGACGCATTTTAAAATGGGGGGAGAGGATGCACTTGGACATTTTCAAGGAATTAAAACTTATGAATATAATAATCAATAAAAATAAAAAAATATAAATTAATTCAGTGAAATAGAATATATGGTCTAAATATCATAATAAAATAACTTTTATATAGTTTTTTTCATTTATAATCATATCATTTGGTTTAAACCCATTATTAAAACAATTTTAACCATAAATGTGGTACAAAAATTTGTATTCTTTAAAGGTAATTAATTTACTTATAAAGTCAATGTAACCTAAAAAATGGTCAAAATATAAAATTTTATATATTATTCCATTAAAACTATCAATTTGAATGTTTCTTATTTTTATTGTTTAATATAAAATTATTTTTAATAAAATTTCATTAAAGAATGTTTTATAACTATTGACTTAATTTGGATGTAAAGATATTAAAGAAAAAAATAGGATTTGTAATTTTATTTAGTTTTACGTCCATTATACATTATAATTACCTATTATTTTTTATTAACATTATTCATCAAAAAACTATTTATTATTAATTTTAAAATCATTTACCTCGATTTTTCTACTATATAGTCAAGAACTATATTTGTGTTGTGTATGAAATCAATGAAAATATATCTTTAGTAAAAGTTATAAAAAATTTCACCTAAGAATAATATTTTCATTTTAAAAATATCCATTTATAATCAAAAATAAATTCAGTTTATCATAATTAAAATATATTATATTTAATAATAGAATAAAATTGTTTTTTTAATTCATAATTTATAACAATATAAATACAAGAATCAAATGAAAATATAGATAAAATGAAAAATATTATATTTTGGGATGGATATTGTTGAATACCACTCATCCAATGAAATAAAATAATTTGTTGGCATTCGTTTCTGAGCATATTTCATAGTTTTAATCATATTTTACTCATTTTACCTTTAAGAAGCTATTAAATATTTACCTTCTTTACTATTTGTAAAATCTAAAAATAAAGTGACATGCTTAAAAAATATAAACCACTTGATTCTAAATTTGAATTACATTTTTTGAGATTCAATGTATATAAATTTCATAAATCAATTTTAATATAAATTCATAAATTGAAAAAAATAGTTTTTTTTTCTAAAATGAGAATCTAATCTAAAAAATGATGTTATACCAAAAACATGTATAATAGTAACTATTATATAAGTAATTATATTGTATATAATACTACAATGGCACGGAGGCCTTTATTTTAAATGATTTTTGATAACCACCCTTTCAAGGGATAAGGGGAAACCCTTACAAGGACCGTAGGCATAGAGATTTCATGGCATGTGTCCTGAAGAGATTCAATTACCCAAAGGTCATAAAGAATTAACCCACACTAAAAATTCAAGGAACGCCCCCTCCCCACCACCTGCATAATGAATGTAGCTCTCCACCATCGCATGGTCGTGTGGCTCGGAATCTCATGCAAGAACAGGCTGGTCCTAATGGCATAACCATACCCTCTCATTCTTGAAAATCCATTTGCATATGCTCTGGTGAGTGCACATGCTCAGAATCCTCCTCTAGGGATGCTCCTTTTTTAATAATTTTAACAAATTAAAAATAAAAAAATTATATTAGATGAATATAAAATTCAATAAAATATTTTTTATTATAGAATATATATTGAATCATAAAATGAATTTAATAAATAATAAGTAACAATTTATTACACACTAATCAATTATTTTAATTTGAATAAAATATTTTTGTATTTCTTTCATAATTTTATTTATCTTATTGTTACCCATAAATTCAATAGCTAGGTTATAATATATCTCAGTTCATTTTATTATTTTTTTACATATAGAAAACGATATTGAACTATTATAATTATTAAAAGAGAAAGATATTCAAAAACATCATTGTTTTATATATTATCTTCATTACATAAATTTCACCATCCCCACAATAATTATCACTTTCCAAAATTATTGTATAATAGAATAGAAATAAATTTCAATGTGGTTTCTCTCATGAAATATAATTTATAATTCACTACCATGAGACTTTGTATTATTGAATTATGTATTTCTATGTTCAAGTATGTATCACTCGAAATTATACAAAATCATAATAATAACACCCAATATTGAAAAAAAATCTCACAAATTTCATACCATTTTACTCTTAAAAATATTCCATATGGAAATTGAATGCCAAATATTAGCATGATTTGATAATAAATTTGAAGTATTTGATTAACATCATCACATATCCAAACAACATAATATATATCCCAATGTCACATAATAAATTCATAAATACCATGATGATATATATCACGAAGCCCTCCCCATAATGTGTACCCCTCCTGGGCCAGTAATGTGAGAAGGGAGATACTGACCCTCGAGTCCCTCATCCAGTAGGCCTCGGGTTGGTGACTAGAACAGAGGGTATAATAACACACACAATTGAGAGGCATTTCCCTCAATGAAAACACATATGAAATAGAGAGATAATACAGACACCAACCTACTCCAATTTAGACTAAAATATTCCTGAATTCATAATTACACATAATTATTTTCATTCATGAACTACTACAACTAAATGGGAAAAGTGAAAATACCAAATGAAAGTAAAACAGAAGCAACCACAAAGACCAAACAGCTCCTACAACCCCACGCTATCAGTAAACAACCTGATCTAAACCTATTCCAAGTGACCTAAGAAAAATTTTATATATACATAGGGATAGAATAATGGTATATTGAGTATGATCCTCCCAATATCCTCTCCTTCAAATGTAAACAATGTGTTCAAAATCACAGTGACCAAAAAGTGAAACTAAATAATAACTTAAACAGGTGTACTATGTTCCCATAATCATCAAGGATATGCTCACCTATTATCCCATATAAGAGTATATAATATAATAAATAATATCAAGGTTACCATGTTACCACTTCCCCACTAGTTTTTCACTTTTCCCTAACATCGTATTTCCGAAGAATCTCCCTTCAAAAAAGATTTCCCGCAGACACCTAGGCATAGTACAGCAATATGCACCTCATGAAACACAACCACCACGTCCATGTAACCAAATTAACTAGGTAGTTTTTGTTAGCAACCATAGATTGCATAATTTGATCGTGTATTAGACATCGAGCCATTAAGGATCATACACTAAGAAATGATCCAGAAGCCATCATGGCCTATACCCATTATAACTATAGTAGTCCATAAGGAACTATATCCACAATAAATTTGTGTACATAACCATAAGAAATTAAGTCACTCTACATACATATAAGAGATAAATTAACCATCATGACTACTATCAAAAGTATCTACCAAGATTATATAGAAGGGACAAAGTGGGTAATCAACAATCCTTTCTCCCACCAGGATATAGGGGAACCCCACCCCCCATGGCTCAGAAACCATGGGGTGCTAGTATCCCTAGCTGATAGGGGGTAGTAATATATAGAAACACAAGAACTGCATGAGATAATATAACTCACAACAACACTATGGGGATAACTTAGTCTTAGACTCAACTGTAACCAATGTCTCTCGGACCCCTGAATGTCATTGCTAAGAATAGATATCCTATTAGCATACCACCATTTAAAGAGCATTATTTTGTTACTTAAACAATTTTATCAGTTTCACATTTTGTTAATTAATTCATTAAACAATAATTAAACAATATCATTTCCAAATTAAATTTCATTATCATTCCATAAATGATTAATTCCCACTATGCATAACCAAACCAAGACTAATGTTCCTTTGAAGTTAAAACCTCAGTATTGCATCCCAAAATGCTCCAACCCCATGGATTAAGATCATTTATCCAATCAATTTTTAATATAATTGACACTTTTCCCTTTTTTTAGGAATTATAGAAATGAAAATATTAGGTTCCCAAAACAAATGGATCAACACGGTGAGTAGATGAACTACCCATCAAGTCTTTTCCACCTTTAGCAGAAGCGCAGACCCATCCACTCGGAAGAAGATAAAAACAGAATGCACGTGGTATACCTCGTGCATCTTTGCAACTTTTTAAAGGATAGTAAAAAATAACATCTACTTTATGAAGTGGGGAATGTAATTTAAATAAACCAAAAAAAACAAGATTCAACAAGAAACCACTTTCATATCAATGGTAATACCCGCTACAACCTCTTCCACCATACCCTATGTCCTCTCTCACACATATATGCATAAACTGATGCATCTCGCCACTCTAAGAATCATCTTCTGCCACCAACAATGGGAATCCCTACCCATACATATAAAAAAATCCATCCATGATCATAACACATCAAAAGTAGTAGGAAATAATATAGCAACTTGGATATTGGACCAAAATAAGTCATTTTACCTTCACACACAATGAGTTCTCATGGCTTCAATGTAAATGGCACTCAGATTTACATGTAAGTGGTTAACTAAAAACACTCTCATAAATTATATTTTTATGAAAAAACTATTCTATAATCCATATTGAATTATCCAATTCATTAAAAATGTGTAATTGCATTCATTTCAATATCATCAATGCACGAAAACAACAACCGGATTCATTAAACATGCCTTTTTTATCTACATCCAATTAAAATAATCTTATGTATATATTTACGTTAATTTATGATTTCTGGTATGAAAAAAATTCCTGACATGAAAGGCATAGATATCACACAATCCAGAAAAATTCAATAGTCCATAATATATGATCGACACCAATTTAATAATCCGGGTCAAATATTTATTATGTCAATTCCATTGTTATATTCTGGATAAATCATAATAATTGAACGATTTAATGTAATGATAATATATAATACATGAATCCCCTACCTAATAAGCTTTCTATCATTATTTTCATGAGAACGGTCCCATACAACAGATCTTGAACACTTTACCCACACAACTACAATCACCTGAGGATGTCGCAGCACCACCACATCAAAAAACACAGAATACATCACCATTAAAAACTTGAAGATCATGTTCATCACATGGAAAAAACAAACGTGATAATAATGATCAAATAAAAAAACGGAGTTGGACCATACCTTCTAACGATGATGAATCGACACATGTTTCTTACAATAAAAATGGAGGTGTACATGCAGTAAGAAGAAACATTACAGGGGAAAGATCCAACGATTATAGTTTGATCACTCCACTCATATGGGAAGAAAGTCTCATGGTGAATCAAGCTGATATATAGAAAATGAAATTAATGAAGGGTGGGTGCCTGATAATGAAGGATTATATCTCATACAAATGATATTTGAAATGACTTAGAATTTCCATTAATTTGGATCACATCAAACCACACAGTTTGACCAAGTAATGGAATCCCATGACATAGGAAAATCAATATAGGATTTATGGGCATTGAATCAGACTTAAATAAATTAAGAAGTCTTTGAACACATTTTACATCAAATAAAACGTCAAAGGGGTGAAAATTTAGGAAGATGGAAACACTATTCATCAGTTGATCTGAATACACTATAGAACCTTCTGACACAGTGATGAAGATGACTTATCGATAGTTGAAGATGAATCATTGACACCGATAGATAAAGATAACTCACTGAAACTTACATATAAAGATTAATTACTGACAATAACAAATGAAGTTGACTCACAGACACCACGAAGTGAAGATGACTCACTAACACCAACAGATGAAGATAAATTATTGACACTGATATATGAAGATGGCTCACCAACACCGTTAGATGAAGATGAATCACTGACACTGACAGATGAAGATTAATCATCGATAAAAATATTAACAACTGTCTCATCGAAAGTTATGTTTATAAAACCTGAAACATTGTTCACATTACTAGAAATTATGGAAGGTGGGGGAAATTAGTCGCATTGACCTCCCAGAACACCTAAAACAGCTGATTTCTAGAAAGGAATGGATCAGAGAGGTCTGATCCATTTCATTAGATAGCTATCAAAACCTAATCATCCAGGAGAATCCCAAACCAACCTAGAAAGGAAACATAAAAATGGTTCAAACCATAACCCATAATGATACCTCTGGAGGCACTTACCACCAAAGGAGATCAACCACTTACTCAAAGGAACAATGAAAAGGCACATGAAAATATAACCATCTCCTAAATACTCTCAAAAGTGATATACCTCTCAAAAAATAGAACTCAACAAGAATAAAAATTAGAAATACATATCATAAACAAGAAATATCTACAACTACAAAACTAACATTATTCCATGAAAATTTCTAAACATTAATAAACTTAGGGTACTAAGAACATAACTATGACTCACATACCCATGTACTCTCCTCCCTTCCACCATACCACCAAATGACATGAACTGAGGCAATAGTATGCCTACACAACACCTTCCCCTTATAGTCCTAGATCTCTATAGGCCACTACTAGAAAGTCACCTCATAATTAACATCAATATCTCCACAATCGATGATGTGAAAGTCACCATGAAAATAATGATATATCTATGACACATTAAAAACATCATGTATCCAATACATCGACGATAGAAGTTTCACCTCATACTCCATGACTCTAATATGAGGCAAACCCTTGAAAAGCCTGACAAATTGGGGAGAAAGCTTACTCCCATGACTAAATCTTCACTACCCACGACGAGGAGTCTCCTTTATAAACATGTGATCCCTAACATCAAACTCCAATGTTCTCCTCCTATTATCGAAATATGATTTCTAATGATCGTATGCTTCCTTCATCCTCTCATGAATCACACGAACCATCACTATCGTGTTTTGTACCAATTTTGGAATGATAATTTCTGAATCTCCAACCACATTCAAAAAAAAATGGAGCTTGGAATGTTTGACCTTTCAAGTCTTCAAATAGCACCGTACTGATTGTAGAGTGGAAACTATTGTTGTAGGAGAACTCTATCAATGGTAAGTTCCTCATACATGAACCACCAAAATCATGGACACAAGAGTACAACATGTCTTCAAGAGTCTGGATGGTCTGCTTTGTTTGATTTTCTATCAGCAGATGAAAGGAAGTACCGAGACAAAGATGAGAAAAAAATGTATTTTGGAGACCACTCCACACAATGGAGTTTAATAAAGATCTCGATCAGAAATGATCATCCTAAGGACCCTGTGGAGTTTCACCTCCTACTCCAAACATTGCCTCTACAAAACCTCCACTAAGATCGAATCCATGATTTCTATGAAGTGGGATGATTTTTTCAAATGATCTAGTACAACCCATATAGAATCATATCTTACTTGAGCTCAAGGTAAACTGGTAACAATGTCCATCAAGATGTCCCCCCACATCCACTGAGGAATATCTAACAACTAGAGAAATCAAATGGGAACATGATTCTCAAACTTCACATTCTGGAGGATCAAGGGTCGAGACAAAATCTCTACAACTACACACTTTAACCCATGCCGCCAACACAGACTCCAAAAATATGGGTACATATTTGTTACGTTGGGATGTACCACTAATGGAGAACTATGGAACTCTCTTAGAACCATCTCACGCATCTTCAAATTAATAAAAATCCTTCCCTGAAACTACACCCTATGTTGGTCAACCTTAGACCAGCCATTAGGGGCCTCACCAAAAAAACATGGTATCTATAGACATCCACCATATGATCCCCCAACTAGGAATATTCCACTTGCTTCACCAAATATGTTGCACCGACATCTAAGAAAGATAAAATCTACCCCCAAATTCTCCCTTATCGAGATTTAATGCAGAATGTTCTTCCATTACTCTCCAAGAATTCCATGATACATGCATTGCATCACAACCAGACATCATACTCAGTGCATCATCTTCTATATTCCCTTTACCAGTTTTATATGATATTTTTATGTCGTAATCCTATAGAAACTCTTTCCACCGACATTGTCACATATTCACGTCTTGCTGAGAGAAATCATACCTGGGGATTTTATGATCGGTGAAGACTACAATGCGCTCTCCAATGAGGTAATGTCACCATAACTTTAGGGAAAAAATCACCGATACCAACTAAAGATCATGGGTTGTATATTTATTCTCATGTGTAGAAACTACCAAAAACCCAATGAAAACATTGATCTCTTCTACATTAGAACATATCCTCACCCCATATTTGAAGCACCATAGAAAACATTAAATGAAACCTATTATATAGTATGGAAAGGAACTAGGGCACTGGAAAAATTATTTATTAGGTACTAAAAATCTTCCTAGAACTAATCATTCCTTATGAACACATGATCCATCATGTTCAGCGCTCTCATAGAAGTCACAACCTGTGAGATATCTTCTACAAAACACCTGTAATATCCTGCAAGTCCAAGAAAACATCACACCACCACCACTATCATAGGGTATTCCCAAGAAATAAATGATTCAATCTTCAATGGATCCATAGATACATCCTGATGGGATATATCATTCCACATGGAACATACTTATCGATCCCAAAACTCACACTTTGACAACGTCTCACACATCTGATGTTAACGAAGAACTCCCAAAACAGCATACATACGCTATGCATGCTCCTCCTTATAAACAAACTACACATGTATTTTATTGATGAAAACACCCATGAACATATCCAAGAAATCACAGAACACAATGTTCATCAAACACATGAACATATATAGAGAATTCTTCACACTGAATGACATCCCAATGAACTCATAATTTCCATGATGGCTACAAAAAGTAATATTCGTGATATCTTCCCCCTCCACATGAATATAATGAAATCCTAACCGCAAGTAGATTGTTGAGGAAAATATTTCACCCATCAGTTGTTTCAATAAATCATCAATCAATAGAAGATGACAGTGATTCATCACTATCACATTGTTCAAGTGATGATAATCTATACACAACTGGAAACTTACATCAACCATCTTTATGAACTATAAATGAGTCCCCAATATGACCCACTCAGTAAAAAATCCCATATTTTTATATACCTTTGAGCTGTATACGCCACTCTTACATCATAGAAGTTGTATAATATACGAAGACAGTGATGTAGGATATGTGCATGGATATAGATTGATACCCAAATTGATCTATCATCGAGGGGGTAAAGCTACAACCTTTTCTATAAAGACATTAGGGTACTCTTCTATGACCCTGAAAACCCCAACTTTTGAATCTATGAGGAACATAGAATCATCTCAGACATCAAAGATGAAAAGGATAGAACACACCACTGACAAATCTGAGGGTCTCTCTCACCATCAAACATAGATTTCTCTCCATCATCATTTAAGAACACCATCTTCCTCCTGAATAAATCCACAATAGCTTGCACTGAATACAACCATTACATACCAATGATTACATCATATGTTTGTATAAAGATACATATGAAATCTCTCCTAGATAATTGCTTCCCCAGAACAAGCTCACAATCTCTACATACTTCAAACAAGTCCACTCAACCTCAATCTAGAATAGGCAATGCCAGTTGTAATGGAAGCCTATCTACATCATGACCCAATTCATGGACAAGGTTATGTGATACATATGATTTCTTCTATCCTAAATCAAACATGGCATAAAATCGTGTAGAAAATAGTAAAAGGGTACGTCGAAAAATGTATGGCTCACCTGGAACTAGCAGCGCAAAAGCATAAAGCTAACCCTGACCTACTCCATGGCCTATATGACCCTAATAATGACCAACACCATGACCATTATCTTATATATGGGGAAGGGGAGGATCACAAGGTGGTCCTCTACCTACCCCATTTATCCTCTACTAATAAAAAGCAGGTGTAACATACTATTGAGACATTGGCTAGAACTAACTCAATTATGGAACCAAAATTAGAACACCTAATGCTCTCTGATTACTCAGAATGTATGGGGACTCTTTTTGTTGATAATATCGTCCCCCCACAAAAAAACAATCTCATAATACCTTAGTAAAGGTGTGATAGATGCTTCTCCTAGAGAAACGAGATACCGAGGGTTGTGACCTACCGCCGGCCAAACGGAAATTCTTCCACCATGAAAAATAGTAACCCCAAACCACATCTCTACATCATGAGGAATCTTGAAGACTCCCATATCGTGATGATCAAGTAATGGATAAGGCCCTCTCAATGACCTCTTCTCGCTCTAAAACCTCCTGATATGTCTTCAACATATATGGGGTGACCTGGCACTAGATATCTATATAAAAAGCCTCATCAAAATTCCTCGCATGTAACTCCTCATCTTGAAGTAGGTAATAAGAATATTGTAATATTTTCCTGAAACAAATTCCAAAATATTTCACATTTATGCTTAGCTATAGAAGGGTATGCAGTTTCGAGTGACTGGTCACCTCCATGGTCGATG
Organism: Viscum album; assembly: GCA_963277665.1. Lineage (NCBI taxonomy): Eukaryota > Viridiplantae > Streptophyta > Magnoliopsida > Santalales > Viscaceae > Viscum > Viscum album. Next base: position 735,114,921 of record OY728146.1, on the reverse strand, counting down.
AAAGAAATTAGTCTCTGAACTCATCTTGAACTCCTCTAATGAGATGCTTAACTCATTGCGATCCCTGTGGAACAAGAACTACCACTTACTGCTCCACAAAACATCGTCAAAACCAATGACACTCAGTTTTCCTTCGGAGCATAGATTGAGCTGAAATCTATCTCAACCTCCCACAACCAGTCTTCAGTGCCTGTAAATGAAAAGGTCCCCTCATTCTTTTATAGACTCTGGTGATAAAACTCCTTGAGTGTCCTCATCATGGTGTTGTCATCATCATGCTCTTCTCGGAGGCAATAAACTGGCACAACCTAATGAACATCTTCTGCATGAACCTTACAGGGACATCCACCAAGTTCTAGACTTGAAAAATAAGAAACCGTTTGAGGTCCTAATCATGGAATATGGAAGACACAATATTAATTATTTAATTGTTTTATGTTATAAATTTTAGGTAAATAAAAACCAAGGTCATCCAATTCAAACACAAGAATAAAGAATAATGATGCAGGATCCTTTATAGGTCTATACCCTACACCATGTATCACCTAATTTAGTTGCCTCTGTAATCCTAATGGTCAATCCATCAAATCATAGGGGGGGCCTAAATACTCATGTCTCATTTGATCTCTAATGTTCACAGCACTGGAAAAAAATGACTAATAAAATTGACCTACTAACCCATGAAACCTCACCTATGCCTAACTCAAAACTCCATCATATCACTCAATCAGATCTCTTAACCACTCTGTCATGACCCCCTCCCTAAAATTTGTACCTCTCCTGGGCCAAAAATGCGAGAAGGGAATATTTGTCCCCCGATTCCCGCCTCCAGTAGGCCCTACATTGGAGACTAGCTCCCAGTATATAGTAAACACACAAATGTGAGAGATTACCCTCTAAGAGAACACATTAAAATGAGAGAGATAAGATAGAAACCAAGAAAATCCAGCATAGACTGTAATATAAATGAATTCCCAAGTACACATGTAATTTCATTCAAGAACTTCTAAAACTGAAATTGGAAACTACAAGTACCCAAAGAAAGTAATATAGTTACACATTAATGCCCAAACATATCCCGTAACCCCATACTAGTAGTAACCAACCTAATCTCCAACATGTTCGAAGTGACCTCAAAAGTTGTTTCAATATACGTATTTTGAGTATAATAGTATACTCAGATGGATCCTCCCCAGATCCCCTCATTCCAAAGTAATGATATCTGGCTAAAGCACAGTGAACAATAACTAAAACAAACTCTTCACCTAAATTGGTATATTGGGTTCCCATACTCACCATTTCTACTCTCACCATGTATCACATACAATAGTATATAATATAATAAAAAACATCAATGGTACCATGCTAAAACGTCCCTACTAGTTTTCTGAATATCCCTAACATTGCACGTCTTATGAATCTCCATCCAAAAAAGGATTTCTCGTACACACCAAGGAGTAACACCATCACATGCATCTTGTGAAAAACAACCACCAAATCCATGTAACCAATGTAACCAGTTAGTTTATGAGAGCCACCATTGATCACATAACATGTATCATACATCAATTATTATACCTCAATCTATTATGTCTCAAACACCGAGTAAGGATCCACAATTCATCACAGTGTATACATGATAAACCTATACTAATCCATCTGATCATATATCGAGAATATATGTGTGCGAACAACCTCAAGACATTAAATCCATCTACACACATATAAGGGGAAAACTAACCAACATTTTTACAAGAATGTGTAATAACCAAGAGATGTGATAGGGGCTTAAGGAGGTAGTGAAGATCCTTCCTCCCACCGAGATGTGGGGCAAAGTTCCCCCATTGCTCAGAATTTCTAGGGTGTCTATTATCCTAACCGATAGGGTAGAGTTGCATATAGAAATACAAGAAGTACTAGATATAATATAGCTCACAACCACACTATGGGAATAACCATGTCTTAGACTCATGTGTAAGTAACATCTCTCAAACTCTTAGTTTTCACTGCTTTGACTAGATATTCTATAAGAATACATAATTTAAAGAGTTATATTATGGTAATTATTGCTTTTTTATAGTTTCACTTAATGTTAATTATTTTATTAAATCTTAATTATATGTTATCATTTCCAATCTATGTTTAATTATAATTCCAAAAAAGATTCATTCCCTCCAGGCATAACTAAACAAATACCACTATTCCTATGAATTTACAACCTCATCATTGCATCCCAGCAACCTCCAACCCAATGGGTTAACAAAATATAATCAATCATTTATTAATATCATTGTAATTTTTCCATAGTTCCTAGAAATATTTAAAAATTATTATATTCAACCTAACACAAGGGGCTTATCATGGTGAGTATATAAACTACCCATCATGTTTTTTCCACCAAAAGTTGAAGCGCAGACCCATCCACCCTTGTGAAACTAAAAAATGAAAGCACATGTAATATATCATGCATCTTCACCTATTTTCGATGGAACGTAAGTAAGAATAGATTCCTTAATAATTGAGTCATGTAAATTAGATAAATGAACAATAATATTCAACTTGAAACCACTTTCATGTCAATGGTAAGCCAAACTTCAACCTATAACATCATCCTTGATGTCCTCCATAATAATCACATGCATAAATCGATGCATCTCGCCACTCTATGTGTCAAATTCTACCACCACCACTGGGCCTACCCAACCCCACTTCTCACAATATCCATATAGGATCACCAAACATCACAAGTTGAAGTAAATAATAATGAAATTGGTCTTTTGGCTGAAAACAAGGCATTATGCCTTCACACGTAATGAGTTATCATGGATCCAATGTATAAGGAATTCAACCTTTTATGCAAGAGGGTAACACAAAACCTTATCCTACATTATCCTTTATCAAACAACTGGTTCATTAATCCATCTTGAATTAACTGATTCATTACACATGCATAACTATAATCTTTTGAGTATCATCAAAGCACGAGAACAAAAACATGATTCATTAAACATTCCCCGTTATCATTATTCAATTAACTTATGATTACATCTAGATTTACATTCATTAAAAATATCCACTAATAACTATATTCCAAACAAGAAAATCATATATATAACACTATATAGAAAAAATATACAGGCCAAAACCTACGATTGATACTAATTTATTAATCTGGTTCAAATAATTATGTTTTCAGTTCCATTGTGATATAGTGGCTAAATAATACAATTTATATTAATTCACATAAAGAGAATATAGAATCCCTGAATTCACTACCTCAAAATATTTTTGGGATTATTTTCATAAGAATAGTCCCACACAATAGATCTTAAACACTTTACCCACAATAACAGCATCCGCCAGAAGATTATGCAGCACCACTGCATCAACCAAAAACAAAGAAATAACTATATAAAACATGGATATAAAGTTCCATCAAATGTAAATGAGAAATGAGAGCTCATGTATCCGAGAAAAAAAACAACATAGGTGGTTCATACCTTCTATCTATGATGGATCGACACATAATGCTTGCAACAAAACTTGGGGTTCACATACAGTATGAAGAAACCTCAATGTGAAATGATCAATGGATTATTGATCTATCACACCACTAATATGGGATGAATGTATCAGCGTACCTCACACCTTGATAATTGAGATGGAATAAATGAAGTGTAGGTTCTCAATATAGAAGTTATAGATCAGAGACTATAGAGATTCAAAATGTATTGGAATTTCCATTAATGCAGATCACATTAAACCACACGGTATAACAAAGATAAAGGTATAAATACCCTTAGGAAAATTAAGATTGGAGTTATTGAATTTTAATTGAATTTGAATTCCATAAAGCAAGGCTTTGAATGCACTTTACATCAATGAAAATGTCAAAGGGATGAAATAGTAAGTAGATGGAAACATTGTTCACTGGTTGATCTGAAAGAATTATAGCACCTTCTGACATTGAATGTTGAAGATAAATCACTGACAAATCAATCACTGATAGTTGATGATGAATCGCTGAAACTGACAGATGAAGGTGACTCATTGACACTGACAGAAGAAGACAACTCACCAGCACCTATATAGAAGCCATGAATCCACTACCTCAAAATCATTTTGGGATTATTGGCATGAGAATTGTCTAACACAATAGATCTTGAACACATTCCATATAACAACCACGTCCATCTGGTGATTATTCGGCACCACCGCATCAACCATCAACCAAGAAATAAGTTGTAGAAACGTGGATATAATGTTCCATCAAATGGAAAGGATAAATGAGAGTTTTAGTATCAGAGAAAAAAATGACATTGGTGGTCCATACCTTCTATCGATGATGGATCGACACTTTCTACTTGCAAAAAAACATGGGGTGCGCATACAGAATGAAGAAAACTCAAGGGGAAATGATATGTGGATAATTTTTATATAACACCACTAATATGGGATGAATGTCTCAAAGAACCTCACAAATAGACAAAGGAGAAGGAATGAATGAATAGTAAGTTCCTGATATTGAAGTAGCAGATCAGAGACTAGAGAGATTTGAAATGTATTTGAAATTAAATTAATGTGGATCACACTAAACCACATGGGATGACCAAGAAAAAGGAATCAAGACCCTTAGGAAAATTAACATTGGTGTTATGGACGTTGAGTTGCCTTTAAATACCATAAAATAAGGCTTTGAATGAATTTTACCGCAATGAAAATGTTAGTGGGTTGAAATTGTAAGTAGATGGAAACATTGTTCACCAGTTGATCTGAAAGAATTATAGAATCTACCGACACTGAAAGTTGAAGATGACTCACTGATAAATGAAGGTGACTCATGGACACTAAAAGAAGAATATGACTCACTGACACTGATAGATGAAGATGACTCACTGACACAAATAGATAAAGATGACTCATCGACATTGATAGATGAAGATGACTCTCTGACACGGAAAGATATAGATGACTCACCAAAACCGATAGATGAAGATGACTCATCAACACCGATAAATGAATATGACTAACTGACACTGACAGACAATGATGACTCACCAACACCAATAGATTAAGATGACTCGCTGACACCGACATATGAAGATGACTCACTTACAACACTCTTCACATCTCTCTCAATAAGATTATTATTCATAAAATTTGAAACAATATTCAAAAAACTATAAATTTGAAAAAAAAGTCGGGGATAAGTAACCTCTACATCCAAGAACTCCTCAAACATAGGATCTCATCAAATGAATGAAGCAGAGAGGTTTGAGACATTACAATATATTATCTAACAATATTCTATTTTATTTGTAAAATAATATAAATTTACATAAAACAATAAAAAAATTAAACATTATTCAATAACTTTACTCATTCTTCATTACCAAAATATTATTGAACATAATCATATAATATTATCAATATAGTATAGTTTATGAAAAATAACATTAATAAATTATTCAGTAAATCAATTTTCCACCCCCTTGTTCTATATATGATAATAATATGATCCCAAATTTTAATAACATTTTTATTCCAATTACCAATTATAATTTCAATATTAATGAACATATTAACCCAAGATTGTTTCAATAAAATTAAAATTATGTCAGAAAAATATAATTTTTTTCTCAAATAGTCATATCAATGAAACACATACTAAATGAAATTAGGGTACTACCATAAATGGCTAACCAAATACACCTAATCATATTAAATGTGTATCATGTAAACCCTCAAATGGGATATATAATTATATAAAATTATGATCAAACATAAATATATCATCCCAAAAAACATTAGTCTTATCCAATAATAATATTAAATATAATAGGTATCCAAAGGTTCTATCCTCTCACACATCATATTTTTTGACAAATTATATTTGAATTAACAAAAGAATATCCACCCAAATATTCTAGGTAGGTGTTAATTAGTATGCCTATTCAATGTGCACTATTGAAAATTGAATAAATACCAAATCCTCCCATTTCAATGCAGTTAAACCTATGTATATCAATTCGGGAAAAGTATACATGACAAAGAGGGGTTTCATTAAAGATGACCATAAACCTTTCATTTCCATATCATAGGATGTTCACCTATACATAGGTAAAAACTAAGGGTTAGAGTAATTTTTTCCCTTATGATATGAAAAAGTAACTCAACCCTGCTATGATATAAAAATTAGAGACCCAATAATTTTATATATTAATAATGCATCATTTCATAAAAATATTCAAGACATATCACAACAATTCTGGCCTAGGGATCAAAAATATTTAGTTATAATAGATTTTAGATTCATATTCTTCTTATTTAGAAGAATATTAAATATCTAAAAATCATTATTTACATAAGTCACCCTTCTTATCTCATTATATAAAGTAACCTTCTCCATAACCTGTGGATAAATCAAAAAATATATTGAGTAAATATATTCAATATTTTAAAACATAGCTAATATCAATCAATTATAATATATTAAAATAAGTTAAATCTAAGGTAATGGGAATAAGATCATAACATATGATAATCATAACTAATCACTCAATGATCATTAATTGTAAATTAGACTATAAAAAATTTTCAAAACAAAATGCAAGATATGATTCAATGTGAAATTGAAAATAATAAATCATGATAAATAAACATATCATAAGTATAAGTTATATTTTTGAGTCATTCTTATATGTCAATGAAACAATTTCTTTTGTTATGGTTCACAATAAATGTTATTAGTGGAATTAATTAACTATGAATTCCATGATTTATTTATTCATGGTTCACCCATGAGACTATAATGTGGGATAGAGTCCTATAATGAAATAAGATCACTCCACATTCAAGTTTTCAATATATAAATATATATAATTACTTACCAAATGGATTATAGGACTATATAGTTCCTGTACCAGAAGAAAATTAATCAATATAATACCAATTTTTACCAAAAGATAAAAAAAGTATCATCAAATCATTGTATTATAACCTGTGAAACTGAATCATGTTTCTCAAAAATGTCATAATTTCCTCATTTTATAAACTGGGAAAAATAAATGTGCTTTAAAAATATTGCATCCTTACAAAATTAAATAGTTTGGAAAAAATGGGTTACATATATTCATCTTTAAACCATAATCATCCTAAGAAATACAAATATTAAAAGTGGATGGAATCATAAGATCAAATCATTAGTGAGGAATAACAACCCTTAAAGGAAATTTATAGAGATGAATACCCAATTAAAATATCATGTGAAACATCCTTTGAAATCATGATAAAAATAATTTTCATTTTATAATTTTTTAACATGAAATAACTAAAATATTGAAAAATAATTCTCCATGAAAGTATCCAATGGTAAATCAATTATATTAATGGTCATGATGGGGAGTAAATTTTTTCATGGTGTATATATTTAACGAAAACATTCATTTCAAACATTTGGAGAATGTAAAAAATGATTTATTAACAATAAATTTGAATGAATACATTAGAATCGTTTATAAATAAGGAAAATATTTATTTAAATGAACATTTTGAAAAAAAATTACACTTAATAACTTTTAGAGAAAAATTATGTATAGTATGGACATAGAAGAAACATTATCACTAATGAAAATATATGGTTATATTTTATTTAAAAACATTTTCTTGATCATTTTAACTATTAAAAAGAATAAAATTGAACTAATACATTAAAATATTAAAAATACCTCTATTATAAGAAAATTTAAGTTTTTAAAATTTAATATCTATATAATTTCACTCCTTTTAAATTTATTAAAGACAATCCTAAAAGGAAATAGATTGTAACATTAACCCTTACCAAATTAATGAAATTGTAATCAAAACACATTTAATGAAATTTTATAATTGTGACATGAAATTCCATGAATTAGGAATTATAAATCATATAAACTAATTTGGGTCAAATATATATGCCTCCTTAAAAATATTAGGTTCATAACATCAATCATATATGAGTGAAATAATTATGAGAAAAATGATTAATTCATGTCCCATATTGCATCATTGATCTTAAAATTTATTATATAAGAAAATAATATTTATTATAAAAATTATAATAAACCATATCAATAATCTAAATACCATGTATAATACCTTTATAATTACCTATTATATTTATATTTACAATTTCATTATTAAAATGATCATTCTAGGGAAAAAAGGATAGTTTTCTATGAATTATTTCATTTTATGGTTCTAGTACATGAAAATTGGTAATCATTTAATCATATAAAAATATCAATAATGATATAAGTATCATATATATTCAAAATATATCCTTCTGTAATCATTCACATATAACAGCAACGATAAAAGAACTACATCACTTAATGGAGATGGTAGTCTATATGTACACATTAGTTTTGTTTAAACTTTTTTATGGATGGAAAGAAATAATTTTAAATAATAAATCACAAATATATATTAATTATTATTTTTTAAATATCATATAAATTCATCAAAACCATCCTTATTACCATTAATGTATTGTGGAAATTAAAATTAATTCACATCTCTTTGTATAGGTGATAGTCTACACATATGAATGAGGGACATTATCAATTTTTAAAATATGGGACATTAATAAGTTAGATAATATACTAAAATTATATAAGAAAAATTATACCATAATTATAATATATAAAAAATTAAATCCATCCTAATAAGAAACCCTAAATTATTTTATTGAAAACTAATCATATCACAATGTGGTGATAGTAGTCAACACATATGGAAGAACGATAAATTCATTTCCCTTTTCATAGATAGATATAAAAAATTATTGAACCATAATATAATAAAAATACATATAATTTTATATAATAGTGAAAATATTTAATAATGGGTTTCTCTTATTTATATAATGTGTAAAAAGAAATAAAACAGAATATACATAGTTAATAGTTTTACCACTTTATTGTGAAACCTCAGATAGCATACACATTATTCATTTAATGGATGATATTATGATCACAACATGACATGCATACAATTGTTATGGATTTTATAAATAAATTTGGGATCTTCATGTATAATATATAAGTCTCATGGGGTGTGATGAAAAGAGGTGAAGTTGTGTTGTTTTATAAGGAATGGAGAGGTCACATTAATATTGTTTCAAATGATTCAAATATATCAATGTCTTACTTAATTATTATTCTCAAAATGTACATGAATTAATTTGAAAATATGAAAACTAATAAATATATCATGTAAATAAATGTTATATATGGTTTATTTTCATTTAAATCCTTATAGATTTGTTTAATCCCTTATTTTACAGTTTTTATCCTTTTCTACAACAGCACATTTTTGGACATCAAGGGTAATAAATTTATAAATAAGGTAAAATTTTTCTCAAAAATGGTTTATGGATGAAATTTTTGAAAATTTCCCATTCCAAATATCCTATAAAAAATGCCTTCATTTTTAAATAATTAAATAAAAAATTATTTAACGTAAAATATCAAAAAATTCATTTTGAAATGATTTAAATAATTTTACTTTAGAGGCATCAAGTTAAAAACAAACTATGAATATAAGCACATTACCCAACATTTGAATTTTATAATTATTCATTAAATTAATGAGATTCAATAATTCATAAAAACATATTAATTTTATTTTTTTATATCATTTACCTAGAATATTTTCCTACATTCACAATCACAATATTGGAATTTCATAATAATTTATTATAATTATGTAACCAAAAAAATTAAAAATAATATATTATAATAAAAAATATATTTATCGTAAAAATGACTATTTAAAACCTATATTAAAATACTTTTATCTAAATTACATAATAGTGGAGATATTTATAGAAAGCGAGTAACAGTTTAAAATATTCTTAACCTAAATTAATATATATAAAAATATAAAAGGAAAATGAAATAAAAATTCCATATATTCATCTTAATATGTATATGGAAAATTGAATAACATCCAGTCAAATAAATTATCAGGTTGGGTTGGTATTTAGGCCTTATATGATAGTTTTAACCATGTTTTCCTCATTATACCCATACCAATGGGACACATTTTTATCATGGTTACTATTCAATATGATAAAAAATAAAAGGGGCCAAATTCAAAAAAATTAACCTCTTTATTAAATGTATCGACTCCATTTTAAATAACATAATTTATTTATGTGGGTGAAATCAATTTTAATATAATCAAATAAAATAGAATGAAAATTAATTTATAGAGAAATATGTTCTTAAGCATAAAAATGAACAGATGCCAAAATCAACTATAATGTTGATTCATATATAATTAATTATATTATTTATTTATATTTATTTATTATTTTAATTTATAATTATGTTAGGATATAAAATGGTAGTTTTAAATTACTAGATTTATTGAAATAAAAGGATTGTTTTTCAAATAAAATAATTTTTCACCTTTGACATATAAATAATTAATTATTGGAAAATATCAAAATTTCTTCTTTAATATAATATTAACATTTTCATTCCAAAAGTGATATTTATTTTTTAACAAAATAAATATAAAATTTTATGAAATTAATTATAATCTCATCATAAAAAATTTAATAAAATCATATTTAAAGAAGTCATATTTTTTGAATAATATAATGAATTTATAAAATATTATTTACATATTTATTATAAATTAATCAATTAATTTAATTTGAGTAATAAATATATATTTATATATTTCTTAATTTTATTGACTCAATTCTTACCATATAATTTATTGGCCAATTTATAGGATATCATAGTTCATTTTATGTATTCTATTGTTTGTCAAGAAAGTTATCAAACACATACAATATATTTAATGGGAACTATATTGCAGAATATTTATTTTTTAATGACTCCCATTTTAAATGTATTAATTTTAGATTTTGAATGGATTATTTTCAAGACCAGGAGAAGAGACATCATGTGATTAGGAGGCTCGATGTGCTGAGAATAAATATTTCAACTATATAAAATATATTAAATATCACGTGATTTTAGTTTTCCAGGAAAAGTTAAATAACATCTAAATAGTGGCCATGGTCATAAAAATGTGGGATCCATTGATTTCATGGGGAATTTTTTACCCTAGGGGTGATATATACTATTACGATGTGGGTGTTTGAGGAAAAGTATTTGTGGTCATGAAATAAATAAAATAACTAATAAAATTATTTGATTTTATTTTGTTGATGTAGGGACCTAGAATATTCTATATGTAAATAAAAATGTGAGATCCCTATGTTTATCTATTAAAATTGATTTATAAAAAGCATTGTTGGAGAACCATTGGAGGAGATTTTTTGGAAAATGAATACTAGATTGAAGATCAACGACTGGTGGTAGAATAAATCAGAGGATATCCCCAACGATCATGACACGTCATCATTATTCATTATTGATCGATTTGAATCGACCGATGACACTTTTTAAATTGGATGTTCCCAATTTTTTTTATAAAAAGAACATGGATCAATAAACCAATAGATTAAGCCATGAATCATGAATTTTGTGGTATAGGTTAGATTTATTTGAGAATTGGGATAATTTGTTTGTGATTATATATTATCTCTTCATTATGTGTTCTTACATCAATAAATTAAGGTCAAAATGAACATCGGTTGAGGTCCATTCCCCATTATTGTATGTTTTTATCTCCCCCAATAATTCTTTTGTCATAACCATTATTTAATGGATAGTGGTTCAATGTATACTAGAAATTAAATAAAATTTCTCTCATATCTTGAAACAACTGTTCAAGTTTTGAGATTTGGGCTTAGCACGAATTGATGGTGGGGTGACAATGGAATCCAAATTGTATCAGATGATATAGATGTCTGGTATTCATGTTCTTTGGCGATCAATGACGAAAAATGCTTGATGGAAGTTTCTAAATGGATTTTATGGATGGTTTTTTTATGATTGAATAGGATAATGACCAAAATGATGACACTCCTTGATTCCGGAATGGGGCATAGAAGGATTGGTGGCTAGAGTTGCTGATAAGACATGTATAATCCAAATCTTGATTTTTGGAAAATATTGAAAAAAACATCATGTAAGTTACATATTCATGCCATGTGATACCCTTATATCAGTGACTATGTTTTCGTGATCGAGGTATGTATCACCCAAATTATTACTTTATGACATGCTGTGTTGTCCCCCATAGATATATCAGCATGTAAATTAGTGTATGCACACATGTGATGGAATACATGGTCTTGGGAACACTATGTAATCCTATATGAAAACAACCATGATATGAATATACTGTATTTTTCACGTACTATAAGATGGGTAGTCGCACACTATGTACTATAACATGAACATGAGTATGGATAGAGAAACATATTGTTTATATGGGTAGCACCTGACGTCGAAGGGACATGAAATGTACCACTACTACACGTCATATACTACTAAAATATTTTCTTGGATCCCCTTTCCTATGTATCTTCGATAAGTATCATTAGGATATGTTCCCAATATCCATTCTATAATGGATTGTATTTAATATCCTCAAACACATAGGATTACGATCACTTTAGTATGATGTATTAGATATAGTTGTTGGAATCCTTCCATGAGGCTTGGAGTGAGGTCCTCTAGTCAAATTCATTTCCTTGGTAGAGTTATTAGAATCATCATGACCAAAACTATGAAGGATAAAAAAATAAACATAGAAGTTTAATATAGATTAGGATTTTGATATACCCCATATCCTTTGGTGTGATCATCATCTATGTATAAAATATCTTCCGACTTCTAGATAATACTTCTAATAGTGAGACCCAATGTGCATTACATCTCGTATAAATGCCATCAATTCTATCAAAATCTTATAGTGTGTAATCCTAGAAGAGTTATATATGGAACTTTCATTCTAGAATCATAGACTTCAATTAATTTCATGAATTTATTTTAAGCCGGTATGTCTTTTTTATTTATATATAGATATTATTGTTAAATTATTTGTATAGATATACATATCACTATTTAACAATTCATTATTTGATGTATGATTTGTGGTTTCAGGATGTACTATAGGGTAATGTTATACCCCCTACCCTCCTTTATGGGGTTTCCCTCAAATGTCAGGACTATTGAATATGTTTGACTTTTTGACAAAGACCAGGATTTTCTAGGACCTGCTAGTTTATAGTGTGATTGAATAGAGAGTGGTGTGTTTCTATGGTATCTTGATAGTAGTCCCCAGTTTACATTCCGGTTTGATATGTTTTTGGACTCTTTTTAGTGGGATTCTGTTTGGACTAGTTTATATTTTATAACATACTATCATACTATATATGAGGGATTTATAAGTATTTATGCGTGGTTTTGTATATTTTTTTTAAAAAAATTAGCATTATCTGGGATTTGGAATGTCTATGTGTATAATTAAAAACATTATGGCCTCCCATAATAATGAAATGCCTACTCGGTGCTATTCGCTAGCCTCTATCCAATTGGTTTTGGTCTTGTGGAGTCACATCATGAGCCCCATTAGGACGGGTCATGATAGGGTTCTTGTCTTAGGTAGACAATTACAATATTTGACAGGAGTCTGTGAGATTGGTTTGGGGGAAAATGTTATGTCTTTCATGTTCGGATTTTAGGACAATGACTCTAGTGTGGGTGTGGCGGATGAGATATCAGTACACCGGGATACTGATCGCCTAATTTTCCACTTGGAACATGAGACAATAATATGAAGTTAATTCTTTTTCACATTAATATTATTGGAACATGTTGTGGTTTTCATGACATTCTTGAATCATATATTCGGATATTCTCATTGACCGTGGTACAAATTGTTTATTTTATGATCTCTCTTCAAAATATGATTACTAGTATCTAATATTAGAATCTTGAGGATCATCCCCATAGGGACGAGGATTTGATAATGGGACTAGTTCCAATGGTTTTACCACCTGGTGGGGTACTATATATATCACCACCTATAGAGCAATAGATAGTAACATCAATACTAGCTGATAAGGTTCATAGGTTAAGAACACTTCAAAAGTTTCATTAATAGATACACCTCTTGTTATGAAAAAATCGATACCAAAATGTAGCTGAAGACAGTCTTTAGGTGGTTAAACACATTATTCGTACCATCATATCATATGATTGTCCTGGTGGTGAGCCTTCATCATGGCTCAGTAGGGAATTGGTGGCGGTTCGTTACCCAGTATTATGATGAGGTGACTATAGCATTGTCAGAGTCTTCATGAATATTCAAAGAGGATTTCATTCTAGATTCATTAATGATTGTATGTATCTATGTGCTTCAGTAGTTACATATGGGTAGCTTGAAAATAACTGAGTATTCATCGAGGTTTAACATCCTCTACATGAACTATTGGATATGGTTCATGAGTAGTTCATTCAAGAATAGAACTTTTATTGAGGAATTACTAGAGATATTTAATTCATCATTATAACAATATAAATTCTTAATTATGTTGGGGTGATAGAGAAAGATTTGGTGGTTGAGTGTTTCTTGACTGAGCAGACACAGCCAGTGGTTGCCGGTAGTGGACACACAAGAGAAGAAACCTCATTAGCTGGAATAAGACGTCGGCCTCTCAGACCTGGATGTGAGATAAATTTCAGGAAGATGTCCCAATACATGGGATATATGGTTCATGTAACAAAATATGGTATCAGTCAACCTAGATGGAGGTAGTACTCCTCATGTGATTGTAGGGGAGATATTACATGAGATTGGGTGACCTGTTACATAATAGATAGAAGGACTATGGATAGGCCATCAAGGTAGAGTAATTGGAAAGAGCTTATATATTTTTAGACAAGATTAAATGGAATAGGATCCAATATATAATCTAAAGGTTTTATACACTTTGACATATTATGACCACCAACCAAATGTTATATGCACCAGGATCAAGGAACTAGAAGAAAAGGGTGGAGAAAACTGAATATAGTTGATCCTTAACACACATAGGCTATGAAAATGATATGAGGTATGATATTTTTATTTTATAATCTAATTCAAGTATTGATTGAAAAAAATTATATTCATTACTTTATTTCTACCTATCTGATATAAGACTTACTAATTCTGGTTTATCCCTTATCTCAACCATTATGCTAAGGAACTCTAACTATAGATAATTCAATGGTCACAAAATAGTTCCAAAATCATGAATTGATTCATAAAGGTGAGATTTTATGTTGGGATCCCATTTTACCAGTGATGATTCTTTATGGTGTCATCATAGGGATAAACATGTTGTCTATAGTTCATACATTGGTAGACTATTTCAGGTTGAGGATGTGGTGTGTCCACAGTGATGGTACGAAGTTATAACTTATCTTAAAATTGAATCCCATGTCGCATAGGATGGACTCAGGAATAGGATTATGCAACTGATTAATCATCATTTAGATTGCATAACCCATGATGTAGTGGAATTTTTGAGTTTCCAATTTCTTATAGTTGTGGAAGTGTTTGCGGATGACTTTCATTAGGATGTTCTTAGATTACATCCCAACTATAAGAAATTCTTATACATTAGTCTAAAACTTAATATAGAACTAATATTCGTGCCATCATTTTAGATGGATCCCTAAATACTTCAATAATTGAGGGTATTGTTAGAGGATTTCGATAGGAATATATTTGTATGACCTAGTGTTTCTCCCTTGGAGAACCCAATTTTATTCACCATGAAGGAGAGGATGATTTTGAGGTTATTTGTGGACTAAATACACTTTAAAAAGTGAAACCTGAAGAATAACTATTCATTAACAATGATTCATGACCACTTTGACCGGTTAAGAGCGGAACGATGGTTCTTAAAGGATGAACTCACATTAGGCATTCACTAATTGCGAGTATGGGATGTTAGTATAACAAAGATGACATTCCGATGTCACTATGATTACTATTAATATATTTTGATTCCCTTGGATACATGGAACTCCCTCCATAGTGTTCATGGGACTCATGACTAAGATATTCCATCCTTTCATTGACTGTTTTATGGAAGTCTTCATCGATGATGTTCTTCTATACTAAACTTTAGAGGAAGAGAATGCAAGAATCTTGAGGATTGTTCTAGATGTACTTAAAGATCACTAACATTATAAGAATCTATTGAGGTTTCATTTCTATATTAAGGATGTAACATTTTTAGAAATTTTATACCATTTGATTCAGTTGTAGTGGACCGGTCCTAGGCTATGAAAGTATTATTTTGGAATCCACTAATGATTGTGATAGAGGGAAGTTCTTTCTTTTGTTAGATGGATATTATAGAGATTCATATCCCAATTCTCAAGGATATCATCTCCCATGATAGCTTTCACCAGAAAGGGGTATCCTTCCATTAGAGGTAGGGATGTTCCATCAGGACTTTCACTAGTTGAGGCAGATAATGAAGAGTTCGCACATATTGGGATTTTTAGTGGATGGTGTTCAGTAAGTAGTTTTCTGTGATTTATCTAGCACTAGTCATATGTGTGTTACGATGTAGAGATAGGCATTAATTGCCTATGGTTAAGATTTTTGGAGACCACATGTGGTTAACTATGTTACCCATGATCTTGAGTAATATTTAATGGTCTTAACAATATTGATATAGAGACACTACCTAGAAGGAGAGTGTATTTTCATCTATTTTTTCACATAATTACCAATTATGTCTTCTCTTAGAAGGATATTAACTTGAGATACAAGAGATAACTAGGGTTATTTTAGGATTATTACTTTTAGATTTTATATAATCCTGGGAATAGGAACATGGTAGAATATTCTCTCAGTGGGAGATCTTTTTTGTAGTTCCTGAATGAGGCATTTGAGCAGCTGTCCTTATTACAATTATCCATTATGAATTTATTTTGGGAAACATATCTCATGTTAATGGTTGTTACCCCTGCACAATTGTAGTGAGATTGGGAGAACCTACATGGGGATACTGAGTCTGAGACCCTTCTTACTAATATATCAATAAGCCATGCTCATGGTGGATTTTATGAAGGTGGGTAAAAAGTAATTCATTTTAGAGTATTCAATATGTTAATTGTGATGGTATTAGAGGATGTTCATATGTATTTTCCTAAATATCATATCTAGGAACATCTATGTGTTGAAAATATGTACTCGTACCTCTGAAATCTGTTTTTGTGTCTATGGATAATGAAAGGAGTTAAAGAGACTATTTCTTGATGACATACTTGTTAGAATGTTACGGCAGAGCACCATGTCCCAGTGAGTTTAAGTCAACCACCTAAGGTGCCAGAGTTTATTTGGGTTGGGATGTCAATATAATTAATGATTGTATTACCATGTATGTAAGTGGGACATGATTCCAAATGGGTCATTATAGATAGACTCACTATGTTGGCCTAATTCATTGCCCTTAGAGAGAAGAGTTATGTAGAGTGCTTGGGATGCCAATACATGCAGAAGATAGTTAGAATCTATGGAGTCCCATAATTTATCATTTCTGAATGTGATGATTGCTTCACATTTTTGTTATGGAATTGATTTTATGAGGCTTGGGAGACTTAGTAACACTTGAGTATAGCATTAAACCACAAAACTAGTGGTCAGATAGAGTAGACCATGAAGGTTATAGGGGAAATATTAAGAATCTTTCATTTTTTAATTTCACCATGGTTGGGAGGATCACCTTCCAATGGTGGAGTTTGAATACATAAAAAATTCCCCCATTTTTATGAAACTATTAGAGAATTTTTATGGGTGAAACTATTGGTTACCACTATGCTGAAAAAATAAGGAGACTTAGCACTTACGTGACCAATTTTGGTGTGGGAAACAACAAAAGAGTGATGATCATCGATAAAAAGATGAGGACTTCATATATCTATTATAATTCTTTTTCGGATAGACTGTAGAGGACTTTGGAGTTTTAGGAGTGATACAATGTGTTCATATGGTTTTTCACCTCAATGTTGATTAATGATATTTTTTCATGGATAAATTCTACTTATGAGATTCAGTATTACACTATTGATGTGATATATAGTTAGTGGGGTTGCATACCACATACCTCTATAAGTAAATTAAGTTAGTTTTTGTGACATATTCCACCTATAACAGTTTCGGAGGGACATTCATGACCCATAACACATTATTTACTAGGGTGATCTAGGAATAGAGGATTTTAATATATTTTCTTATTACATAGTGGAAAATGCAGATCAATTGGATATGATATTTTGTGGGTGATTGATTAAATCAGTTTGGGTCGGGTGGCATCATTGGAATCCTTAAGAGAGAATACAGGGGTAGGAGGTTCAGATATATACTCAGTTTCATTGTATAATTCTATAAAAACATGCATTTTTTATTCTTTTGATGTAATTCCCCATGTTGGGGGAATTTAATAACTCGTATTTTTCATGTATTATTTTTTTATATTGTATGTATTATATTTAACTTCTACCACTATGATGACATCAGATTCTAAGGCCTGGTGTACCAAAAATAAATTTTCATATACATTAAATGACTTAAGTATCATGTTCTTGGAGTTTTCCTTAAAATGGAAATATCTTCTAAAAAGATACCCAGATAAAAAATATAAGAGTACCATTGTGTTCAGAATGTTGTTTTTAATATAGGTGAGGAAAAATCATTATTGGCATGGGGTGTTTGTGGAAAATTCTTCACAAGAATCAAATAAATTTAACAATTAATTAAATCAAGTTATTTTATTTTTGTGATGTATAGAATTATACTCTTCTACAAGTAAATGATTTTGTGGGTTAAATGGTTTATTTGTTGACGCCTAGTGACATATGGGACCAGTGTAAAATTTTTAGAGTAAATTCCATTAGGGGATGATGATCATATCGAAGATTAATGAATGGTGTGAGATGGAATTAGAGGATCTCACCAATTATCATTATAAATATATGTTATTCATCATTGAATGATCTAAATAAAATTAGTACATTTGTTTCTTTTGGATTATATCCCAGTTTATGGTTTCTATGTAGAACATGGATCAATCAACCAACAGATTGATCTCTGCATCATGCTTATTGATTGATGGTTTAGTTTTATTTATCAATTGATAGAACATATTTATGTTTATCTACACTCTCATAATCATTAATTATAATAGAAATGAATAGATTTCAAAACAAAAATCAAAGTCCTTTCATCATGATTGTTCTTGTGCATTTACTCCTTGATTTATTATCCATCATGGGAGTTCTTAATTTTCTCACAGTTGAATGTACATTGGAAAAACCGATTTTGCAAACCCATTCTAGGTGAAATGGTTTTAAATCGTATATCTCAGCTCGATATGATGTGATGCTAGTGTGAAGATGGAATCAGAATCTAATTAGATGATATGGATTCAATGTTTTAGTTTTCCTCAGAATTCAAAAAATAATGACATTTGAATGAATTTTCATATTCAATTTTATGAATGCATTTTATGATTCTATTATTGAATTGGTGTACTAATGACACTCCATCATTCTAGTATGATTTGTGGTTGTATAAGTGTCCATTTTATCTAAGAAGACATATGAATTTAGATCATTATTTCTTGAAAATCTAAAAAAACACGAAATATATGTCAGATCTATAAGCTATGAGGGACCCTTTCTACAATGTCTAGGGTTTCATAAGGGATTCATTTATCAATAATAATGTGACCTCATCACACGGTGTGTGTCCCACCATTGATTGATTAGTGTGTAACTCATAGTGTATGTGGAAAAGGACCGGTGTTCATGGGAATTTTCAACTTATGAACTTCTACATGGACATGGCCAATCCAATCATACATCACTTATGACAGGTAATGGAACAAAAAAAATAAATAATGTTTCACACTATGTAATTTTACTTGAAAACCATATTGGACTTGAACATGGTCCATTTAAACGATGAGAACCAGGGGTTAATGGGACCTGACGTGTACCCCTAAAACATGTCTTGCACTATTAAAATGTTTTATTGGATCCGTTTTCCACTGTATGTTGGACGAGTTTCATTAGAGCATGTTCCCCATATCCATTCCTCGAGGGTTCGTATGGAATAACCTTCTACACAAAGGGTATTGATCTCCATAATAAGACTTCATGGATAATGTTATTGGAATCCTTCCATGAGGCATTGAGTGAGATCCTCATTTCATCTTCAAACCCTATTTGGTGTTCTTAAAATTATCATGAACAATACTATGTGGATGTTGATCCTCTATATAGAGAATTACTTCATATTGAATTATTAGTATACCCCATGACCTTGGGTGTGATCCTCAACATTTGTTTTCTATTAAGACATATTGTGTATACTTTTAAAACGGAGATGTGAAAGGCATTACATCTCAGACCGATATCATTAGTGTTATCAAACTCATCAAGTGTGTTCTCCTAGATGACTTCTATGTTAAACATCTGTGTTGTAATCCTAGTGTGGAATTATGGTTGAGACTTAACATTGAAATTTTGTGTCTTTTTAGAGTATATATTTATATTAATGTTATCTATTTTGAATAAATATACTTGTGTATAGGTGAAAATTATTACATTATTGTATTCTTTTTTGTTTTCAAGGTGTCCTTCTTGTTATTGGTATACTCACCCATGCACAAGATTTTCCCGCATGATCTGTCTTGAGAAAGAGAACAAAATTTTGATAGACTCTATGATTTACCATGCTAGATGATTCTTAGTGGGACTGGGAAGAATGAGGTATATTCCTAAAAATTATTGACTCTAGTTCCAATACTACATTCAGGTTGTACTTTCATTAAGACACTTTTTGGTGGGCGTGTATTTGGCCCTATTGACTTTTCTTTACCTACTTTCATAATCTATTTATAGGTTTTAGATTTATGCAGGAATGGTTGTTCAAATGTTTTGATATTTCAGAAATGTATGGGCTTGGAGGGGTGTGATCATGTGCATAGGTACTTAGGTTATGCCCTCTCATGTTATAGATATACCTACTTGGCACTATATGTAATGATGCAGATATTTTAAATGATATTTATTTCTAAAAATGTTTGTTATATCATATTATACATAACCACCCATGTATTTTTAATAATGATGGGGTATTAATAGTATTAAGGGAAATCTGACCATTATGGTTAGAGTTTTATATGGTAATTGGATAAACATGACCATTGGTCAGTATGACCATTAGGAAATATAATATTAGTAATAATATTAATGTTATAATTAGTTTTTATTTGTATACATAACAATGGATAACTAATGCATAAAGGGGAACCAACAGCCTCCAGTGGCAGTGTCATTCTATATAAATCCCATTTATTATAATGTAGAACGGAGGTAGCATAATTATGGTTTTCCCTTGACCAAGTCCATGTTGAGATTAAAATGGTGAAGCTAGAATGAAATTTCCTATAAGAGAAGTTCATGTTAGTGTAAATTACTACTCAGTCAATGTTAGCTAAGTCACCTGAGATGTTTATAACCATTCCATACATTATTATTCCACCTATCATGGGTTTTTAAGGGTTTGAGTTTCAATGAATTATTTACATAATTTTTAATTCAATGATAATAATAAAATTATTTATTCATCAATAGTTGTGCTTAATAAAAATATTTATTTAATTGAGGTGGAATATGAAAAAACAAATTTGGGAAAAAAATTAATTTTCAGAAAGGATATAGATTTTTATGAAAATATATGTTATTGGGAATAATATTTATATTAATTAAATATTATTAATTAAAACACGAATTTAAATATAAATGATAAACTAATGTTATTATGTCATTGAATATTTTTTTGTGTTGGAAATTTTACTAAGCATTTCAACCCATAAATTTTTAAATATATTATGATTTTTATATTTAGAATTTAACATTACCATATATAGATAATTATTCTTAAATATTAAAAATATTTTATAAATCATCATGTCTAAATTAGTTTACGTTGAATTTATGATAATTTTCTAAAATTATTTATTTTTACATGAATAGTTAAATACAGTCTATGTTTTTGGAATTTTTAATTACATTATAATTATTTCATAATGATTTATTATTAAATTGAAAATAATCCAGGACCTAAAATGTCTTATTTTATTTATATTTACATTTCAAAATATTTTAATCAATTTCAAAACCTATAATTTACTTTCAAAAGTCTAAAATAGTATAAATGAATTTAAAAACAATATTTTGGAGAAACATTAATTTTCCATACAAAAATAAATAATATAATATGTTAATTTGTTCTTTTAGGTTAAAATTAAATTAAATATGTCTCAAATGTACAATACCATGTGGAAAACTGGGTAAAATCTAATGGGTTTTCCTTTTCAACAAATGATATTTCCAAGGCCTTTATTTGGAAATTATTAAACAAATCCTTTAGTTTTTTTATAAATACCCAACCATTAATTAATTCTAATTTACTTAAAATACATCCTATATGATGTTATGGTATTTTTTACTCCCATTTAGTCCCCCCCATGTTGTCTTCACACCCCAAGGTTCCATTCCTCGTGATCTAAGAGTAACTCTTCAATGTATAGGAAATATCCTTCCCTTATCTTAAATTCAAGAAACACTTTTCATATATGTCATATATTTGTTATTTTTATATTATTATATTACCCTTTATATCATACCATTATATCCAAATTATGTTTTTTCAATGGTATTATATTTTCATCACTCATTCTACTCTTTTATGAAACTATGTTTTATACCTATTATTCTGAGAAATATACATCTCAAGATTTCTCACTTATCCAAAAGAAATTCAATTTTATTTTATTTTTATGATATCCAAAAAATCATTATATTCTATTTTTATTCACCTAAATTTATGTGTTTTTTATTTCATTTGCGTATTTACATATACATAACCCATACAACCTTTTTGTGCTAAAAAGGACATAACGATCATGTATTCAAGATCTTTTATAATTCAATGATTTTGTTAAAGAACTCTTTATTTATTCACCATGGGTTATTAATGAAATTATTGACTATGATATATGTATATCACATTAATTAAGAAAAATGAAGGCAACACCCTAATAGCTCTCTAATTCATAGGGAAAAATAATTTAATCTCTATATATGGCATATTTTATGATACCGTGGTTAATAACCTTGGTAAATTCAAATATGACACATTTTGGAAACTTTTAGTGATTTTCATTTCTAATTTAAATTTTCTTTCCAAATTTCCAAGTTATTATTAATTTAATTTTTTAATTATATGCTTTACAATCCCTTTCTTATGCCATAATGGAATTCATTATTTTTTTTGATATTCCATATGGTCACATGTAATATAATTTCTCTTAATAGGCCTCACACCCACCCATTTCATATTATATATGTCTCCAAGACATGAGATATAGTAAATTTATTTATTATTATCCCATGATATTTATTCATGTTGATTTAAAAGAATGTGTTAATTTTACATGTATTATGTACCTAATTTATAATAAAAAATCATTAAAATATACTCTATATGTACAATGTAATTAAAAGTTATGTAATAAAAAGGAAGGATTCTATTGTTGGTATGAAAGGAATTTTAACATATTTATGGAAATTATGATTTGAAAACATTAAAAAGAACCCTATAAATTGTTTTAAATAATATATAACATAGTAGAATTTTGGTGATGTATTAAGTATTTATTTTCTATGAAAAAAATCCTTATATAGATACATAAATGTGGATTTGGATTTGGGATAGATGTATCTAGTGGAAACACTCGAAAACCCCACTTTGAGCTCGACTCAAATGGTGACATGTAAAATAAAGTGGCCTTCCATAACTCCTTGTTTAATACTCTCGTAGGATATTCTTGGTTAATCAATAACTTTTTATAAACCATTATTAAAGATCTAAATGTAATATAATTATTGTTAAAGAGTAAAATATTAAATCATGATTTTGTAAGACATAATATTCCATTATAATCATTAGATTATTATATGACACACATTTCTCATTGGGGTTTTATTTTTTTATAAAATGATTGGATATATAAGGAATGTCATAAAAGATAATTGTAATGGACCATGATTAGAAAACCATATTATGGAATGAAAAATGGAAAACATCATGAGTATTATGAATCAATTAACTCAAGATATAAAAAATAACATGGATCATGATGAGAGAATAGATTCACCTCAAAGGGAACAATGTTTTTTTGAGTCCTTTAAGCATCAACAACCACCATATTTTAATGGATATACTGACCCTTTTGGTGGTAGAAAAAAAAAAGATAAACTCTATATAAAAGTTCATTTATGTACTCTTCTCTCCATAGTAAGAGAAAGTCACAATGGTCGTAAACTTTTTACATGGATAAGTCGATCCATGGAACATTGATTAAAAACAAGAAGCTGGTATATGAGATTGATTCTATAGAGTGGTAAATGATTAGGGGAACATTTTTAAATAAATATTTTCCCCTCTCAATGTCAAAAAAATGGATAAATAATTCCTACAACTAATGTATAAGGAAAATTAATTATTGGTAAGCTATGAGATAAACATTACAAGACATTCTTGATACACCACTATCTTCATTATGGGTCCTGATGGAATGGATGAATGATTATTTAGTTTAGTAAGACCATAGCTATGAAGGAATATATCCAGTCAAGACTATTTCAGATATAAATAGATGGATTGGATTTCTATGAAAGTATAACTAGGTTTTAGTGAGATGCAGTGGTCACAGAGATTTAATGAAAAGAACAAATACACAGATCAAATCTTAGGTGAGATATTTGAACATGGAAGTTGATGAAGGAAATAAAAACATACATCATTAGAAAAATGCAAGAATATGAAATCAGGTAACTTCTTTCTATGTAGTGGAAAATGTTACAAGTGTGGAAAGGGATGGACATATAGCTCATAACTAACATAGTGAGGTGAAAACTCAACTTCTCAACCCTAATGGGAGTGTGATGATGGTGAATTAACAAGCTAATGTCTAATGGTTCAAGTGTAGATAAATTTTAAAATATTATAATCACTATCCAAATCCAAATATAATAAATGTAAATCAACATCAACATTATCATAATCCAAGGAGGAAATGTAGTAAATGTTTTATCAGGATGGATGAATTAGAAGCTCTAATTGATGTGTTCTAAGGTACTCTCATTGTTTTCTAAAAGCAAGTAAGTTCTTTTTTTGATTCTCATTCTACTCATTCAATTATTTCCTTCATGTTTAAAAAAATATTGAATTAATATTTGACCTTATAGAATTATGTTTATCAGCCTAGACTATTGGAGGAATTATCCATGCATCAAAAATATATTGAATCTATTGTCTTATCATTGGAAATCATAATCTCATTACAAATTTATTAAGCATTCCCATGATGTAATTAGACCCTATAATAGGGATGTAATGGCTCTAAATGTTTAAGGATAATATCAACTTAATAATCACGGAAACATTATTAGTCTTTAAGGGAAAGAATATATTTATTTTAAGAGGAGAGATATCATGGAATGAGGTTTTTCAAGAATAACCTTCTATATCATTCTTTTTAGAGATGAACAAGAAAGAGTATATAGGAAATTAATGTATAACAATAGAAAATGCCTCCATCATTCAGGAATGCATTCATGTACTTCCTAGGGACTTAACATTACCTCTACCAGAAAGAGAGGTCGATTTACCCATTGAAATAATACCTAGTTCCAAGAAGAAATTGAAGTCCCCATATATAATGGAAAATGATAAGCTGTTGGAATTAACAAAAACAACTTCAAGAACATTTATATAAGAGAATTTTTTGACCAAGTGCGTCTTTTATGGATAAACCTCTATCATTGTAAAGAATTATGGAGCAAATCATATTATGAATTTATTATAGGTAAAATAACAATATAATAGTGAAGAAAAATACCCTCTCTCAAGGATTGATTACTAATTTGACAAGCTACGTGGGGATCAAATTTTCTCCAAGATTGATCTTCAATCTGGTTATCATCAGTTGAGGGTAAAGAAAGAGAATATTATAAGTATTACCAGCCAATCAAGATATAGAAAATATGGGTTTGTTTTTACTATTCTAATATTGACTAATGGTCCCTCAATATATATGGATTTGATGAATATATTCATTAAGGACTACCTTGATAAATTTTTGGCTATTTTTTTTATTTTTTTTTGATATATTCCTTATATCAGGAGGAGTATGAGGATCATCTAAGGGTTAAGTTGAAAACACTTAGTAAGGAGATACTATTTGGAAAATATAGAAAATGTGAGATTTTGTGTCAATAATCATATTTCATGGGGAACATTATAACCAGGTAATGAATCTTAGTTGATCCTAACACAAAAACTCTTGTGGAGGAGTGGGCTCAACCTACAATAGTAACATAAATTCATTGATTCCTTAGTTTAGCATGATATTTTCTGTGGTTTGCGAAACAAACTTCATGACATTGTAATCCACTAACCACTTTTACTCAAAAATGAACTAATTTCAACTAGGAGAAGGAGTGTGAATAACGTTTCCAAAAACTGAATAAGAAGTTGGTTATGGTTCCTGTGTGAAATGTACCCTCTTTCATAAAATTATTTGTTATTTATAATGATGCACATATGAAAGAGTATGGGTTCATCCATATGAAAATTTAAATATTCTTTTCTTATGAATATTAATAGTTAGATCCACATCAGAAGAATTATCCATCACATGAAATGAAGATAGGTGTGTATATTTTTTCTATAAAAATATTGTGGGACTATATTTATGGTGATAAATGTGATATATAAACATACCAAAAACATTTTAAATATATTTTCAGGAGAAATGAATTGAAAATGAGGAAAATGAGAGGGTTTAACATCTTAAAGATTAAGGGTGTCAATTCTTTATCACCGATGAAGAGACATCAAAGTCACTAGCACATTAAGTAGGAAAGACCTGGAAATAATGAGGATTCAAGGAGATCCATTGATGAAATATGTAGTAAGGTTGGACATGGGAATAATACGCCAAGGTACATCATCAATCATATCCCAAATTATTTGAAAAAATCATTAATATATAAGGTAATGAAATCTCATAGGGAATATAATATGTTATTAAAGAAGATTAAAGATGCAAAGAATGTGATGTTTCCTGCGTTCAATATTGATAATGATACTCTAGTGAAATTTCATAAAAGTCCTTGAGTTCCATATATTTCAAATATAAATAATGAAATGATTGATTAAGATCATAGATCTAAAATATCTATACATCAGGGAAAAAAAATAAGATGTATTGGTACCTTTTTTACCATTAATGGTTAAATAAAAAGAAAATGGATATTTTTTACTACACCTCAAGGTGCTTGGTATATCAGTTGGTGATGTGTGAGAAACAAATTCTTAAATTGGTCTTGTAACAAATACCCATAGAAAAATGGATGTTGGAAAATATCACTATGGACATTGTCACTATTATCTTGAGAACTTCCAAAAAACAATTTCATATGGGTTATATTGGAACAACTCACTAAGAAATCCCATTTTACCTTTATTAGGGATTATTTTTATCATGAAAAACTTTCTATGATATACATGAAGGATGTCGTGATGCTACAAATGGTGACACTTTATATGATATCTGAAAATGATCCATGGTTCGCATTTAAATTTTGGATTAGTCTTCATCATGCTTTGAATAGTGAAATGAATTTTAGTATTTCGTATTACCCCCAAACCTGATGACCATTATGAATGTAATATTCTGACACATGAGGTCATTCAGAGAACATTGTTAGTGGAATTTATATGTATATTGGATCAAAGAATCTCATTTGTTAAGTTCTCATACATTAATAATGTTCACTGGAGTATTCAAATTGAACCTTATGAAGATCTATATGGAATGTAGCGTATAACTCCTATGGGTTAGGGTGAATTTTTTTAGAGAATGATTGATGAGACTAATCTTGTGCGAGAGATGACAATAAAGGATCATGAAATCCAAAAACATATAAAGGTTTCTAATGTCTGGCAAAGAGATATGCAAAAAACTATCAACGGGACTCAGAGTATGATCTTAGTGATAATGGTTTCCATCGAATATCTCCATTGAAGAGAGTTATTTGGTTTTGGAATAAAGAGAAGGATAGCCTGAAATTAATTGGACCTTATTAAATCCTTGATCACATAAGAGTAGTGGCATATCTACTAGATCATCCACTGGTTTTATATCATGTTATTTTTTTATTTCACATATCTCTACTAAAGAACTATATTCCTAGACCTTCACATGTTCTGAATATGAAGGTCATATAACCATAATATGACCTCTCATATGAGGAGCACCTGGGAAAAATCATGGACCATATAGGCAAGTTTCTAGTCAAAAATAGTACCAACATTTTCAATGTATTTTTGAGTAACCAAAAATATGATTAAGAGACATGGTAACTAGAGGAGACAATGAGAATGAAGTATCTACACATTTTCTTAACAGAGAGAATGTGTTCACATTTTAGGGATGAAATTTTTTTAGGGTCGAAGAATATAATGACCAATACTTTATTAATTATATTTTTTTTCTAGGAAATGTGTGTTCTATTAAAATATAAAAAAACCAACACACATATCATTAATAAAGAAGTGGTATTTATAGTGTATAATGGGAATTATTACCAAAGATATTTGATTGGTATATATCCATTTGGAACTATAATCATGTTGATAACTCTAATGTCTTAGTATTTGTTTTTAAATGTAAATAAAATGGAAAATTAATTCAGAAAGAAGAATTGATGGCCTCCTCCATTTGAGACTTGATAAATGAGACCCATTTATTAGTTATTGGGTTGGATATAGGGTCACTTGGTTTGACCATGACCAACCCCCAGATGATCTTAAACAAGTGAATCTAGAATGAAATCCTATTATAGGAGAAGTTCAAATGAGTTAAATTACCACTCAGTTAATGTAAGTGAATCTCCCACATTAATGTATCACCATTGAACACATTAATCTTATATCCTTCATGAGTGATATAAGGGGATACATGTCTAGTAATTGGGTATAAAATGTGTAATTTCTATGTATAAATAAAATTGATATTCCATTAATTGCTTTCATACAAAATATAGGATTAATTGATATAGATTTTGTAAAAAATGATTTTCATACTCAAATTATACATTCTTAAATGGGAATAAATTTTTATAATAAACTATGAGATTTTGAATAATATTTATTTTAAGGAAATAGTATGATAAAATAGTCTTATTTATATATAAATAATTAAATAATTATATTATGTTCTTTAAAATTAGTATGTGTCTTAAATGTTACTATAAATTTCATCCAGATATTTTTCTAATATATACATTTATTTATATTTATAAGATAAAATGATTATATTTTTTGAAATTCAGTTTTTAAATAAACATCATTTTTTAAATCATCACATCAAAATTAGGTTATGGTGAAATTATTATAATTTTCTATAATTCATCATTATTCTATGAATAGTGAAAACATAGTATGTGTTTTTTAGTATGAATAATGAAATCATAATTATGAAATAATGATGAAATAATTAATTAGTGACATTTCACAATGAAAAATGTTTTAATTTATTAATATAAACATATTTAATGATTTCAAACTATTTATAGACAAATAATATACATTCAAATGTATAAAATGGAAACCTCAACTTTGAAAAAATTATTTTTGGGAAAAAATATTTTTCCATTATAAAAGATGAAATATTACATGATTCTCATTTATTTTGTTTTAAAATAACATGAAATATGTCCAAAATGTAAAAAACCATGGGTAAAAAACATGGTAGAAATCATGGTCATGCCAATGGGTATTTTTTTAAACCCAGATTACCATGTCCTATATATGGAAATTATAAAATATGTCCTTTACTTTTACTAAAAATATCCACCCATTTATCCATTTCAAATCAATTACAATGTATTGTCTATTATTTTGTCATTTTTTCCTCCCAATGAGTTTCCCAAGGTGTCATTAGTATTCTGTGGTTTTATTCTTACAAATTTTAGAGTAACTCTCCAAGGTAATGGAATTATCTCTTCTTTCTCTTTAATTCAAGAACCAATTTTAAATTATGTCATGTAAATGTTATGGTCAATCTCTTCTATTACACTTTATATCACACCCTTAATGCCAAATTAATTTTTCTCACATAGATACACATTCCCCCTCTCATTTTACCATTTTTTAAAATCTTATTTTATACACATTATGATTTCTAATTTACTTCTCCACAATTCTCTCTTCTCCATAATAAATTATGTGTTATTTTTTTGTGAATTCCCAAACCACTTTATTTTTCATATGGTAGATACCTTTATATAAAGGAGAGTTTTTTAATTTTTTTTTATTTACAAATAAGACTCCCAAACTCAATCTATTAGGATAAAAATGACATCATGTTCATTTCTTTAAAAACTTTTGGAAGGTCATGATTTTGGTAAGAATCCTATTCTTTATTCCCCACTGGTTATTAATAAAATGATTGATTATAATATATATGGATCATATTAGTTAATAAATATTAAGGGTTCACTATAATATTGTTAAAATTAATTATGTAAACAATATAATCTCTATAGATGACGTGTTTTATGATTCCTTAGTGAATAACTATTTTAATTTTCACATACAACACCTTAGTGAAAAATCATTATGATATTATTATGAAAGACTCATTTAAATATTATATCCATATTTATAAGTTATGAATCATTTTAATTTTCTTATGATATGACTCATTTTCCCTTTCTAATTCCATAATGATATACCTCATGTCTTTATTGATATTCATTGGGATCACATGTAAACTATATTCCCTTACTACTTCTCATGCTGACACCCCTTTCCTTTAATGCATGTACCTATGATATGAGATATAGTAAAAACTACATAGAATGAACCAATGATGATTAATTGAAGTGTTTTTTTAATAATATTTTATTTTTTCATGTATTTGGTACCATATTTTAATGAAATTTCATTAAAATGACTTTTATATGCACCATGTAATTAAAAATTTTGTAATAACATGGTAGGATTATATAGTAGTGACATGCCTCTCACCAATTAATGGAGGTATTATTGATTCATAACATGATCCCATAATGAAGTTTCATGATAGAGTTGTTATAATTACTCTATTTCTGAATAATGTCCTTGTTGTGGTGTGCTAAAATCTAGTTGTAGAAAAATGAAACCTACGGTATTTTATTAAATATTATATAGGTGATTATTTTGGTTCAATTATAATCATTATTTAGTGGAATCCAAGGAGGTTGATTTTTTTAATTATGTATATTTTTTAATTATTTAACCTTGGGGATTGATGTTTTATCATGGCGTATACTCAAAATATATCAAATTGAGAATAAAATTCAAATGATTGGGTTCTGATCTGTGGGTACTCGAGTTTTTTGGGAAGAATCACGGTGCAATATGGTGGAATCGTTATTAATTTTAGTTTCAATGTTATTTTAACTCATATATTCAATGTTTATCATGATGTAATTTTCTTATTCGATTTTTTATTTTGGGGTGCTGACCCCTATCAAGTTTTTATTTCTATATTTTATAGTTTAATTGTAAATTTTGGACTTATCTCGAAATCATTATCAATCCTTAAAATTATATCAATCCCAATTTGAAATGAGTTACATGTTTATAGATATTTATTTTCCCAATGATTATTAATTTCTATCATATTATTTGAATCATCCAATTTGTGATAATATGAGATTTCACTTATTCCCCTTCATGTATTTCTTTTAATTCTCATTCATTCTTATTATATTATATTTATTTCATATTAATAATTCATTATATTTTTATTGAAATATTTTCTTCATTATGACTGAGAAATCATAATATCATATAGTTAATATGTGAAAAACACCATTCATAAAAGGATAATAACACATTTAGTATAATTTATTGACTGTTTGAAATATAAAATTGTGTTTATGATGATTAAATATTAATTATGTTATTTTATGAAATAATTATTAAATTAATGTACTTGTTTTTGAATTTTCACTCTAGTTTACTTTTTATTATATTGTTTATGAGGTATTTATTAGTTAGATTTGATGGGTAATTTATGTTCTTTGTGTGTTGTAGTAGTGATGAGGTTTAGATTCGTTATAGTTGTTTTGTATTTATAACTATATGTTTCTTAGAGGTATTGAAAGGATTGATGGGTAGGAAATAACTTATTTTATAGATGTTATAGTTTATTTTAGCATGGGTTTTCTATCTATTTAAAATGTGATATATTTTGTAGAATTTGGGTTTTGATATAGATTCATAGTGGCATGAGAATTTTATGGGTATAAATGAATTTTACCTATTAATGGGTTGGAATTAATAAATAATAGGTTGTGAAATAAATAATTGTATAATATAGGATGGTTTAAATTAATGAATATGGGATGATACCATAAATAAAATGACCTGATATTCTCATAAATGGATACTGGATCCTTTTTTATGAATATTAAATATATTTAAAAACACATTCCTAAGGACCGTAATATTTTAGTGCCTCTGGAAACATGTAACACAATATTCTAATATAGATAATGATATTTAATATTTATTATAAAGATATTCCCATATTTTTCTATTCATATACATATCATATATAAAACCATTCAATATAATTAGGGGAAATGAAAGACAAGAAACAGTGATCTCATATTCTCAGTAATGGTAAACACATGAGATATCAATCATTGATCATATTAAAGCATAAGATAATAATAATGGTGCATGGTAATGAACATAGAATATGAACTTAATACCCAACATTAGTAGATAATAAACATGGGTCAAGAAATTAGGATTGGTAGTTCATAAAACATTATTTAAAATAAAATCCAAGCGTATGAGCCATGATTGAATAACATTGGAATAAGACATGGATTTTTGGCATTCACCTAAGAATAAGAAGTTGGTTCTATTTTAGTAAATGATAATTACCATGTCTATAATACTAGAATGATATTACTCTATAAGCTATCTTACTAGTCATGGTTCACTTCAATGACCATCATAGAAGACATTTTCCATCAGTGAATTCGGTTCAATCCCCATTCTAGTCTTATCTTAATGAACCGAGTTCACTCCCAATTCCAAAGATTTTTTATGGAATCGAGATGAATCCATATTCTAGACATATCTTAATAAACTAATTTCACTATCAATTATAGTTTAGTCTTACAGAATATATTTCATTCCCCATTACAGTTTAGTATATATCATGAAATATAAATTTTTTTCCTGATGCATTGGGTGGAGATATAGGTCTTACACGTATTTAATTAAAACATAACCACAATTCTTGGTTATAACATGACCAACTCCCATGGTTATAACATAAACAACATCCTTGATTATAATATAAACAATATCAAAAAATTAAAACAATACTTATTTGTTCTATAGGATCATAAAATATCCACCATATCATTACCAAAGAAATGATATCAGTGTCATAAACATTTCATCATAGCATAACCTATGAAAAGAATCATGATTACGAATAATTATATCATGGTACCACCCTAGTAAGATAAATTAGTTGCTTAGAAAGATTATCATCATAATCATAAACCATACAGATAAATAATAATAATGTTATCCTTTGTTCATATACCTAGTAAGGCATAGTTAGCATTGATGGTTGTCATTTTAGACGAAGAATGGTATTTAAAATGCACAAGGATTATTTCTTATTGTAAATAACCTTTATAGTAAAAAATAGTTTTAAAAATATTTTCTAAATCCATTTAATTGAAAATTGTAATTTAATCTTACAAAGAAATAATTAAAAACTCATTTAATACATCTTTTGAGGTAAATATCCTTTTATTAGAAAATAATTTTTTAAAACATAAATCATATTAGAAATATTTTCCCATGAAAACAGCCTTGAAAACATATAATGTATTATTTCATAAAAATAATGTTCATGATGATGGGAATTTCCAATAATGTTTTAAACATTGAAGCAAATACCCCATTCAAATTTTTAGTGTAATTGAAATTTTAATTGTCTGGTAAATTACATGAATATTATTATCCAAAAACATGGTAAAAATTTAATAAATGGTAAAAAAATTCAAAATAATAAGAGGGTAATAAAAAAAATGTAAAAAAAAAATTGAAATTTTTTTTTTACATGAAAAATGATTTATGACCGAAAAGATAAATATTGTCACATTTTCTAAAATACATTATGTTTAAAAAAATTGTACCAGTGAATGTAAAATCGTATCATTACATGAATATATAATTAATATCCATGTAAAATATAATTAATTATTATTATTTAGAGGTAGATAATTATATATTACTATTGGATACTTAATCATATAAAATCTCCATAAACAGTAAGATTGTAATATAAAAATAAAACCATTCTGTTAACTGTGAATCTTAATCCTCGTTATGGAATGACATAAAATGATACATAAAATATCCTTATAATGAATAAATTCATGATATTTCATGTCATTGGTTTTTTATTCACATCATGAATGAATATTAGTGCAAAAAATAACGTACCTCTCAAAGAAGGAAAATTGTGACAAAAATCCCATACAAATTTGGTATCATTAAAAACATAATCCCCTAAAATAAATATCCTATAATGGATAGGTAAGTACCAATAATAATCTGTAAAATAATCATAATAATAATTCATGGTCTCTATTCGAACCACATAAAATAAATCTGTGGTGAATATAGCATGTATATTGCTAAAATAAAAAGTGAGACAAAAATCACTAAAATTAAGTATTGACTTCCATCACACTAATTAAACCCTCCTATATAATATTTATAATTTTATTATACATGTATAAATTAACCATATTCATATATCCCATACTATATATTTTCTTATTATGAAAATTTATTACCATTTTATTATCAATTCCATGGAAAAAGTCATTTTCGGTTAATAACATTTTTTTAATGTTTTAATTTGTTATATTTTTTTCCCTCTCAAACTGATCTGGAATCCATTAGTTCCAAACTAATAATCACGAAATAATTATCATATTTATACAAAAAATATTTTTTCAATACCAATCATGACTGTAGATAATGAGAAAATAAATTGTGTAACATTTATAGAGACTGTAAGTCATACGTATGCATGAGTATCATTTCAATTTTCAAATGATCATTATGGAAATGTGGTAAGTAATGCCATTTTTTCATGATTATCATAATATCATATAAAACATATTATTACTTTAAATATAGTTATACATATCATACATGATTTGTGGTAATGAAAAGAGAGTCACAATAGTATTTGAAGGCGGTAGTCCACACATACAAACTACTATAGGTTGCAATTTTAACCACACTAAAAAGTATCTTTAATAATAAAAATACATATTTTTAATCTAAACATTGTTAACAT
This sequence comes from Viscum album, assembly GCA_963277665.1. Taxonomy (NCBI): domain Eukaryota; kingdom Viridiplantae; phylum Streptophyta; class Magnoliopsida; order Santalales; family Viscaceae; genus Viscum; species Viscum album. The sequence goes on along the minus strand of OY728146.1, from coordinate 735,079,403 downwards.
CTCACATTTAATAGTTCTAGAAAATTCATTGATCATTAGGGCCACTATCAGCCCAAAAACATCGATAATGGGATCCATTATCTTTATTAAAAAACACTGATAAATTACTTCTTTTATTAGTGTCAGAATGAAAGCACTGATAAAGATGGGGTATTTATCGGCACTCTTAAAAAACACTAATAAAGGGGACCCTTATCAGCATTGATAATACTTACAAAAATTTAATTTTTATAGTTATACTCAAACCTATTCTGTTATATATTTCCACCCATTTTATAGCTCTTTTCTCACTCTCACTCACCCCCTATAGTTCTACCTCATCCACCACTCCCATTCGTAGTGCTCAAAAATTCACTTCATATGAGATTTTCAATTTTACATCCTCATGTACACCCTTTACGAGTTACATAATTTGATTCATGGACATCATTTTTCAATTTTAATGCATTTACCTCTAAACCGAGAAAATTTTATTATATATATTAAGATATATATATTTATTTTTAGATATTAAAACATTAGTTTTTTGATATGTTTACATAATATTTTTTAAATACATATATAAAAGAATCTATGTTTTCTTGTGTGATATATATATATACTTATATTAATTTAAATATATTATACCTTAATATAAATTTACATATATTGGAACATAAATATAAATATATATTCATTTATAAATACACACTCATATTTATATATAAGGTAAATAAAAGGGATAATTTATTATTAAAAAACTAAATAATCAATTCAATCTCCAATATAAAATGACAAAACAGTACTCTAAAATTCATTGTCACCTAAAAAGTATTAAAACCCATTTTAAAGGAAGTTGAAATAATATAAAATATTTAATAATTTTGGTATCCCATATAAAAACTAAATTTTGGGGGCCTTTTAATCATTTTGTACCCCTAACAATAGTTACTAGGAATCAAAAGGTCTCTACACCATAGACCTCTTCATTTGATTTGATTCGATTCGATATATGGTAATGCTCTGAAGAATTCAAGAATCAAATGTTATGGTCATTTTATGGTGAAGTCATGTTTTTAACTTATCTTAAACCATTCATTAATTAATTTAATTCTAATGTCATTCAATTGTAATAAAATGACTGTTACTAAAAAATAGTTTTCAAATTAATAATTATTTTTGGTACATTAATTATTTTATTTTCTATTTTGACTAAATATCATATATGTTAAGCGTAAATGTGTATTTAGCATTATATAAATCATTTTTAATACAATATTATATATATATATACCAATATAAATATATTTGTATATCAATATATTTTTTAATGAATTAGAGTTTTTTTAAAATAAATTTACTTTTATCTGTTCGAGAAAAAAATTATTGGTAAAGGGTGGAAGATATCATTTTTCACAAAAAAAAGTGTTTTTAAAGACCCCCTATAATTTATTTTTTACTAGTGTAGATAAAGTCCCCCTAAACAATGATTTCTTTCTAGCAGTGAAAAATTCACCCTTTATCATCGCTACTGAAAACCAATGATAATAGGGATATTTATCAATTCTTTTTTGAACTGATAATGACCCCCCTATATAGTAAATTTTTCTTAGCACTAATAATTTCCCCATTTATCAATGATATGAAAAAATGGATATAAAGGGGGGATGTTATCATTGATAGGAAAAACGCTGATAAGGGGCTTTATTAGTTATTTGTTTTCAAACTCTTTTAAAGGATCATGTTTTTAGTTATTTTGTTTTTATAACTAATAAAAGTTCCCTTTATTAGGGATTTTCTATAGAAATAAAATATTTGGAATTTATTAGTGATTTTATTTAGTGTAGATAAATAATATCGATAGATTATCCCAAATTTGTAGTCGTGACACGAGCTATATTATCATCATTCATAAAGTGAAAATATTAAAACGAAAATGATATATATTATATTTTAAAATGATAAATATTTAAATATTATCATAATTCATTCATTTATATCACATATTATCATTATATTTACCCTTATAAAATTCCATGTAGAGCATTATCAAATCAAATTGCTTCATGAGGAGTTGCTTCATGAGGAGGTAGTCATCTAGACCCATGATAGAAATATTAGTATTCCCATAAAATTAAAATCATAACGGTATGTGTGATAGAATAATTACACAATAATTATAATATCATAAATAGCATATATAAATAATATATCAATTGTTATTTAAAATATTTGGTTGTGGTAATGTAAAATGGAATGACATTAGTTCATAAGGTGGTTGTCCAACGTACACATGAACGATCATCTCATAACCTATTTGTTAGAAGTGGAGAATGTCGTAGGTCATGAAATTATTATAAAAACATTACATAATGTGTAGGATTATGAGTGTCGTATATTATCTTTTTTAAAAATTAATAGAAGGAGATAGAGAAGCAAATAAAATTAAAATGCCAGTTAAATAAAATTAACACTTGGTTGTTTATCCTCCTTAGGATTGCACTAAATCCTTCATTGTTTTTATTTGTGATACAAACATGGCTTATATGATGAGATAAGTGAATTTTGGAATTTATTTGGGTATTTATTGGTGAAAACAAAGAGGTTTGAATGTTGGAGGAAGACATGAGAGGGGGTGGACTTTATAAGTAGGGAGAGGATACACTTTGTATTTTTGAAAAAAATAAGTGCTGCCATGTTTTTCTATGATGAAAAGGTCAAAATGGACCATTATAGATCATTATAGGACCAATGGTTAAAATATGTCCACCCAATAGTTTTTATACATGTTTATAGGTTATTTTCACCAAAAACATTTTAGTTTAATCAATGGTTAATCAATTTATACCTTAACCATTGTAATTAATTTTTTTACTTCATTAAGAATCAATTGGGTCAAAAAATAGTTTGAAAGTATTACTCATTATAAATTATTATGATTAATAATAAAAAATAATATATTCAAAAGGTTGATTGATATAATTATAAATATTTAATTTATATTATATCACATGAACGTCAGTAGAATTTAGGATTATAATGAGAAAAATTTCAAAAGTTAGAAATGATTTTATATCAAGATTCAATGTTAAATATATTAAAATAAAATAAAATGGATCAATTAATATAATATTTATCTGATTTTAATTTAAAACCAATAAAAAATATAATTCAACAAAATAAATAATATATATGAAAATGATGTTTTCAATTTAAATTCTGTACTTTATAACCATTAATAAAAAATAAGACATTTTTTAAAATTACCAAAAATAAACACTATGATTGTTTTGATATAATGATTTCAAAAACAATAACCATATAAATTATTTAAATTTGTTAAGAATTAATTTAATAATAAGTGTTTCATAAGAATCAAAACAATTTTTAGTATAATACAAATTTATGTGTAATTTATATTTATTGTTATCTCTTATATAGAAAAATAATAATATGATTTTTAAATATTTTTTTAAATATATATTATTTATATTTCATAAAAATAATTTTCTAAAATTTATTAATTGAATTTAGTGAGGAAAAACCTGATTATGTGAATATTAAATTGTTTTTAATAAAATCATTTCATTTTTTATAGATGATTTTTATTTTCATTTCTAATTAATTGGTCACCAAAGTACACATTATATATACATTGTAAACCCATATATTTTCAAAATTTTGTTAATGATATTTTTACCTTCCATTAGATTTTCGTGGTGAAAACTATCATGATAAATAATAATATTCTAATAGTATGACACATTTTTTTATACTTATTTTTGTGTGAAACAAAAGATAAATTAGGTATTATATGTAATAGAAGAAAAACTATGTGTTACATGTGTCAAATGATAAACTCAATATTTGTGTGTAAAAAATTCCATACATAGTGTTATGTGTAAGGAATGATAAACTTGTTGTTTCAAGTTATGAAAAAAGTTTAAAATATTAATTTATTATTTTTTTAAAAATATTTCACAAAATATAATGGTGTTGTATTCTAACACCATTAAAATGAATATCACCCACTAAATTCAAATCATTCATTTGGGTTTTAACATTTGAAAATTCTATCATATAAACCCACATCGTTCAAACGAATAATAAAACATTCTTTAGAATGGGAATGTTGGAAATATAATAGATTCTCAAAGGTAGTCAAACATAGGAGAACATAGATTGGATGTGAGCATTTGGAAATATATAAAAATTACAAATAATTAATGGTATTGAATGAGATCAATGAATCAAATAAATTTAGTGATCAATGGAAATTAAATAACCATTATACCATAATACAAAGTCATGTGAAAATGGTCACTGATATCCAAAAAAATATAATAAAATAACCACAGTTTATTTCTATACCTTTTCATAATGTCTATGAATTTTCATGAGAATATATAATTAATTTATTTCATTAAATTTCATAAGAAAAATATAACGATTTATTTATGTCTTGATAAATTTCAACTTCATATCGTACTCCATGAAATGAAGAATATTTTTTATGATTAAAACACTAACAGATCATAAGATCCATAAACATGATTATAATTCATTATGTATATCATTAGTTATCATCATATCAAAATGGTTATCAAGTAGTGTCCAATATGGATAAATATTCATTAAGTGAAGTTTTACATTCGTCTTTAAAAAAACATCCAAAATTAAACATAAACTATTTAATAAATGGTTGAACTTATGACTATTCAAAATTTTAAAAATATAAATTTTTATAAAGAAGGCCACCAAATTTATAAAATTAACTTATATGAAATACACCATACCCTATGAAGTGGATCTTGATTGTCCTATACCGAGCTTTAAAAAACTATCATCATGTATTCTCTTGAAACATGGTAACAAATTGAATTTCTATTATACTGTATAGAAATATTACATTATTATTTATTCATTTAATGAAACCACTTATTATTGAAATTATTCCATATATACAATAAGGTTGTAAATTTCATCAATGAAAACATAAACTAAATTTTCAATAAATCAATTTTATATATGATGTCACAAATACTATAAAATTTAAATTGTCTATATGTAAAATCAATTTATAAAATCTAAACAAAATTTCCTTATCCTTTGAACTATATTAACGGGTACCCTACCAAAATTAAAAAAAACCCTTGTCATTATAATATATTTTTCCTTTCCATCAGCATCACTCTAAATATTCATTCAAATCTAAAATCAAAAAATTATTCTATAAAAAATTATATATTTTCATATTCATATAACATAATATTTTAATTCAAATACATAAATATTAATTCATAGGTTTAATTCTCAAACCATTACCTATGTTTTATAATCTTATTCCATAACACTTTTTCATTTCATTTTTCATTTGTAGTTTCTTAATCACCGGTAATATAACCATTAATCGTACAACCATACTAATTTCAGTCATGTGAATTCTCCATATTATATCTATTTCCATCATACCAACACATTACTCATTTAATATTTTCAATAGTTTATGATATATTAGGTAGATGATTATTCTCATACATTATTTTAACATAAATTTTCATTTTCCCATTGTAGTTACATGATTTGTGTTTATATATTTTAAATTCAAAATATCATCTCGTTTCTCTGAGGCATTCAATTAGGTTCTCCTTTCCCCTTTCAAAACACATAGTATAAAATAATTTATTTCCTCCATGTTTACCATAAAATTAACTCTCAGAAAACTATTTCCTTATATTCATTGGTGAGATTGAGAGTTCATTATGGTACACATTGTTAATCATGATTTGTGAAAAAATATTTGGTATAATCACTGCAATAGTTTCTCCACTAATCATACAATTTTACTGATCAATATAAAATTATTTTCCACATTCAATGTTAACTAAATTATTTCAAGTTATATCAATTTTTTAAAACCCAAAATAATTTTTTTTGAGGTTAAATTTCATTCACTAGATCCCGATAGAGCCTATATCAATACAGTGTTTTCAGGGTTATTACATATATGTACATCTATGAAAAATCTATGTCCAGATGTTGTATCTAGAATGGGATGTAATTTCTTTGAATCCCCACACACTATCCTTTGTAAAAATAGTAGTTCATTTTCATATACATTAACTCATCCTTAGACATATCCTTAGAGACATCGTATGATATATCCTGAGAAATATCCCATGCGATCTCACTAATTTTTTCACATCCTAGTATCTAATGGTTCACTAATGATTTCTTATAATAACAAATGTAATGACCCCAGATTATAATTAATTCACATTTCTTCTTTTTAGATGAGTATTTATTATGTAACACAAACAAATGACAAATAATCATAATATTTTAATTCCACTTGAAACATGGATAATAATATTCTAATTTGGTTAATAATTTTAAATGTTTCAGATAAATTGAATCCCAATTAGTACTATTCATTTGAATATTCTATATAGAATCATTCCTCATAATCTGGGGAAAGGAAACAGTAGAAATGGTGAGATCTATTACTTTTTATGGGTAATCATAAGATATAAAAACATATTTTCATATAAAAGAATACGACAAACATATGTTTAAATGATAATGAACATAGGATAAAATGTTCATACCCAACCTTTAATATAGCATAAACATCAGTCATAGCATAAATATGTACAGTTCATAATAAATTAATCATAAGATAATCAATGAACATGATCTACGAGAGTAAGGAATTTCACAAGACATGTATTTTTGGAATAAACCTAATCATATGAATTCATTTCCATATTAGTCAAGGCTTATTTGCATGGAAAATATTTAAATGTCTTCGCCCCCTAAACTAATATAGTAGTCATTCTTGAGAACCAATAGCATCATAGAGGAATTCTTTTTGTATAGAACTAGGTTCACTCCCCTTTACTGCACTATACTACTGAACTGAGTTCAATCTCTAATCTAGCCATATTTATGGAATAAATTTCACTCCTCGTTATAATCCCATCTTCCTGAACCAAGTTAACTCTATGTTCTAGTCATGTATTATTAAATATATTTCACACCCAATTATACCAATGTTTATCTCAATAGATATAAATATTTACCCAATTCATTGGAGGGATATACAGTTCCAGAAATCATTGATTATAACATAACCCCCATCCCTTCTTATAATGTATACATCTTCCTTGATTATAATGTAACCATCATCATTTAATGAAAATTATACAAATGTGTATCAGAAGATCATAAAACATTCCTCATATCATAACCCAAGAAATGAAATGGGTTTCAAAAATTTATTACCATAGAATAAACTATCAAAATAATGGAGTTTCGTAAAAATTTATTATCATGGAATAACCAGAAGAAGAGTGATGAATTTCCGGAACATGTTTTAATCATAAACATAAACCATTCAGAGAAAGAATATGAATTTTATCCATCATTTACATCCCACGTAATGTATAAGTAACATCAATAGACACCATCTTATATGAATAAATATTTTAAAATACCACATGGAACATTTATTAGTGCTAATAACCATTCAAAGAAAATAAATTTTTAAAACATATAAAAAATTATAAAAAAATATTTTTTTAAAATTACATTGGAATCGTAAAAAAAATATTTTAAGAATCATTTGAAACATTTTTTTTGGATAAAATATAATTTATAAGAAAATAAATTTCTAAAATATATATTTTAAAAAATACTCTTCTTGGAAAAAAACATTGACAAATTTTAATGTGTGATTTAATGAACATAATTATCAGGACGATGGGAAGTTTCCATAATGTCTTACTTATTGATACAATTATTTCTAACAAATTTTTGGGAAAATAAAAATGGAAATTGTTTGTTAAATGACATTAATATTCCATTAAAACAATTTGTTTTAAATTAATTCATGGGAATAAATTTATAATAAAAATGATAATATAATATTAAAAAATCTTTTATAAAATTAGAAAAAATCATTCGGGACCAAAATAAATTTCCATATAAAGAGTGAAATAAATTTAGATTTTCATAAAAAAAATCATTATAATTTTCATTACCAATGAATGGAAAAGTGTACAGTTAATTTAAAATATCCAAAAAATCCAACGGATTTAAAATTTCATGAAAATTATTGATATTTGTATAATGAAATTTTATTATTGTATACATAATCATATACAATCCATATCAAATGTAATATTAATGTAAAATTCTTACCACATTGGTAATCGTGAATCATAATCTCCATGAAATAAAAACATAAAAAGGAATATAAAATATCTTGATGAAGAATAAATTTATGATATTACATGAAAAAGGTCATGTATAAATACCTCATTAATTAATATATGTTCATAACATAATGTATGTCTTAGTGAAGGTAAATTGAGACAAAAAGTATGTACCAATTTTGAAATGTTTTCTCCATAAACCCCATGAATGTTAGATACTAAATTGGGTATTTAAATCCCAATATCTATAAATATAATAATAAAAAATACATTCATTTCTATTATATACAACACATAAAATAAATAGGTTTTGAATATGTCTTGTGTCTCATGAAAGTAAAATGTGAGACAAAAATCAGTTATCTTATTTCTTGACATCGAACATACTTATTCAAACATCATGTATAAAAATAGTTTTTTAAAAAATATTTTAAATAAACATATTCATATATATATATATATCATAAAATATATTATTTTATTATGACCATTGAATATGTACAATTATATGTTAAATTTTTATTTTAGTTAATAATAGCTTGTTCTTTCATATATATTTTGATTGGTTAAAATTTGGTTACTCTTGATTTGATTATGTTTAAAGAACATCCAAAATAAAAATCTTGAAATAATTATCATTTTTTAGAAAAAACAATACTGTTAATACCAGTCATGAAGCAATGATTTGATAAATAAAGTTGGTTGCATTCATTGAGATGGTTGGTCGTAAGTACGAATTAGAAACATTTCCTTTTTTGAAGGACGATAATAAAAAAGAGGTAAGAAATATATTATCATTAAATAATAGTCATAATATTATAAAAGTAAAATTATATATTTAAATATATTTATATATGTCATACATGTTTTTTCTTGATGAAAAGAGACTCACATTTCTTTGTTAAGACTGTAGTACAGACATACAAGAGCGACATTATCATCATTCCTTGAGTAAAAATGTAATATATAAAATAAAATATTTTTTCAATTCATAATGATAAATATGTCATCAATATAATTATTATATCTTTTATATCACATATAATCATCAACATTACCCTTACAATGTTCTATCTAAACCATGACTGTTTTACATTTCATTGTGTGGCGGTAGTCCACCGTACACATAAGGAACATTATTGTATTCCCCAAAATGGAAAACATAAAGTTATGTGTGAAAAACTAATAATTATATCATAAATATTATATATTATATATAATAAATCCATATTTATTTCTAACCGTTAGAGGTGGAAACTAAAAAATGAATGACATCAGTTCATGAGGAAGTAGTCTTTCGTACACATGAATGATGATTTCATAAACCATTTTATAGAAGCGGATAAAGTTTTAGTTCTTGAAAATATTATAAAAATATATAATTATATGTATGATACTTATTTTATTATATAATAATGGTTTACAAATAATTGGTGTTGTGGACAGAGATATGAAATAAATATGCTCATTGAATAACATTACCTCTTCTTCGGGTATCATCATTATGTTTTCACTAAAAACATTCTCACTTATGGTTCTGTCCAAAAACAATTCTAGGATGGGAGGAGATATTTTGGAAAGTCAATTTTTTAGGATTTTTATGAACAAAATATTTTTTATGTTTTTTATAAGAGAGGATATGGGGTGTCCATTTATATGTCGGGGAGAGGACACAATTATTTTTGAAATGAAGAATATGCTCCCAGTTTTTTCATTTATTATGAGGGTCCAAAATGAAAAATTAGATAACCTAACAGTATTAATTGTCTATATATTTACATAATAATGTTTTTATACATGTATATATGTCCTTTAAACCATGATATTTTGATCATAACCCCATTTAATACAATTTTTTACCTTAATCTAGCTATTTTATTTTTACTGTATTCATTATTATTTTTGGTAAAAAAATGAGTTCACATTAATAGAAATAATAAATTATGATGATTAAATATATTCAATCCAATATTAAAAATTCCATTCATACAAGTGAAAAAATTTAATTAACAATAATTCCCATTAATGTGATGAGAAAGAAGGTTTTTAATGAGAAAGATCTAATTTTTTAATGAATTTAAAGAAAAATTAAAAATGAAACTGACTCCAATGAAATCAATTATATTTAATGATTTAAAATTAAACTTTTTTTAATTTAAAACCAATTATAAATATAAGTTAACATTAAAAATAATTTTATTTAAAGGGAATGTTTAAATAAAGGTATTCATTTTTCACTATTCATCGAGAAATAATTTTTTTAAACAACCACAACTTTAAAAATAATATAATGTTGTTATTAAAATTTAGAAAATAATTTTTTGTTTTAAAAAAATTATTTAAAATAAATAAACATTAATTTTAAAATAATTTACTGAATCCTAAAAAAATTATTATTTTCTAAATAATTTTTTAATGATAAATATGGATTTAATCTTATTTCTTATATATAAGAAACATAATATGAATGATAAATATTTTATTAAAAATATATAAAAATTACATTAAACTCGTAAAGAAAATTTATTGTTTTATTTTATTGAGGTAAAAAGATTTTGTGTGTATAAAAAATATACATTAAGAAATTTATTTTCTTAATTTTTATTTTATTTTCCATTTATAATTAATTAGTCACAAAAGAAATAATTATGTATACATGTGTAAATCAAATATTTTAATTATTTAGTTAATAATATTCACAATCTCTAATTCAACTAATTTGTGATAATGATTATATTAAATAATAATATTTTAATTGTATGTCATGTTTTGTTTTAACATGGTGTTACATGTAACTCATGATAAATAAGGTATTATTTTTAACATAAAAAATAATAATTTTAGAGTGTGACGAATGATAAACATTGTATTTGTGTTTCACAATAGCCAAACATAGTATTTCATTTATGGAATGTTAAACTCACTGTTGGTTGTAATGTATTATATCAAAAAATTTAAATGAATTTGAAAAGAAACATTTCATAGGATCTCATGTTTTTGTAATAAATATGTATAAAAATGATGAAACTCATAAATAATTGATTTAAAAATATTATGAAAATTAAAAATGTTTAATTGAAGGTAATATTATTAGTAAATAAAAATAGTTAATTTAACTATGATGATGGATAAAATATGTTTATAATATTATTATAATTGTGCTCAATTATATTAATGTGTTTTGTTGTGTTTTATTTTTGGTAGTAGTTCGTGGATAGATATGTAAATGATATGTAATGCGTTTTTGGTTATTTTTATATTTCCTGTAAGTGTCAACATTAATTATTTAGTTAGGTTCTGAGTCTCGCAGCGGAAACCGGGGGGCTGGGTATTTTAAAAAAAAGTTTGGCAGGATGATGAAACTTGTCGTCGCCGATGATCCGTGCCCTGAAGTGGTCCGAGGATCTCACGTAAATTATTAAGAGCACAAAATAAAAAAGAAAACATACTCATTTCAAATCCAAATACGCGGTCGACTGCAACTATTCTATGGTGATCTTCGCTTGAAGGATCCAAAGCTGGATCCCTCTAGATCATTCACATGCACTCCAAAAAATAACTGGAATTTCGATCGTCGAATTCTGGGAGCTAGCGCGGCAATACGATGATGCATTCAACGTCCCGACGATCACCACATTGAGATATCTTCGATGCTTAAGGAAGAACGTGATCCAAACTCTTGGATCATCAACTTCTCTCTCTAGGAAGAGGAAGGAGAGAGAGGATCTCAATTTTCATTCCAAACAAATTAATGAATAGTGAATTGCACAACATAAGAGAGAGCCTCCTCTTATATTTATATTTGACTTGAGAAATACCTAGTTGGGTTCCCCGGCCCACGTTTATTTCAACGTCCACTAAATAAATAATTTTGATGATCTAAAATACACCAATATTATTTATTATTTTATCACATATTTTTAATATATATAAAATATATTATGTGATAAAATCCTATCCATTTAACTTGACTCGATGTCCTACTAAATATTAAACGTACCTTGAATATTAAAATAATATTTGTTCAACTAATATTTTTCTTGTATTTACTAAAATTGTAAATACATTAAATAAATTCAATTACAATTATTCATAACTTGAAAAATAATAATTACATTATTTAATTAATCAGTGATCGATAACTTGGACTATGCTCAGATCCCATGGTGGGGCCCACTATGACCATATTCCAATTCAACTGAATAGAGAAGATTCTTTAATATGCTATTATGTGTGACCCTCAAGGCCATTATCTCAATAGCAGTGAATAAAATCCACAGACCAAGAGCGTAGTCTAGAAACCCATCATGACCCCTAAAGAGAATAGTATAGTCATAGAAACGTCGACAATCCTACAAACACTGACTGTGTACTATAATCTCATTATCATTAATTACATCATAAAGTAGGACGCACTTTTTTGTGATAATCCTTATCTTGCTTTATTATTTGTTTTCCTAATCGGATGGATTTACCTTTGTTCTGCTTTCGCCATAGACTTATAAAGGAAGCACCATCCTGATCAACTAGGCCTGAGATATACAACTTCCTAAACTTAGAAGTGACAAATCCTTTCATGACCATTCAACCAATGTCATATCACCAACGACGCACCCAACACAATCTACTTTTCCATGATTTTAATAACATGTTTTTCACCCTTTGTTAATGTATGTAATCAAATGGTATTCATTGGTAATGGTATCATGTTAGGAGACTAATACACATTTTCATAGATAAGAACGACCAATGACACCCAAAACATGTGGTGTTCCTATTGGTGGGTCTGTTCTCATGATCTCATTACTAGAGATCACCAAGTGAAAACTTCATGAGAAGAAGTCTCAATTATTATGAGCCTCCATCACCTGATAGTCAGACATCTACTGTGTCTAATCAGTAAGATGTATCTAGACTATAGAACATTTATTTAAGATTAATGTCATAATATCTTGAGGTTATCATTATAGCATGGGATCTGCTATAACCTCTCGACAGGACAATTAGTCGTTGGAAATTACCATTAAAATAGTGTATGTAGAAAATTTTACACTATAATGGTAAGATTAAATCATGCATTACTAACCATACACATTAAATGGGAAACAAGATTAATTCATAGTTGGGTATAGGGCACCCACAATTTCAACACTCCCACTTTCACTGGTACCAACATGCTAAATAAAATTATTAGCTACTCACATGATAAATTTCATGCTTCTGTTGAGTAATGGATTTAATTACTGGGCCTACCAGATTTTTGTGGTGTGGCGTATCTGGTGTATGCAACCTCATTTTCTTGAGTAAAACTTCTCAAGATAATGTATCCTCGAGTATATAAGTTTTTTCCATTGCTATAACATGACAACATGGCCAGTAACAATATCATAATTCACCTTATAATAATACTTTTTTCACTAGAGGTGAATCCATGAACTAGAATAAATCATTGAAATTGATAACTACTTCTTAGCTGCCTTAGAAGATGCAACATACTCAGTATTAGTAGGTATTTCTACCACAACCTTTTATGGGCATGACTTGCTCATCTCCTTTGCCTAACTCTGATACTAGATCAAATTGATCTAAGTATTACTATTTTGTGTCCCACATAAACTTGTATACCTTTCTCCCCATATTCCATGTACATATCATTTTATTTTTTGATGTATAAGATGATAGTTCTGACTGTATCACTTGTAGTGCTCTTAGAAATAATTGGTATCTGCCTACAATAAAGTATATCTTGGAAATATCAATGGTTGAACATAATATGGCATATGTGATTGATCAATCGTTGAAGTGCATGGTGATCAACTCACATCTTTAATCTCTTCCTAGGTGTCGAACATGTCAACATGAAGAGATTAATCCATGTGACATAAGCAAAAATTCATCTCTTGAATTGTTCCAACGTTTATTTTTCAATAAAATGTCACTATATCTACGATTTACTAGGAAAAAGAAACCTATGGATCTACCTCAGTAGATCCTATTCCCTAGAACTCTGGTTGCTACTTTAATTCAATCATTGGAGAATTTCTTTTACCCTGGTCTTGTCTAATAATAAGACCAAGATCTATTTTTCATATGTTGCTGAACATATTTCACATGGAAAACATTGTTGTTGCCACTAACTTTTGGTATACACAATGTAGAGATTCATTTATAATGAATTCTCTAAGTTCTTGTTGCTTACGGTAATCCAGAACTGGGTTTCAGTAACTTGAAACCCTTATTGGAATCATATGATGCCATCATCTCAATCTAGTTGCGTCATATAGACACCTTCCACGAAAGATGATCTTGAAATCTAGTGACCAATGTAATGATATTAGAAGTTATCTTTGACAAATAAAATTCTAATAGATTTCGGCGTACTGACTTGGTATAACCAATCGAGTCTTATTGGTACCAGGCTTGTACCATCCATGTATCTTCTCATTTGAATACCCACCGACTTATTCAATTTATAATCCCCTTTGTAGTTTGATACATGGAATCCATTATTGAATTTTATTGATCTTGTCAATATTTTCTAATTTCCTTTTACCGCTTACTTGTAGGATTTATTATTCTCAATTAATTATTTATCACCATCTGTGGTGAATATAAATCCATCACCATTGTTTCATCCTTCCTATGCAGTATGTGTCTCTAGAACATACATATTCCATATATACATGTGGAACTTGTTCATATGCCAAAAATTTGTCCATCTCGAGCATTGACTAAGTCCAAGTTAATTTAGCTCCCACTTTCTCTAATAAAGAAGTGCAGCCTTGTATAGAAATGCAGTCTACTACTTGACTATATCTTTTCTATCTTAGGGATTTATGTAATATCCTAAAAAACTTTTAGGATAATTACCTTAGATGCCCAATGTGTTTAGATTGATGCATGTTTGTTTTTAACAAACTCTTTTCATCCTAACACATGGTCTATGACATAATGGATTTTCATCATACTATGACTCATATGATATCCATTTGTCATTTTAGTTGGCATATTGGTTATTGGTTTATACCGTTATTTTCAAAGCACTTCTTAAAATATAATGGATGTTTCTACAGGTTGTAACATTGATACAACTTACATGATAACATTTATGTATAAAATGTGCGTTTAGGAATTTATCCTTGCTAAATTTCATTGATCAATGTTAATATGTTAGACTCCTCGTCGATCCTCCTTATGAACATCAATATTGTGATGTATATAACGTAGCATGAGTTTAGGAATTACTCTACGCTAAAATATCATGATCGATGAATGTTTGGTCAAGATATTTGTCGGCATACCGATCTGAAGCAACACATGTCCTCTGACCAAACATGTACTTCATTATTACATTATTTAATAACACAAATGAATATTATGATGTATCTTTACCTCTAGATTTATTTGGAATAGTTAATTCCATGTAATCCTGAATGCTTTGTGTCATGCCTTTATCACTAAAGGGTTTGTTTGTCTAAACTAAGGATGTCAATAATACCAAAGGTGTTTAGTTGTTCCCAGCCTAAATACCATACTGGGTATATATTTGATGTCCACTTTTAGTTTTACTTGATAAAAAATCACATTTCCACAACTGGGTAGGTCATACAATTTTATATTCATCATTTATTGCCTTTGATTCAAGTAGCAGTGAACTATTTTTTGAGTATGTTACCACAAACAACATTCATTACAAAATAGGGAATAGTGTTTCATCATTTCCAAAAGGGATCTTTAGATAAATGGTTTGGTTATACTCAACAACTTGTTAAATTTGAATCAATCACTTGGAAAATAGAAGTCATGTGTTTCTCCTCACTGACTTGGGAATCACCCTTTCTCAGTTGCTTGGAGAACACACCATACTTCTAGTAATGTTTCTCTACTTACATGGTTTATATATTTCAATAGATATATGTGAAAATCATATTGTATTTTAATACACAAGAAGTTTATTAGAAGACAATACTTTTATTTGATGAATATTAACAAAACAAGAAGCGGGTACTAGCTTCAAGTATTTCAGCTTTTAAACTTCAATGACTTTATTTCATAATATGTGATGAAAATAACATCCTATTAAATAACCAACCACTTTTAATTGAAGGACATGATGAAGGATCCTTTTTCATAGCTTTCCACATGCCTTTCCACCTTGTCATTCAATATATTTTCCATAATATAAAAAGGTGGTACTTTCTTTAATATTCTTGTTACTTGGTGCATATTATCTTAAAGGTAATGAAGTGCTTAATCTATACCATCGGTTTGAATCCTTAAACGAATAAAAGTGTAATTAGTTGTAAATGGTATAATGATGGGATGACTTGACCAATTGTGAACCGTCTTTCACTTTACACAAACCGAGTGCAATCATCACATTCAAATCTTGCTTCACTATCTCCTCGATGGGTTCTTAGAGATGAAACTTCATGTAATATCATTAATGTCATGATGTAGCAACTACAACTAACATTAGACGTTGATGATAGAGTTATGACAGTACCATCATATACTAAATTCATGAGTCTCTTGTAATCACTTACACAATCACTTCCTTTGGTGGCTTAACATGTTGGGACACAAGAACCTTAAATTTCCGTTATTGTAGTATTGTGCGCAACCGCCTATACTACACTTATAATTCCGTGCTTTTTTGGACATTAACTTTTCCCTACATTAATCGCAGTTTTATTGTTTTATTGGTTTCCATTCTCTACAAATAGACTTTAACGGATTTTACTTTTAATATTAATTACCATGTGTGACATTACTGATTATTTAATCATTAAATGTCTCCCACTAATTTTTTCAAATTCTAGGAACCATCTGTACTAGAATCAAAATACACTTGAGTATTCTTGTGGCAAGGATCCTATAAACTCTCTTGCAGTCTTCAAGCTATGACTACACCTCTACTTAGACGGTCCAATGTAGGCTTTTGGCTGGCCAACTACATTGACTCGTTGTTCCTTAACCTGTTGAGTGAAGTCCCATATTCTAAAGTCATTACTAATTTACTCAATGCTTGCCTCTAAAATTAATACAAGCTAGGTATGGCTATTTCTTTGCTGCAATTTTAGTTAAGTCGACCCACCACCCTAATAAGAACTCCTCGGTAGTAAGAGGCACCCTCAGCTCTGGCATGACCGACACCTCGAACACCCGGTTTTGTTCAAACTTGAATGATGGAAGGCTGATTGTGACTTAATATTTTCTTTGAGGGTTTTATTGTTTTTCTCTTGATGAATGTTATCCATTTCTATTAAACTTGTTCATATATGTTGTCGCGCTAACAAATGAACTTTAATAGAAAAAATTGGTTGATTATTTATGCATTTTATTATCTATTATTTTATGTATTTTCCACTGTTCTAATACACATATAATAATAAACAAATGTATAATGGTAAACTATTACCTAACTGGTCATGAGCATCTAAATGACCTAAAGGCATCGTACCTGAGTTGAATATTGCCTCATGATGCAGCTTACCCTTTGTCATATATGTTTGCTTCGTATCTAGAACATTGCCTGGTCTTGGCAGGGTCCACGTCACGTTTTGGAGTACCGCCTCGTTTAGGTGGGTTCCACATGTCGTCTTGCATCGTCTTGAACAACGTGCACCGCCTTGTCTTGTCGGTGTAAACGTTGTTCTCCGTCTTCGTCCGAAACACAAAATTACTCACACGGAGGCAAGGGGTACTCGGGTATAAATATGCGTCAGATACAAAATGGGCATGCATGCCCTCATACATTTTAACTGGAAAAAAGGAAGATGATTTGTAGACCATCTATTTAATTAATTACAATCATCACATGCAATTAAAATAATTAATTAAAGAAAAGGAAACATACACAGGTCGAAACACAAGACCATAATGCAGGTAAAATAAAGCACGATAAAATTAAAAATGCATTAATTAAGTACAAGGGTTATATAAATTAAATTAAATGAACTTATAAATTCAAATAATTTAATTAATTATCGGTCCGCTAAATAATTTAATTTTTTATGCCAAAAATTTAATTAATTAATGATATTAATTTAACTAAAAAATTAAATTAAATTATATACTCGGGTATTAAAATAATTAAACTAAATTAATTTTAATTCATTTAATTTAGAAACTAAAATTACATCAATTGTATTAATTTATTTTGATTAATATAAATGGTCGGTCTCGGAAACATCACAGTAGGGCCTGTGCGTGTTGGGCCAAACCCGTGCAGGACCCTACCAGGCCGTTCAGGGCCAATCTAGATCAGACCAATCCGCCCAAACCCATTCTCGGTTGGGTTGGTCCACGCAGACCATTTCCGGGAGAATTTGTGTCCTGTGGAAAGGATTTCCAACAAAATAAAATTACCTCTTAGATGCTGAGAAACGGTGATGGTGTCATAGGTGCAACAACGATGCACCGGTCAGGCATCCATGTAGGAGGGCATGGCGGCAGCGCTGCGCTCAAGGGAGTCGGCTGGGCGGCAGTCAGGGAAAGGGACATCAATGGGGCAGTGACACCGGGAGGGCCGGTTGAGGAAATACTCAGTCGGGATGTGGTGCCAGCTGGGTGAGAGGAGGGCACCAATGGTTCTAGGCGTACATTGCTAATCGTCGGTGACTAGAGGTGTGGATTGCAGGTGGAGCACACCGCATGGGAGGTGGCCTCACAGGAGGGTGGCCAACTTTCAGTGGGAGGCATGCCAGTTCTAGGGATGTCGAGGGCACCGGGATGTGAGCAGGGCCAGGATGCGAAGCAGGGGTGCCGCCATCTGGAGGTGTGGCGGGTGAAGGTCACTGTGGCTGAGACGGCGTAGGGAGGTTACTGACCTCAGCGGCTGCTGGTCGTTGCAACCTTCTCTGCGTCGCGCTATGAGTACGCCGCAGGGGAGGCCACAGTGGTGGGAGCCGGGAGCAGGCTGGGGTGCCACATGCTGTGCAGCAGTCTCCTTAAAACCCGATAGCCTTCGTCCATTTTTTCTTGTTTTTACCTTTTAAATGACTTCTTTTAAGTCTTTCCATCATTTAGAAATTCCACCTCCATTTTATGTGAATTCTTATGAAGTCAATTCCTCCCGTCTTTTCCAAAGGATATATATATCCTTCTAAATATAATAATAACAAAAGTATTATAATAAAATATTAATTTATTATTATTATATTACAATAGTAATAAAATAAATATTATTATCATAATTGAATTGTTATGCAAGTTATTAAATTATAAAATTATAATTTGTACAATTTATTTTATTTCTAATGAACAGATTGAATTTTAATCAGTTCAATAAGATTATATAAAATTAGAATCGAAGATCAAACAACGAATTGGATCCAATCCGAAAATTTAAATAGTCCATAACTTGGTCATTCAACATCGGATCATCACGCGGTTTGAACTGTTGGGACTGTCTTTAAACCCTATACTTAATTATAATGAAAATATAATTTTCTAGGCTCAAAAAATTTATGTGATCCCTCTGATACCATTGTTAGGTTCTGAGGCCCGCAACCGAAGCCGGTGGGCCGAGGATTTTAAAATGTTTCATCGGTGGGACGACCGAACTTGTTGTCACCGACGATCTAATCCATGGAGAGGTCCGAGGATCTCTCGTAAGTTATTATGAGAAAAAAACTAAAATGAAAACGTACATTTTTCAAATCTGTAGCCACAGTCGACTGCAACAAGTCGATGGTGATCGTTGCTTGAAGGATCCAAAACTGGATCCCTCTAGATCGTCCAAACGTGCATCGAAAAACCGCTGGAACGTCGATCATCGAATTATGTGTGCTAGTGCGGTGATACGATGATGCATTAGACATCCCGATGATCACCACATCGAGATCTCTTCAATGTTAGAGGAAGAACATTATCTGAACTCTTGGATCATCAGCTTCTCTCTCTAGGAAGTGGGATGAGAGATAAGCTCTCAATTTTCATTCCATAAAAATGAATGAATAGAGAATTTCCCTAATTAAGATAGAGCCTCCTCTTATATTTATAATGGACCTGAGAAATACCCGGTTGGGATCCCTAGCCTATGTTTATTTAAACATCCACTAAATAAATAATTTTGATGATCTAATATACACCAATATTATTTATTATTTTGTCACATATTTGTAATATATATAAAATATATTATGTGATAAAATCCGAGCCATTTAACTCAACCCGTTGCCCCGCTTAATATTAAATGAACCTTTAATATTAAAATAATATTCGTTCGATTAATATTTATCGTGTATTTAATTAACTTGTTAATACATTAAATAAATTCAATCCCAAATATTCATAACTTGAATAACAATAATGAATTTATTTAATTCATCGGTTATCGATAACTTGGACAACACTCGGAACTCGTGGCGGGACCCACTATGTCCATATAACTATTCAATCGAATAGGGAGGATTCTTGAATACACTATTGTGTGTGACCCTCTAGGACCTTATCTCGATAGAAGTGAATAAAATCCACATACGAAGATCGGAGTCTAGCAACCCATCATGACCCCTAAAGAGATAAGGATAGTCATAACAACGACAACCATCCTAGGAACACTGAATATGTACTATAATATCTTTGTCATTAAATATCTCATAATGTAGGATGCACTCTTGAGTCATCGTCCTTATCTTGCTTTATTATTTGTTGATCTAACCAGATGGGTTTACCTTTGTACTACTTTGGCCAATGACTTATGAAGGCAGCATCATCCCGATCAAACAAGCATGAGATATACAACTACCTAAACATGGAAGTGATCAATCCTTTCTTGACCATTCAACCAATGCCATTTCACCAATGACGCACCAAACACATGATACTTCACCACGATTTTAATACCATGGATTTCGCCGTGTATTAAAGTAAATAATCAGATAGTAAACATTGTTAATGGGGTCACATAAAGAGACCAATACACATGTCTGTATATAGGAACGACCAATGACACCCAAAACATGTGGTGTTCCTATTGGCGGGTCTATCCTCATGAACTCATTACTATAGATCACCAAGTGCGAACATCATGAGAAAAAGTCTCTATGCTTATGATCTCCCAGAACCTGATAGTTAGACATCTACTATGTCCAATTAGTAAGATGTATCTAGACTATATAACATTTATTTATGTTTAATGTCATAATATCTTGAGGTTATAATTATAGCCTGAGATTAGCTATAACCTCTTGACACGACCTTTATCCTTTGTACATTTCCATTATAATAGTGTACACAAAGAAGTCTACACTATAATGGAAAGATTACATCATGCATAACTAACTGTACACATGATATGGTAGTCAAAAGTAATTCATAGTTGGGTCTAGGTAACCCACTATTTCAACATATTTGAAGGTGGGTGACTTAAGTATTCAATATATTTTGTATTAGTTTCATACACACCACCACCCGAGTCGGATAAACTTATAGGATTCTTTATGGTTTGGGGCATTTGATGACTTCTCCAAAATCAAATTTAAATATTTAATGGAAGGATAAATACTCCCTCATTATCTCTCTACCTTATGTAATAGTTTAGGTTGTGATAATATATTCATTTTATTTAAAGGATATAATGTATTTTATTCAGTTTTTATATGATATGATGCGGTGAAAATAATGTGATAGAGGCCACAATTCATGAACGGTTAAATGTGTATAATTTGATGGTGAAAATGATTTTTTATTCAACAAATTCATGTCACCCCAAAACATTGAGTATATTTTATGTAGATATGAAATGTGGATATATATTTGTGTATATATTATGTGGTTTGATAATTTACATAAATCATGATATAGAGTGGATTATAACATATAACATTTTTTTTGGGAATGAGAGTGTCTAGATCTATGGGGATTTTCACTCATGTTGCATTATTGACCAATATTCTTTTATTTTTTGTTACGATACATGTATTAATTATTGGATTATAGAGCTTCGGTGTGGTGGGGTGATATTTGACCAAGTATAGGTGTGATATGGTTCTAATATTTATTCAATAAGAAATTAATATGTTTCATCCATATTTTCATGAGAGTATTTTTTTGTAGGATAATAATTGGTATAACTGAATGTTCTCCACTTTGTTCATATATATATATATATATATTGAATGAGGTAATTAATGTCAAAGAAAGTAATTATTATCTCTAGGGTTGGAGTTATTATTATTGTCCCTATCATCGGAGTTTTACTTTGTAAATTTCAATTTTGGAGACCTTATAGGTATTTGATGTTTACATTCTCAATAGAATTGGTTTTATTCATATTATATATTTTACTACTGGTTTTGGTTATAAATTCCATTAATTATTAGTATAAATTTTCACATATATTTGTTTATATAACATAAATTCTAGTTTCCCACCCATTACATATTGGGGTGTGTTTCAATAGTCACGCATATCATCATGGCCTTATAATTAGGGATATCAATATGGTACTATCATAACAATTTATACATCCAAGGATGTCTAAAAAAAACTTATTTATTACAATATACACATTTAAATATCTAAATACCTCAACACAAACCATGAAATTCACACCACAATTTTATAACATCATACAGTTATTATGATGTAATGGAGAATTCCACATCACATCCACCCAAATCATAAAAACCAAAAAATCTCAGAAAATGCCTTAATGATACCAAATTACTCTCCATACTACCCCACTAAGGATCAAAATTAAATGAAAAAAATACTTACCATGTAGAGGTAGAAAACAATAAAACCCCTTTTACTTTATGGGGGACATGACCAATCATGAAACAACACTATTGAATATGGTATAACCTATGATAATGTTAGAATAATCCTTTTATATCACTTAATCATAGTTCAATACAGAATTTCACTGTGTGATATTAGATTCCCAATATATATTTATCTAAAATACTTTCCATGATCCACCATCATTCTCTTAATCCATCTATAATGTCAATAACACCACAAATCTACAATGTAGTGGAAAAATGTACTTTCATTCATTTAAATAATACATCAAAAACTAATTTTCACACATAATAATAAAAATGAACCAAGGAAATAAAATTTGATCTCATTAAACCAAAACACCTTTATAGTTACATCTATAATATAAATTTCATTTCCACATAAACATTATTAAAATAGAATAAATGAGATAATTAAAACTATATCAGAATATAAAAAATACAAAAATAATAGATTTATTTTTCAAAAAATCTATATAATGATACTGCATATTTTAATCTCACATCCATGTACTCTCTCCAAAACAATTATTCCTCCCTAAAACAAAAATAAAATAAATGGTATTCCATCACACAATAGATTATTCTAAAAATGAATAACCTCTAAAAGATAGTCTATGATTGTTACATCATCTCTATTATTTAAGCTTCCAAAAATAATATTGATGTTAGTGATTATAATAAAATTAATCGAGCTATGATATATGGAAAATTTCATGAAACAAACACATATTTCATGGGAGAGTAAAATAGTAAACCAATTCCCAAATATGTTTAAAAAATCAAATTTTTTATAGACTAATGATAAATTTTACTCCCATGAATAATAGTTAATGGCATTTGAGAAGAATAAAACTACATAAAACCATGATGGATATCACTAAACAGTAGATTTCTCATCATCTTATTAAATCCATAATACTAAAAGTGTTCAAATATTTTCATCAACTCTATAATCATATTCACCTTGTTTTTCCTTCTCTATAAACATTCATCAAGAAAATCATTAAATCTCCTAATACATTTTAGAAATATATATATATCTACACGGTTAAAGATAAAATTTATCTAACAAATCCTTTATAATGGATAAATAATAGAAATTATTAATGAAAAGATCAACAATCTGTAAAATTATTACCAAAAAAGAATATATATAT
Source organism: Viscum album (assembly GCA_963277665.1). Classification (NCBI taxonomy): domain Eukaryota; kingdom Viridiplantae; phylum Streptophyta; class Magnoliopsida; order Santalales; family Viscaceae; genus Viscum; species Viscum album. Next base: position 735,055,295 of record OY728146.1, on the reverse strand, counting down.
TTACGTAGATATATATATATATATATATATATATATATATATATATATAATGCGTGGAACATGTTATCTAGTGTCCAAATCATTTGATCCATTTGAGAATCCAAATATGGATAGTGTAGAAAACTAACTTACGTTATCCTAAAATGTTATCCAAACCATCCAACCATAAGCCCTCAAGTGCACCTCCTCATACAGCTAAGGTTGCCGACTAGTGTCTACTATATAATTGATACAAGGGGAGACAATACCCATTGATCAATGTATTATAAAAGTAGAATTAACTATAACATCTTCAATATCAATAATTATATTACACATAATAGATAATGTAAAATAATATAAATATATAATAATTAAAATGTTGTATTTTTTCTTAAAGGCTCATTAGTGTACTTAATAATAGTGAATCACTAACTCATATGAAAAAATATAAAAAATAACCCAACAAAAAATAAATATTTGGGTATTCTACCAAATTCAAGATGAACCACATAACTAGACTCTATAACTATCAAGCTGCACCAACCCGATTCTGAGACTCCACAAAAGTTTATATACTCGATCATGCAAAACAAGGCCTTTACACAATCCTTCATATAACATGTGAGAATTTGTAATGAAGGGAAAAAATTCTACACATGCACTAATAATTAGATATATGGGGTAATAAATAAATATCAGCAGGTCTCCAAAAATGGTGACCCAATAATATCATTCCATAACATGTTCTTAAATACAAGATATTCACAAACAAGAAGAGACCTAAAAAAAGAAGGAATAAAATAAATAAAGATATAAAATTAATTAGGGATTGATAAAAAATGAAAATATACAATTGTGGGTATTAGCATTGTAGCACCCCTAAATTCTAATTTAAGAACCATATATTTGATAGATTACATGACATGCGACCCCAATAACATAAATGGATATAATATCCTTATACATTAATATATATTTTAAAATTTAAAAATATATACAATATATTCTATATTTTTAAATTCATAGAACATTTAGTTAGTGTGTGTCATATGCAAGAGATACTTTCGTCAAAATCCTACATTACTCACAAGACCATGTTTTAACCAATAAAAATTATATTATTAAAATATTTTTATTTTAAAAAATAAGACATAAAAATTCCATTAATGTAGTGGTTAGGAATATAATTCTATATTATTAAAATCTATGGTTTACATGAATATAAAATTAATATATATTTTACAATCTAATTATAAATTAATATAAGAACTTATTGAATATAACGATAAATATTATTATTTTTATGCTGACAAATATATCATTCCCTAATAATTTAATTTAATTACAATTACAGAGTGATATAAATGTTATATATATATATATTATATATCCAATAAAGTATATTTTTTTAAATTCATCCAGTAGTTTTTATAGGCATAAGATAAAAATAAATCCCTTTTTATGCATAAAATATTATATTTTTATTAAGGCATTATTACAACCATTTTATAGAGAACCCATTTTAAAACCATATTTTGATAATTTCAATAGTATAATATGACTATATAAAAAAATATTTTTAATAGAAACTTATTAATTATACTGGGTTGAATATTTGGTGTTTTTCTATGAACATTCATTTTTTAATCAATAGTGAAAAATAATGAATTTTAATTCAACACTGATTTTCCATCTAATTTAATTATAATGATAAATAATGTTTTAAAATATTTTTAAAATTAAATAAAAACAAAAAATTTATCAATTAATTCAATTTAGGTTTTTTGGATCAATTTCAGCGTGAAATTGATTATAAAAACATAGATATTTTTGGATGTTTTACCATAAAACCCCTCATTTTTGTCCCCACTATGGGATTAAATTTAAATTAATTTCTACCACATCTATGATTGTAATTTATAAAAAATGATTCCATATTCTAAATAAAAATAATTTATCATATCTAATAATTTAAAATTATTTTTTGAAAAAAATATTAGTCAAATTTATAAAAATAATTACAATTATTAAGTGAAAATTAATATATATAATGGGATAATCCTTAAAATTAATACTTAAGATGACCTATTAACATTCCAAAAGCCATTGAATAGCCATATTTCAATAGTATACTTAATTTTTTATTTTTTTTCCATTAATTGAGTTAAATTAAATGTGAAGGACATGTATACCATTATTTTTTGAAAATATTATAAGAGTGAAACTCCTCAGCCACTATAAAAGGGCCACCTCTCCACCCACTTCCACACACCTATATAGACACTTTTCCTTGAAAAATATCTTTCCCTTTAGTTCTTAAAAATAACTCCCCTAATTCTATAATCCTACCCATGTATAGAATGAAATACAAAGAATCCCTTTGCTGAAAACCAAATAGATTTACTCAATTTAGAGGTAACAAATTACCTTATGTTTTTTAGTTTTATACACAATACATAATACTTAAAAAAACATTATTCCATACCATTATTAAAACACCATTATAATAAATATACTTTGAATTTTTTATCAATGGTTTCAACCTACACATACACACACATATATCTGATGGGTAACAAACATACTTTTTTGGTATAATTCAAACTACTCCCTCACAAAATAATAGTTGTTTATTTTTACTTTAACACTAATAATGGTGATCATTATGATGGAAAATATATTTATATATGATATATTTGAAATTTAATACGTATTTATACTAACATAATTCTTTTAAAACTCATAACATTAATTCTTCCAATTTAACATTAATACAACAACATCGTTTGGTAATGTTTTGACAATCTCACCCTCAAAGCGATGTGATTCGTTCATGAAATACATAAAAAATATTAAGGATCATTTTAATAAAACTATGTAAAATATAAAACATACATATGATACTTGGATTATAATATATATATATGTTTCAATTTTTTATTCTTATTATATGACAAAAACTGAAAGTATTGTTCACACATAAGTAAGGACAGCTGTTTCCATGAACAGTGCATTGCATTTTTTATATACTAACATTATGGAATATTATAAATACATATTTACTGAAAATGTAATATAAACAAGTCATGTTATACATTCTCGATTTTATTTCATCATTATCTATGTAATAAGAACCAAAATTATCTTCCTAAAACATACCTAAAGAAACTAGGCAATTAACACAAAAATATAGTTAAAATAATGAAAGATTCTTATCAAACGAGTAATAAAATACTATAATAAATTAATATATGATATTATAAACATAAATATATTTTCTATACATGTTATTGACATTTTTTATACCACTATATAGGAGGAAAAGGACTACAAAACGAAAAAGAGAAAAGTTATGTCCAGGGATTTCATCTCAATTTACATTCCATTGGGACTTGTTTGATGTTATCCACCAATTCACATTTATATGGTGTTGACACAACCATATGACAGGTCATATGATGAATATAAATAATCTCATGATAATATGTATTTCATTTGATTTCATCATAGGGATTATTTTTAAATGTTTCAGTGTGGAAAAGGACATTTTGGAATTTTTAAAGTCTATTTTCCTCAAAAATGTTTTTAATGATTATCTTTTTAGTTTCACTTCTATTTGTGAGTGTTAAATTTATGATTGAAAAATTTACATTATTGTAATAAGGTATTACGTTATATTTTCATTAATATCTATATATTCATATGATTGATATTATTATTCTGTAAATTGTATATCATTTTACATTCAATGATTACTATTATAGTTATTTGATTAACGGGGGAATAATTGATAAATTTGAATCCTTCATTATATATAGATATTCAATAATTCATATTGTTTATTATTTTAATTGATTATTATATATGAGTAATTCTATCATAATTTATGATGTAGGTGGGTCCCAGTTATTGATATCCCTTCGATGCATCGGTAGTCTGCTGAGATGAAATAGATGGAAAAATATAAGGGTTTTTACTAGATATATAAACATTATTTAGAAAGGCATAGATGGTATAGGTTCCATGTACATTGGAAAAATGATTTCCAATATTTAATAACATCCCTCATTTAGAATCAGTTATTCTTAATCCCTTATATTTTTGGCAGATACATCTATGGATACAATTCATTCTCTATTTATTGATTTAGATGGAATGCATTTCATTTTCTTACATTACCGTATTGAATTTTTCATATCTAGTTATTTTAATGGAAACTATGATATGTTATTTACCTTTTCGTGTTAATTAATTTCCATTGACTCATTATTTATTCCACATTACATACCATTATTGAGAATTTTCACTCACCCTTATTACTTTTCATTTGTATTGGTTGTGAAGAAAAAATATTTGAATAAGAATTAACAGATATATTTTATTTCATTTTCTTATGTTCCATGTTTTTATTTTCAATTTCCCAACATATAATGGAAATAATATACGTAATATGGATTTCTAAGATTAATAAAATAATCGTTCATTACGGATTTTAATTCTTGTAATTATTTCATTATAATGAAATAATGTATCATCTCTTGACTTTTAGGGTCTAGGCGTTTCAATCATGACAGTCAAGGTGAATTTACCCACACATTGAACAATTACTAAGAAATTATAACATGCCATACACCCCACAACATTACACAGGGAATGTATTCTTTTACGACACAAGATCTCCAACATTTCCAAAAAACAATGGTGTGAATGCCATAAATAATGGAATTACCACATCTGTATACCAAAATGAGTGAAATTATTGGAAACTATAAGTTTAATAGAACAATATAAACTGAATAATGATCTCTCCACCGAAACCTAGAGAAACATTCATGTCTAGAATGTCTTGATGAAAAAATCAGGATCTAATTGAGGGTAAGATGATGTAAAAATTTCTAGGAGTCCTTCTAGCTGTGGACTCGATATAAGAGTTTTCATAGGGGTATTGTGCCTCCATTGGGCCAATAGATACACATTCTCAAGGATCCCATCAATGTAACCGAGATAGGACAGTGTCCAAAATAGTAGGACCACTATGTATCCATGATACCAGAACATTATTAAAAGAATAACTCATAACTTGAGGGGGGTCACTCATCAATATATCCCATTATCTCCTTAATACTATCTATCAAAAAAATTCTACAAAAAAAAGAGGAGAACTTTCCAAACTAATGTCAAATTCCGGATCCAATGATATCATAAATTTCACATCTCACAAACCAATACCTAAAAATAATCTACCTCTAATATATCGTCCAAATTCCACCATAATTTGGGTGAATCAAACTATCGAACTGAACATCCAATAAAATGAACTATAAGGGTTTTTAAACTCTCAGATAATGGTCAACATGATATGGGTAGATTAACATATCAAACCCAACGGTATAAGAAGGATGAAATAATAGTCTCATCCCCTCTATTCTATAAATACATGGATCTTACATGTCTTTCGGGGTTAAAGAATCATGTGATTTCCTTCGAGGGAATCCATTTATATACCCTAGTTCACAAGACATCACCATCAAAATTTCATAAAATGGACCAAAGGACATAGAAATATTAAGACAATCTATCAGGGGTTCTTTGTTTTCATTTGAAAACACAACTTGTGAATATAAAAAAGATACAAATATATACATCCCCAATGGAGTCCAACTGAAAATTTATCATCAATGTTTACTCATGGGAATCTAAATCTTGATAATTCCTATAAGTATATTCCTAATGGTCCTTATAAAAAATTAAAATGTAGGAAAACTTACAATGGCTCTTCAACATAGGAACACCCTTAATCAAAATCCCATGGAAACAAAACCGATGATAGACTCTTCATCACAACAAACATCCTTATGTTATCCCATTCCTAGAATCTTGTCTATAAAAACTATTCAAAAAGGAGTTATCAATGGCCAAATATGGGATACACTATTTCACATTATCTGAAACCATCCTAATGTGGACAAATAAATGTCCCTCATACTCAACATAGCATCTCAACAGCTCCAAAATGTAACTACCATCCCATGGAATCAACCCAGATCAAAGGTTCCATTCCCCCTAATCCTAAAATGTATGATATCAACCTCAGCTACTCTACCCTGGAGAAACGACACCCAAGATCAATGGAGATTCCATGATCTCCTTAAATATACTACTAGATCTATCCTGGTTATATCCTCTTAAAATGTACTTAAAAAATTAACCAACAATTCACATGGTAACCCATGTAATATGTCTACCACAATCACTCTGTTAATCCAATTCACAGCCCAACACATTGGTGGATTTTGAATAAAAAAAAATACACATTATCACATACATCTATACGAAATACCATCCAGATAGAATCTAAACACCAAATGAATTATGCCTTCATGATTTATATAGAAAAATACTCAGAATGGACCACTCATGATTCCAATTCTGACTTGGGGAACAAAAAATGAAAACATACGTGAAGGAAAAAAACACAACCAGTTCCTATTACTACATGACATGAACTTACAAGTACACATCATATAAAATTGAATACATGGAGTGTACATAAATTTAGATGGTTTTTACTCTCAAATATACACATGACCATGTACTTAAACAAGTCCATGATAGAAATGGTGTTAGGTAATACTACATGTCGTGGGTATACATGGGGTCCAGTGATGCACTACTACACAGACATTTCTATCTAACATGTGGTTTTTCCCAAGTTCCATTTAAAAAGGATATGAATTACTAAATGATGTTTTCACTGAGTACATAGTGAAAAAATCCCAAGATCTAAATATACTCACAAACATGGTTACATGGCCTTGTAATTCAACATGTATTGTAATTATATTAAATGAAGATTAATTTCCAAAAATAATATTCCCTAAACTAGAAGAATACATGGCATGTGTTCTCAAAACCAAACATTGTGTGTTATATATTTCTAATCCAGAAACACCTAAAATGCTTTATCAAACCCACGATTTACAAAAAATCCCCTAATTTCTCATTCATGGATCCTCGATAGAAACATAATAATCTATAATGATTAATAATGGGAAATATATGGTTATAATGTAAGAAAATCATAAAATTTACCTACCTTATGGGATTAAAAAACTGATTAATAAAACTTAAAAATAATACCACAAAACCCAGAAATGATCAATCTACCTCAGGATAAACTTCTTGAGTGGTTCCTCCTCCTCCCTATCCCTCTTATATATAAATAATTATCTAGAATTTGTGACATAGGATCCTAGGGGGTCATTTGTAAGAAACCAAATTATAGATGTGAAAATAAAATAGAAAAAAGGAATAAACTGATAAATGGAAATTAAAATGGGAAAAGTCACCATGATAAGGTTATTCCAAGCCTAAGAAAAGTCATCGTTAAACAATCAACTATAGAGAAAGATTCCTAATAGTAATATATGAATAAAATAATCCATTTAATATACATGTCTGATAAAATATTTTTTTAGTTGTTGAATATTATATATAAAATATTAATCTAAAATTCAAATGGATTATAATTCCACTAAAAAACTATCATAGAATAAATATCCGATTACATTGACAATATAGAGGTGATAAAATTTATCCTATATAATATCATATAAGAAATAAAAATTTTCCAATGAAACTATTTTTTAATAAAAATTCAATTACTCAATATTTTTGATAACCTATGATAACATGTAATATCACAAACTACCAACAATAAATTCCTCTCACCCTCAAGAAACCTTATTTTCCAAACAATATCTATTATCTCACTCCAATAACTACCATAACAGACTATATCTCAATCATCAAATTATTAAACATATTTTATTCACATCTCTCTCAAAAATGATATACATTACAATGAAACTTATCTAATTATCCGCACAATATGAGTATAAAAATATTCACCCCACTTCCCTAGTATGAATACATGGAGCTTATTATATATCCATATTTAAACTAAATGTATAGGAGAGGTAAAACCACAAACACAATAGTGGAAACATAGAAGAAAAAAATATTGTTATTCTCGGATCACCAAGAACAACAACTGATGTTCTTTACAAACCACATAAAACACAACCCAGGACCTCTAACACCTTATTGTGTGCTCTCCACCATTAGTATTCTCTCAAAATACACTTGAATTTAAAACATCACTAAGTCTCACATAGACTATGGTCTAATGAATTTAGTATAACATTCCTATAAATACTAACAATTATCACCATTCATGTTAGTATCAATAATCCAATGAATCCTTGATACACCTATAAAAAATCAAGGAACCTCCCTTTTATCATGAACATCCATAGGTCCACTCTCTATATGGTGGTCCCAACAAATCCAGATGCATCCATCCACACAGTAAAAATAGTACACAATTTAACCAAAACTCAGATGGATATGTTTCTAAAAAACCTACCATATAAGGTCAGAAATGAGACCTGTGGAACTTCCAATGGCCCACCTTCCAAACATCAAACATCCTAAATCCTAACCACAACCTAATGATAATATACTGCAATATCCCCAGTAAGGAAAAATAACCACAACCATCAATTTCATCAATGATTATAGGTATATAGGCCCACCAAAAGGCCTAATACATAACATGTGGAAATAAAATATCCCTCCCAAAACTCTCAAACATGTAAATTTAAGGGAACTACAACCTATGGAAATTATATCACGTTCCAAACATCTCTCAAGACTCCATTCCAATATCAAGCCACCTGGTGAAAATTCAAAGCCCAGACCAACCGACAAGGGTCTTCGCAAAATCTATGACAACGAGAATGAATCTTCATCACTATATAACATAACAACACATGATTCACATGACCTATCATTAGATGAAAAATATAAACTTGTTTATTTGTTGAATAGAGTTCCAACAAGATCATACATATGATTCAATATATATTTCAATATGGACCCTTTGAGAAATAGAACATCCATTATCTATGAAAACTAAACATATGTGAATATTTCATGATAATACGACATTCCATTAATAATGAATAAATATTTACCTCAAACCCATGGCCCGTGATCCAAAAACCTGAATAAACAAGAAATTTATAATACAATGTTCATAACACTGTATCAAATCACAAACAATTAATCACAAAATCCAAAATCTGAAATCCCTCACCATGGAAATATAGGATTCATATAAAAAAATAATGATATATAGGTCTCATGTCCATCACTTATTCAGACACATTCCAAAACATTCTGGATAATTACTCCCCAAATCATAAAACTTCACAACTCTAATGTCATTTTATAGTGAACCATCCTATGTTGACCTAACATGTCACCCGATATGGTCCCCCATAAGGACTTAAGTGTGTATCTTCATATGTCATAGTTATCTAGATAAAATCAAAGGTATTATAGATATAACAGGGAGACTATACTAAAATTTTAGAAAAAAAATCAAAAATAATTTAGACATCTATAATCATAAATATCAAAGTATTCATAATAGAAAAATAAAAAAAAATCTTTCTATCATTAATTAAATGTGCTGTATAGTCATATAGAATCCAAAAAATAAAAAAAAATAGTCGTCGACCTACTAAGATTTCCTAATATAAAAATTAAACTGAATGAAAATATATAAATCATGATCTACAACCATCTGTGAGTTGATCTGAAGAACTATTATTGATGAGTATTAAGTTGCACCAGCCTGATGTAAAGTGTCCACATGAGTGGGTTGACTCAATTAAGTAACACATTCCCTATACCTGATCCACTTCACAACCCATTCCCCATATGTAATCAAACATATGGTATGCACATACATTGATGTGCACGTATAGGGGCTAAGAAATAATTCATAGTAATACACCCCCAATATTGACCCTATAACCAAATTGAATAATGCATTCATGCATAGGTTAAATTCCCATCCTAGCTAAACTGTAATATCAACTAGTTTAAATGAAACAACTATATAAAAATTAATCGGTCCAAAATGATAATATGGAAAAATTACATTGTGGGTTCTATCTTGGCAGTTGAGGTAAATCCTCCCTCACTATATATTATGATAGAGGTTTTATAAAAAGTGTCTCACCCTGCAACATGATATAAAGAATCTCTACCATAGTGTTAAATGAACTCCATGATAGATAAATGAAATTTCATTAATGATACTCTAGGGCCTCACCATACGAATACACATGACAACATGAAACTACGAGGTGAATGGATTTCAATTACATGATCTAAAATAAAGATAAATCTCAACCACATACCCTAAATAAATATTCAAGTCCAATAATTAATTAATTAAAAATTAATATAAAAATTAATTCAAAATAATATAAATTATCCTAGGGTTCCCTCTAGGTATGTTCACGATAGATTCACTATCCCATGGGTCATGTCAATCCATGGTTTAGAGATATACATTATCTCAGGGGTCTCATATATGTAATAGTTATCAATCATGGAATCATGGGGAAGTGAAAAATAAGAAATTTTTGACGTCATATTGTTAATAAGGTTATGAATAGTGTAGAAGATAAATAAGAAATGAATTATATGGATAAAAATAAATGAATATGAATAATTGTATATCATCAATCACATGAGAAAAAAACATATCTATTGAAATAAAAACTTTTAAAATAATCAAATGGAAATAATGAATAAGTTTCAAAATGTTAGAATGTATAATTATTGAAATCTAAAACCTACTGTTGAGGCCTCATTCCAAGATATATTAAACAAACAATTATGTCCTTATGCAAAGACATCTTACATAAATGGTTTAATCCTCAAACAACATCCCAAACTAGTTTCACTAATGAAACCTACCAAATAATAGACAGGTGTTATAATTATGGTCCCCACGTATCACTTAATTAGTCCATTTCATTCATAATTTTAATAAATAATTCCCAATAATCAATTCACTAAAAAATAAAAAATTATCTGTATTTGAATAAATAGCATAAAGAATATAAATAATTTACATAGTAAAACTAATAATAAACCATTAACTAATAGAATAAATATAGTATCGATAATACATATCTTAAATGGGTTATAATTAAACTAAAGGGTTAATTTCATTGATGAATAAACATATTGTAAACTTATCTATAAATACCTTCTTGGGGAAAATAACCATTTCACTTAAAAAAACTAATAGTTTGGAAAATACTGATGAAAAAACTATTTAAAAACATTTCTGTGAATTTTTAATGTAATATTTTGTTGATTTATCATTAAAGATTGATGAAAATGTAATTCATGCTATATAAGTCAAAAATAATTCATTCAACCAAGTAAAAATGTTCCTCATTCGAACAACTACAAAAAATAATTTTTAAAAATTTTGTAGAAAACACACACATGGGGATAAATGACATTAATAAATAATTTTAGAATAGTAAAAACATTCCGTAAAACATTTTTAGTTAACATAGATATGTATATGAATGATCCAATAATACTCCCATTGGATACATAAATGTAAACAATCCTGAATATTGATGAAATTCTTAAAAAAACCTTATCAGAGGTCTAGATTATATCATTTTTTTGTAATCTATGATATAAAATATATATATTATTAATAATATAAAAATCTATTCCAATATATTATAATATATTTTTTCTTAATTTTACATGTTACTACCAATTTTTATTAATTCTTTATTAGGATTGATGTTATGTGTGATAACTTCGTTGTTTTTCATGAATGTTTTGCTTTCATAGTTAAAGACTATATATTTTAATCATGTTTATATCATAAAAATAATGTTAATAACATTATTCTTAAAATATTTATTCATTAGATACATATTCATGTTCTTTCGTACAATCTATTGGTAGAAATATATTTTACAACTTTTTGGGTGATGGTTGATCATACATACTGGTGAACGTTGTATTGTTTTTTTTTTTGAAAATTTTTAACAAAAGAAATAACAATAAAAATAATAATAATAATTTACAACACCATTTTATATCATCTAAATCATATCTATTAATAAAATAAATCATTGTTATGAACATCTAAAATATAAATGAAACACATCACTTCATGGAGGTAGTAGTCCAATCATATGCAAGAATATTGTTATCTTATACGAATAGTTTGGAAGATTTGAATGTAAAAATGATATTATTTATTAATAAGTAAATTTATATTACAAATATAATATATATTAAAATAAAAAATTAATTTTTATCATTAAATATTGGAAACAAAAAATTAATTATATCACTATGTGAAAACTGAATGTGGTACTCACACATGGGTGATACTTTCACATCCCATTTGATTTTAAAGGGTGTGGATAATAGTGGTTTCAGAATAATGATAACATTTTAGTATATTTAGAATAATTATGTAACCATTTTATGATCAATACTATATATTTATTTGAGGTAAAATAATATGTAAAAAATAATGTTTTTGGTTATGGTGATTACCACTTCTTTCAAATAAGTCCTCTGGATCTCCTCTTTATTATCCTATAGTTGGACTTTTGGGGAGAAAAAAACTCATAGAATAAGAATATGGGTTTTATGATGGTATTATTTAATGGTATGGTCAAGATTTCGGAAATATTGTGTGTAAGGATGAGAATGTGGATGTGTCCTTTTATAATTGATGGGTGGGGCATTTTTGGAATTTAATAAAATTTAAAATTAATATAAATTACTTTTTATGTCCAAATGTCTACAAATTGATTATATTAATATATAAGATGATTATGAATCCAAATAACATCATAAAATAAAATTTGGACAAGTTTTGGGTATATTCTCACTGTTATCTTTTAGTTTAAACCCTCTGTAAACCCTTTAAAGAATTAATGTAATATTAATGTTTCTAAACCATTAAGTGTTGATAGTGATGGTAAGAAAATAAAAAATTACCCATAAATGTTACATAGGTGTTATATAAAAAATATCACATTAATTTTTTCAAATAAAAAAAATAATTAATTTCAAATGATTAAATAAAATATTATTCATTATAAAATAACACTATTTCAATTTTTAACACTATTTATTTAATTTTCTTTTAAAAAATCCAAAAAAATGGAATTCAAATAGTATGCCTTTAGACCTTCGTAATATTTCATATATATCTCAATTATTAATGATATATATCAAATAATTCAAATTTTATCTCATTTAGTATTGTTAAAATAATTTATATTATTTTCCTATAATTTAAATAAATATTTTATTAGCATTGGATATGTATTTTATGTAATTATATAAATTATTAAAATTTTAAATAAATTTATTTCATGAAAATAATTTATTTAATCTCTTTATGTACTATTACATTCATTCAAAACATACTTTTATCCCTATGGGGACAAAAAAATATATATTTAAAACTAAGAGAGTGACACATTTTTATTTTCATTGCTTTATATAATAATTGGGTAATTTCCATTGAAAAATATAAATTAAAAAATATTTCCAGACTACGATGATAATATTTTAATTCAATTTATCCTATAACAACTATGGGGAAAAATTAGGGCTTAGCACTTATCTTTAATGTATATTTTCTCGAATTACCAATCATTGATGTGATAGATTTTATCATGGTTACTATTCATATTAAGAAAAATAAATGAAAATTTTTACTAAATTTTAACAACATGATTACAAAATTGGAATCCAAATTATCATAATTAATAACTATATGTTAATTAAATTATTTTAAAAATAATAATGAAGAATGTGATGAAAGCACTTTTATGAAAAATACAGTTTCTTTTGAAAATTTCTTTTATATATATAAAAATGAGTATATACCAAATTAAATCATCACATTGATTAATATACTCATAATTGAATATTAATAAAATTATATAAATAATATTAATTTTAAAACTACTTAAAATATAACGTATCATTTTAAATGATTGAAAGACAAATACAACTCTCAATAAAACCCAGTATTTTTCTCTATTCACAATAAAATCAATATTTTTAGAATTTTACAAATAATTAAACCTAAGATAATTTTGATATGTTAATTTAAAAAATTATATTACATATTTAAAAGAAAAATAATTTATTATAATGAAATTAATTATAATAATTTATGACAAAAAGAAATAAAATCTATTTTTTGAAGAAAACATATTATTGGCGTAAAAACAACAACACTAAAAATTGAGTACATGTTTCCTAATAATTAATAAATTCATTTTAATTTAGTAGTCTCTTTATATATATTTCTAAATTTAGGTAATAATATTCCTTCCCATTAATTTATAAACTATCTTATGATGACTATATTCAAATAAATATATTTTTTGAGTTCTTTTAGTCTCTGTTATAACGGCACAAGCTTTTCGTACATAGATATTACTTCTTTTTAGATGAATTACAATATAATATATTCCATACCCAAAATGGATTCAATTAATTTGACATTAGATATAAAAAAAATATTTTATGAAAGATTATCAAATCCTCTAATAAAGGACATCCCACTTAGTACTCTTCCTATGAATACCTACTAAAAACATAATTCATATCCTAGGGAAAATAAAAATAAAAAAATGGTGATCTACAATGCTCACTAATTGTAAAAAATGGTTATATCAATCATTACATAATCATAAATTAATAGTAACATAAAAAACATTTAAAAAATATAACCTGTATATCAAATATTAGATATTGTGTCATTGAATAAATGAGAGATGTTCATAAAGATTCAAAGAAGATATTCTATGATACTAAAATATGAGATATATAAAATTGTAATATAAATAATAATTGAATACAATTTTTATATTATTCAAGGATTATTTAAAATTCCATTATTAGAGAACAATTCCATTACTAAACCATGTTCACTCCTCGTTACAGCCCTGTATTACTGAACAATGTTTACATTCCATTTCTGCCATGTATTACGTAACCGAGATCAATCCTCATTACAGTCACCTGCACCTCATGATTTTTAAATCATTAAAAAATTCATGTTATGGAGATATATTCCCCACATATAAAATAATAAATACTATACATATTAGTTCCACAAAATCATAAAACATTTGTCATATCAAAACCCATGAAAATAAATGGGTTTTAAAAACATTATTCTTTCCTAATATAACCCAATAAAAATAAATTATATTCATGAATATAATTACTTAATAAACATAAAAAACATTATAAATATTAAGAATAGTATCCTTGAATCATAACCCTAACAAATCACATGTAACAGTAAATAATGTTCTCTTAGATGGAAAATAACAATGAATGATCAATAGAAAAAATAATGAAAAATAAAATTTTAAATATTTATTAAATCACATATTATGAATTATTAATGAGTTTATATAAGAAAATATTTCTTGAATATATACTTGTATGATTATAAAGTAATAATCAAGGAATTAATGCATTTATTCCCTAATTTTGTAAGAAATTTTACAATGTAACTATTTTAGGAAATGAAAATATTGAATATTTTTTAACCCATTTAATTATAATTATAATAATGCTTCAATTGAATTTTAAAATTTTATAAAATAAAATTAAATATAAATTTGGAAACACGTTTTGAAATCATGGACCTGGAAGGTAAATATTCCCTTATAGATAGATAAACATAAATTATCACAAATTGTGATGAGATTATGAAATAACCTTTAATGACTTGTTATTAGTAAAATCATATGCACCATGAAAAGAAAAAAAATAAATTAATACTTAAATACCAAAATATTTAGGATATGAATCTTAAAATTCAGTAATAGACATTGTATACACATCGAAAATGAAACTGCTCTTGTATAGATCATGTGTTCCCAAGAAATACAAGTGAGACACAAATCCCATTCATAAACTATTGAATTTGTTTGTTCATTTGTAAAAAACCTATAAAATAATTATTTATTTATTATAAAATTATTCCTAAATATATATATATAATATCATCTATGACTTTTTTATAACATCTTATCACATGTTACTTAATAATTTGTTATTAATATCACTATTCAAGGTGCTAACTGCTTCATTTTCCAAGCATGTTTCAATTTGGTATTATGGGTCCTTATATTTATTCCAATAATTTATAGAATTATAATAATGGTTTAATGAAAATATAATATTAATTATATTTTTAGTTACAATCATTCATAAAATGATGAGGTTTGAAAAATGAATTATAATGTTATTGGAGACGGTATGCTGTACATATGCCCAAATGTTGTTTCCATTTATTGTCTAATGAAATGAAGAAAAGGTAAATAATAATATACATTTATAGAATAATTATTATTTTATATTTATTATATATTTTCATAAAAATAATCCTTTTAACCATCCATGAGAAATATAAGTGGAAATGAATCACATCACATCCTGGATATAGTAACCCATATGTATACAAGAGTGACACTATCATTTCTCAAAATATTGGATGATGATAAGGTAAATATAAAATTATAATTATATAGGTATAATTATAATATAATTTATAATTTATAATCACTAATCTCATCATAATAACCATCCATATAATATAGTGACAAAAAAAATATTATATCTCTACGTGGATATGGTAAGGCGTACATACATACCAAAGCAACAGTCACATCTTATTTGATGGGAAAAATTTGAGTATAATGGTGTTTCCATAATCATATAAAAATTTAGTCACACTTTTTATACATAATTTATAACTTTATGATAAAATTAATATATTTATTGGAGTTAAGGAAGAGTAGAAAAATAAAGCGATGTGTTAGAGCGATTACCACTACTTTGAAATGTCTCGGTTGGATCTACTCTAATGAGATCTAGGGTTGGAATTTTAAGATGTCTATAACCTACAGAATATTTAAAGAATTTGGGACAATAAAATGATTTTATTTGGTCATGATAAAAGTATAAATTTAATATTAATAAGTGATGAAGTAGGTGTTATTTTATAATTTAGGAAATGGGCACACATAGAACATCTCAAAATATTAAATTCATATAAATTACATTTCAATAATAAATGTCTCCAAAGTTATTTATTTAGAATATAATATTATTATTTTTCCAAATAATCTCCTTAGATTATATTTTAGGTATGTTTAGGTCAAATTATTTCACTAATCATTTAGTTTTAACCCTTTATTTATAAGGACCCAGCCTTAAATATTGAATAATATTGAATTAAATGAATAATTCACATTGAGATTGTTTTTAGGTTTAGAGTTTTAGAGAGTTATGTGAATACTATTACATTACATCTCAAAAATTAAAAATTAGACACTTCTACTCAGTTTCCATTTTTTCATAAAATAAAAACTCTTGAAGAAAATGAGACATGCCTAGTTCCATGTTTTAGGTGGAATGAATTTTCCTTGGTCCCATCCTTGACCATATTCCACTATATGTCCTATTAAAAACATTTCAAAAAAACAAGCAAACCATGAATACTTTATCATATGTAATACATTTCACCTTTATGAAGTAGAAAATACTTTTCACTAAATTAAATATCTTTTCATACACTTTTGTAACCACAAGATTACCATAAAACCCATATAAAGAACATATAACATGTAAAGGTAACTTGGGACATAAACATACTTAAATACAATAACCATACATTTGACTTCCACACATATCTCTAAATGGAATATCCATACGAAAGACTTCCTTAACCAATGCATTGGTTGTTATAACGTAACCACCCATCCTGGTTTATCATGGCACCACCCGTCATTTGGTTTATCATGTAACCACCCGTCAAGGGTCCAAGTACCATTATAAAATCAAAACACATAAAATATTGAAAATATAAACATTTAACTAATAAAATATAATTTTCAATTACACGAAATAATTTCAAGAGATTTAAATAATCAATACATTTCAAAGAAAATATTTTCAATAGAAAATCACCCAAAAATAGAATAAGTTATTTCCTTTTCATTTTCGAAAACATTAAGGCTTATAGAGGAAGCCAAAAAATGATTTCTGCGATGGAGAGATCATTGTTGTCGTAAACGTTAAAAATATTTCATTTTTCATTTAGTAAAATGCTTCATAGAAAAAATATTCTCTTTGAATGAATGTAAAAGTCAATGGGTTTTATTATACGCCGTGTAAAAGAAAGAAGGTATATATTATGGAAATATGCATCAATGAATGGAGATTGAGATGAAGTCCCTTAACTCATGTTTGACTTGACCCTTTCATTATTTAATCTCCTGAATAATATACGAACATTAATTTATAATTTCTTAAGAACCTTTTTCAAGTTTATTATTTCTTTTATATCACTTATTACCATGTTATAAACACAATGTAATCATTTATGTTAATAATGTTTGTTTTGTCGATATTTGGTACTTGAGACAAAAATGGACTTCTTATAACTACTTGTTTTTCTCTTGGTAAAAAGTTCATTATATTCATCATGATATTCATGATTTAGATATCATATATATCATATATATCCAATATAAACATGTATTTATAATATTACATTACATTTGGATGTAAGAAATGAAATGCACTGTTCAAGGAGACGGAAGCCGTACGTACACATGAACACTACATTCATTTCTATTTATTATTTTAATGGAATTAATACATAATGATACATAGGTATATTATAATTCCAGCATAATATCTTAGATTATATCATTAACTCCATCCTTTATATGTACCACTTAAAGCATTAATGAGTCATATCACTTTGAGGGGGCGGTAGTCCGCACTTCCTCACATGAATTTATCATGTTTACCCATAATGGAAACTATAAAGGTATTATATAAAATAAAAATACAGAAGAATAACTAAAACATAAACATAATATATATCATATATAAATATAGTGTCATATTAATGGCCACCATGAGATGCATAAGAAGATAATCGAACAATCATCATTTCATGAGGCGCTAGTTTTCCATCTACAGAAACAGTATGTTCTTCCCCCATTAGATGGAGGTGTGTGTAAGTGTAGTTCAAATATTTATCCTAACAACAACTGATTATATTTATTATACTGTATTTGTTATAAAATAATGGAATAAAAAGAGTTTATGGGTCGGAGAAGTAAAATAAAAGAAATGATGTTAAGAGGAATCATTACCTTTAATTTGGGTAACTCTCTTTTGTTTGAACCGAAAAGACTTCTTGTAGTGCCTTCTGCCTTAGGTAAGGATTATAAGAAGAGGATAGGGATCTTTAGAGCTTATTTGGGAAGGGGTTGGTCAAGACAAGGGTATTTATAGGTGTGAGGAATTGTTTATAAATAGTGTCCTTTTATAAGGGGGAGGATGGGCTATTTAGGAATGCTTGCAAATATTATTTTATTATAAACCAATCATCGGTTTATAAAGATCCAAAACTAATTAAAGATGAACATAATATAAATATTTGTTGAAATAAAATCATTAAATAAGAATTATAAATGTTTTTTATATTTTTTTAATATTTATAATCTTATTTATTTAAATCTTTTATTAATGAGGTAAATACCGCATCATTATTGTGTAATATATAATTTAATTTATTTGATGTATAAAAATTATAATAAAAACAACATGATGTAATAAATATTATTATATTTCCATTGAATATTTATAGTCAAAATTATAATTTATATAGCTCCATGAAAAAATTAATTTACTAAAAGATATTTGTTTTTGTCATTTTTGCCTTTAAGTTAATTAATCTAAAGTGTCATAGTCACTCCAAAGTGGCTCAATGGGTTCCCAAAATTGACCCAAACATGCCTATGGTCGTGAGTGACTCAACCATTAATTTTAGTATAAGTGTTAAGGTAATTTTCTATTATAATAATATTATTTTTACCTTAAATTACCCTATTTACCTTTAACTGCGGTAAATAAAAGTGAAAAGCTACTATTCATAAAAAATTATTTTCATCATATTGAACCAAATTTTGATTACTAATTACAACCATGTATGTCAGATTTTTGAAATTTATTTAACCGAAGTTATAAAATTTCATTTAAATGAAAATGTCAGTTTTTAACTACTACTTAGTGGTTTCACTATTCATCAAAAATTGATGTTTTTCAGATAAACACCAAAAATTAAGCCTAAGATATATTTGTTATTCCAAATTCAAAATTGATTTCTATTTTAAAAAATTCAAAACATAGAAGTTGGATCAATTAATTTAAAATTAATTCCCGTTGTCAAAAAATAACGTGTTTTTAAGAAACAATAATTATTAAAAGATTGTCACTTGTTTATGTCCAAATTAAATGTCAAATTTATTCCAATGACCAAAATTGGAATAATTGGTTAAAATATAATAAAATTACACATTAAAACCAGTTAAAAATATAATATAACCATATAAATAATTTAGATTAAAAGGCACTTTGGAATAAAAATATAGTATTTTCACTATTCAAAAAAATGATCTTTACTAGAAAAATACCAAATATTTATCCAATGTAAAATTTTATGTCCCAAATATAAACAATAATTTTATTTTGTCAAATATAACATTTAAAAGTGACCAAAACTATATTTAATGAGGGTTCACCATTAAAAGGTGGTATATTAATCATTTAAGGTAAATAATGCTTAAAATTAGATTTAATCACATTTTAAGCCTCTAACATTTATTGGATAAATGAAAAAATATTTAAAAAACATTTATAATCTTAATATAGTTATTTTTTTCATTCTCTCTAATACAATGGCTATGAGTTAACTACCATTTAAAATAATAATAATATATTATTAGAGTGCAACATAAAATTTCAAAGAAACCCATTGTTACGTATAAGGTATGCTATCAAACATAGAAACCCCTTGAAAGAAAAATTAATATTTAATTCACAAAATATTAATAAAAATAGAAATTATTATTTCTTTATTTACCTGGGATGTTAAAGTTTAAGCATTTCCACTCTTATCGTCACAACATGGTTTTTACTCATTAGTTCTAAATATGTTTACTGTAAAATTAAAATCTACCAATAAAAGGATAATTAATGAAATTTAAAAATATTATCCCAATAATTTTTCAGATTTTAATATTTTTAATAGTTTTAAATCATTTAATAAAATATTAACATTTTTAAAATAACATTAATGGAAATTTTGATACTATTCATTAATTTGTATTTTAAAAATAACAACACATCAATATATCTGGCTACCTAATAAATTATTATATGTTGAATACACCGTGGTGATATATAAAATAAATTTATAAAATTAATTATCTCAAATTATATTTATTTTAACATTTTTAAAATCATTGATTATATATTTTCATTAATAAAATAATTACAACATCATCATTGTTTAATTGTTTAAGTTACTTATATTATCACTAAAAATTATAAATAAATTACCTTGATTAGAAAAATATATTTTCTCTAATAATTTTATTTATGTTTATAGTAAAATTTTGTATAACATGATATTAAAAATGTTACATTTATTAAAATTATGAATATAACAACGTTGAATATTTTTTAAATAATATATTTTAATTGTCATAATATTATCCAAGTGACCCAAAAAGACAATAATAATAGATTTCATTATACTAAGTGTATTTTGTTAAAAATGGATATTTAAATTCTTTTATAACCTACAATTTTCTCAATGTGGATATATTAGAGATATTTAAGACCGATAAAGAGACATTTTGTTATTTTCATTGATTTATATATTATATAAGTCATTTTCTGGGGAGTGTGTCCATCAAAAAACAAAATTTATATCATTATGTTCTAATTTTATAATTACCATAATTTAGTAATTTTTTTAAATGTCTTAGGTTCATTTTCTAGTCCTTGTCATTTTATTTTTATCATAAATTACCCAATTAAATCTTTTTAGTGTAAATTTTCATACCAAGCTTACTACTAATATTATCTAAAAATAATTGGGACATATTCACTAAATGTTTACAATCCAAATCCAAATATGAAAGCCATTTCTCATAATTAATAACCTCAAATTTTTAGAATCAAATTAAAAATAAAATCGTTAAAAGGCTATGAAAAATAGTTTATTTGGAAAAATACACTATTAAAACCAAAAATGTATTTATAATAAATTCATATATAAAATATTTTTCAAAAAAATAAATTTATTATTCTATATAATAATTATTTATTTATATATAACCCAAAGAGTAATTTTATCTTCTAAATACATTAAAATAAAATGTTGTTTTAAATAACATATCTATTTTCATTATTCATTGGAAAATAATTATTTGAAAACAATTAAAAAAATATATTTTATGATAATTTCTAGATAATGAATTATTAAATACATTTTATAGATATTATATAAATTATTTATCACTCATAAAATAAAAAACTCATTTTTTATGAAATGTATTTTTTTGATGAATGAACTTACTAAAAAATGTGTGCTAATTTTTACAAGAAAATTCCAATAAATTAATATTTATTTGGAACTTTATATATACTTTATTATCTATGTATATATATTTATCCATTAAAATTTATTAGATAGATTAAATTAGACATATAATATTTCATGGTTCGCCTAAACATGTTGTTGTGTGAACCAAAATATATCAATGAAATGATATTATATAAAGATACATTTCAATAACATATTGTGGTGTTAAATTACAAAGAACATAAAATTAATTTCTAACTACAAATTCATCTCAGTCATCAAATGATTATCATTTAAAAATTCATTTATAGAAACCCACATCATAAAAATGAATTATTAAACTTCCATTACAATGTAATGTTAGAAACATAATGGTTACATTATGTAACGAATAGCTTGCATTCCACATAGTAAATACAATAAAATATAGATTATTTATGGAAAAAAATCCAAAAGAAAAAATAGGGAGTGATAGAGAACATGGTCATGATATGTTTGATGACCACAAAACCATAGATCAAATAGGCCTGGAATAGGATGCCAATGTCAACAAAAATGATGATAACATATTATTTCAAACTAAATTAATAAAATATAATTACTTTTTTTAATTTCATAAGGTCAATATCACTCTTTGGTAATGCCTTAATCAATCTTATCTTTATCTCCTACTAAAAAATATAAAGATAAAATTGTATTTAATGTAGAACTAGTGGGTAATAAGATCCATAATGGGATGAAAAGTAATTATGTTAGTATATAAAAAATTACTTTATAAAATTTCCTCCAATAAATTATCATATCATGTAATAATGAATTAATCTCTAAAATTCTATCCAAGATTAAAGATAAAAAGTTTAAGAAAATTGTTACACTTATGATCCTTCCAAAATATTAAATTCTGAAACATTCTACATAAGGACAATAATTTAACAAAAATAAACTTATCATTATCACCTAAGAAATTTTTTTAATGTCTTAATTGTCACATTCCTAAAATATTAAGGTAATAATGATTTATTATCCTGAAACATGGAAATAAACTGAATTAACCTAAAACCTTACTGAAAGAATATTGCTTTTCTAAAATTAACCCTTTCCTCAAACCATAAAATCAAAAAATGATATCATAAATGAACTTTTCATCATATTAAAAATCAGTTCCAAGTTCATTAATATTATCAAATTTATTTATCACAATCAAACATCTCTTTTGACATGAGGTAGGAGTTATCTTTCTCTTAATAATGTGTTTCCCAGTAATACCACATCAATCGGTTTCCATGGTTACCAGTACCATTCAACATATGAATTAAAATCCACAATAAAAAACTTAATTGGACTAATATAAAGTAGCTTCATTATTCCATATTATTATTAAATTACTTCTTCAAAATTATTCTTGAACACTAATACATAAATATTAAATTATACCACCACTTCTTCGTCAAACTCCACATCGCCAATAGTTATCTTATATGAATTCTAGTTGTCTTTGGCATTATGAGGTTGATAATATTTATCTTCACAGTTAACCCATGGATTGAGAAATTGGTTTCCATAATTCAAATTTTTCATACACTTGAAGCATGAATGCTTTGGAGGTTCATTTTGTGCAACCTTATATATATTCTCATCATTAGCTAACATCATGACATCACTTCAAATTAAAATTTCTCAATGACCATCCCTTAAAAACTTAAAATAGTTAAAAATTCACCTAGGGAAGTTTCATATATGTTTATATCCATACTATGAACATAAATTAAAATCATATTCTTCTCTCCATGTTTTCTTGAATTTCCTTTGAATTACATTTTTCATTTCCTTTTAAAAACCATGAGATTTATGGGTTACACTAATCTTCATCCTAATCGTAAGAGATGATCAATCAATTTATTCATAACTACCAATGTTTATTATGGATAACACACTAAAAATACAAGGATTAATTTGATAGTAGAATTATTCAACCTTAAATTCAGGTTGAATGACAATAAAAAAGTCACACCAAAAATGTTTTTGTAAATTTTTCATAGATATAACTAAAAATTTATTATCATTTTGATTAAGCTCAAAAAATTCATTCTCTATTTATGAATGAACAATAATAATAATGTATTTATTGAATAAAGTTACATGATCTCATAACATTCTATAATGTAAAATTCATCTTATTAGCTCATTTTCTTGAAAATGTTTTACCATTGAGCTACTTCACTATCCAAATGATCGAAATACAAAATAACTTTATCAAGTTAATATCATTGGAGAATCAAAAATATCAACTCAATGGTTCTGATCCATTTCCCGAAAACTGGTGGATCAAAACTCCCACTTAATGGTTGTGTATATTGTGCCATAAAGGATTAAATAGAATGTTCTTAACTTCTTAGTTCATTTTAATTAACAACATGATTCACAGCATGAGATTGTTGCGTGAGTATGAATAAAATATTTTAAATTTATGCCCAAATATAATTATATTATTAGGGTGGACTTCATTTTATTTCTCATAACATTTAGAATTAACATTATTCATTTAGTTTCATTCCATTAACTTAAACAATATATTATAATGTGGGGAATAGATATCCTATTGGATAAACCACATAACCATGACAGCTGATTCCAAAATAATGACACATAAATTTAAATAAATGAAACATTTGGGTTAACTGAGGTTATTCATGACCATTATCAAAAAATTTGGATTTTATCCTATATATTTTCTAATCCTAATATTTTTTTAAAAATTATTATCCCACAAATATACAATGATTATATAAACCATTATCGGATAACAACTATAACATCCCAAGATTATCATATTTAAATATTACAACATTTTAGATGAATAAAAATATATTCCATACAAGAACTATAAAGGTTTGGATTCTCTTGATATTAGATTTTAAATATTATGTTTTTATGAAAGGTAATTAATATCTCTTAAAAATATCTTCCCACGATGTAATATTCTTAGTAAGACATACTAAAAGCATTTATCATATCCTTGGGAATAGAATCATAATAATAGGATGATCTCAGATGCTCAGTATGGGAAAAAAAGTGAGAAACGAAACAAAAAATTATCAAAATGAAATAAGAACATAATTTTTTTTTAAAATTATATCAAACATATCAATGATCTTGATATTGTGTCTAGGAATAAATCATAAAATTAAATAAAGAGTCAACTAACAAAATCCATGATAGTATACCATAAGAAATGGAATTTTCAAATATGAATTTTAATAGAGAATCATTCCTATATTAGTTAAGGATCATTTATGAGACAATAAAAGATGGAAAATTCCTTTAATGAATGAGGTTCACTCTCTATTCTATCCAATTATTCCTGAACCAGGTTCACATTCAATTCCCACCTTATATTACAGAACTGATTTCACTCATCATTTCAGTCCTATCTTTCTCTCGAGAAAAAAAAATTACCCATTTAATTGGAGGAATATATATGTACCATCCATCACATAATTATAATAATATGTATGTGTCCCATTTGGACATAAGCAATTCATCATATCAGAACCCATGGAAAGAAATGGGATTTATAAACATCATTCTCTCAAAACATAACCCATAGAAATGAAATGGGTTTCAATAATATAATTCTATCATAAAATAAACTAAGGATATAAATAATAAAGATATTTTCCTTAAATCATAACCCCAATAAAAAAAATTATCATTAACTAATATTATATTTTAGGGAAAATAACTCTGAATTATTACTGGAAATAAATCATGATTTTTTTTTTCATTTATTAAAATCTATTATTTTAAATGAGCCACACATTTATAAAATATTTTAAACAAAATACATTGTAAGCATAAAAATGTAGCATTAAATAATTATTGCTTCATAGAGGTGGGAAAATCCAGTCATGTATTATAAGATAAAAAACATTCCTTACATATATTTTTTGAGAAGATTAATGTAAATTGTTTAAAAAAATACCAGAAACATTGTTTTTAAAAACCATTTTATAACTTCAAATATTGGTATAAAAAAATATTATAAATTCATAGAGTAATATTAAAAATTAAATTTGAATATAGTTTTTGAAATTATGGATATGGAAGATAAATATTTCCTAGTGGATAGATAAACATAAATAATCACAAATAATGATGTGATTGTGAAATAACCTTTACATCCTTGTATTCAGTTGAATCATATGACCCATGAAAAAAATATATGAATATCTAAATACCATTTTATTTAAGAAATATATCAAAAAATAAATTCATGGATAGTATAAAAATCACACAAAATAAAGTAGTAGTGTATAAAGCAAGTGTCACTCATAAACAAAAGCAACACAAAAATACCTTACCATAAGTATTGAATTAATTTGTTAATGTTGTAAACTGTTGTATAATAAATATTCAATTTTTATTAATTATGATATAAAAATATATCTATCATATCATGTCAAATTTTTTATAAAAAATTATAAGATGTTTGTTAATAATTATTTATGAAAATCATTATTCATGTTGATAAGTGCTTCGTTTTCCAAGAATGTTTCATATTTGTAGTCCTGATCATTATATATTGTTCATGTTCCCATAAATATGAGAATTTATATCATGGTTTAAATAGAATGTATATTCATGATATTCGTATTTATAACCATTCATAAAAAGTATATATAGAAAAATAAATTACATCAATCAAGTAGATGAAAGATCATATATATGCATAAAAGTTGATTCTATTTTCATCTAATGAAATCTAATAATTGAAAAATAATAATAAACATTTAATTAATATGAACTATGATATATATTTATATATATCGTATTTTTTTATAAAAACTATCATTATTACCTTCCATTTATATGTAAAAACAAAATCACATCATATCAGGTAGAAGGTTGTCCATATATACAAACGAGCAACATTATCCTTTTTCAAAATATTTTATGACCATAATGTAGAAATAACCATTCTATTACATAAGTATAAGTATAAAATAAATATAAAATATAATAATTAATATGTCTATTTTTATATATATATTGATGGGTTTCTATGTATGAATTCATTGAATATCAATTTATTTAATATAAGATCCACGCTTAATATTATTATTTGGAATATTATTATACAGGAATGAAATATAGAGAAATGGTTTGAAAAATATGAGGAATGAGGAACAAACCAACACTTTATGCCATGATATTTGTTCGCAACATGACGCCAAAATTTCAAAGATGAATTGGAGACAACAAACAAGGAAAAACAATGAGTACACGTTGTGTACTATCCGTAATGTACATGTATTCCTAGTGAGGAAAGCTTCCTGATAGACAAGTCATGATGAGGGAACATGCTATGAACAACATGTACACAACATATACCTCAGGTACAGGGTGTGACAGAAGTTAAAATAGAATACAATATTTCTTCAGTTTCAAAATGGTTGAGTAGAAATGGGATCTTATGTACATGATGTGTGCATTTGGTAGATGCCCAAACGATGGCGACACATGAAAATAAAAAACGACACTACAAGACATTCTACAAAATTTTCTTATAAATAGAGGTCTCTAAATTCCATTCCAATATAATCTAGTCCTGAGGGAGCAAGAACGACCACCGAGATTCTTCCATATATAGTTTTTTATTTCAATGTGGTTTTTCTTTCCTTTATTTGATGTAATCATTGAATGATTAATTTTTTAATTCCAATCATTGGGTTTTCTTTATTCCTAAAATATTATATTATTCTTAATATCTCTCCAAGGTATTTAGGTTTATTCATTGTTGGAGATCACCTGATGATTGTTTAATAAACCATAGGGGATATAGGGATCAATTGATGGGGTACATTCCATTATGGTTTTATTTATCTTGTCTTGTAAAGATGATTGAATTCTATAGTATCATGTTTCACCTGAATCAATAATTTATTCATCATTGAATATTGGACCATATGTTTCAATGATGAATTAACCCCAACATTATTGAGATAATTTATTCATGACCACTAAATATAATTACTCTTTTGTAATTGGAAATATGAACTAAAATCACTTTATCCATTTTTATTCTTCTGAACAAGATGAATTGGTAATCTAGGGTAGTTTTATAGGGAATGAACATTTCTTCTATCCATGAAATAGTTTGGATTCCTAGATATTTAATATGATTATTTTGTGTGTAAACTATAATTAATTAATTTAGAAAAAAAATCCTTTAGAAATTGATTCCACTCTATTATGTTTTCATATTTGAATTCACGTATTTCAATTTGAATCATTAGTTTAATTAAATCAAATTTAAATTGAGAGTGACCTAACCATTAGTTAAATGTAATCATCACTACATTCCCCACACTCTATGAGATCGACCCCGCACACCTTCTATATTAAAACTTTGATGTTGGTAAGGTTTAGTACATTATAAATTTCTAATTTGACTCACAACCAAAAAAATTAACAATTACTTTTGGGCTCGTCAAATTTTGGCGTCATTATTGCAGTGCAGTGGAACATTGTAGATGACTTGAGACTGATTGATTATGTCAAAGACTATTTTTATCCTATTTAAGTTTATTAATTGTACTTTAGTTAATTAATTTTGTCTCAAATTTTTATCATATATTACACTTTTGGTAGTGTTTCACGGTCTGCGATATGAGTTTTGAAATGAACCAATATTATGCTACCCCACCATTAGAATTCATTGTATATCTGGAGTATCCAATTGTATGGGAAGCACTGAATTCAGATGGGTGGATAATGCCTAAAAATGGTAAGGAAGAGTCATGTTTTAAAGAGTGTGATGAATTCTCACCATAATAGTTGAAATACACCTAACATAATCTTAATAGAGGATCTACAAACTATCAATGATTCTAATGAAATTTTTGGTCCGAGGAGTACTCTCATTACAAATCCAACATTCAACAAAATCAAGAGCTACATATTAATGAAGTAATATCTAGATTAATCACCCATTGAATTGATGTGATAGATAAATGGATGGATTATAATGAAGATGAACTCAACTAGAAACGATAATTGACCACTAAACTTTCTCAAATCATATCAAATTTTCATTCTCTTGTTAATTGTATTCCAATAGTTTCTAATTTATATATAGGATTCTTTAAATATTATTTATATCATGACGTGGAGGTGGTCTATGCTTTTTAAATAATTCAAACTCAAGAGATAAACATTCAAGAAGACCATTCCTCCCAACAACCTCAGAAGCATAATTCAGCTGACAGACTTGCCACCTGGATAACCAAATTCATTTCAGTGTTGGATAAGTGAATGGATGACCATTATGCATAACATAGTGAAGAAAAAAGATTTTATTACTCAAAATTATCATTTTATTTAAAATTTTAATTCCCTAGTGTGAAACTTACCATAAAATTCTAATGCATGTCTTGATTGGTTTGAAGGTGAATAAAATCAAAAGCTGGAGGATGTCAATACTAAAGACACAACAAAGGAAGAAAATTCTGAGGCAAAAACAAGAACATTGCATGGAGTATGTTGGAAACATTGAAAATGATGATCTTATATATTTTTACGAGGTTTTTGATCTTATGAAATACCTTTTATATTTAATTAAATACCAAGATGAATAAGAATAATTCAATTTTCAACTTCTTGATGGATAGGAAAGAAAAATAATGGAAATTCGAGATTGGATGCTAGAAAAGGTAGAAGAGGAGGAGGTTAAAGTAACAAAATATATAGAATCACATAAAGAAGAAGGGGGTAAATAATGATTATCAAGAGGTTAAATAGTTAATATCTAGTGAATTTATGATGGAAGAGGAAAAATTGAATGAAGAGGACAATAAGAAAACATACATCGACCTCATGGGTATTCATGAGACTAATGATGAATGAGACTCTATCCTAAAATTTAAAGAACATGATATTACCATAAGGCTCCATTTAAAGTATCCATTCAAGAATTTAAACAAGATAAAGTGAAGGACGAAGCAGTGGTGGAGTAGGAGAACTAAAAAATCTGGTAAGATTTGAAATTCCTATAATTTTCATTACATATCTCATCAAATTGGAATCCACCACTAGCCAAGAAGAACAAATGGAGGATAAAGAAAAAGACAACCCCAGATGCACAAAAAATCTAGAAGTGGTTAAATCTAAGACGATTAGCTATGTACCATGTTCCAATTATATAACAAAGGTAAAATATCTAGCTAAAATACCGAAAAAAGACTAGCTGCCGGGAAGTAACCTAGATTTTAAAATTTCTTTCTAGGATTTAATTTTATTTATTAGTTTAAACAAATCTCTCAGTGGTCAGCCTCTTTCCCTATTTAGTAAAAAAAATTAATTCTAAATGGACTTACTTTCACTATTTATTGTTACATTTTATCTCCCTAGAATGAAAGAGTAAGAATAAAATAAAGAGATGGAAATTGGAACATTACATGTCATGTGATCACAATACACATTGCGAACGTAGACAGAAAAAACCTAATAGAATCATTCAGAAATATCAATGGAATGGGAGAACTTTTTCTATAGGGTAATATCATTTAACACCAATTTTTTTCTACAACAATATTAAATAATTAAATTGAATTGATGCATGAACTAAATTGATTCATATTCTCTCATAAATTCTTGAATTTTTTGTATTTTACCCACTGATAGTGGAAACATTGAATAATGTTGTAATATGTTAAAATGTTGGAAAATTTGAAATATGATGTCCATAAATGAAAAATATATAAATGGAAATTTTAAAATTCACCTTCTGACCATAAATTGGAATTTCAAGAAAATGATTGCTGATATGATATCTTTTCATGATGTTGATTCCTAGAAGCAGAAACTGAGTAAGCTAATGATTTATTTTCATGACATGACCTACTTGACTCATATTTTATTCTCATTCCTAAGAGAATTTTGAACCAAATATTTTATATTTCATTTATCATATTTCTTTAGTGAAACTTGGGGCTTGTAAACCAACTAGATAATTTATTGTTATCATGTCAAAGCAATGAATATAAAAATTTACATTTGAAATGATTAATGGGTTTTATTAATGAGACCTTTTATCCTGAGACCCACCTATACATTTATCCTCCTTTATCCTATAGAATCTAGGGAAGAACTAGTCTGGATTAATCCACATTATAGGCCATTATTTCTTTTCTAACCCAACCCTTTGTATTTATCTTGAATTAAATTAAATGAGTGTGGGGGAGGGGTTTTTTATCGTTGATTTGGGATTTGATATAATTATGGTAGACTGAATGGTGTTATCATGGGGTTTTGGGGATGTTTCATATTTACGTTCATTATATTTCACTATATACCCTTATTTTTGTTAAAACAATGAATAAAAATGATGAAAAATGGGTTGTGAATTCAGAGAATAAAAAATCACCATTTTTTAGACAGATGATTTTTATCATATATAGACAGGTGGTGGATCTGAGGTTTATTCCAATCATTACATTCCATAAAAAGAGAGAAAAGAAGAAAATATTTATGACAACAAGGGGGATTATCTTTTTTTATGAGTGAAATGTCTAATAGCCTTTACTGTATGAATTGGGTGTTGTGCGAGATGAAATTCTATTTTAGTGAGGAGAATTTTTATTGAGATTTTATTTGGAATATCAAGAATTATATGTCAGTGTTTAGCCTCTTCCTTGATACTTACATAATATTCAACATTTTACCTACCAACTCTCATCCACAAAGTCATATTATCCACATTTCAAAGACCTCATGATTAAATGTGATATTTTTCATTACGGGGTGGTTAAATTAGATTCAATGAAAGAATATGGTTAGGAACATGTACTTGATTTATGAGTATAACTCCATTAAATTGTTACCTTTTGAGATCTGGGGAAAAATTTGCGGTGATTTAAATAATAAATGGCATGGGGGTTGATGAAAGGTTGAATTCTATGTGTGAAAAGGTATAAATACCTAGAGATGCACATTTTAAATGAATCGTGATTTGGGGGATTTTTTTGGGGAAGGTTTTGTAATTGAAGAATCTCCAATTATTACATGTCATTATGAGCTTAATAATTTGAAAATTCTCTTATTGATGTGTGGATCCTTGGTGATATGATGTTGATATTTTTCTCAGGGATGAGAAAAGATTTGAGTGAGGGGGTATTTAATAGGCCTATTTTGCTTAATTATGTTGATGGATTTCTATGTATGAATTAATTAAATGTAAATTGATTTAATATAAGATCTATTCCTGATATACATGTTTAAAAAAAAGTTATGCAGTAATGAAATATGGTGAAATAGTTAAGAAAACATAAGAATGAGGAACAAATTGACACGTCACACCATATTATTCGCTCGCGGTGTAACACCAAAATTTCAAAGATGAAAGGGGGATAAAAATGTAAATACACTAAGAACAAATCATTTAATATCTGTACATGTTATGAATTCATGGAGAGGTATGCTTCATTTTGGACCGGTCGTGATGATGGAACACAGTTTGAATAGCCAATACACGCCATGTACCTCAGGTACATGGGGAGACCGATGTCAAACCAGCATAATATGTTTCCACAGATTCAAAACGGTGGAGGAGAAATTGGATCTAAATTACTCGATGCAAACCTTAGGTACACATCATGACAATGGTGAAAAGTGAAAATTAAAATCGCTACTGAAAGCCACACTGTAACATTTTCCTACAAAACAAGGCCTCCATACACCATTGAAAACCACTGTTGACTTGAAGAAGTAAGAACGAACACTGAGAGGATTTCATAAATAGGTTTTTATATCGGTTTTGTTATTATTTCATTTCATTGAATTAATAATTTAATTCATTATATTTTAATTCCAATATATTTTTTCTTTATTGTTATATCTTTCTTTTGTTCTAAATCTCTCTTTTAAGGATTTCAGTTTAATTTTTATTTGTGATCACCCGTCGATGGTTGGATAAACCCATAGTGAAAAGCAAGATCAATTAAAACTGGTGTGTATTGACATTGTTTTATTTTCCATGGATCATAAAGATTATTGAATTCGATAGTATCACATTTTATATGAACGACTACTTTATTCATCATTGAATTATTGACCATATGTTTCAATAATGAACGAATGCCAACATGATTGAGATATCTTATTAATGACCACTGAATAAAATTACACTTCTATAATTTAAAATATAATCTAAATTAACATTATCTAGTATGATTCAACTGACCAATATGAATAGGGATTGTAGGGTAGTTTGATGGGGATGGAACATTTCTCCTATCGATGAAACTATTTGGATGTGTGGCTTTTTAATATGATTATTTTGTTAGGGAAAATGAAATAATTTATTTAGGAGAATCGTCCCTAGAAGATGATTACATTATCTTATATTTCTCTATTTTTATTACCTTATTTTAATTTTCACCATTATTTTAATTAAATATATCTTAAATTGGGTGTGACATAACAATTATTTGCGATTTTTCATCGCTGCATTCCCCGCTCACTGTTGGTTCGACCCTGCACTTTTTCTAAACAAAACCTTTGTTGAAGGTATGGTTTAGAAAATTATAAAAATCAAATTTGAATCATACCTGGAAGAATTTATGATGAATTTTGGGTGTTTCAATAAATAATACCCTTATAATATCCATGAATTTAATATGGTTATGAAAAGATAATTCTATATTTATATGGAGGGGATAAGTCGTACGTACACATGAGTGATACATTAACTTCATGTTTGATTCAAAAGAGACATTATAATATGTTTTTAATAAAAATAATAAATATTTTAGGCTATTTAATATAATTGAGCTATTATTTTATAATTCAAAATATATATTTATGGGGTTTAAGGAAGAATAAAAAAAGAAATTGACTAGGTGGAGGGATTACCTCTTCTTCGAAACGTCAACATTGGATCTCATCTAATTGGATCATGGGATGGCCTTTTCTGAAGTTAAGTTCATCTATATTGTGTAGATATATTTTTATAGGATCATATTATAGGAGATGGTCAATATATAAGGCTCAATGTGCTGCGAACATGTGAGGGAGATGTGTTTCTTTTATAATTTAGAAGAGGGAATATTTTAGAAACTCTCAAAATATTTAATTAATATAAATTATTTATGAATTTAATAATGGCTCACTATTGATTTTTTTATAATATAAGATGAATATGTGAATAATTAATATCATAAAACAATTTTTAGACTTGTTTAGGTCACATTGTTAGTCTTATTATTTTGTTTTAACCAATTTTTGTTCCTTTTTCACTCTTACCATGACACCACAAATTTTACACATTAAGGGTCAATATGTTTACTGTAAAATTTAAAAAGAACCATAAAGTGATAATTGATCAAATAATAAATATTATCACAATTATATTGATGAATTTATGGTTTTGGTTAATTTTATATCATTTTATAAATTATTACTTTTTATTAAAATATCATTAAATTCAATATTTAGAGAATTCATTAAATTGACTTTTTGAAATATCAAAAAAACAAGATATATTTGAAATAAATAGTCTATTATAACACAAAAATTTAAATTTAATATAAATAATTCGTTGAAGTAATTAATTATCTAAATATATATTTATTTTATAAATTTAAATATAATTTATTAGATATTCCATTATTAAAATAATTATTGTATCATTGATGTGTAATTATTTAAGGTATTATTTAATAATTAAAAATTATAAATAAATTACCCGCATGTAGAGAACTATTTTATCCTAAAAATTCCTATTTATAGTAAAATTATTCTTATTTATAAAAATATATAAAAATATTTATTTTTATTAAAATCATTAATATCATATCATTTACTTTCCTTTAAATAAAATATTATCGATGTTATAATCTCATCAAAGTTACCTCAAATCATAATTAAATTTATATCATAAATATAAGATTATTAATTTACAAATGGGTATTTATATTAGTGAATAACATGTATTTTCCCCGCATAGAGGCATAAGATATATTTAATAGACCAAAAGTGACATTTTTTGAGATTCATTATTTTAAATATTATTTAATTATTTTTAAGGGAAAATGTCGATTATAAAACTCAAATTTTATCCTTTTGTGTTAATGGTTAGATACTATTCATTAAAAAATATTTTAAATAGTGTAAGTTTCATTTTATAGTCTATATAAGTTCATCTTTAACGTAAATTACATAATTTACCCTTTAATATGGTAGAAAAATCATACCGAGGGTAATATTTTTATTGGAAAGAATATAATGGTTTTATGAAATAAAAATGAACCTTATGAATTAAAATTTGGAATCCAGTTTTCAAATTTCATAATAGAGAGCTTTCTGAATTTAATTTTAAATAAAACCTGTAAAATTCCATGAAAAACAATTTTTCAACAAAATTTGCATTTAATCATAATCTATTTTTTTAATAAATTAATAGTTAAAATCCTTTTAAAAATATAAATTGGTTATTTAAAATAAAACTTAATTATTTAAAATTAATCTAATACCTAATTTTAACATATAGTTACTTAAATAAAAATAGAATTGTCAATGAAAAAATTATTTTCAATTTTCCATGAAATATATATGTTTTCATATGATTATCAAAAAATCATTTTAATAAAAAATTTACATTATGAGTTAATAAATGATACTAATTTTCATAATATTAAATTTTTATGGCTTTTAGAAATTAATATTTACTCATAAAATGAAGAAGAACTCATATTTGAATTAACGCATTATTTTGGAAAAATAAGTGTCATACAAAAAAATATGTGATTCAATTTCTATGAAAATTACAAAACATTTTTATCTAGTTGTACATTTATATTTATTTTATAATTTATTTATTTATATTTATTCCCACTAATTTAATTCCAAGGTTATAACTGGAATATAATATAATGTGGTTTTCTTACGCATTTTATTATGTACAAGAAAATATTTCAATGAAATCAAATTACTCAAATATCAATTTAAAAAATATCAGGGTGTTACCTAGTGGATTAATATTGTATAATACATGAAAAATAATGTTCTTTTCAAAAACCAGGGTGTTACTTTCTCTCCCCCCCCACATTAATTGATTATTCTATAATGATTTGTACTTTTTTGGTAATCAA
The DNA here is from genome assembly GCA_963277665.1 of Viscum album. Lineage (NCBI taxonomy): Eukaryota > Viridiplantae > Streptophyta > Magnoliopsida > Santalales > Viscaceae > Viscum > Viscum album. The sequence continues at coordinate 735,018,758 of OY728146.1, read as the reverse complement.
TATTTCTAAATTTGAAAATACCCTGCTAGAAAACACACATTATAAAAATGGTGAGTAAATATTTTTCATAGGAAAAATAAATTTAAAATAAGATGTTCATAAAAAATTTGGTTAATGAATAATATAAAATTAGTGTAAAGTGAAAATATGAACATTGATGATAAAAAAATGACACAAAAAGATCAATAGAGAATTATAGAGAAAATGTTCATAAGAAATTTAACAATATGAAAACTATAAATATGTTATGGGTTAAAAGGCCATTGATATAATGGTAATAAAAGTAAAAAAAATTAGGAACCTATTTTAAAAGATGATTCATTCATTTGTTATCCAGATATAGCACAAGAGAAAATAATTCTAGTTTATTTATTTTCATATCATAATAGAAATTTCATTTTTTTATTCATTGATCAATTTATAAATTCTAAATTATTAAATGAAATGAATATCCAAGATGATTTTTTATTTCTAAAAAATTAAAAAAAATAATTAGATGCATAAGTAATTCTTTTTTCCTCTAAATATTTTCCAAAATTCAAATTGACGATAACATGTTATCCAGTATGATAAATCATACATTAACCAAAAAAATATCCAATCATCAATCTAATCCAGTCTATAACTATATAACATTTTGACACCTACAAAATATTTCTAACCATGTTCAAAACCCAAAAATTTGACCAAATATTTATACATAGATAATATAAGGTATATCATAATTTCACATTCCAAATATATTAATACCTTGAACACATAAAATTAATAACCCGAATCACTATATAACATATTCTTATTCCATATATCCAAAAAATCTGAAAGATTAGTATTCTGCATCCTAAATTAAATTTTCATCAAATCACTAACCAATTTAATGGTAATTAATACCACAACATCATCTTTTTCATTTTTTATATTATCTTTATATAAAATAAAGTATATTCACTCAAATTTTAGTCACATTAACTATTATCATTACCTTATTCATTCATTTTCCAAATATATCACCTTACAACTAAATAATGTTCCAATTTTATCAGTCCCATTAAACATAATATTTATAGTCCTTAAGGAAAAACTATTAAAAATAATTCAATTGATGTTTTATGGTGTATATAACTAGAATAACACTGATTGAATAGTTGTAAAACAAATTATCCAATCCAAATTACAATTCATAAATCTTAATAAACAAGTAATTTAATCATTATACATCCTCTAAATTAATATCATAAGTGTGACCCTAATCCCTTTTTTTCATATAGGGTATGTTCCCTTGATTCATGGGTCTTTTTTTTGTAGTGACTCATCTCATTATAGATGAAAGGAAGAAAATTATATATTTCTTTATTACCCATTCATTCATGTTTTTAGGAAATTTCTCTCACATAAGAAGAAAACCCTAATTCCAATCATGCAAGATTCATGTTGCTTCATTCCATAATAATCACATTTAGGAAAATACCTCTTTCACTACATCCCATTATCTATTCTATTGTACAATAATTTTAATCTCTTTCCTTCTATATCGTCCATAATACACGGATAATTAAATATCTATAATGATATGACATGATAATACTTCTTCTTTTAATAATAATGTTTTGGTTAATTTATTATTTCAAAGGATTATCTTAAGCCCATCAGAGAACTGACCAATCTTACTCTTTGTATTGTGTTTATAGTTTATATTATGACAAGCATACATTGTAATTTTAGCTTAATACATAGAAAATGTTTCCACATTATTTTGAATAAATGTAAATTAGTGTCTCTCCCTTTAAACTTGTTCACGAGGAGAATATTTTTAATATAATGATAATAAAAATCCTTAAATTCCATATTTTTATTTCCCCTTCATCCTTATTTTTTTCAATATGGACCACAACTAATCTACATCACCTGAAAAACACTAAAATTCCATAAAAAAAATCACATATTCATTTCATTCCAAAGTGATAAAAATCATCTCTATCGAATATATCCATTAATTATCCAAAAATTATTTTTATGACTATTAAATCAGAGAGGATATCAATGCATGAATTGGTCTAATATTTTTACACCATGTTATGGATAATCTGGATAACAATTTAGGAATGTTTATTGCATTTAACCTATGTTAAATTCCCTATTATAGTTAAATTGTTTTCATTATTAAGGATAACCCTATCTATAGCTTCATTATATTCCATAGACGGAAAATACCAATGTATATTTTCTGCATTGAGATGGTTTCCATTACATCATGCAAGTGCCATTTCCAAATAATGGATACACAATATTGGATCAAAATATTATAAATCATATGTTATCATTTATAAACTAGGAAAAAATGTAATGTAATTTAGAAATTTTTTGATAACTAATCTCATAATACTTTTCATGGTATTAGAGGGGATATTCTCATGTTTCTTTATAGTATTAAGTTGTTGAATCAATGTGTTATTAAATAAAATTACCAACATTTCTACTAATATTTCTATGATACTAATTGTAAATAATTAGATCATATTATCATTGAGTTATTGGTTTCTTTATTACATTGGTAATATATAAAATAAATTTCATCCTAATAGACCTAAAATTTTATTAGTATTCTAAAATGATATAAATAATTAAGTTTCATAGTATATAAATTATAACATAGTATTTTTTTTAAGAAAATTAATATTTTCCCCATCATAACCATAAATATTAATCATAATATACTTAATAGAATCCTTGAAAAAATATAGATAAGGAAGGGGTGGTCTAAAATGCTTAGTAAGGGTATGAATATAATGAATAATAAATAATACATGAATAATATAACAGCAAATAAATTATAATAAATAGTAACGTATAAAGATCACATGAGAAAAAAATGTTTTCATGTAAATAAAAACATTCAAATAATAACATAGAAATAAATAAATTATGTAATTACTATATAATGAAAAAAATAAATATTTAGAAAAAAGATAGGTAAATCATTATTCCATAACATCTTGAACATGCTATTAAATCTTCATGGAGAAACGTCTTACATAAATGGGAAAGGCCTTAACCAGAAAACCAAAATTACCAATCTTAAGAGACATAAAGATACATTAAGGGGATATGTAATTATATTACACACCCATCACATAAAAATACAAATGAATTACTCTTATGAATAAATTAAAAACCATATTCAGCTGCCTAAAATATCAATAAAAGTTCGTATTAGAAGAACTAGCATATAAAATATTAATACTTTCCCCCCATCAAAATGATCATGAACCATCCGTAGGAAGAATAACGATGGTATCAATACTACATATCTTATTTTAAATTGAGTAAAATAATTCATTTATTTTTTTTATGAATCTAAATACCATAAAATAAACACTTAAACCATTCATGAAAAAATAACATTTTCACTTTTTTAAATAAATTTTAAATACAAAAAATTTAAATAATATTAAGGAAAAGACTTTATATGAAATAATCTTGTAAAAAATTTAATTAAGAATCTAATCAATTATTTTTTATGAAATTAGAAAAATATTTCCATGCGTTAGAAGTTAAAAAAATAACTATTTCACAATGAAAAACAAACCTCGTTTATAAATGGATAATAACATTTCGTTTAAAACATTTTTTAAAATGTCAGAAAAGATTAAAAAGGAATTTAAAAAATAATTGGACAAAAATAAAGAAAATCCACAAATAACAAAAATGAAACATGTATATGTTAGATAATGATCAAATAATACTCCATAAGGAGACATAAATGTAAACAATAATGATTATTGATGTGATGGTGATATAAACCCTTACCTCATGTATGACTTCATTCGTATGTGTTCAGTACTCTTGTATAAAAAGTTTAAATTTCTTAGAAATATATTACATAACCATATAAATATATATTATTCCATTTATTATTTACATAGAACCTTTTATCAACTTTTTATTAATGATTATTTATTAAAATAACCTACTTAGTTGATGACTACAATATTTTTCGTGTAAGCATTGGATTGGTATTTTTGGTCATTATATTTTGATCATGGTTCATTAATATTCATAATCTTCATCAAGTTATTATTGTAATTTATATTCATTATATGCAGAATAATTTTTATCTGTAAATTTTATTGATAAAAAATTTACTATGCTTTCAATGAGATGATAAGTCAATCATAAATAAGAATAGTTTTTTCATTTTTCAATGGATGAAAAAAATGAATTTAAAATAATAATTATAATTTACAGAATCACTAATATATCATTTATATCATATATATTAATCAAATCCATCCTTATGAAAATCCATTAAAAATAGAAATGTGAAACTAATCACATTGGTTCGTGGATGTGGAAGTCAACATGTGTGCAAGATCAACATTTTCCATTTCCAATGCTTTTTAAGGATAGAATATAGATATGATATTGTAATTATAGATTTATATTTATGTTATAAATATCATATATATAGTTTAAACCCATTATAATTTCCATCCATATAATATGGTAATGAAATATGTATTTTACAACTACGTGGACACGGTAAGTCATTCATACTCACGAGCGATACATTCACTTCAAATTCGTTGGGAGAGAGGGAGGATAATGTTTTTTTAAAGATCATGATAACATTTTAGTATATTTAGGATATTTTAGGTACTATATTATATTAAATACCTTATATTTATATGTATTTAAAAACTAAGTAAATAAGAAATTGATCTTTTATGGTTATTACCTCTTATTTGGAATAAATCTTTTAAGCTCCTATGGATTTAAGGTTTGGTATTTTGGGAAGAAAAGAAACAGTATTATATGGTTAGGGAGTTTTATAATGTTTTTTTTTCAGTTTATAGTTTCTCAAAATGTCTAAATTTTGTATAAGGATGAGAAATGATAGGTGACCTTTTATAATTGAGGGGAGTGACATTTCTATAGTTACCCAAATTATTAATTTCTTATAAATTATTTTTTATTTTAAAATGGAATTAAATTGATAATATTACAATCTAATATGTGCATTATTATAAATATTATATTATAGGAAAATTTGGATAATTTTTTGGTATGTTTTAAATTCATTATTGTCAATTTCAATACTATTCAATTAATTTGAATTTAAATACACCAAATAAATGTATGATTCAAATATTATTTATTAAAACCTCTATAATACGTAATATAGATCTTGATTTTTTTTTCACACATTTACTCACTCAAATTATTTTACATTTAATATTTTAAAATAATTTATCTAATTTTTATTTATAAATATATAAATATTGTATTAGGGTTGCTCATGAAATTTAAGGATTTTTTTAATTTATAAACAATATTCATAAGGTAAATAATTTCATAAATGTGACAATATTCAATTTTATTCATTCATAAATGAATGTTGTCCCTACATGGACATAGAAGAGATGGTTTAAACTAATAGAAAGAGCCTTTGTTAGTATATTTACATTAAATATTTAATATTTAATTTTCATGGATAAATTTCAATTAAAAAAATAAAATTCAAAATTAATATTATAATGGTATAATTAATGTCTTAAAATAAAAAATACAATGAAAATTATTGCCTTATTAATTTTTTTACGCATTATTAACCCGATTTACCCTTAAATATGATGCTAAATTCTACGAGGGTAACTGTTCATATTGATAGAAAATAAAAGGAGTATATTTTAAAAACATTATCCTCAAGATTAAAAATTAATAATCATATTTATAAATTTCAATAACTATAAATAGATAAAATTAATTTTAAAATAATTATACAAATTATTATGAACTTACTTTGTAGAGAAATACATTTTCTTCTGAAAAAAATATATTTTTAAATATAAAAATGTTTTCATGCCAAATTAAATGATAATATTTATTCCAATGAAGCCAATTGTGTTTAAATATTATAAGAGAAATAATTTTAAAATAATAAATGTATATTTTTTATTTGTAAATGTTTGTAATAAAAAATCGATAAAATGCAATATTTGAAATTATTCACTAGAAAATCAATATTTTTATAAAAATATCTGAGACACATCCTATGATATATTTAATATTATAATTTAAAAATTATAATATGTTTATAAATTATAAATTATATATGTTTGAAAGTAAAATTTTATTACTTTACCACTGAAATAAATACTTTTTTGAGGAAAACATATATCCAAAGCACAAAATAAATTAAAATAAAATTAACAATATATTCAATAATAATAATATTAATTAATTTTTGTTATGTAGTACTTATATATATATATATATATCATAATTTAATTAACACCTTTCATACATGCTAGTTTAATGGGTAGATTTTAAAGGGAATCGTTCAATAATATTGTATTGGTATTCATTTACACCCGAAGTTTCATTCTACATATGATATCAAACATAGTGTTCTTTTATGATTTAAATATGTTAAAATCTCACTTTACCTTAATTAAATTTATCCTTTATAATTATAAATTATATTTGGTAATCATGGGTTTTATAATCGATAACACCTTTGGGTAAAATTGATATAAAATAAGGGATAATTAAATTTCATCTTAAAATGTTTTGAAGAAAAATCTGATGGTCAACAAAAAATTAGGTTTAAAATGATGAGAATATTACTGGTAAGAAAAATAAGGAAATAAAAGTCAATTAATACACCAACAGATTAAATGAGTGTTATAGAGGACATGAGGAGGAGAAACTTTACCCTAAAAATGATAAGTCTATGATCGGTAAAAAACCATTAATTTATAAATAAGAAACGTAAATGGATAACATTTTAACTTCAAGGAAAATTTCATAATGTCAGGTTATTATATTCTTTTACATATAATACACTATATAATGTAATATTTATTGATTTTTTTCCATATGATAATGACAATCTCATTCTTTGGTTTTACATCGATCAATTCCAACATCATATATATTTTAATGAAATTTATATGACTATAGAAATTTTAAATAATCAAAATATCCATATTTGATTCATTTAGCCATTAAATATTTACCAAAACCAAAATGGGTATCAAAAGTATTCTAATATTATTAATTGTACTTGATCCTCAAGTAATAATATCCATTTTTCAACTTAGTGTATTCAATATGTAGCTACCCATAGGATTCCTCCAAAATATTAGTAAACATATTCAAAAAACAAATTTGATAATAAATTAAATCATAGAAAGAATAAATAAGTTTGTAATGTCATATTCAAAACATCTAAAAACCATATCACATATACAGGTAAACTATATCACCAATAAATTTATGGTTATTTCATAGATCTTGTTAAAATAATAAATCAGTAGGATCAATACTAAATTTCTTTGTCATAAAACCACTAACCATTTTCATGGTATCCAAAGCCTCCCCCGCTATCTTTTTCAATGTTAATATTCCCTTAATCTGAATTAAACCTTATTAGCTCTACATTGTAACAAATTGACGGTTATCAATCTCTTATTCCTGTATCATCCAAAAATATCTCGTTATGCACAGAATATATGATTTAATTAAGAAAAAGAAAATTTATTAATAAAGATAAAAACCTGTCATGTATACATTAAAACAGTCAATCAACATCATACATCATAGAATAATCTATGAATTTCAATTTAAGACATTTATAGATATTACCGCTATGGAGACTCCATTGTAGAGAGGTATCCTTATACTTAGAATCATCATTGGGGAGTTTTTCAATATTATATGCCATCATGTCCCATGTTTTAATGAGCTATTCCACGTTAATCCTATTCCCCTTGAATCCACATACCAAAATGCCATATTTTTTAATCCAATCACCCAATTCCTTGGAAATGCTTATCTGAATGTGCCTCCCAACTAGAATATCATACTCTTCTTGCATAGTAATGACCACCAAATCTTTCTAGAGGAATTTTTTATTACCATTAATGTTGGATTCCCACTCATAAAAATGCAAAAATTCATATCCACTTGGTCGGATATTAGCTTCAGCACCCAAATTTTCTACATTCACCTTAACTATGATAGATGCTTCCTCTAAAGGTTATTTTAACTCCTTCAATGTGTTGGAAACCACATGCTTGTCAGAAATGTTATACTTTATTGAGGAGTTTTTATCTATATTTTGGGAAAGATTTGGAGGTATCTTGACTTTAATTGAGGATCTAGTAATAGGATGACTAGGTTAGTAAATGCAGTCTTTTCTTCTATGGATCCTCTGATAGAGTTGAATAAACCCTTATGAATCATTGATAGTGTTATATTCCATACTTGATGAAGAAATAGATTTTTCTCTACGACGTACACTTACTTGAACTCAACATGGGGGTCTGAATCAGAACCCATATAATATTGAGATTATCCCGAGGCAGCCTTCATTTCATCACTTTCCTCAGAATAATGACACACTTCTTCTCCCAACACATTAAACAAATTTTGATAATTGAAAAAATTAATCCATAATTAATTATATCATCATAATATGGTCTAGCCTTAGTGTCCATAACTTGAAAGTATGGACCTCTAGGCTTCCCAAAGCCACATCCCATAAATTGGAGTTGCTTATTGGTATCCTCAATGACCAAAATTCGAGGATGACCGACATTTCCTTGATACCCAAAAATATATTTATTTACTATAGAATCACTGACAAGTCTGGTTGAAAACTCCCACTCCTCTTTTACATCATCTTTATATGATTTTGAAAAGGGGTAGACACAAAAATAATTAATCAAGAGAGAAAAAACATCCACAATATAGGGCCCTCAATCCATAGGATTGGGTACCTTCATGGATCATACATCCTTGACAGCATGGGTTTCCTCTATAGAAAGTAACTGTGACATGTATTTTATCATGATGCTGATCACATTACCAGGAATACCTACCTCTATCCGAGCCCCCAGATATACTAAACTCTTCTCATTAAGAGAAATACTAACTGATTATGAATTCTTGGAAATCCTACTAGTATCCAAATGATCCCCCTCAATGGAATCACACTGTAGAGAAGATGTCTCTATTAAAATAGAGTGCCCATGATGGACAACATCACAAAGAATCTTGTTGGTATGAGCCCACATATTTTCTATATGGGCTTGACCATTTTTACTCCTCTCCTTGATCAAATTCAACCATCAATCTTGCAACCGAATGCAACACACTGGGGTCAGATGACCGAGCCAACCTAATGAGGTACAAAACCCATACCATGTTTAGTAGTCAACTAATTTCTTCACCCAAAATTTCACACCCAAAAATGAATCTAGACCCAATTTAAAGGAACCTTGGATACATATATCTCATCATAAATTCATGGGAAAACATGGTTTCTAGATACTTCCATTTGAATATATAAACACAAAAAAACAAAAACATGGTTTCCAATAACAAATAAGATATAAGTGTTCTGAAGTAGAAGTGAATGTTCTGAGAGGCATAACCAATTTTCAATAATTAGTTCATACCACTTCATGTAAAAATTTAAGGACTAAAAGACGATGTTAGTGAAAAATATGTTTTCATATATGGGGGAACTAGAACACATATTAGAAATATCATCCATTAAAGAAAGATTATTAATAATGAGCTTGTGGTCGACAATCCCAACAACAAATCGGTGCATTAAACCCCATGAGTCGAATATAAAATGATCGAACTCATTGATTGAAGGATGATGTCACCAGAATCGAGAAACAAATGTTTGGATACAAAGACTTGAGGAATTGAAGATATCTGAAAGCAAGAGATGAAGTTGAGGTGGGGCCTTCAATCAAATCAACGACCTTCAGCCCAGTCATGATTTCTGGGAGCTTCGGAAGGGATCTGGGGTCTGAGAAAGGCGTGAAAGAGTGACAACATAAAGGGATAGAATGAAATAAAAATCCACCCCTACTAATAGAAATGAGGATATATAAGTGCCACTATCAATTCCTAGGTAATTAATAGTGAACCATGAAGAGGGATGGCATAGCTCTAGTTGGTTTGACTATAAATTAATCACCTTACTACTAAATTGCTTGTCAAAATTATCAGTTCCATTTGACATATTCATTCAAATCCATAAATAACCATTACATATCAAACAATTTATAATTCATGATTTATATTAATATAATAACTTCGATGAAATACTTCTAAAAAATATTGCATGAATCAAAAAAGCTAATCCTGAATTTAATAAATAAAAACATTAATCATTATACTTTGGATGTCGTAAAAGTAGAAAAAATCCCTTGATCCATTTTTTCTTTTGAGGTATGTTCCATTAATTCATAATGGATTTTATTTTCTTAGTGATTCATCTTATTATATTTGAAATTATGAATTTTTTTTATTTATTTCATACCCTTTCATTAATGTTCCAAATTGCATTTCTCACCACACATAATGAAAAATATTCATTCCATTCATTAAAAAATCAGGTCATTTCATTATATGACTATAAAATGTGGAAAATCATTATTTATATTCACCCCTTTATCTAATTTTATAATATATTCATTTCTTATATATATTTATTTGACTCCATAAGTGATGGAGAATTCATTCATTTTTGTGATAGAACATGAACCAGTCACTTTATATTATGGGTTTTTTTGGAGAGTGGTTTCCTTAAATTTACGAGTTAAATCTAATAAAATAAAAGGTCATTCATACTCATTAGAATATGTATACACCACTATATATTTGTTGATAACCATGTAAATATAGATTCATGTATGGGTTCCCATTCAACCATTAAAAGGGGGATTATCTATAATAAAATAAAAAATAAGGCCTTCGGGCCATTCAGGCATAAATAGTTTTTTTAGTCAAGGATCACCATTTATTTGCATCCCCAGAATGACGATAAATTGTCATGATAACCACCACAATGTTTTACATAACAATTTGAAAATTTTATTCTCAGAAAAATTAAACCATTTCCTATATATATTGATTTATTCTCTTATTAAAAGATAGAGGTAGATAACACAAGAAGCACTCTAACATTTTGACACCACATTGTGGATCTATAGGATGCTTCATACGGTAATGTTTACTATAAATAACCTAAGTTAACATACCTAATATAGTTTTAATTTGTTTAGTTCTAGATTTAGCTCCAAATATAGTTTCATTATCTTACCCATAAGAGATATCCATACATGGATTTAATTTATTGGTATAGTTACAACTCCTTCATATAGGAGTCATTTAAAAATGATGTCATGCATGAGATTATATTAATACATCATGAATCGTAATGTATAATTAAAAATATGGATACTATTAAAATAAATTAAAATATTTAGGAAAAAATAATATTAAATAATAATATCAATTTCATTTGGATTATTATAAATGTTCTTTTGAGGGATAAAGAATAAGTATTATTTTCCTAAAACTAGTTCCCAATGTTTCTACTAAACTTTCTGTAATACCAACAATAAATACATTGATCCTAGTACCATAGAGGTGGTGGTCACTTTATTATATATTTAATAGATATAAGAAATCACATCCCATAGTAGTAAATAGTTTATTAGAATTTTTGAATATCATACAAACAATTTTCCCATATTACAAAAAACACAACATAGTATTTTTTTAAGGTAAATAATTATTTCCTCTAGTATAATAAGAAAATATAAATGAAAATACACCTACTGGAATCCTAGGGAATATAATTACAATAAAGGGATGAGCTCAAATGTTCTGTAAGGATATTCATACAATGATAACTAAATAATACACGAGTAATATTGCATGAACTGATGTTTTTTATGAGGTATGTATCATTTATCAATATAAATACTTCTTTATAGACTAATGGGAATACACATAGTGGTGATGGGGTTATCATGGTTTTCTAGAGCTTTTTAGGTTCTTAGAAGCTAAATCTTCGAGGATAATTGTTGGGCATAATGGTTTATAGTAACTACGCGAGCCAATATGCTTAGTTTGAAGAAACAGTGTGTAGACAGATAGTGGAATAGAGGATCCTAACAGGTTATCAAACTATGTGGATGGAGGTCCACACCCATGTGGTGGACTCTATTGTTTTTTCCATTGGAATTATATATGGGTTTTACATATTTAGTCAAATCATTCAATCAAAAAATGAGAGGTTCCCCTCCTTATAAGAGTGTGTTCCTGTTTGGCACAAAATTTGGCCAACAGTGCAGCTAAACCAAGAGACCCGATTTTAGGGAAAAATTATAAAATTTTAGTTAAAATGTCTATAAATTTAAATTGAAGTCAATTTTTATCTCCTGATAGATAGAAACTACATAGGGAGATCCCTTTGAAATCCTAATTCTTGTCATTTCTAACATTTCTTCATATGATCTCATAATCTAAAAGAGTTTGACTCATTTTATCTACGTTAGTGAGTTGTAAAATTCATTTGTGAAAATATACCTTGTTCTTAGTATCGACATATTTGTGTAGGTGGATGATAATATACCACATTTCTAGGTTCCTCATCTGATATTCATTTTTCTTCTGATATGAGTCAAACGAGGAGATTCTACAATACGAGAACCCAACATCCAACCTAATATATGTGTTCTATACAATTTTCAAGGGGATTTGGGATTTATAGTGTTAGCTTCCATTTTTCACCTTCTATACATATCGTCGTGGTCATTAAATTAAATTGATTAATTGAATTAAACGAAATGGAACATGGTATGGATTACCTTTAGTTCCCTTGGGACAAGTTCGGGGTTGAATCCCCAAAAAAGGCCACCCATGTGGTGTACCATATAAATTTCTTAGGGAAATTCCTTCTCTAAACCACCCATGGGGAATTTTTAATTCTTTCCTAGTTAAGGGATGCCTATTTCTAATTGAATTGAATTGAATTGATTGATTAAGAGAAAGTTTTCATCCCTTTAATGTTAATTATTTTTATTAAATGGTTTATATGAATGTTTTTATATCAGTTCCTAAACTCATAGAATGGAATTTAATGTGAATTTTGATGTGAGTGGTTATACTAATTGAACATGAATATTAATTATGATAAAATTGGGAACACTCATGGAACATTAATGTGAATTGATGAATGTTTACATGGGACACCATGTGTGTGCTACACCACATGTCATGGAAATAGTAGAGAAATCATTGGACCTCAATGATTCATGGATTAAGATTCTGTAGGATGACTTGGACCTTGAAAAATCTAGGATCAGGTTCGGTTAGTCCTTCCCTGTATGTGGTTGGTATACATACTTGTTGGACAAAAATTTAACCCTAATTGAGTTTTCATAGGGACTGTCTTAGGACTCGATGTGGATGATTGGGTCTATTATACCTTATATCTGGCCATATGGGTCTATTTCATCTACTATACACTTCGGCCAGGGTAAATTCAGAAAAATGTATTATACGACATGGTAATGTTAAATGTGATATTATTGTATTTATGGTATGGTCATGGTTTTTCAAACACTTATGCTCATAAGAAATGTTCATGGATTACATGAAATGGAATGATGTGTGGAGAGACTGTATTGGTTATTTTTTCAGTTTTTGTAGCTTCCTTGATATAGAATATCAACCCAAATCATACAAAGATCCTTGTTGGGCTATACAGTATCACCTACACTATAGTATTTATTCCATGAGCACTATAATTTTATTTAATAATTATTGTGATATATATTACACTATATAGAACTTAATTTTCATAGATATTATTTTTTGTAGTCCTTTGGATGGTTAACTGCCAGTAATTTTAATCACACCTAGTTTGGGCCACTATTGGGTACCCAGGAAGAATATTTTAAAATAGTTATATACAGGGGAAATGATTCATATATTGATACATGGTGTTGTGTGATTCTTAGGATAAGTAGAGCACATTTTTATAGTATAGTGGTCCAAAATATAATGAGATATAGCTGGAGACTACATTTTATATATTCAAGAATATGGATACACATCTTAAGAGGAGACTGAAGCTCAGAACTTATAGAATTTGAGAAGATGAAAAGAAAATGTGTAATGTATAGAAACAAGATGATGGACTGTGAGATATGGTCTGTTCTTATTTCCAAACTAGGTTCTACGAAAAAATTTAACCTGAGACTCGAAGAGAATATAGTTCTAGTTAGTTTATGTTTATGGGGACGGGTGATATAACTGTTTTATAGTATTCTAAATGCTTTATATAGATTTATTGTTTTAAACTTCTGTACCTTATTGATGATTTTTCTAGAGTGATACACTTTTTGGATGTTCTTTGACTTTCTATTTTATCTCATGACAATGTGATCTGGATGAAAAAAAGTATTATGATAGTTAATTAGGAAGTAATTTTTGAGTGGAACATGAGGGAATATGGTTACACCTAAAAGGGGAATACATTCTCTTGATCCTGTTAATCAGATTATTCATGATGTAATTTCCATTTTTAGGATTCCCATGTGATGAGTATAAAAAAAATATTATAGTGATTACATTTTTAGTTTTATGTCATTGATGTGGATTTTGGGGATATGAATAGAATCAGGGAGATCATGATCTATAAATAATACAAGCTTGTGGTAGGATGTGTCATGAACAATGTTTATGTAGGATCTTCCCTTCAACAGTAAGTGTTAGGGGGCATCTACGACTCTAGGTTTAGGAGAAGGTTTCACAACTCAACATCATGTGGGGATGTCTATGAATATTATGATGTCATCTTCATGGATGAGTATTCTTGGAAATAGTAGTTCCAAGACATACCTGATAGTTAGTTGGTATCTGGTTGATCAGAGTGCACATTAAGAGTATTTTTCTATCGTGGATAATCATATCATGAACGTTTTAATTGAAAAAAATTGGTTTACCTCATTAAAGAGGGGTTGAGTTATCAATCAATATAGTGCCAAGAGCAGCACCAATATCTATTCATTCCTAGAGGATAGATATGATGATGTTGTTGATTCTTATGGGGTAGCAAGATTATTTGGAGGTAGAGGTGTTTATTCGAAATATACATCTTTTTTGGGGTATTCCGCTCCTATTTTTTCAAAAAATGTTGATGGAACCATTAAAATATACCTAGATTACAAAAAATTGAAGTAGAAGATGGCTAAGAACCTGTATGCCTTCAATAGATAAATATCCTATTTGATCCACTCTATGGACATTAGTGTTCATTAAAATTAATTTGAGGTCAAGATATCACCAGGTATGTGTTCGACCAGTGGACATATGTCCAAAATCTTTTCATAATAGTTATGATATATTTGAGTATCCGGTTATACCATTTTTTCTCAAAAATGCATATGTAGTTTTCATGGCACTGATGAACCATGTTTCCCATCCTTATTTTGATTGGTTTGGGAAGGTTTTCCTGGATGATATCATTGAGATTTTCATAATCGACACAATTATTCAAAATATTTTGAGATATTTTTGGATACACACTGAGAGACAATTATTTATATTATATTATCACAAATTGCCACTTCAGTATAGATATGTTCACTTCCTTGATCATGTTATCATAGCGACATGATTATCAGTTGTCCCAAATAAGGTGACATTTGTAGCATCATAAGAGTAACCCAAGAATAACATTGAAATTGTTTGTTTCTTATGTCTATATAGATATTATTTATGTATCATACTTTAATTATCAAGCCTATAATCACCGCTCATGTGATTGACTAGAATGTGTGTGATGTTTTTATTGACAGATATCTATAAGAAAGAATACTAGGAGATGATATAGTGATTATTTTTACAATTGATCCTAATTATTATAGGGAAGAGAAGGATCTACATTATGCATTGTGACACATAAGTTACCTAGATTAGAGCAGTTCTGATGTACGGAGATAGAGTTGTATTATATGAGTCTCAACTGTTGAGGCCACGTGATAGATATTACATGACACATGATCTAGATTTAGCTATAATTGATCAAGAATTGCACATCTGGATAAGTTACAAATATTTAGAGAATATTGTAGTGTTCAAACGTGATAAAATAGTAATTATTGTATTTACATAGTTTCATATGAATATGAGACAATTAATGCTGTTTGAATTCTGACAGTCATTGGAAATTGAGCTTTTCAATATACCATAGTGAGGGAAAACATTCCTTTTGATGCACTGGGCCAGTGAACTCAGATTTTGGTTGTTCAGTAGGATAATAGTGAGTAGAATCTTATGGATTTTCTTCTCAAAGATTCATTTCAGTTTCAAGTTTAGTCAGGGGTAGAATTTTCATTAATCCTTGGTTTTGAACTCTACCCTATTTTAGAAATAGATGATGAAGTGTATATTTGATTCCAAGGTTATAGTCATATTTGAGAGTGTATAAGGTGAGGTGCCATGACATGGTGGGATGGTAGGTGAGGATGAGATCCTATATATCCATGGTTGTGTATAAGATCTTGTAGATATACATAAAGATAAGTTGTTGTTGTTTCATGACAGATTTAGTTTAATGAGTCGTTGAATTAAAATGATGAATCCTGAATTATTTTTTAAGAAATGGTGGTCTGGTATTAATTGTGAGGTGGTTGGGTTTGTTATGTGGTGATCCTCTATATTGAAGGTGAATGTAAAACACCATTGACCTTCCAGACATTCATAAAAGTTACCTATTCCTAAGGGGAAATGGGTTGACATCATGATAGATTTTGTAACTGGTTATTTGTGGATTCCTTGAGGTAGTGATTCTATGTTGGTTTTTTTTGACTAGATCAAAACTTTTTATCATTTCCAACTGATCTAGGAGACATTTATTGTAAATTATATTGGTTTCTTTTATATCATTTTTATAGTATCCCTTCATTTCACCCTACACACTAACATTTAAAATATGAATACTCAGTTAATTTCTCATTTCTAAAAGTGTTTGTAGAGGGTGGTTGGCACACAGGTTATTCAGAGCATGACATACAACCCTCAAACTGATGGCTAGTCAGAGAAGATGATACAGGTTTTGTAGTATGTGTTGCGAGCATGTATCCTTGATTTTGGGGTTATTGGGAGAGGAATACACCCATAGTTGAGTTCACCTACAATAATATCAAACAAAAAATGATATAGAAGAAACCATATAAGGCCTTTTACTATATGCCAAGTCGATCACCTCTATGAAAATTATAGGCAGGTGAGGTTGATTTACTAGGACCACATATCATGTAGTTGACTTTTGAGCAGGTTTAGAAGATTAGGAGGTGGATAGCTACTACCTAGTCTTTAATGAAATCATACACTGATCCCCACAGATGACCTAAGGAGTTTTACAGATGATATTGTTTCTTTTTATTTGTTCCATTGAGCTTGGTACATTGATTGTTTACGAGACAAGGTAATATTTTTCCTCAATATTTCTGGCCCATCTAGATTATGGAGATAGTTAGGGAGGTATCCTATCAGTTTCAATTACCTCTAAGGTACTAAGTCATGCATGATGTCTTTCAAATATCTAAAATGTTCCATTATCATTATGGATTGATTTATTATTTTTGTCCTGATGAGGTTCAGTTATAGGAAGATTCATCCTTTTAGTATTATCATATTCATATCGTTGAAAAGAAGACAAAGGTTCTCTATGGCAGGTCAGTTCCTCTTGTACAAGTGTTATTGTAAGACAACTGTTTATAGGATGAGACTTGGGAGTGGGAGGATGATGTACATAATCAGTGGCTTGATTTATTCATATATGATTCACGACCACCCTTGAGAGGTAAAATTATTGATGGGATTTTTTAAAGGGGAAGATAGTAATATATCATGTTTTTTAGATGGTATTGATCCTTGTTTTTTGTTAAGATTAAAATATTTTTTAGGACTAATGTGAGTAAAATTAATGTTCATGGGGATATTAGTAGTGTTTTGGGATTTATTGGAGATATGAACCCAACACTTAGAGGATATCATTTGGGTCGCACGATTAGTTGTAACCATGCAACCCAAACCACTTGGTTTGATGAAATAATTTGGAGTTGGATAGTGGGCTTGAGGATCCAACATAGTTTTTCAAACCTTATGGACGGAGGTGTATGAACATGAGGTGGAATCTATTTTTATACTAGGCTAAGTCATGGTTTGTTCATGGGTAGTCAAACTGTGTAGGAAAACTGTGTATGGTTCCCCACCACATGGGAGTGGGTGCACGGGTGGCACCCAATTTGGCCAATTGTGCTGCCAAAGCAAGAGACCTAGATTTTTGGTAAAATTATACAATTGATCTTTATTTCATATAAATTTATTCCTAATTATCATTTTTCTCCTATTTAATAGAACATACATTAGGGGGTCCCTTAGTAAAAAAAATCTAGGATTTTCTACAATTTCTTCATATGATCTTGGAATCGAGCAACATTAGAATTAATGAATCCGCATTGGAGAGTAATAAAATCATTTAGTTTATTTATTCAGTTATCATGATATCAAAAGAGTTATTTTATGCAAGATAATATTGATTATTTCTATTTACATCTTCATTTTTTGATATTTCTTATGATCGTGGTAAAATCAAGAGCAGATATTGGATGATCACTCTACTAAAAACCTATATAAGGAGGTATATACATTTATGGAGTGTTTTTTTGATTTTTAAAGATATATATCATTCTACTTACCACTATAATTTCTTATTATAAATTGAAATTAAATTCATTAATTTAATTTAGTGAAATAAAACTTGTTTTGTATTCCAATTAGTTCAATTGATATATGTTGAAGATTGTTACCCCAACTAATACCACACATGGGGTGTTATTTGTAAATTTCTGATATCTATGAATTTTTTAAACCACTCTAGGGGTGTTTTTGGTGCATTCATAGTTAGAGGAAGTGTATTTAAAAATTAATTGAATTTAATTGATTGTCTTGGAAAAGATTTTCCTCATTTTCATGTTGATGATTTTGATTTAATGGTTCATATGAAATTTCTTATATAAGTTGGTAAAATCATGGAATAGAATTGATTGTGAATTTTGATATGAATGGGTATGCTCGTGGAACTTGAATTTGAATTGTGATATGAGTGTCTATACTCATTGAAATTGATTGTGAATTTATAAATTTTTACATAGGACTCCATGTGTGTGCTACTCTATGGGTCATGGAAATTGTAGACAATTCCATGGACCTACAACATCCGTAGATTGCATGGTCCTTGCTACCCTTTGGATTCAATTTGGTTTAGATAATAGTGGATATGGTCATTATACCTGCTTTTTACACCCTAATTCAATATTAACAGAGCTTACATCGAGATGATCATAGGACTAGATGAGGATTCCATGGTCCATTATACCTTGGATCAATCCTTTTGGGGCCAAACAGTTCTAATATACAGTGCATTCATGGTAAATGTGTCATTATTGATTATACAACATGACTATGGAAAATGATATATGATTAGCTTTAATCATCGTTCATGGTTGTCCTGACACATATTGTTATATGGAAAGGATGTTTTTGACATGATATGTGTGAATGTATAGTGAGGTCGTGTTAGTAATTTTTTATTATTTTTAGCTTTATTGTTATATTTTCTTGACCCATGTTTTTTAGAGAGCCGTATTGGGATATATAGAATCACGTTCCCTATATAATTTAGGATAGGAGATATTTACATTTATTTACTACTTACATTGGAATATATTGGTCTCTTCTTAAATTATATTGCACATCCATGATTTTCTATAAACTTATGGGTGGTTAAATTCTATGATTGTATCTCACACCCTATTTGGCTGGATGTATGGTACTCGGACAGACTAATTAAATATAGGTAGGGACTGGGGAAAGCAACCACAGTTCGATGCATTACTTTTATCCATGCTTAGGATTAGGGGATCATGGGACCAAGATGTGGCTCAATATGCTATTAGGAAATAGTTCAATTTTTTTATTTTTGGTATTTGGATCAATGTGTTGAACTGATTCCATGGATAACTATTTTGGGTATTTTTTAGAAACATAAAATGATCATCATTTTATATGATATTATTTTTGGCATAATGTTTATATTCCTTCTGTTTATTTATTTACTTGATTTTATATTTCTTCATTTATAGATTAGAATGATTTCTACCACTATGTTACACTCTGATAAGAGGGAGTATTCTCCCCTCAATCACACTATAATCCATTTCTAATATTTGTATGCCTCTAGTATTCGGTTATATGTGCATGATTCTATTTTCTAGCAAGGCACAACTCACTAGGAGTGGAATTTGGATTCGTGACATTACAAATATTGATGAAAACAATGGAATTCTATGAGTCCATATTACAACCACTTGAGATAATATCTTATCCATGGATGTAAAAATTATTCGAGTAATAACATATAAATAAATAAATGAAATTAAAATAATGAAATGACTATGTTAAGAAATTTAAAATTAACCATCAAAAGAATCATTCCAAGGCATCTTAAACATACTGTCAAGGCCTAATGCGAAGACATGGTACATAAATGGGAAAGGTCAAAACCACAAACCCAAATATGTTTTCATTTGGAGACTTACCAATCCCTGAATGAATATGTAATTATAGGCCCACTAGTTACATCATAAGTCCAATTCATCAAACATATTAATAAATATAACAAATTAATCATCTTCCTTAAAATAAATAATTTTCTATAATATAATAATTACCATATAGATTATCATTAATTCTCCCTATTAGATAGAAAATAAACCATGCAATAAAATAATAAGGATGGTATCAATACAATATATCCTCATTTAATGATATGTAAAATTATTGGGTGATTTCATAGATGATTATAAATACCACAAATGATCCATAAAACCATTATTAAGTGAAATAAAATTTTCACTTTTGAAAATCCCATATAATCAAAAAAATTGAAAAAAATTATGGAAAAAATTACATTGAAATTTTAATTTTATATATGTAATATAATAATCATATCATTTATTGGTCATGATAGATTTAAATTCAATTCATTCTGTATAATTAAAAAATAACACTTTTACAAATTAAAAGTTTAACTCATTTGAATAAAGAAAAATAATTCATTTTATAACATTTTGTAAAAACTCCCACATGAGTAAAAATGAAATTTAAATTCATTGGATAATAGTAAAACCATTAATGAAAAAATTATTAAAAATTCAATTTATGGAAGAGAAATATAAAATAATTAAACCAATAAATTGTGAAATGTAAAAAATCATAAATATTGATAAGATTGTGAAATAAATCCTTACTTCAAGTTTGACATCCATAATTTGGTTTCTAACCTCCAGTATAATAAATATAGATTTAGTGAGATTATATTAAATAAAATAGTCATATATATATATATATTACTATATATAATTTACATATAATATTTTATCACCCAATTATTAACACTTCTCTGTGAAAATCACTATCCTAGATGATAGCTATTTCGTTTTTATGCATGTTTGGTTCGGTAGTTTTGGTCCCTATAATTTGATCATGGTTAAATCATATAAAGAATTTAATTCATGATATTTTTATCATTTATATTAATTATATATATATTTAATGAAATCCATAAATGTTATATACATACAAAATAAATATATAATTCCTCGATATTGTAGATTGTACATACGTAGGAATGTTGTTTTCAATTTTTAATTGATGGAATAAAAAAGGTATAAAATATTTTTCAATTAGTGAATGATTATTATATAAAATATTTAATTTATATTCATCAAATAAATAATTATTTCCATCCAATAAAAATATAAATTGAAAATGAATTACATTTCTTCATAGAGGTAGTAATCCAAAAGTAGACACAAGTGAAATTATCATTCCCCAATGATTTAGAATGTAACAAGGTAGATATAGTATTGTAATTTAATATAAATGATTAGGATATAAATATGATTTGAACCTAAAAAAATTAAAAAATCAATAAAATTTTTAATGAAAATTTAATTGTATCGTGATGTGGAGACAATAAGCTGTATGTATGAATGAGATACACATTCACTACCCACATGTTCTGAAAAAGGGTCGATAACTGTGATTTAATAATAATGATAGAATTTTAGCATACTGAGGATATATATGTTAACATATTTTTTTAAATTACCATATATTTTTATTTGGTTAAATAACAAGTTAGAAATGTGATCGGTTAAGGTGATTACCTCTTCTTTGGAAGAACTTCGTTTGATATCCGCCAAATGTTCATAGGGGTGATCATTCCAGACACAAAAAGCTCCAAAATATAGATATCAAAGTTGGGGAGATATTTTTTCATGGGATGGTTGATATATAAGTATTAATGTTGTTTAAGTATGAGAAATGTGATTTTTACATTTATAATTGAGGGGATGCGAATTCATGGAATTTATAAAATATAAAAAAATCTAAATTATTTAGATGCCCAAATGGAAAAAAATTTATAATATTAGAATAATATATGACTATGAGTATAAATACACTAATTAAATAAAATTTGGACAATTTTATTGTATGTTTTCACCATTAAATTTTAGTTTCAAACCTTTGTTAACCATTTTTACAATTACCATAATATTAATGTTTCTTACCATTTAAGGGTTTGATAATGTGATATAAAATAAAAAAGGAGAAATAAATGTACCATGGATGATACTAATAACCATGTCTCATTTATTTGAATAAACATATTTTTTAAATAATAAATCTTTTAATAAATTATTATTTCTAATAAAATACCATTATTACCATTAATAACACTATTCGTTTAATATAATATTAAATACAATAATAATAAGGTGTAATTCATATATTACACTTTCATATTATCCTAATATTTCATATAAATATATAAAATTCATGGTACACATTAACTCATACATATTATTTCAATTTTTATTATCTTAAAACAATTTATAATAGTTTTTATTTTCATTAAATAAAAATTGTACTAGATTTGCGAAATCATATTAGGTTGCTATAAAAATAATAAAAAATAATAAAGTATTTATGATGAAAATAATCATATTATATATATAATTATTAATTTATATTCATCCATAAATTTATTATTTCCCAATGTGAACATATAAGTGATATATAAAACTTAGAGAGTGTCACTTTGTAATATTATTTGATTTAAATATTAAATATTTCATTTTCATGGAAAAATATCCATTAAAAAATATAGTTTAACTATAAAATGATAATTCTTGATTTAGATTCATTAAAATATTAAATTTAAAGAAAAATTATTTCCTAATAATAAATTTTAAACCAATATTACATTAATTCTACATTTATCAAGATGATAAATATTACTATGATTACTATTCATATTGAACGAAAATAAAAGGGACTTACTCACTAAATTTTAACATCATGTTTAAAAATATTGAATGAGATTTATCAAAATAATAAATAATATGGGTCATAAATTAATATTAATATAGTTACTCAAAATGTGAGGAAATCACATTTTAGAAAAATACATTATTCTGAAAAATGGATTTTTATGTATAAAAAGGTATTTATACCAAAATATATCATCAAATTGATTCCAGTGAACCCTATAAGATATTTATAATGTATGTTAAATAATTTTACAATTAAACCCATAAAAAAATAATATCTAACATTGTAAATACATGAAATAAAAATATAGTTTTTGATAAAAATTTATTTTTCATTTTTCATTGGAAGATCAGTTTTTTAATAAAAACTCTAAAAATTCACCCTAAGATAATATTGATATGATGATTTCACAGATGATATTATTTTTAAAAAATAATATATATATATATATATTATAATAATTATTTATAATAAATTATCAACATAATCAATGAAAATCATTTTTTAACTAAATGAATTGTTGAAGTATAAAATAATATTACTATATATGAGTTCTTAATTCCAATGATTTATTAAATGATTTTTCATTGTGTAGATACATTGTATATATTTCAATTTTATGTTAATATTATTAATAGCCAATAATTTAATGTCTAGTTTTTAAAACACATATTTAAATAATAATATCTTGGTGTACATTTAATATTGGTGTTATGAGTCGTATACACTATTGAATATAGTGTTCTACTCAAATATCAGGGATTTACATGAATAAAACCCCATGAGAAGTTCATAAAACTCTTCTGGAAACTCAAAAAAAGAATAAAAATTGAAACATATTTTTTTTTCAATGGAATTAAAATTATGGTAAATCAATGACACTCTCTCAAGGGATTCTAAAGAATGATAATTTTTAAAAGGTAATTCCCAGTGGTCCTCAAGAAAACATCAGAAGTAGGAAACACTATAACATCACCTCATCACAAGAAAAATATTTGGGTAAAACTACCTATAAGAACAGTTCATTTGACATCCTCATAAAAAAACCATACTTAGGTACTACATTTCCTAGTTGGGTATCCAAGAAACCCTAAACTATAAGAGAAATATCAATGATCAACTGCTACTTCTGCTATTAACAAGATTAGAAAAAATCACAAACTAACATCCTCATGAGTAACATTGACTCATCTGATAATATCAATAGATCCCATCCAAAATTTCTATCATAAGGAATCATCCATACCTAATGTCTTTCTATGCTCTGATCCTCAAACGTAAGATCTAAAACTCAAAATTTCTATCCTCATGAAACTGGTACTGAAAACCATGGACAATCCATTATTTTTATAGAGATACTATATGATCCTTACTTTTGGGTTCTATTTTAATTACCCAATAATTGGACCTAGAATTCACATAACAAATTAACTAATAATAACATGAACCTTACTCAGGTATCTCATCCCATAATAGAAACCCCTAGAAGATTCTAAATATAATTGTGATTTAAATCCTATTCCAAAAAACTCACAAAGAAAAACAATTTAAAAGATTCTAAATTTTAATGTTTTCCACCATTTGGATCTAAAAAATAAACTTCTCCGAATTTACTACACACAAGTATAGTTCTATATATAGGGAAAAATCATCCAAACCACAAACATTAATAATTACATAGCATCTACTTTCATGTTTACTGCATGTATGCTCAAGGATAGTCATTGTCATATACATCCACAAGGAATGCGAATACATGTGTTCCATCCAAGTAATTTTACATGGACAAGTAAAACATGTGGTCTATCCATATAATAAAAAATGACTTGTTCCTCATACATGGGGGGTCATCCCTAGTATCTGGCCACCTGGCCATGTAATAGTACACAACATGTACTGTAAGTATAATACGTGTACTACTAAACACCCCCTCATCCAAAGTATATTGAATCATGAACATGTTATACTTCATGAAATTTAAAAATTTTACACATAGGGTACATGAAAAAACATCACATTCTCTCAACTTTCATAACTCTTTATGGGTGTTCTTGAAATAACATGCCATGTGATTGAGATTTGAGATTCAGAAACACCTAAAACCCTCTTGAAACCCAAGATTTCCAAAAATATTTATCCATGGGGGATATAAATGCACTCTAAGATATAAATTAATATATTTAATACTATAAATTGAAAATATATGAGAATATATAGAGAGATACATAAAATGGATCTTCCACTTGGTGTAAATCATTGATGCATGGAATTGAATATTTTACATACACGCATCAAGACCCCATCTTCCTCCAGAGAAGCTCATCGGGTGGTGCCACCACCTCTCTCTCCTTCTTATCTCCCACTATATCACTATTTTGTGGGGCATATTTTCCCAAGGGTAATTCCTTATATTCCATTAGTGAGAATATAAAATATAAAAGGGGAAAAAGAAAAAAAAAATACTAAAAAGAATAAGAAAACTAAAGGAGGTAAGTCCTTAGATTAATGCTCTCCACTGGTTTATTTCTTACCTAGAAAAAACCAATAATTATAGACATAAATAAATATATAGGATCTCAATATGATATCCCATATAATAAATATTACCAAACAAATATAAAATAATAATATAATATTTTTTAAAAAATATTAAATACTAATTTTTCTGTGGAAAAATAAATGACTTGGATTTTCACCAAACTCTTATCTTATAGTAGAAACCCTATTAAATAGAAAATAGAGTGGTCATTAAAATTATCCAATATCATATCATTGGAGGAATTAAATTTTTCCACATATAATACTTTTAGGAATAAAAAAGAAAAAATTTCTCTTAGTTTACACGAACCAGTGACAACACGGTTTATCACATATGTGATGTAATGTTATGGGACAACTGAGATAAAAGATAATGAATAATAATATTTTAAAACCATGAGGAAAAAATATAATATTGATTATCAGTATTAATCTATAAAACTCCTTGATTACACATAACCCTGAACATAAACTGATTTAATGAAGAAATCAAAAATGATAATATCCTTGATTTATAAGAAATTATTTGGTGTTATTTATAAATCATGTATAAACTATATAGAACCTCATACTCTCAATGTTTAAAGGAAAATGATAATGAGGTACATTCAAATATCCACCCATTTCTCCCTAGGAACTATTAAACGTATTAGTAATCTTGCATAAACATTATATTCTAAATTTTTTTAGAAACACTAGACAATGAGATATATACCTAGTTACTGACAACATCATTTCTGACTAACATAACTAGACCATTATAACATAATACATCACATATACAGTTGGATACAGGACCAGATGTGATCTATGTACTATACATAGAAATTACCCTCATGTTTCCCCAAGAATAATAAAATTCCATTAAAATTATTCCCAATGTCAATCATCATCTATCTATACTTTTGGATAATCCTGATAAAAATTAATTCTTCCTAGACATTTATATCATCATCTTTAAACCTAAACACCTCAATCTATTATAAAAAGGATAATTTTTCTATAATATAAAATATTAAAACCCCACTAAGGTCACCTCTATTTAACAATAAAAATATATATACTCTTTATCCACCCACCATGAATCCCTAGAACAACAAGATATATATCTATTTTAATTTCTTCGTTGTGTATCTTCCACTAAAACACCATTAAATTAAATATAAGAGATATCCAAATATTATTCTTATATGATCTCCATCAACCATCAATAAAGAAAAATTGATTTTTTAAAAGATAATATTTCCTAGGATCTCAATATATATAAGTTTTTCAATGTTCTCATAGATTTGGTAATTCCAACATATCTTTATACAAAACATATATACTCAAAATTAATAGTTATAGGAAGTGTAGTTACATTTACAAGAAAAAAATAGGACCCATGGAATATCGCTACTATTTCTGCATCAAAAAACTTGGGTAGGGTTGAGAAGTATCATGGAGGATCGTAATCAGAATCTTCACATTTAGATGATGAAAAATAGTAACATAGATCATCATCTCTTATATGTACTAATATTCAATCTGATTGTGATCAATCAACATGTCATTCTGATCATAACTAGACATAACTAAAGAATTGATCAGAGTTCTAGATAAATTAGAAATAATTTATAAAATCTTATAAAATAATTGAAAATATTAAACTATGTAATATTCATGGGATCCTCACAAGAAACAACTAGTTCAATCATTTAATGATCAACAAAAAATCCAGGCTGATATATAACATAAATCGAGGATCATACCTCTTGTATTTTAATATATTATTTTTAAATAATTTTCTATAAATATAATGTTAAAGATGTAATTATAGGAAAATCCAAAGATGATGAGCCCTATCCTCCACAGAATAGAAATATATGATTATGAATGTAATGAACATTACCAAAAATATATCCCATAACTCAGAATGACTAAATTTATAAAATCCATAAATAAATATAGTATTTTCATTACACTAAAATGTATAATCATGATCACAATGTGTTCCTAAAATTCTTAAATGTAGTGTTAAATATTTTATCCCTATACACCCTATTCTTATGAATTCCAAACTACATAAAAATCATCATGAAAAAACATACCTTAAAATATTTTATAAATTATCAATCCTCAAGACATTTTAATTATTTTACTCTTTCCCATAAATTCTGAAATGTAAATTTATTCCCATCCAAATGATATCATCCACCTAATTTTAAAACAACTCCAAACCAAACTATAGAGAAAAAAAATACAACTTGAAACTCATCTTCAATAGATCATCAATTTGAATTCATAACTCCCACAAATCAGAGAAAAGGGGAGTATTAATTCCAGTAAGTAACCATCATATATATTACACTATAATAGTGACCATGAATGGTATAGTTGTTAGAAATTCAAATAACCTCTATCCAAAATGATGGAAAAGGAACCAAGAAGCCAAAAACTCATATATGTAATTGTATTGTTAATTATATTATATGGTGGTTTGATTGAATAATGAATAAGACAATAATTATAAAATACAAAACAAAAATCCAAACTGAGTATAAAATAACAAATAAAAACCTCTAAAACAAAATCCATCAACAAACCTTTTCCACCACACATCATGGAACACTATCACTTCTAAAGAACCATAACATGTTTAATATCACCACAAAAAATCAACCCAACATCCAATTTTTTTCCATTATAAAATATATATTTTTAAATTACACCACTAATTATATTCACCATGCCAAATTACATCACATTAACTAAAATTATATATGAACACATTCCCTTGAAAATTAATATTTATTTTAATAAATATCAACTATACACCACGATATTCCTATTTTAAAAACAATATTTTTACCATCAGAACAAATATATATGTCATAAAATTCATTATTTAAATGACATTCCATATTCCAAACAACTTACCCATAGACATCCACATTACCTTCTCTAGATGACTATATTAATAGCCACATAATCCACTCATCCTCCTCCTCACTAACATCAATTTGACCATAGTATGATCAAAATCACTACTTTAAGAAACATTTTTGAATTAAAATTATTTCACAACTAACACAATGTCTCTAATAATAAACATATCCATAATTCCTCCACCAAAATAATAGTCACTATTTCTAGCCTTTTCTTCAAAAGGACAGACAAACTCAACCTAAATAATAAGAAAAATAATACATCCACATTAAAATTTATAATTTACATCATTACTTTTTGTATCAAATTATAAGAAATATTAAACTAATCAATAAGAATATATTCATAGGTTTATGAAACTTATAAAAATTTAAAATGAAAAATAATGTGGAAATTTTATGAGAAAATAAGTTCAGAACACTTGATACACATTTACCACTATTTATTTATTTTTAGATTATTGTAATCATTATGTGAGTCAAAACTATTCTTTTAATGTAAGATAAATAAATAAAATGAAAAACAAAATTATTAGTAAAATTTTTAATTTATAAATTCCCTACCGAAATAACATATTCAACAATTATAAATCTATATTAAAAAGTGGACAAATGAACTAAACCCATTAAACAAAATATAATCCTCCAACATACCATGTAAAATCATATATCATCGTCTCTAAGAAAATATACTATCAAAATTTAACCTCAAATTCTTCTGTAACTATATCAGAATGAAAAAAAAGTATAATTAATAAAATAATGTGAGGGGATACCTTTAAATATAAAATATTGATTAGGCAATGATAAGGCTTACAATAAACCAAGAGAAATATGTGGGGAAAAATTAGAGATCAAAATACATCTAGGGTTTAATTAATGATAAAGGGAATAGAAATAATATTGTTGTCACACTAAAATTATTTTAATAAATCGTAAATAGAAAACAATAGCATGAAATCTCAGATTCTGGAACAATGTTAAATATATATTGATATCTAAAAAAATCAAAGTATAACCTCCAAGATTCATGGGGGATTAAAACCCATCATATATTGAGATATTAAAATTCTAATATTGTGAAATTTCAATATTCAAAGTATTTTACATAAATAACCAAAGATTATTGTAGACACCTCAACAATCTACTTGAAACCTGAAAATTTTAAAACCAACAGCATAATGCCATAACAATATACATTTCACAACATCCTAAATTATATAATTAGTGATATATCATTTAAATGGCCTTTATTGCAAAATAAAACTCTCCATACACAATTAATAATGAATATGGAAAATTAACCAACACCTAACCATATAGTAGATTATAGTAATATTATTACTTTTACGTAGTTGAATAATAATATTTATTATAGTTAGAATGTACACACCATAATGAGTCCAACTAAACTAAAACAAATAGCCAAAAACTTAGTTATATTCATATTGTGACTACATAATATTCCCTTATATGTAGAATTTCATAAATGCTCACTGTAGACTTCCATAATCTCTCCATATATAAAACATTAACATATATAAAACCCTAAATAAAAAAATATAATTCTTATGATAGATACGTTTCATTAAAAATGATTTATATATTCTTACTATTTAGTGTTTTTTTTGACAAAATAAGACGGATCCATTAATGATGGAGATCAGCAGAAATACAGGAGCATAACCACGATGGAAAATGATTGAACCAGAGCAAATCCTCATAGGGAGGGCCAATGCCTGCCATCTTGTGAGCGGCTTCGTTCGCTTCCCTTTTAATAAATGAGAATTTGCAGGAGTTGAAGCCTTGTCTCCGCGAGTGAATACACCGAATAATGGGACCGAAAGGTTGAAGCCCGCCGTCAGTGAGATTGATGGCATTGATTACAGTGAGACAGTCGGATTCGATGTGAATGGACTTCCAACCGCAATCTTTTGCGAAGTTTAATCCAGAAAGGATGGCGGCGGCCTCCGCGACTGAGGGCTCCCAAAGTGCATAGCGTGCTTCGTATTTGGCAGCGATAAGATTTCCCAGGTTGTCCCGGGCCAGTAAACCAAGTCCGACTGGGCCGTCCTTAGGGAGAGAGGCATCCACATTGATCTTAAAAATCCCTTCCGGTGGGGGGCACCAATGTTGGGGAAGAGGAGGGTGGGTGGAAAGTCTTTGTTGTTCAGGGTGGTTCTGCCAAACCGCAATCCATGACAATGCCCGGTCAATCCAAAACCTGGGGGGCCTCCGGAACTGATTGAAGATGGCCTCGTTCCGCCTATTCCAGATAATCCAAGCCAAAATGCACAGGGCGCCTGCGTAAGCCGGCGAAAAGGAGGAGCACCATCGCATCAGGAGAGCTGTGAGATCTGAGGCGGGGTCCGGGAACAGCTCTAAAGTTGATCCCCAGCCATTCCAAATCTCCTGGGCCCCGGGACATTGAACAAGGGCATGGAAAGGGGATTCAGTCACAGAAGGGCAGAAAGGGCAAGAGTTGTCGTCTGAAAAGTGTCTGTAGACAAGGAGGCTCTTAGTTGGGAGGATACCAGTACACACCTGCCACCAGAAAAAGCGAACTTTAGGGGGAACATTAAGCTTCCAAATTGATGTCCAGGGCCTCGCATCTCCTTCTGAAATCTGAGCCGAAAGAGCTCGCCGGTAGCCAGCTTTCACTGTGTACTCACCTGAGCTGTCGTTTGTCCAGTAGAGATGATCCGGCCCTGCGTCTGACACACAGGGAATACTCAGAATAAGTCTCCTATCCCTCTCATTAAACCAGGAGTAGAGTTTTTCCAGACACCATCCCGCACCTTGATCATCAAAAAGACAACAGACTGTGGCATGTTCGGATCCGGGATAAACAGGGGATGACGCCGTCGTGCCTGTCTGATCAACAAGCCAAGGATCGGTCCAAATCTTGACCGTAGAACCATTCCCAATCCTCCTGCCTAGCCCTTGCCTCAGTAGATTACGACCGCCCCAAATGCTTCTCCAGAGAAAACTGGGTCGATAGCCAAGATGGGAATCCATAAAATCCTTATGTGGGAAATATTTAGCCCGGAGAACACGCGTGCATAGGGATGATGGGTTATTAATCATACGCCAACCTTGTTTAGCCAGCAAAGCATCATTAAACAGAGAAAGGTCCCGGAAGCCCATTCCGCCTTCAGATTTTGGTTGACAGAGAGCAGACCAGGCGGTCCAATGGACTTTATTTTTTCCGTCCTTTCGTCCCCACCAAAAGTTAGATGTACTGGATTAAATCTTTGAAAGCACCACATCAGGGAGTTTAAAAATAGACATCAAATAGCTGGGGACAGATTGAAGTGCCGCCTTGATGAGGATTTCCTTGCCGGCCTTGGAGATTTTTTTAGGGGTCCAACCTTGTATTTTTCTTTCAATTCGATCCACAATAGCTGAACAGATTTCTTTCTTTGACAGTCCAACCACCGTCGGGAGCCCAAGATACTTCTGGTGCTTATCGACCCCAGGGATGCGTGCTAAAGAGCAGAGATCTTCTCTTTTCGGCTGGGGGACTCCAGAACTGAAAGAAATTTCTGATTTACTCTGATTGATCATTTGTCCTGAAGCCCGTTCATACTGTTGAATCGCCTGGCAGATTGCAGTACACTCATTAGGGGTAGCTCGAGAAAAAAGAAGGCAATCATCTGCGAAGAAGAGGTGGGATATCGGAGGGCCCTTGCGACACGCTTTCGCCCCATGGATTATGGAAAGCGAGGATGCCCTGGAAAGGAGGTTAGAGAACACATCAGCCACTGAAATAAAAAGGAAGGGTGAAAGAGGGTCTCCCTGGCGAAGCCCACAGGATGGGGAGAAGCCTCGGGTGAGCACCCCGTTGACATTAATGCAAAAGGAAACTGACGATACGCATTGCATGATCATGGCGATCCATTTGGTGCAGAAACCCATCTTGAGCATCACATACTCGAGGAAGTTCCATTCCACTCTATCATAGGCCTTAGCCATATCCAATTTCAACGCCATGATCCCTCTCTTCGCTCGTGTACGCGTTTTCATGGAGTGGAAAATTTCATGAGCAATAATGGCATTATCAGTGATTAACCTTTTTGCCACAAAAGCGCTTTGGTTCTCTGAAATGACGTCGGGTAGCCAAGGCCGCAACCGATTGGTGTGATATTTCAAATTTATATTGAGTAATATAAAGCTTTTATATGTAAAATAAATATATACTATAAATATTTAATATGTAATTATTCTGATTTTTGGACAATTATTTTGATATATAGACTATTATATTATCTTTAATAAAGTAAATTAAATTATTGTGGGAATACATGCGTCTAATGAGTTGGATGGAGTTAAGTAAATTTATTGATGGATCTACTCACCACTAGTTGAGCACAAGTTTTTATATCATTACTAGCATCTTTATAGGGGCTAATTGGATGGACTAAAATAGGTTACTCAAGCTGTTTGGAATGCACTAAAATGAAGCTTTCATAACATAGTAGTTTGTTATGGGGTTCTAGAAACTAGTTCAACATGTGGTTTTGTCAAAATTGTTTTTTTTTCTATTCTTATTTTTTGACAAAGTATTTTTCTATCTTATTTCCACGACAGTTATTCTCCCAAAACGAGTGAAATCATGTATATATGAATAAATTTCAAATAATGTACACATGTGAAATATTTTATAATTTATTATTCCCCATTTTCACTTATTTCTTGAATCAAATGTCATTTTTACCACTGACAATTCATAAAACCAAGAATTATAATATTTTTTTATATGTAATGTTCATATTTCTCAACATTAGTTTTTTCTATATAAAAAATCAATGAAAATATCATCAATTTTGATTAATATTAATCTCGTATGAAGAGATTGTTTATTAATTAATATAATTATTCAAATAAACATGAAATGGAAACTTAAGTGGTGTAAAACCAATCAATTATGATTTATATTATTTATAGGTGGTTTGAATAGTAAATTTATGGTTTCAAAAATTATAATTTTCAATACTAAATTGGTGAAGTAATTGACATGGACGATTTTGGTAATCACAACTATTATCAAGAATATATTTGAACTAAATGTGGTGTATCTCACACAACATGTTGTTTAATCTTGGGTTGATTTATGGAAAGACTATTATCAATCACATCAATGAATTAAATAACATAATTATTTATTTGATACTAATAGAAATTAATTATTTTTATGAGGTTTCTATATTATAAGATTTACCTTATTACATAATTGTAATGAATTTACCATATTAATCATGAACAATTCATTATGTAATATAAAAAAATTATTAAATGATATAAGATATTTATTACTTGGTGAGGATATTAAAAGAATGTAGTCCAATTGATTCTATTTTATTATATTATCATATAATGTGGTATATGTATATAATTATATATTCACAAAATATAATCTAAATTTAAAAAATATGGCCTATATAATTTATGGGTCCATGTACCACCTTTGATAGTAATAGATATAAATTTCAAGTCATGATGTTTGGTTGGGAAATAGTAATAGAACCTGAATATAGTTCAAAAATTAGAAAAAGAATGGTATATATTAATAACTATTATTGTTTTTTAATATTTTCATGGGGTGTATGATTACATAGTTATGGGAAGCCACAGATTCAACATTTTAGGATGACATCATAAAAAAATATATTTCAGATTATTTTTGAATGATAAATTTTTTTAGTGATAAAACATTACAGATTACTAAAAATGGTGATGGATGAATAAAACTCAACCATGATAGGATACTCATTTTTAATATTGTGAGAAAATTTATTATATTGGGGAAATATGTTAATTAATTCTTGAAGATTATGATAAATTATATTCCAAAAATTTAAATGTATTTCTTTAGAAAATACTTGGTTAGATGTGCTCATAGAATTTTGGTTAGAGAATCAAACCCCATACAATATAATATAATATCCCACAGAAACTATTGTAATAGAAAACACTATTAATGATAAAAAACTATATGATTATAGGGTATTCCATAATAGTGAGAAAGGTATTAATATAACTACTTCAAAATTCTTTTTTTGAAGATTACTTCATTCAATGTTATGCTATGTAAAGATTCTATCTGTTCAAATAAAAATAGTGATTGTTTATAAAATGAGGCATATCTAAAATGTGAATAACGTTTAATAGATACACATTATCATTAGTTATATTCAGTTGTTTATTTTTTTACAGGGGGCCCCAATATTATATAATATTTATCATGGAATCAATAACCTACATATGTGTTGAAATTATAACAAATTGTCATATATTCATAATTTTTTAGAAGTATATAATTTTTTAAGGGAATAAATTAAATTTAAATAATAAATATATTATGTAATAAATAAATAGGGGTATAGAGTATAAGTAATTTTTTTATTAAAATGTAATTCAATTGGAAAAAATAATTCCAAGTGCTTAAAAATAGAATGGTGTGTCATAATAGACGAAAAATTAATTGAATGATTGATATAGTCGAATGAGGTAGCACATGGTATTAAAAACAATATATATATAGATACAATTAATATTTTATTTTTCTTTATAAAAGTGATTA
The DNA here is from genome assembly GCA_963277665.1 of Viscum album. Taxonomy (NCBI): domain Eukaryota; kingdom Viridiplantae; phylum Streptophyta; class Magnoliopsida; order Santalales; family Viscaceae; genus Viscum; species Viscum album. The sequence goes on along the minus strand of OY728146.1, from coordinate 734,983,420 downwards.
TATTAGTGATAACCTATGAACATTTACCTGAGGTTGTATAGATAAAATTGTCTTGATACTACCTAATTTACATATAGTCTACAATTTATCGTATAGAAAGATATATTTTTATTTAAGGGAAATTAATTATGTTACACAAAAAACATGTTTCTATATTGGATATTCAGTAATTTTGATATCATTTTTATGATGATTAGAATGTGAAGACCCTTTGAATGTATAATGTGATATATAAGTAATAATGAACAAGGGTCAGAATTTATCTAGAATATAATGTGTCTGAGAATTATTTGGTTGGTAGGAAATTATTGATTTTAAAGGTTAACCTAAATATGTCATAAAAAACACATGAATACAATTCCCACAGTAAAATTAAGGTGATATAACTAATAGAAAACAAAAAATTAGTTGTTTTCATCATTTATAAACAATTTTTGGTTTTTCATATTAGAGTACAAATACGATTTTAATATCAAATGTCATTGAATGAGTAAAACCAATGAGAGTTTCAAGTGAAGTAGTATATTTTTTTAACTCTGAGTGATTCAATATTAAAGGTAATTTTATGGTAACATGGGGAAAATGAATTTATAAATAAAATGGTATTTTAGGTCATTGTGTATTAGGATTGTAAGAATAAATACATATTGAGCTTGGTGGTGGCAGGAATTCCGTAAGTGGAATGTATCAATTCCACTAAAAATTTCTAATCCATACCAATGATTACCAAAAAATAGGCTGTTATTTATATTATTTAACTACTTTAGTTTCATCTTGATCAGAATTTTTTATGATATATTTCTATCATATTTATCATGATTGTAATATTCATATATATTAGAAGGATGGATAAGCCTAGTTAACAAGGAAAAACATAACATACAAAATCAAGAAATGTATTTATGGGGTGTAGTTGAAACATGATTACTAAATACAAAGTTTGATACATTTATTTTTAAGAATGTAAAAATGAAATTTTGGAAGGGATTGATGAATCTACATAAAAACATTTTAGGACAAATACATTATATTTCCTCTGGATGTTGATAATATTATTATTACAGGACCATGTTTGAAAAGGATTAGTGAGCTAAAATAGTAGTTACCTATGGAGTTAATGATGAAATACCAGGGATAAGAAAACATGATTTTATGTTTAAAGTTCAAATAAGTCCCTAATTATTGAACAATGATGTTTTCATAATGTGACTATATCAGAATGTTTTTTTGCGTGTTCAGTATGCATGTAGCTATGATATTTTTTATTCCATTGGAAGAATATTTTATGATCAGTATCATGTGAACACTGAGGACATAAATATTCTTATTTTAGTTATTTATAATATAAAATTATAAGTGGTCATTAATGATATATATATATAAATCTCTTTCTAAATAGTCATGGAAAATCAATTTTTTACTTAAATACGTTAATGGAGGAAACAATTCTTATTATATTTTTTTAATTATTTTTTTTCTTTTTTTAAAAAATAATTACTTCTCATATTGGTGTTAATTTTTTTAAGAATGATATTTTTATCCTAAACCATAATATATCAAAACCATTGAATGATTTTATACATTTCTATTAATTATTATATGAATCTTATAAAATGGATTTACACTTTTGGTTTTATTAAATTTTATTTTTTTATTTTGTTTATATATATATATATAGATATATAATTGTCTGTCTCTATGTATGTGGCAAACATTATTTAACAATTATCTAATTTAGTATTTCTTTTAATAAAATAATCTATAAATATTACTAAAACCCCATCTTAACTACCCTTTATAATGTTATGGTCCATGACATCGCTAAATAATTCTTGATATGGGATTAATGTTGTACTATTTACTACAATAATATATTAATATATTGTCAATAAAGAATGATAATTAATAATACATGATCATAACCTAACCAAAATTATTAAATTAAAATAATTCATAATAATTTAAAATGAATAAATATTAACAATATAATATATTATAATTTACATTCCAATTAATAGTTATTATTAAAATTAAAGTAATCAATTATTATATAATATTAATAAATAATTGGTATTTATAATCATTAACCCTTAATTATTTTTAATAAATGAAAAATAATAATAATAATTAATAAATAATAATAATTGTTAATAATATAATAAAAAATAAAAATTATAAATTGAAATTATAAATAAAGAAGTAATTATTCTTTAGTAGTTAACATTAATGATTAAATTTTATGGTAATAATATAGTATATAATGGGAGTTTCAATAATCAAAAGAAACTAAAAGGAACCTGCAGCCCGTAACCAAGAGTTGGTGTGTACTTAATTAAATTCACATAGATACAAAGGGTCCAATCTCAGAGGTTCGATCAGTTTAGTAGTCTTGGTGTTGGAAATACAAAAATGATACTAATAATAATATGGTGGTAAAATATAAAACATTATAAGGGAAAATAATTAGAACCCTTAAACTCATTCAAATAATTCTTCTTCATATCCTAGGAAGAGGGAAAAATAAATTTGACATTGAATACTCAATAAGTGTTAAGTACAAGGGAAGTTATAATGTGTAAATGTAGATTAATAAATATGGAATGGTAGATAATATAATAAAAAATTCAATTTAAAAAATAAATATAGCATAAAGCAGAACCATAGATAACATCAATACCCTAATCTCAAAGATAACAATAACTAAATTACCAAATATGGGAATGAATAATAGTGGTTGTCATGACCTTTTACATCATGTTGTATATATATTCAATTCCATGAATGAAGAATATTTTGATAGGTCTGATAGGGTAATGGTAGATAGATTATAGGGGTTAATAGATCTGATTAAAAACATTTAATAAAATAAAATGAATAATAAAATTAATTATAAAAGAATATTATTAGAGTAAATTAGTTATGGAAAACAAAATGAATAGAAGGATGTTTTTTATTTTTTTTGGTCTAATGTTGACCTACTCTACACTTTTTATTCTATACTCAGTTATAGATATGTGTGCACTAAATAGATTTATGATGGTTAATCATGGTCGAACAAGTTAATCCTTTTCTATTGGAGAGATTACCAGGAAACATACTTTTGTATTGGGAGTCACAACCCTTACAATCCTAAAATTAGATATAGGGAATCCCAAATATCAGATCCAAACTTTATAATCTAGAAAACACAATCTAGGGACGAGAATAATAAATAATTCTTTTGTCTGTAAAAGAGAAAATATAACAGAGTGTGTTTGAGAGATTGGAAATACTAAAAATATTTTAATCAACTAGATGAATGAAAAGATAGATAATAAAACCACAGGTAATAGTTATTGATAATTGGACTGAAACATCTCATTAATTAAGTAAAATACAATGTAGACGTAATCCAACACATGAGAGAATGTCCTGGTGATGAAATAGGGTACCAGGAGACATTGGTAATTTGTACAGTAAGACCAAACATCATAAACTTTTTCATTATAAAAATATAATATTAGAGATGATATTAGACGATGTAAACCTAGATGTGTCCTGGAACCCTTAAATGTCATCTGCAAAATACATGTGATAAAAAATTCTCCAAGTAAATCAATTCTAATTCCGAATTTTTTTTTATTATTAATGAGATGAAAAATTAACATGATGAATTATCAAAAACATAAAAAAAAGATTAATGAAAAAATAAACACCAATAGAAACTAATTTTAAATTATCATTAAGTAGAAATAACAATTCAAATAAATAAGATAAAAGTCATAAGGCTTTTGAAATAAAATTTTAAATATAATATAATTTAAAGAATCTTGTAATTTAAAAATATAATATTACTACTATAAATGGCATAAAATGTGTTTGAATATATTCAATTTCATTAAAAAATATTATAGAAAAGATAGAGTCAATGAAATTAACTTAAAATATTAACAAATATTTATAATTTAAATATGTTGAATGTTTTATGTGACAATAATAAATATACTTAATAATATTTAAAAACTCATTTAAATGTTATAAAAAAATTCTTGACATAAATATAATATATTTTAATTAGATAAATTAATAAAATAAAATAAATTAATAATAAAATGCATGTAGTTCATCAAAATATAGGAAGTGATGAAAAATAGGGATGCATAAATCTTCTCTGGTTGTAGAAAATATATCAGGTGGTGGAAAAATTAAGACACCATAGAAAATTAATTTGACTCTCAATTTAAGAAAATAAAATTGAGTCACTATTAGAAAATATAATATGAGCCACCAAAAAAAACTAATGTTATACACCTTTTGAAAATATAATAATTTGATTCATTGTTGGAAAAAAATAATTTGAGTCACCATTGGTAAAAAAATAATTTTATAACAATTAGTTATAACTTAGATACAATTGGAATCAATAAAATAATCCAAAATTGGAAAAGGAAATAAATGACCTGGTATTATCAATGCAAAAAACACCCTCCCTTGGAAATGGAAAAACAAATCTCCATTGGGTATACAAAAAATTGGAATTGGAAAAAACCCACTATTAGCCTTGATTGATGACCCACTATTGGTTATATGAATTTTTTTAATGGAAATAAAAAACCCACGATTGGGTATATTAAAAAATATAAAAGGGTAAAAATATTCGGTTATTGGAATGCATGAAGGATTAATCCGTAGTTGTAAAAACCATGATATCCAAAATAATTACCTACAATTTTTGGAAAATGAAAAACCCACCATTGGGATATCTAAATGAAAAACCATTCAGAATAAGAAAAATACTCCCCAATAAAAACATTGGGATGTCTCATCATTTGAAAAAACCAAAGATGCGGCCACATACTGGAAAAAGGATGATGACAAATATTGGAGATGAGTTGATGTTTGATTATAAGAATAATGAGAAATATTTTTGATTCCTAGTGAAGATTATGAAGGGAATCAGAAAAGTTATTCCTAAAGAAGTATATGATTTAGGTTCATTTTAGTAGTGGAAGACGATGAATAATAACACATCATTTTATTTAATAGTTTAACATAGAAACATAAAAGAATATTTAAACCATAAAAATTATTAATTTTTAGTTAGTCTATTAGAATTATTTTAAGATAATTTTGATATATTTACAATGAATAAAGTATCTCATAATTTTAATAAGTATTTATTGTGATAAGATAAAAATACATTGAGAACATATTTTGAATACTAATGATTCCATCAGAATACATTGGCCAATTTTAATAAATATGAATAAAAATTTCATATTTTTATGTAGATTAATAAGATAAACAAAAATGTGTTATCTTTCTAATGGAAAAACTCTACATTATTCTGATTATAATAAAAATAGATATCAAATAAATAAACAATGTTTTCAATTATTGAAAATAGATAATTTCAGATTCATTGTAAGATCATTAGATGTACGACCCATCAATTAGAATATAAAATCATACAATCATTTATTCTATTAAAAATTATATAAATGAGTTTTATTTTAAATGTTCTTATTTTCAAAATAATATGATCATTATATTGTAAGTTATAATTAAAATTTGGAGAAACCATTAATGTAGTTTATACTGAATACATTACATAAGAGAAATTAATTAATAATATACAATATTAAAATGAAACATGTTTGAGAATGTGGTATATAATTTTTTATTTGGATAAATGTTTTAAAAACATTATATGATTAATATAAAATAATAATTATAAAATTCAGATCACTACAACACAAATATTAATTAGACTCCAAAGATGTTTTTAAAAAATATTTTTATAAAGAAAAAAATAAACGTGTTTAGGAAATTTAAATACAAAAAAGTACAAGTAATAAAAAAATAGTAATACATGAATGTACATTCATAAAAAATATCACCATTTTGTATTATTAAAAAACTAAAACAATTAAAACTTATTTTCTCTCCTTATTTGTAAAAAAACAAAATGTGAAATAAAAACACCCCCAAATATGATATAATAAAATAATTTAATTTCCCTCATCCAAAATTCAAATTATATATTTTCAAAATATAAGTATATTTTATAGACTTATTAATGATTAATTCAAGATGATTTTCAGTAAGGAGAAATTTTAAAGTGATATCACTCTTATTCACATTATCTCTTATAAAATAAAATATAACATTGAAATTCTGTACTCTGGAATTATACATGGGATTTGTAGATATTCAAATAGTATTTTTTTATAAAAAAAATTGTATATTTTTCATGATAAAATCAAAACTCAAATATTGTTTTATTAATTCATAATAAAGGAGAATAACTGATATTAGTAGAGATAATCATCCTCTACATTAGATAGGTAAATAAATAATTTCTTCTTAAAATTCTAAAAAATTATACATTTTTATAGAATGTGACACATACATGATGTTAATTTTTATCAATTATAAATCCTCAAAAATCAATGTTATTAATATGATATTAAATCCAAAATGTTGTATTTTTTTATAGTCTAAACCAGAATCAAATATTCCTTTAACACCAAATTATTCTTCTTAATTTTTAAATGTGTCTTTGTTTCAGACCATATTGAAATATATCACATAAAAAATACTAAACATTATAATGAGTTTATATGCATTAAAAAAATATACATATAATTTCTCTATAAACATTAACATTAATAGATTTACCATATGAATCCGCCTCTTATTTTTAACATGTACCATTATGAGTTTTCATATATTTTTAAGAATCAATAACAAATCTTTTAACTAAATATTTAAAATACATAGATTGATTTAGAAAAATTTCATCATTCCTTTAAAAAAATTGAAGTCCATGATTGATCATTGACTATCACATTATACTCATGTCAAACACATAATACAGTTAAGTATAACAATAATTACAATTTATTCCTCCAGTTGAACGAAAAAACTATATCATCACCATAATGTTTTTTAAATAAAGTATGATTATTTGTTCCATTAATAAAAAGTGTGGGATAAAAATTTCATTTAATGAAAAAATTATTTAATAAAAAAAATTCATATACTAAGAATTATTTGTGTATTTGAGGTTATACAATGTATTAGATATTTTAAAAATATTGTTTGGAAATTTTTTATTTTGAAAACCATGGGGTTGGGAAACATAACATCTTTCAGTAATAAAACCATTTTTGAATTCACCATTGACATCCATTTGATTTTATTTAAAACAAAAAATTCATAAAAAAAGGAAAAAAATCTAAAATCCCATATTCTATCAATAAGATCTTTTGAATCTCTATTCGGTCCTAATTATATTCTTACCATAATGAAATTATACTAATGAACAAAAAAATTAAAATAAATTGATTAATCTCATCTGACACGGCAGTAATCTAGTTAGAATCATTTAAAAAAATAAAATTATTTGAAAAAAAATTAGAAATAAAAGTAGAATTGGGAAAAAACTCCAATTATAATTTCTAATTCTTACCCATTATAAACATTTCCAATTTAATTTTCAATAAGATTATATTAATGAATCATTCATGAACCTGGGTTGGGTTGAGGAGTATGATCCCTCTTGATTGATTCATTATTATATTTTTGTTTTTCAACACCAAAATAAAAATATCTAAACCCATCATCAAAAACATTAGAATCATAATTTAATTGTATATTAATTTTGAAAAAAATAATGTGAATATATTTTTTAAAATTAATAGTTATTTGATTATAAAGAATATAAGCTTTACTATTATTAGAATAGATATGAAAAATATCAACATCAATTTTAGAATAAAATTTATCTAAATTATCGTTTTAATTTAAAATAAAATCTTTGCACCCAAAAACCATAAAATAACCAACCTTGGTATTTTTATTTTAAAAGACTTATTACGTATTTTCCTTTTAAAATGTTATAATATGTATTCTATTTTATATATAATAAGAATAAGAAATAGAATCATCCCAACAAATTTCACGGAAAATCATTTTCACATAACATCGATATATCCATTTCAATAGGAGTTCTATTTTTCCATTCTAAAAAATTATTTTTTTCTCTTTACTGTGGATATTTTTTTAATAAAATTTCCTTTAATTTCACATTATTTTTTTTAAAAGTAAATTATTAAATTCAAATCCTTTGACACTATATATAGAAACAATCATACAACTTTTTAAATTTTGTACAAAATTTAAAAAAATAAAAAATATTCATAAAGAATTATTTTTATTATCATGAACATATTTATATGTAAATCCACTATAGGTATAAACAATAAATAATTTATTTTTCATTCCAATCGAATCAGAAATTTTATTTTTAATAGATATATAAATAAGTAAGAAATATGAATGAATATTAGTAATTATCTAATTGATATTTCTAAAGGAATTTTAACATTTATTCCCTTTCATTCATGTGTAACAATCATGAAGATATTATTTCTTCAGGGAAGGTATATCTAACACATTATCTATTTTTAAGTTATTTTTTAACATTATGAAATTAACATGACCTTAATGTCAATTCAAAAGGATGTTTTCATTCTACACAACTCTGAAACAGTTAACATGTTTAATAGAAAGTTCAAAAAAACCAATTTTATAAATATTTTATTATTTATTAGAATAAAATAATAAGGATGAATATTTAAAAACTAAAAAGTTATCATTTTGAAATTTTACTTTCATTCCATCATTAAATAATCGATACATACTAATTAAATTTTGTTTTAAGACATAAGAAATTAAAACATTATAAATTAAAGTGGAATTTGAAATACAACTATTACAAAAAAAAATTTACATTTCCTTTGGAATTATTTCCAAATGTAACAACACCTCATTAAAATGTATTTTAGGTGTTAAATTTTTTTGGTTCTATAGTAATATGCCATGATTGTCCACTTTCCTTTTTATGTATTTTATATTTGAGACACCCAAGTCATTTTTCCTATAGAATTCAATTACTAGACAATTTTGTTACAAAAGATACTTTGGTTCTAATAGGATTCAAAATACAATTTTTAGGTTCCCATATATAACTCAAACATGTATTTTATGGTAATATAAAAATATTAGTTTTAATTTAATAAAAAAATAATTTTTATATTGAACATTCATGACACATTTAAAACAAGTAACAAAATATTTTAAACCATTTTAACTTTAAGCAAAATTGGTCTAAAAAATTTGGGATAATATTTTACCATAACAAAAACCATCTTCATTATTAATTATTTTATTTATATACATCCTATAATTATATTTTTCACACTTGAGAATAAAGTTAGATAAAAAAATTTGTTGATGCATTCAACTTGATTTTCAATTTTTCATTCAAATCATCAGAAGATTTTAAATTTTCATAAACTGTTGAATTATAATCAAAAGTAGTGTTTGTTAAAAAAAAATTTCTTATAAAATTAATTTATTTTCAGAAAAATGAATCTTATTTGTTTTTTGGCATTGTTATATAAATTATTAGCATTGAAAATATCTTTTAATAATATTGAAATTTAATCATTTAATTCAAAACTATTTTGGTTTTTATAACCATAGTCAGAATAAAAAATACCGAATAAATTCGAGAATTAATATTCTTATCTAGAGATTCCATGAATCTGTAGATAGTGGTTTCATTATAAATTATATATTTTTTATTTGATTTATATTCTTCTTTATAAATCAAACTAGTTTTTAATTCCATTTTATATTTATTTTTGTATTTTTGTATTTCTTCATTATTTTAGAAAATTTAGACAAGATATTTCATTTATTACTTCACCCATAAAAAGTTACATCTAATGAATTTTAATGTGTTCTTCTTTTCTTCTCTAACATGTGTTTCTCCTTTTGACGATCTCATCTTAACTATTTCTTGAATCTTTTATTTTTTATTATTTTGTAAACCCTTACAATTATCATTTCTATATATTCTTTTTCAATATCTTATAAATCAGAATCAAAAGATTCATTATTAACAATATTTATAGATTTAAATTATATACATTGTCTTTTGGTTATATCCTCATCTACATTATTCTTTAGTTTCAATTCATATAGAAGTAGTGACTAAATAAATTTATCCCAGGTGAACTCTATGAAGGTATTAATTTCATCAATAGAAACCTTATTATCATGACATTTATATGTTATGTCTTTTTTTAATCATTCAACATGTACATGGTTTTACAGATCTTCTTAATGTAAAGTAATTCGACTCACATTGCTTGTGAATAGATGGATCATTTGATTTATAGTATCATCTTCACCCATCTCGAAGTCTTGGCACCTGGTGCGAATTGTTCCAATCTAGGTTTGGATCAACTTTTTATTTCCTTGTCGATTGATAGGTAGCAACTTCCATGTTTTATGACTAGTATTATAGGAATAAACATAACTAAAAACACATCATTTAATATAAATATAAAAAATAGTAACAACAATGTATTTTAAAACATATCTAGAAGCATCTTTTCCTTGAAGTACATGTAGGTTTGATTCGGGTAGAGTGTATGGTTTTTCAATGATGGACTAGTTATCAATTATCAATTGTTTGATGTGAGGATATATTAAGAATCTTCAATATTCATAATCATTTTCATCAAAGTGTGGTATAATTTGAGGAACAAAAGCATCATTTTAGTTGAATCATGTCATCTTAAAATATATTTTTTCCATTAATGGAGATGTATAAGAATAGGTTTGTATAAATAAAAAAAGGTATACTACATATATGGATTGATTTTATTCCAAAAAAATTACTATGATACCAATGTTTTGTACCAAGAATTAGAATAATATAGAAAACCTATTTTTATCATGTTTATTTTCATATTCCAATTATTAGGTTAGATAGTGTTATGGAAAGTGGTATAGATGGTGGTCAACAGACCAGATAAAAAAATATTATTCAAATAAATTGATTATTTATATTAATTTTAAAAGAAAAGTACTATATTTAATTAGTAGCTAAAAAGGTAATATTAATATGATTTTTTGTAATATTTTGGTTTAATGTAGGCTTAATCTACTCTTATACCTCTCTATTATGTGTGAGATATGTGCACACTAAATATGATTTTGTGAGGGTAATCATGACCTAATTATAAAATATTTTCCCAGTGAAGGTATATCAATGAAATTGAATTTTTTATAGGGAGTCACAAACAATATAAGAAAATTATATACATGGAATCAAATCCATTATATACTAACATTAGAATCTAGGAGTCACAACATAAAGATGATAAGAAGAAATAATTATTTTCATTGTGAAATTATAAATAGAAAAATATTGATCATGTGAGAGATGTTAAATAGTGTTACAATATAAAGTAACTAGTCAATAGAGAAGTTAAAACATAAAAGAATAGATAGTGGTTCTTTATAATTGGATTAGAATATCTCGTCTAGGTAATATAATTCAAAATAAAAGTAATACAGGACTTGATGGAATTTCCAGGTGATGAAATAAGGTACCACATTATATTACAAATTTATACACTATATTTAATGTTTATAGCTTGTTCTCAAGGTAAAATTGAGAATCGATAAAGAGGTCTGCTGATGTAAACCATAATATGTCCCAAAATCATTAAATATGATCTGCAAAAAAGAACTAAAAAAGAAATTTCTGCATAAAACAATTCTATTTCAAAAAATGATTGAACTAATGATGAGAGATAAAATTATCATGCAGAATAAAAAAAATTAAATTAAAACTAAAAACAGATTCAATATTAATTAAATTACCATTCAAATAATAAAAAAATTCAAAGTAAGCCCCTAAAATAGTTAAGCCCGTTAAAAACAAATTAAAAATTCAATTTAATTTAATGTAACATGTAATTTAAATTATAATAATACTTCTTGTACTAGAATAAAATGTATGAGAATATATCCATTATCATTAAATAAAAATGTTTATAAGAATTAGAAAATGAAATTAACATAAAATATAAATTAATAAATATTCCATAAATATGTCCAAGGTGTTACATTAAAAAAACAAATAAATTTAATAACATTTTAAAACTCATTAGAATATTATAATAACACATTTATTGACATAAATATAGTATATGTAAAAAATGGAAATCAATCAAACAAATAAATGTATTGTAAAATGCATGAAATTCATTAATGTATATAAAGTGATGAAAAATATAGCATTAATAAATCAATACTGGTGGTAGAAAAAAAAAATATAATAAGGTGGAAAAAATGAGTCACCAATAAAAAATTATATTATTCACTGTTGAATAAAATATTGTGTCATCGTTGAAAAAATAAATCATTTCACCATTGGAAAAAATAATTTCAATCTCAATAGGAAAATATTTATTTAAGTCACTACTGGAAAAAATAATTTTCGTATCCACTGAAATAATAATAATTTACTCACATTTTGTTTTAACATACCAACTCATGGAATGAATAGATGAACCTTCCATTAGAAATAGAAATTAATAACTCATTGTTAGAAAATGAAAAAGTAACCCTTCACTAGCAACGAAAAAGCAGCACACTATTGGGAATATAAGAAATTAGAAAAGAAAAAACAGCCCACCGTTGGGTATAATATATGATTGGAAATGGAAATAAATTACCCATTATTGAGTATAAGAAATAAAACTGGAAAAGTAAATAAACAAGACATCATTTTCATACAATAAGAATGAAGCCACTAAATAAAAAAGAGATATCCAAATGAACAACACAACTTTTCTTGAAAATAAAAAACCCACAGTTGGTTTATCAAAATGATCCACCATTAAGAACAATAAAAGGGTTTATTGTTGTAAACAATTTGAAGTCTCACCCTTAGAAGAAATGAATGAAGAATCCACTTGTAGGAAAAAGGATTTTGTACAAATATGGAGATGAGATATTATTGAGATATAAGAATAATGTAAAAGATTGATCAAGCTTATACGAGACTTTGAAAGGAATAAAAGATGTTATTCATGAAGAAGAAAAATCATGAGAAGATTCAATTGGTAAAAGATAATAGAGGATAAAGATGATGAATAATAACTCATTATTTTATGGTTATAGTATAACACAAAAAATTAATAGAATTAATAATCTATAAAAATTTGAATTTAGAGTTAGTCTAAAATACTTATTAGAATATAATTTCTAGATATTTCCAATGAATCTAGAATTTATTAATTCTAGTAAGTATTGAATGATATAATATCTAAATACTTTGAAAACATGTTATGAATACTATAGGAATCATTTTAGTAATTCATCCATTTTTTAAGGTATGTAAATGAAATTTTTATAGTTTCATGTAGATGATTTAAATGAATAATTTTTTTTATATTTATAACTGAATAAATATTGAGTGATTCTGATTATAAATGAATGAGATATCCAGGAAACAAAAATATATTAAATTGTAGAATATTTAGTATTCCATATCGCTTACATGATATTCGGACATATGATTGACCACATAAACAATAAAATAAGACCTTCAAGAATTCTTAGTTAATTAATATAAATGAATTTTAATTAAAATTAGATATGTTTCAAAATAATCTGATCAGTATAGTGTATTTTATAATTTAAAAAAGTACAAATCATTAAAGTAGTTTATATTAAAAATATTACATGAGAGTAAAAAACATGATTCGTTTTTTTAATAAAATGAGAACATTATATAGAAATAATTATAGATCATTTTAGTCTAATAAATTTATATTATAATGTAATATTTCAAATTAAACAATAATTATAAAATTCTATCCATATAACACAATTTAGAATTATTATACAATGAGGTTTTGAAAAAAAAATTCCATTAAATAATTTTTTTTGAATATTTAAATACAAAAAATAACATGTAATCAAACAAAATGGATAAACATGAATGAACATGCACAAACATGTTTAATCGATTTGTAGGTATACCCTAAAACCCCATTTAATTTATCAAACTAATCTATCTCTTAAGACTAGATGATGAATCATAGGGATAACTATAACCATGAACCACCCATAACATCATTTATATTTCATTCCACATTTATTGAAAAATAAATTGAATTCAATAAAATTATAACTTATCAAAGAAATGCTTTTATTGAATAATGAATATGAATTTATCTAGTCTTTCCTTATGTATTTAAAAAATAACATAATAATACATAGAATGTAGAATTAGTATACATTTCACGTGATAAAAATTTACATAATATAATGAATCTATATTTTTAATAGAAATATAATTTAAATTGATTACAAGAATTTGAATGTTTCGAGCTAAATTTAATGAAAAAAATTAATCGGATTTAACATACATTGTTTGAAAAATTCATGTCATATTCCGAATAAACAAAAATTGAAGAGAACAATTAAAATAAAATATTTAAAAATAATTTTCATTCTAAAATAATTGATAACATATATGAGAAAATAAATTTCATAATACTTTGGTAGTAGGAAAGATTCCCTTTAATACTGTATAAGTAAAAAATAGTTATGTTAAAATTTCATAAGGAAATTTGAAAATGTTCATATTAGAAAATAATAAAATGATTATCTTTAAATAATTAAGAAATTGATGTATAAAAAAAAATTTTCTTCCAAAACATCTGTGAATAAAAAGGGCTGTTTTTTTTAAAATTATGTATATGTGAGAAAAATGTACCAAAAATAGATATAAGAATGGATTTTATTTAAAATGTTTCATTTTTTGTTTCAAAATCCAAATTTTGGATTATTTGGATGAAAATATTGAAAATACTTAATTATACATAGGATAATAAAACAAATGGATTTTATGAATAATATATTATAATATTCTCAAAATAATATAAAATAAATCCTAAAAATAAAATGTAAAATAGATCCTTACATCTTTAGTAACTTCTAAATAGTAAACCACTGTAATATTAAACATGAATTGAAAAATTGTTCATATTTAATAAATAATTATTCATTTTAAATATATTAATTTGGTTTTATAAACACTATTTTGAAGTAAATACATGCATAATAATAAATGTTTTAATGGAATAAATTTTGGAATGAAATCCCATACCTATTGCTTCATTATAGTTTAAAGTCCTTTAAAGTAAATTATAATAGTTTTGAATATATTATTAAGTTAAACATGAAAAATATTCATATTTTTTATTATCATATATGATCCCTTTATAACATCTTATCACTTGTTTGATGAAAATTTATCATTATTACTTTTGTTTGAGGTTTTAACTGATTTTTTTCACACATGTTTTATCGTGGAAGATCTAATTCATGTTTATTGGATTTTGTTTCATCATATCCAAATGTTATTATTATAATAAATATAAATTTTATTTAAATGTTACTTTTTTAGACTAATTCATGAAATGTGGACAAGGAAATTGAATAGCATCATTTCCCGAAAATGGTTGGACATATATCAAAAAATTTGATGATTTCATTTCATTAATGGGTGAAATGGTAAGAAATTAGGTAATATAATAAATGTATTTAATTTTTATTAAAATTTAATTATGTTATTTATTCATTATTTCCACATTTATGAAAATTCATGTGAGTTAGTTATGGAAAAAATTACATCGGTTCGTGAGGTGGTTGTCGGCGGCACACATAAGTGATGGATTTGATTTCAAATTATTGGCGGATGGGTTGGATAAATATTATGTCATATAAATATTAAAATATTTGTATATGGAAGAAATTAGTTTTACTATATTATTATTATAAAGACATAATTTAATGTGGTAAAGTAGAATAAAAAAAGGAAGAGCTTGTTGAAGATGATTATCGTCCCATAAAAACTTCATTCATATATTATTTTGAGGACTATAGGTTTGGTATTTTGGGTAGATAAGTAGATCAAGAATAGTTATATAGATTTTATATAGAAATTTTGGTACTTTCTTCAAAATATTTAAATCTTAATAGGTCTAATGAAGTGAGGGAATAAGGTACTATTTTATAATTGATGTTAGTGACACACTTCTAATGTATCACTGTTTTTCAATAATGAAATGTCATATTCATTGAAATATCGCACAAAAATGGATTATTATATAATGGGATATGGTTTTAGAATAAATAAAATAATGAATTTTGTAAAATAAAAAATTACATTTTAGTTTTTATGTTTATGGAATAATCCTCCCAGTAACCACATTTTGACATTAACTATAGTAAATAATTTTTCAAAACAATTATTATATATTTGGAAAAATAATTAGTTTTGTATTATATAAAAATATTAACTATTTTTATTAATAATATTTAATAAATTTTATTAAATTCAATAGATATATATTTCAGTATTTAATTTAATAATAAACCCATAAATCATATCGAACAAATTGGGTTTAAAAAAATGAATTTTTCTAGAATAAGTTGATATTACATTAACTATACTAAATGTAATCATAAATATATGGATTGAAATTAATATATATATATGTAAAACCTATAGAATTTTTCTATTCATTAATCATTAATGAATACTTTAATTAATTAAAATTTATATATATTATTACTTAGTTTTTTTAAAAAATATTTTATTTACATCCAAATAATCTTATCTATAATTATATAAAATTGATCAGAAATAAATTATAAATTATATATATTATAAAATATTATTTTATAAAACAATATTAATAATAAAATTAAAAAATCTATTATTAGTTAAATATTTTTTTTAAGGGAAAATTTAAAAAAACTACGTAGGAATATATTAACATAGTAATCTCAATATATATATATTAAACCAATTGAATTGGATTTTTTGGTGACATGAAATTTTTTAATTTTTTTATTATAAATCCATTTTAATATAATACTCCCTTTTTTAATTAATGTGTATGTGTTTCAAAAACACATTCACCCAATGAACTGATTTGTAGAGGCCTTATCCCTTAAGGATATAGCCATGCCTAACAAATCAAATACACATTAAGAGATACCCCAAAGGACCAATTATATTTAATAGTAATAATATAAGGATTTAATACCCTCTAGTTTTTTTTGTTTTTTTTACTATACTCATACAGTAAATATACTCTAATGGTAGAACCATTATATTTATATTAAGAACACATTTGGATATTTCTTGGTTTAGACTATGGAATTTTTAAAGTTTCAACATCATTGTTTCATGTATGATTGTTTTTTTATTATAATATAATTATCACTTCTACTAATTTTTATCACTTTTAATTATCATGGTCATATTTGACATTATGTGATGATGATGCGAGGTGATTGAAACTTCTATATATTTGGTTAATAACTAAATTATTATTCATAAGTATTTTAGCATTAGATGAAACTAGTGTAATTCATGAATAGTTTAATATACATATCCATATATAACATATTAATTTTTTATATCTCAGGTGTCTCATTAGATTACTATAGAATTAAGCTTAAGTTATATGATTTTTTATCAATAAAATATGAATAGATCACTTATTTCCCTCGTGTAAACGACTTAGACCCTCAATCTCTATCAACATATAGTATTATATAAATTCAGTAGGAGAAGGAGGTCATTCATTAACATTACGATATATATTCATCCCATAGATACCCTATGACAGAAGAGTATTTATGTTTTATTTTAATAATTTCTATAATGATAAAAATAAAGGTCATGGAAGAATATTTATAAATAGATTAAATTTTCTATTTTTTTCATATATTAGTTCCATAAAAAATTATCAATGTATAATATGGTAGAAAATATTTTAGTTGATGTTTTAACATTAATTTGGATAACATTAATCTAATAAAGGACTCCTTATTCATATCAAATCCTATTCTGTATTGCATGAATTGAATTACAAATGAGATTTTAAATTAGAAATATAGTAATTCTAAAAAAATGGAATTTTTGTTTTAAAGTAAAAATAGTTCACAGTGACTTCCAAACCACTACATAAATTAGAATGTGAAATGGTAAATTTCCACGGAAATTTGTTGAACCACAACATGAATATTGAATGGAATGATTAACGAAAATAGTGTATCATTTGATTCATACACCATGTCATGGTCAATATATCTAAACTATAATTATTTATGATTTTATGTGTTTAATATGAAATATCAAATATAGTATTATAAAAATAACATAGGAGTGATACTAAATATTTTTATATGAGAAAAATATTTTCAATGACAAAAAATAAATTAAATTATTGTGGTTATGGTATGACTATTTATCAAAAATTGTATGCATCCATTGAAAATTATTAAGATCATGGTGAGATAATCATAATATATATATATATATAATATTTCTATAAATTATTTCTAGAATTAATAAAGTTATGCACTTATTAAAATAATTTGTGTTTTTAAACCATGATGTGGTGGAAAATTTGAAGTCCCAATGATGTAATGAAAATATATATACTAGAAGTGGTGAATATCAGTTTTAATCTATGATTATAATCTTCATCCTTCAATTAGGTATAATAATGATAGAATTTATAAAATACCAAAAAATAACTATTTTATCATATTTTATAGGACATTAATATAAAATGAAATAAATCTATTAGGTAGAAAATAAATGGGTTTTTAGAAAAATTATAAAAATTTAATTATGGTAATATAGGCCGAAGAGAAATTTAAAATTTAAACTAGAACTAATTTAAAAATAATACAATTGAGATTTAAAAAAATATCCAACTATTGTATTGCAAACAAAAAAACATTTTTGAAGGATATATAAAAAAAATTTAACAAATGTTTATTTATAATCTATATACCTGGCCAGAGTAATCCATGAATTTTTACAAATCTTAAGGTATTCTAGATTTTTGAAAATATCTAACATTTTTTCTTCTAATCCCTAAAATCACTATATTAAACCTGTCAATGGTAACACTCTTCCACACACTGGTTATTCCAATTCTATTTCTTCCATTAAATGAAATTACATGATTAATATTATCAAAAATTTCTCTCTATTTTCATTTGTCAAATCCCTTATCCACAAAGTATTGGTAAAAAACAATTCAAAAGGAATGATATAAGATATTTAAAATTAAATACATTCAAATTTGTCTCTTAATGGGAAAAATAAAATTATAATAAATACATAGACCATAAATCCTTTAAGAAACATATTACATGAATGATTCAACATTAATAGAAACCAAATGAATGATTTCATCTAGTTTTGTAATTGTAAGATCAATAATTCTTTTCAAAAATAAATTTATTCTCTATTTATTGATGATGTTGAAAAACATAAGTGATGATATTCTATAAAACGTAATCTTAGTTGAAAATTAAAAAATATTAACTTATATATCTACCTTTGAAGTAAGTAAGCTTATTCATCTTCCAATGATATTTTTTTGGAACTATTACAATGCTTTAAAAATGGAAGTAGAATATTATTGAATGGATTTTCAGATAATTATATTTTGATAAAACCATTTTATTTTACTATTTTATGAATTAACAAAATATCATTTTAAAAAAACCAAAATAAAACAATGATTATTTTGATATAAATTATATTTTAATTATTCAAATTTATAATGTTAGTGATACATTGTCTAAAAAACATCCCCTTTAATAAATAAAAAACACCCAAGGGATGTTAAATGAAAAAAAACATAAAACATAACTTACTATGCAATATGGTGAAATGAATTCACCATTATATAATTTAGATAATTTCTAAATAATCTTATTATATATAATAATTATAGAACATTTTCTCACCTTTACCTGATATAATTAAACATTCATAAAATATTTATTATATTTCTCAAAAAGTTTTATTTTTAATAATTTGTAGTTGTATAAATTGGTAAAATTGAATGAATTGAAAAATACTATAAGAAATTATAAATTTAATTATCTTCTATGAGTATCAGATCATATGTTTGTTTTGTTTTTGATACATCTCAAACTCTTTGGAACATCATAAAAATTAATTTCTTCATGGTTTTTTTAATCAAAATCAATCAAACTATTCCATTTTTCCCGTGATTTTCAATCAAATATGATATATTTATAAATAGTTTATATGATGTCTATAATATTCTCTAATAGTCATTATGATTTTTAATTGAGTCTCAATATATTATTATGTATAATAAGACTTTGAACATAACCTTCATTACCATTGATTACTTAGAGTGGTTTTATATATATGATGACCATACATCATTTACAATGGAATTGTTGATAATTAAATATTTTCTTTCTGGGATTACTATAAATTCCCTTGGATAGATTTTTCTAATGGAAATCATTTTTTTACATAGAAATGATATAATCCCTAGTTCAGAAAATGTTTATCACGATGGAATTTTATACGTCGGTTATATATAACCGATGTAGAAAATTGTGAAACTGGATATTTCATGTCAGTTATTCTATAACCGAAATCATAACTCTATAATGGACATTTATAACAACAGTTATTTTTTAACCGATTTGATAAATCTCCAAGATTGGATTTATCACGTCGATTATAAAATAACGGACGTGATAAACGGAATCATGACGGTTTATCACGTCGGTTATTTTATAACCGAAGTGATAAACTGCAGAGCGTTAATTTATCACTTCAGTTATATTATAACCGATGTGATAAACATAAAAAAACCAGTTTATCACGTTAGCTATAAAATAAATGACATGATAAACCAAGGCTTAGTGGTTTATCACGTCAGTTATTTTATAACCGACGTAATAAACCTAAAAAACGGGTTATGACGTCGGTTATTTTATAATCGACGTGATAAACATAAAAAATCATTTTCTCCCATCAGTTATAAAATAAAAAACGTGATAAACTGAGGCTCAGTGGTTTATCACGTCGGTTATAAAATAACCGATGTGATAAACCTACAAAAACAATTTATCATGTCAGTTATTTTATAACCGACGTGATAAACATAAAAAATGGGTCTATCACGTCGATTATAAAATAACTAACGTGATAAACTGATTGGCTAGGATTTATCAGCTCGGTTATAAAATAACCGACATGATAAATCAATTCTCAGTGGTTTATCAGGTCTGTTATTTTATAACTGACGTGATAAACCCTTTAAATGATTTATCGGGACCTGTATGCTTATCTGTTTTCTTCGATCTGTGGCTTGAGGCTCGTCTCTCTCGCATGGAAAACCTAGAACCCCACATATAACGCGTTCCCTCAATGTCAGTTTTTCCAGATCCTTAATCATCCTTATTATTAGGAAATCTATAAGATCGACTCGCAATCCCTAAGTAAGACTTTAAACCCACCCCGATTTAATTTCTTATTTTTTGAGGATGTCCTAAATTAATTTTTTTATTTCATTTACTTTGATTCTAATGTTCATGTTTATAATCTAGTTTTTAACCTATTTATGTATGTTTTCAATGCATCTTGATAGTTAATATGATGATAGAATCAAATTGATTTTTTTCAAATGAACAAGGGTTGTCTATTACGAAAATTGTGGTGAATAAATTCTAGATTTTACATCATTTTGTCATTATGGGTTGAGTTATTGAGGGTTCTGTATCATCAATTTGTCATTATGGCGTTATCCAACAAGGGGTTTGTATAATTACATGTTTATTTTTTTTCTTTTTTTAATTCTTAATTATTTTTCTTATTATTACAAATAATAACTTTTACAAATTTTTGATTACATTTTTTATATTTCAAAATTGTTTTGCTTTCAAATTATGATATTTTTCTTATAAATATAAAATTTTATTTTCTTTAAAATATTTCTAATTCTGATATTTGTTATAGGTAATAATGAGCCGATGTTGGATTAAGACACATCGTCTGAGTAATGAATACGAAAAAATGTGTTGATGTTTATTTGGAATTTGCTAAATGAAATGTTCCAAGCAATGAAATGTTTTCTGTCCATGCCTGAAATGATTGAATATGAAGAAGTTGAAAATTAAAGTGATCAAAGATCATCTGATTTGTCATAGTTTTAATCCAAGTTACATCCCATGTATTTGGCATGGTGAAACGGGAAATAATGTTAGATCTATTGGTGATGATGATTTTATAGATGATAACTAAGATGGAATTGAAGAAATTATTCGTGATATTGAAGAAGAAAAAATTGATATAGAACCAATAGTTTCATGTATATATGGTGATGCTGAAAAACCATTGTATCCTAGTTGTAACGATTTTATGGTTTAATTGGTAGTGTTAGGATTTTTTAGCTTGATGGAGAAACATGGATGGAGTGACAAAAGTTTTACGAAGCTTCTACAATTGTTGAAAAACATTCTTCCAAAAGACAACAATCTTCCAGATTCATATAATAAGATGGAAAAAAATATAATTCCCGATGGGTATGGGATATATGAACATAAATGCATGTCCGAATGACTGTATAATATATAGGAAGGAATATGAATTACTATCAGAGTGTCCTAAATGAGGGACATCACGGTATAAGTTGAAAGAAAAAGCACAGGCTGATATAGATATTACAAAGATCCCTACCAAAATATTTTGGTATCATCCTATAATTCCTCATTTGAAACGTTTATTTGCAAACTCACATGATGAAAAAATATTAAGATGGCATGCTGATGAGCGGATATGTGGTGAAAATATTCGTCATCCCAGTGATTGTCCACAATAGAAGAAAATTGATGAGCTGTATCCGACTTTCAGAAATGAAATTAGAAATCTCAGACTTGGATTGTGCATAGATGGAATGAATCCATATCAAAGTCTCAGTAGCACACATAGTTCATGGCCTATTTTATTGGTAATTTAAAACATCTCTCATGAAGTTTTTATGAAGCGCACATATTTCATGTTGAGTATAATGATCTCTGGTCCAAAGCAACCCAGAAATGATATTGATTTTTTCTTATCACCATTGATTGATGATTTGAATCATTTATGGGAGGATGGTATGTTAGTGTATGATTATTATAAAATGAATTATTTTCAACTCCATGCAGTGCTTATGTTCACTATAAATAACTTCCCAGTGTATAGAAATTTGTCTGGATACAATGTTAAGGGGAATAAAGCATGTCCAATTTTTCGAACAATATACTTCATATTGTCAATTGTATCATGGTAGGAAAACATTCTACATGGGTCATAGAAAGTTTTTACCTATGGATCACTCATATAGAAGACTAAAAAATTCCTAAAATGGGTCAATAGAATTAGATATTACTTCGAAAACTTTATCCCCTAATGAGTATTTTGAGAGGGTGAAAAACCTTGATGTGACAATGGGAAAGACACATAAATCTGGTAATGATAGGCTTGTTTGTAAGAAAAGGTCAATATTTTTTGAGCTACCATATTGAAGATATCATGAAATGAAGCATAATATTGATGTCATGCATGTGGAGAAGAATATTTGCGACAGTTTGATTAGAACCTTGTTAAATGTTAAAGGAAATACTAAATATGAATTAAATGCAAGATTAGACTTATTATTAATTGGAATACATTTGGAGTTAGCTCCGACTTCTGATGGAAGATGAACATTTCTTCCTCTGGCTTGTCATACATTATCCAAGAGGGAGAAAATTAGCTTCTGTCAGTGTCTTCATGATATCAAATTTCCTCAGGGTTATTCTTCAAATGTAAATAACTTTGTCTCTCTAAATGATTTAAAGTTGTTAGGTATAAAATCTCATGATTGTCACGTCATGATGCAACAACTGCTACCGGTTTCATTCCATGGAATATTGCCCATCCCTATCAGAAAGACAATAACAAAGGATGTTATTTTTTAAATTCAATTTGTAATAAGGTGATTGATGTGAATGCTTTTAACATTTTGGAAACGGATGCAGTGTCTATACTTTGTCAATTGGAAATGTATTTCCCTCCATCTTTTTTTGATATAATGGTGCATTTAATGGTTCATCTGGTTCAAGAAATAAGGATTTGTGGACCTGTATATCTTCATTGGATGTATCCTTTTGAAAGGTATATGAAAATATTGAATGGGTATGTTAAAAATACTTATCGACCTGAAGCCTCCATTATTGAAAAGTATATTTCTGAGGAGGTTGCAGAGTTTTGTACGAGATACTAGTTTGTAGTGGAGCACATAGGTTTTCTTATATCTCTTCATCAACGAGTTAATACTGAGGGAAAGGGGATTCATGGATTGAAAGTCAAATTGTTGTCCGCTAAACAGATGAAGAATGTACATTGATACATCTTGAATAACATATCTGATGCTCAACCGTATATCACATTGCATATTAATGAGTTGAAAAAATGTCATCGAAAAAAGAATGAAATGTGGATTTTGAACGAGCACACCAAAACATTTTTGACATGGTTTAAAAAGACCCTACTTGGTAGATTAGATATCTCAGAGACGTTAAGATGGTTAGTGGGTGGTCCAAGTTTAAATTTGATAACATAGTATGGGTATGACATTAATGGCTATATATTTCATACGAAATCTCAGGACAACAGAACTGCTGTTCAGAATAGTGGGGTATTGGTGTTTGCAGAAGCAATGCATTTTTCAACTTCTAAAGATAGAAGTCCAACTTCTGCATCAACTGCATATTATGGTGTCATTGAAGAAATATTGGAGGCTGATTACTTTAAAATTAAAGTTCCTGTTTTTATCTACAAATGGTTTGTCGGTGACAACAGTGTGACATATGATGAATTTGGAATGGAAATTGTTAATCTGAATAGATTGTAAGACACAATAAATTCATTTATTCTGGAAACACATGAAAAACAAATTTTCTATGTTGTGGATCAATCATATATGTAGTGGTCTATTGTTTTATAAGAAGAAAACAATATGTTGGTGATAATAAACCTGATGTAGATGCTGATTTATGTGATATCACTACTTCCATGGAAAGTTTAGTAGAAAATAATGATGATCATGTTGTAGACATGGTATGTGCCATATGGAATGATCATGACAGAGGAATTTGGAAAAAATATCCATTTGTAAATTCCTAATATTACAGGTAACGTATGTTTACCATGTTTACCAAATTTACCATGTTTACCATGTTTACCCTAGTTTCTGCCATAAACAATGATCATGACGAAGGAATTTGGGAAAATAATCCATTTGTACATTCCTAATATTACAGGTAATGTATTTTAACCATGTTTACCATGTTTTCCAAGTTAACCATGTTTACCATAGTTTATTCCATAAAGAAATATACTGATAAAGGAATTTTGGAAAACAATCCATTTGTACATTCCTAATATCACAGGTAATGTTTGTTTACCATGTTTACCATGTTTACCATGTTAACTATGTTTACCATGTTTACCATAGTTTACCATTTTTAACAATTTTACATTATTTTACCATTTTTACCATATTTTATCATAGTTTATCATGTTTTCCTTTACGTAGTTCATATATTTATTGATTTTGTTGATATTCCAATTACACTATCATGTTTACCATGTTTACAATCTTTACCATTGTCTATAATGATAAACCATATTTACCATGTTAACCATTGTGATTGTTGAATTTGTTTATTTGTGAATTTATTTTTCCTTTTTTGATTTCAAGGACAATGACAGATCAATTAGTTGATCAACCACACGATTCTGAAGGTGAGAAACCTGATGATTCCTCTGGGGAGGAACATTTACATGCTATTGTTAATATCCCCCAATCGTCTTCATGTCTTCCACTACAATCAAAAAATACCAAAAAATGAAATAAATGAAACCTATAGAAGAAAATAATGAACACTAAAAGAGATCCTAGAAATCCTCCCCCCTCCACACCACTCTTAGGTCGACACTAATTTGAGGACCATCGACAGGACGCGCAAAGACCACACCTAAACTAAAGAAACTGGAAGAAAAAAACCATGCCAGCTTCAATCTGAATGACACCTTCACAAGCCACACTCACCTATGAAGACGAAGCATGAAGATTCCCATGCCGCCTACGATCTAAAGGATATGGGTGTCGATCTACACGAGAACATCAGAGGAGGTAAATGAGAGGACTCGAGATGAAACCCTAGCCATGCAGATGAAGGTTACCACGCCGCTCTGTCTTCATGTGCTCCCATGACGAACTACAATTCAAGAGTTGGTAAACGTGGCAGCACACATTTACCAAAATTATCAGTTTCTCATGCCCAGGACCTGATGATAGTAGTTTAATTTGATGAAAATTATATTACAAGAGGTCCAAATGAAAAATATTTTAAGAGTATTGTATCAACTCAAGGAAAAAGAAATGTAATCATTTTCTACAATGATTGGAAAAGTGTCGAAAACATGATAAAAGTTCAGTTGTGGGGGACTATTTTGGTACGATATATTTCTACTATTTGACTTATCTTTAAAACAAATATAGTATTATATAAAAACTCTCTTATTTATCAGATGAAATTTGATTTTCCTGACACTAGAGGACTTAAGAAGAAATGTTTTTCAATGGAAGATAGAAGATGGAGGGATTTCAAATCGAACCTCACATCTGATTTCATTTATGGTCAAAGAAATCATGACAATCCATGTAATATATATCCTTTCAGGATTGAATACATGTGGAGAAATTTTTTTCAAAGTATGAGACAAGTATAATTTTTGGTAAGTACAATTTAACATTTTATAAGTTTTCTTATATAACATAACTTATTAATAATTTTTTAATGATTTCATATTGTCAATTTACAGAAAAAAAGGAAATATCATCAGGACATCCAAGCTAAAAATGTATACCCTCATAACTTTTCTCGGGGAGGGTATACAATATTGGAAGAACAAATGGTGGTAGAAAAATTATCCAAACTTACAACTGAGTCTTCATTCTCAGTAGAGGTTTTTCCTCCGTCCCCTCTATATAGACATGAAAAATTGAAGAGTGATCAGATGGGGGAAAATGGGAAATGTCTTTTAGATGAATTGAGGATCGTAGGTGAGAGGATTGTAAGATATTTATTTTATTTTTTAAATTGTGTGCCTATGAATTATATACTTTGAATCAATAAAAAAAATTAATTAATTAATATAGGATTATCATAAGGAGCAGATCACACATGGGGCATTTACAGTAGCTGGGAGGCATGATATTTTATCTGAAGCATTGGGAAAGCCCAAACACCCCGGTCATGTACGAGGATACCCGACGGGTGTATTATTAAGAAAAGTGCTTCCACATTATTCAAAGTCTTCCATTGAGGGTGTGTATTAAAAAAATTGATTCTTTAGAGGTTGAAGTTCAAAATATTAATGCAATGATGGAGGAAGAGATCAGAGCATTAGTACATTCTATGTTTGTAGACATGCAAAGACATTTTCAGACTACAGCTCCCACTCCTCCAGCTCCCCCTGCAGACCCCATTTTTTATCCTCCACCTATGGAAATAGATCCCACTCCCCCACCTCCAGCAGAAGCTCCCATTCCTCCCCCTCAGTCAGAGGCCTCCATTCCTCCACCTCAACCTGCGTACCACATTTTTTATCCTACTCCTTTTCCACAACTTTTTACTTATTGTGATTTGTATGTTGATGATCCTCACCATAATATTGTGGCATATGGGATGGTATATTGTATAAGAGATATGGTTCATCATCAGCAGTTAGAGGTAGAGAAAAATAGGGTCACTGTACAGGATATTATTAATATATCAGTTCGAGATCCAGTACCTACAGATGAGGTGATGACAATTGGACATAATATCGGGCACTTTTTAGTTTGGACATCCAGACTTCCGTGATTCATTAGCGTAGAGGTATGTGTGTTATATATTATATCTTATTTGTTAATAATTTTTTTTATCATTTCAAAGCTAATGTATTTATCAATTTATTTATTGGGTTACTTTAAAGGTAAAGAAATACATTATAGACAATAACAAAGACAAATGGCTATGACATCATATACAGATTCTAGTAGTCTTGAAAGATTGCCAAGATATTCATATTTAATAGCGGATCATTATTAATTTCCATTGAAAGGTCACGTTTTTTGGATGTTCAATAAATGCAAAAATTTTGAAAAATTATATCATGGAGATTGTTACTGGAGACAAGTTGGGTGTCAATATGGTTCAGATTTTTTCCATGTCAGTCATAACACAATTTTGTCCCCGTGTTAAATTTATAAAAAATGAGTACTTATATTTTTTGTATTAGGTATCTTTATAAAATGTGTGAGAGGAATCACCAGATAGATATATATGGGTTCATAGACCCGCATTTTCTTTCCCCTGATGCACATTCATTGGATGTGGAAGAAAGAGCAATTTATGTTGCTGAAAGATTTAAACAAAATATTATCACACATTGTTGGATGATGACTTATTGTGAGAGTTATGAAACATATATCTGATAGTGTTATATCTATTTTAACAAGAAAAAATCATAACTGAAAATTTTAGTTTATATCAGTGATCATTGGATATTGGTTTTTTTTTCATGGGAGAAAATAGTATATTGGATATGCTCTTTCCATGGTGATGAGAAGAATAGTTTTAGGAATTCATTGGAGAAGTATGTTTCAATTTCCTAATAGTTTTTATATTCTAATGAAATTTAAATTTATCTCATTCAAAATTTTTTCTAACAGGGGATGGAACAAATTTTGAAAAACCACAAACAAAAGGGGTGACATGATAAAATATGTACAAGTGAAGGTAAATATCCATTTTTAATTTGTCCTTTTGGATGTATTACAGGAAAATTTATATTTAATTGACACTCATTAAAATAGGAATGTCATAAACAACAAGGATTCATTGACAACAGATATTATATGTTAATATTTATGTATGAAATAATTACAACATGAACAGTTTTAATGTTTGACCAGGTTAGATTTTCTTATGAACAATGCCATAATATTTCTGTTGATTTAATCATTTTACATGTTAACTATTTTCCTTTAACTTTTTAGTTATTTGATGACCCTAATCCGTATAGTGCAGAAGAGGTCAAACACATACAAGTGGAATGGTCAAATTATTTTACACGTTTGATTGAATTTTAGTTTGTCTGTAATGTAAAATGTAATTTTGAAAATTTTAATTGTAATTATGTATTTAGTGATTATTTTGGTTGGATTTAAGTTTTTTTAAGTTGACATTGTAAGTTTTAAATGTTATCAATGTAAATGCTTAAATATTCTTTGGTTCATGTTTTATTCTACTTCTATTTTTCTTGTACGAATTCTTGGTTTGGTTTCTGGTTGTTTCTGGGGAGAGAAGAGGAATGCTTTCTATTTGTGAAAAAATAGGTTTTTCATGTCAGTTATTTTAAAACTGACATGATAAAGGAATGGGTGAGGGTTTATCACATCGATTATTTGAAAAAAGCGACATGATAAAACCTAGTGGAATGGGTTTTCACGTCAGTTATTTAATAACAGACGTGATAAAGGCCTGTGAAATATTTTACCACATCGGTTATTAAATAACCGACCTGATAAACCATTTCTGAGGGGTTTATCATGTCGGTTATTAAATAACCGAGGTGTTAAAATCCCCCAAACTGGTTTATCACTTCAATTATTAAATAAACAACGTGATAAACTCTACCCCACTGGTTTTTCACATCGGTTATTAAATAACTGATGTGATAAACCCTCCACCACTAGTTTATCACCTCGTTTATTAAATAACTGATGTGATAAACCCTCCGCCACTTGTTTTTCACATCGGTTATAAAATAACTGACATGATAAAGGACTGGGAAGGGTTTATAACATCGGTTATTTGAATAACCGACATGATAACCCCTGGGAAATGGTTTATCAAGTAGGTTATTTAATAACCGATGTGGTAAAGACTCTGCCACTATTTTTTCACGTCGGTTATAAAATAACCAATGTGAAAAACACCTCGTTGTTATGCTTTTTACGCCAGTTTTTAAATAACAGATGTAAAAAAATATTATTATAACATCGTCTGTATTTACGTCTGCTAAAAACTGACGTAAAAAATTAAAAATAACCGAAGTAAAAAACATTTTTTGCACTAGTAAATTTTAAACTATGCTTGGATCAATTTATTTAGAATCGAGTACTTTTAAATGATTTTGATGTTGATGAATTCTAAAAATGTTTATATTTTTTTATATGTTTTTTATGATTATTTCTATGACATAATGTCACCAAAACCTACATAATTATAATTCATTTGATGAATTAATTTTATTTTTTCCTTATGATCATATCATATACATAATTTTTAGAAATTCTATGTAATAAGTAATTAATAGAACACTACTTAATATTTAAAATATATTGTATTTTATGAGTTTTAATCATCAAAACCTATGATAAAAAATAAATCAACGGGAATATTTAAAAAAAGTTGTTAAAATTATTAAATATTCATCAATTTATCTTCAAATAGTAATGGATGACCTTACTCTTCTACTAATGGTTATTGTAAGTGATCATATAAAATTATAAATCGCTCAAAAAAATATAACATGATAATAAATATATATACATATATTAAATGTATATAAATACAATGAAAATATATGAAAATAAATAAATAATTTAAGAAAGAAAATTTTCCCCCTTTTTTTAGATGTTTTCAATGTATGTTGATAGATTGAATAAGAAGATGATTCACGATCAAATTAGTTTGATCATTTCAAACATCTGTTAAATATTTTAATACATACCAGGTTTTAATGTTATTATATAAATACTAGAAATATTATTTCTTGTTAATGTTTTATTTCCCTGACTCCATAATCCTTGATTTGAAACATTATTTTAATATATAAGCATTATTACATGGAATCATGTCCCAAAGGACAAATAAGTTTAGTAGTCTTGGATAATCGATTCATATTTTAACCATTAACTAAAATTAAAAACATAATAAGAACATAATACCTTTCTTGAGAACAACATTTTTAATCTAGCTTAAATTTAAGTATCAACTATAAAACAATTCTTGGAATCCTAGGAAAAAACATATGAATGTGTCAATAATATATGCTCAGTATGTTTACACAATAACACATAATCATTCATAAAGTCACATAATCTTTTGAGGCATGGTATAAAACTGAAAAAGAAGCTTTTCATACATAATATTAAGCATAATATGCAACGAATAAATAATATAATTTCATATAAAAATTCAAATGGAAATTCTACTAGTTTAATAATCACATGTAATATAAACAACTAATATCATAATGATGGAATTCATAATGTCGAAGATCTGTCACATACTATCGAGGCCTTGACCAATATATCGAAAAATTAATGGTTAAGGCCTCAATCAAATCCATATCTAAAAATAGAAGGGAAAGGCCTCATCCAAGTCTATATAGAGTTTGTCTTGTTATACATAATATTGCATTGAGGTGATATAGAAGGCCCCGACTGTCACATATTAAGTCCAATTAATTTCACATATTAAAATGGTTAAACATAAAATTACTATTCGTTTAAAAACTATCATAATAAATGTTAATAATTTAACCGTAAAACATGCATTATATAAAAAATACACATCCATAGTCAAATATATCATAAATACTTAAATACAATGTGGATGATTGTATCATAATAAATCAACCGTAATTCGGAATAATATTAAACAAAGGGTGTTTACATAGATGAAAATAGTCTAATATATTTATTAATACTCTTTGAGAATGATTTCATTTCATTACATTGAAATTATTTAAAAGCAGTGAAATTATAAAATAAATAACTTATTTTGAAAATAACCTAGTAATCAAGTAATGGATGCTTAAAAATGTTATGTCTTCACAAGGGTTGAAAATGGATGCCTTCACCATACAATTTAAGAAACATTCCTTCCTCATTTTTTCAAAAAGGTCATAAATTACCGCATTTAAAAAATGAGAGAAATATTACTATGAAAATGTTTTTAATGAAAAATAAAACATGGTTAAAAATGTCATTAAAATGAAGTTAATAAGTTGAAATAAATTTAAAAAAACATGTACATGGATGATAAGAATGTGCATGTAGATACTTACGAATAAAAAACATTGGACAATAAATAGATTGTGAAATTAACCCTTACCATGTATTTTATTCTAGCCAAGGGTGAATAATCCTCCTATATAATCGTTAAAGCATGTTATTAAATAATACCAGAACTATACCCATATTCATGGTATCATATATGATCATATTATATCATTTTTCTAATAATATTTCAATATTATCATTATTTCAGACGTTAATTACTTCGTTTTTCAAAGCATATTTTTTTCACCTAAGTCATATTTTTTATATATATAAAATTTTCTATTCATATCGAGAATTATATTAAGTTCAAAAATATTTTATTTACTTATCATATGACTTTTATAATCGTTTTTTAATGGTAAACGTGGAGAATGAATCTCATCGCATCGTGGAGATTGTAGCATGTACGCACGCACACGTGGCAATATCATTCCCTTAATGCTTAAATGGAATGAAATTGAACTGTATATTTAGTATAAATATAAATTATTTTCATATCAATTATATATATTAAATAAAATAATAATTATTCCAATCCAAATAATTTTTTTTGAATAACAAATCACATCACTTCGTGGATATGGTATGTTGTATGTACATGTGCATGGTGATATTCTTATTCGTAGGATGGATAAAATGAGTAATATGATTTTCACATGATTATAATGTCATATTAGTATATTTATGGTACTATAATTATTACCTTGGTTTGTATTCCACATAGAAAGTGGAGGTAGAAGTAGAAAAGAACCTTGAAAGATGTGATAAGACAATTACCTTTTTTGGGAGTGTCCTTTTGATTCACACAAAAGGACTCCATATGATTGATTTAGGACAAATGTATGAACTCTAAAATGTAGTGAGGTATTTTAGGAGATAAAATGGCTAGGTTTTTTCAGATACAAAGGTATTTATAGGTGTGGAATAAATTTAAGGATAAGTTCCCTTTTATAAGAGAGGGGGGGTTGCTTTTGAAAAACCAAAACAATTAAATCAATATAAATTGAATTTTAATTTAAAATAGCCCCAAAGTGGATAATTAAAAATATTATAATATTATAGGTCTAAATAATATCAATTAATAAAATTTATACAATTTTTTATTTTCTTTTTAACCATATCATTTTTATTCATTTTTATTTAATATATTTAATTTAAATTGTGGTAGTAGTATTCCAAAAATTAATTGGTTAAAATATATATTCTTATATGGTGTAAATTGACTATAAATTGATAATTTATAACATTTTATAAATTATAAATGATACATTGTAATTTTTAATGATATTTAGAATTTTTATTTAATTTAATAATATGTATTTTTTATAAAATATTAATAGTGTCGATTTGGCTATATTCATAACATTGTATTTATATAAAAACCAATAAGAAATAAAACATCAAAAAAATTTAATCCACCCCTAATAAGTAATATTAACCAATAAAATTATTGTATCACGTAAATTATGTAAAATTATATTTATTTAAATATTTTTAATATCATATAATTTATATTTATATTAATGGAATAATTACTTCTTCACTATTATGACATTATTTATTGTAATTATATAGTATATAAAAATTATAAATATCATTACAAGATTTTTATAATTCCAATATATTTACAATGACTATTAATTATGGAATTTTATCTCTAGGTTATCTCTACATTAAAATCATTGAACTTAGATGAAAGAGAGTGTGACACTTTTTCACATTCGTTAATATTAATAATATTTTTGTCATTTTCCGGGAACAATGTCCATTAAATAATCCAAAATTGATTAATATGATACATTTTACATTTTAATAGTCAGTTTTCTGAGCCTTATATTTTTATTAATTTTTTAAAATTTAATGAAATATTATTTATTTTAATGTATCATTTATGTTATTTTTGATACTATTAAATATATTCATTTAAAAAATATTAAAACAACATTATAACTTAGAATAAATTAGTCAAATATGTCAATAAAATGTATATGTTATCTATAAATTTTTTGTATGCCATTTCTTAAGTAAAGTAATATTTATTTTAATATTTATAATATCATTTTTCTATTCAATCATAAATTAAGAAATAACTACATCGTCATTGGGTCACCATTAAATTTAATCATTTAGTTCATAAAAATTATAACTAATTTACCATAATGTATATAAGAATTTTGGATTTATATTTAATATTTATAATCGACCATATTATTTATAGAACTTCATATTAAACATAATTTACATGTCAATAAAACAAGTATAATGAAATTGGTTTTGCCTTAAATAAAATATAATAAATATAATAAAGTCATTCATGGGGCACAAAAAGGTCAAAAAAAAGACCCAAGGATTATTTTGGCCTATAAAAAAAACCTAATGAATTTATTAGATGTTTTAGTGTTATTACAATATTAGTTTTATCATTAATTACTGGATTTACACATAACTGCGGTAATTTTTTTACTAAAGATACTATTCATAATGCTTCAAAATAAAATGAACCTACTTAAATAATTTGGACCCAATTATTCAAGATATGGAATCCATTTTTCAATATTAAAATCACAGAAATTTCAATAACTAATTTAAAATTAATCTCATTTTTGGAATGAAAAACTGGGCTTTCAAATATAAAACATTGAAAATGACAAAATTGTTTTTACATGATAAATAATTTCAACGTTAATTTAAATGAACAAAATTAGGTAAACTGATAAAAACATATTCATTTTATATAATAAAAAAATTAAATTCTTAATTTAACACAATAAATCATTTTGATGAAAAATGTTGTTTTCAATTAATTTTTTTTTTCAATTCAACAAAACATGAAACTTATCAGAAAAAACCAAACAATAACCCAAAGAGAATTTATGTATTATAATTTTAAAATTGGAAGTTTATTTTTTTCAAAATAAATATATAAAGTTGGGAAATTTTGGAATTAAAATGGGTTCACCCTTAAAAGTTGTAAAACATCATTATTTGAAAAATAATTCTTTTATCCGTAAGATGAATTCAAACAAAAACTATTTGATACACTTATAACATTTCATATTCAACTATTAAATTCTTGTATCACATCCATTTTGTCAAATTATATTTATTTTAATATTTTTAAAATCATGTATTTGATATTTATGTTAATAAAATAATTACTTCTTCACTATTGTGTCACTATTTATTGTTATTATTTTTCCTATAAAAATTATATATATAATTCTATGATGTATATAATTATATAATCATTCAAGATACAATTAATGATCAAAAATATCTGTAGGTTATCCATATTTTTAAATCATTGATCTTTTTGAAAAATAGAGTTTCATAATTTGTCACATTCTTTAATTTTAATAAAATTTATGTCATTTTAAGGTACAAATGTCCATTAAATGACCAGTAAATCGATTATTATAAAATATTTAATATTATAATAGTTATTTGTATAATATTGATTTTTTTATGAATTTTATAACATTTTGTAAAATATTAATTATTTTAAAGTATCAAGTTTTTCAATTTTGATACAATTCAATATTTTCATTTTTAAAAATATAGAACCAACATGTTAACATAAATTGAATACTTCTAATATGTAAATAACTTGTTTATTTTATCTATTAATGTTTATTTATGTCACTGATTAAGTCAAATAATATTAATTTTAATATTTATTATATCACTGTTTTGATATATTCATTAATTGAGAAATTACAACATCATCTTTGTGTCGCCATTTAATTTAATCATTTATTACCTTAAAATCATAAATAAATTAACATAATTTTGATAATTTTTTTTATTTCTACTGACTATTTATAGTTGACCATATCATGTGTAGATCATCATATTAAAAATATTTTACTTATTAAACATAAAAGTAGAATAAAATTGGATTTTCATAAAATATATTATTTTAAATATATTAAAGTCGTCCAAGTTGCTCCAAGTGGTCACAAAATAGACCTAAAGATGGTTTTGGTCAAAATAAAATCACCCAATTCAATTAAGACAATTTTAGGGGAAATTATAATATTATTTTTACATTTAATTCCTTAATTTACCCTTAACCCCGACAATAAAAAAATTACTTAATTACAATTCATAATGAACAATAATAAAAGGATCATATCTACATAATTTGGATCCAATGATTTAAAATATGGAATCAAATCTTCTAATTTCATAAAATTGATGTTTTAGTAACTAATTGAAAATTCATTCCATTGTCGGAATGAAAATTCAGTTTTTAAAAGTAAAAACATTCCAAAAGATTGAAATGATATTAAATGAAAGTCATGGTAAAATTAAGGTCAATGAAAAAAATTATCTTAACTGATAAAAATATATTCTATATAATTATTAAAACTAATAATATTTATAATTTAAAACAATAACTAATTTTGATGATTTTTTTTCAATTAAAATTTAGTATTTTTTTACTATTCATCAAAACATGAAACTTGTCAAAAAAATACCAAAAATGAAACCAAAGGGAATTTTTATATTATTATTTCAAATGAGAAGTTTATCTTTTCAAATTTTATATATACAAGTGTAAAATATTGGATTTAAAATGGGTTATCCATTAAAAGGAAAAAAACTACATTATTTTTAAAATAATATTTTTATCAGAAAAATTGGATTTCTACATATATCATGTTTAGATAATATATATTATTCATGTTTAAATTATATATAATATATAAAATTAAAAATTTATAATACTATTCATATATTCTAATTTATTGCCTATGTTTTATATTTTGTTAAATAATAATATTTTATTAATATATTGTAATTTTCTAAAAATGGGTCATTCATATAATGAAAAGAAAATAATTAGAGTTTTTAGCATAGTAATAACATGATGTTGCATAAATAAAATAACAAAAAACATTTATTTAGATATGAAAATGTCAAAAAGTCATTGGGTGTTACAAAAATAATATAGAGTGTCATATCTCTTTTTTTCTGTGATCCCAATAATAAATTTTTATTTATGTATATGTTATGTTATCATGAGTGATTTTTTTATTCTTAGAAAATGAAACAGTATTACCATTATCTCAAATAATTTGAGTTTGAGTGAAACTAAATTCAAAATCCATGAGTTGGTGTTGCATACAAAACACAGGATAAAAAGAACATCCAACTTAAATATATTAATCCTTGGATGCATAAAGATCTAGGAATGTTTTTATTTATTATCTAAAAAGACATAGAATTATCCTAATAAATGAAATCATATTGAATTATATTTTTCTTTCTGATTTATTTCCTCAAAATATAGTAACAAAAAAATTCTAATGTAAAAATAATTTCCAATAGATTAAAATATACCATGTTCTATAGCATCTAAATCCATTATATTTTTTCATAATGCGAATCCGACATTCGTTAGCTGAGTATTAATCACCCATTTTATGTTAAAATATTGATAATAATACATTATTCTATAAATTATTTCTTATTAATATCCTTTTCATAAGTGTTTTAATTACATCGAACATTTTTATCCATAGTATTAAAACAAAATATAAATATATTATGGTTGAATTATAGTATTAAAATTAAAAATAAAATCTCATCCTTCATTTCTAATTAAAAATGATCGGATTTATAAAATTCCGATCATTTCCAAATTAGAGAAACATATTGGTTATAAAGGATTGTTAAACATTATAGTATGTAGTTTTCTTAGAGGAAATATGTCTACAAAAAGTTTATAAAAATTCAACAATGGTAATGTAAATAGTAAAAATATAAAATTTAGAATAGTGTAATTTAGTAATGAATAAATAAGTTATTTTAAAACAAAAACATTTATTTCTGGTTTAAAAAAAATACTATCTTAATTAATATGTTTAAACATCAATTTGAAACAAAATTTTATTATGGATCGATATACCAAATTCGAGGAATTAGTATATTTCATCATGTTGTATATTATCCTTGATATAATGATCTATCATAAGATATGTATACATATCACCAAAAGTCATCGAAAAAACCTATTGGCACCATATTTACTATCAACACCAGATATTCGTAAGCTCTACCTTCCATGAAATTGAACTCCTTGATCCCGACAATTAAAAATTCCCCTCTTTTCTTATTTTCTTATTCCCAAACTAAGAAAGGACTAAAATAAGAGAAATTATAGTGAGTATTTATAATATATTTATAATGAAAACCAGAAATCTATAGATAATAAGAGGAACTTTTAGAATGAAAAATATTAAACTAAATAGATATTCCCATAAAAATAAGAAATATTGAATCTTCAAAACAAATAAAACATTTTAGAATTTTTTGTTATCATTGGTTAATAGTGACATCAATATTTTTTCTAAATCCTGATGTGTTACTCTATTTAGATACATTGTTGTAAATAATTTTAATAATTTAATTCCAAAAATAAATTTAGTTATAGTTATATTGTAACCAGCTTATTTATTTGTCAATGAATATAGTATGCAACTTTATATACTAATGAGTTTTTTAGGAACCAAAATAGTGACTTAAAATACTAATCGTGTTTAATATTGATTGTTTTTAATATCACTATATTTTTTTATGTATTTTTAGTTCATAAATATTTTAGAAAGAGAATGTTATTTATGGAAAAATAATAATAATAAAAACAAAAATTAATGATAGTTCATTTCATATAATGTTTCATCTGATATCAAAAAAATTAATTTTATAGAGTCATTATCACTAAAAATTCATGATCCTTACAATTTTAATGATGTTGTTTTTATTACAATTCATCAATAGTTATTTTTGGGTGGCCTCCTCATGGGGGGTTTAAAAAGTACCAATTTTTTTTACTACACCTTATCAAGGATTATTTTTTACTAATACTTAGATTAATTTTTTAATTCTTGATAATATATAAGCTAAGGTGAAATAAACAAAGTTTTTATATTAAATAATTAATTATTTATACTAAATAATATTAAATATTTATATTAAATGTATATTTATAAAAAAAATATAAACCATAAATAATGGTATTTCTATTACTTTTATAAATTGGATTACTAATTTAAAATTATAGATACTTACATTATGTAAAGATATTAAATTAAATACAAATACATTATGTGATATTATCTTTTTTAAAAAATATTATGTATTTTGAATATTCAAGAGATAATACTAACTTTCATGAAAATTTGTGATATTGAAGAGAGGACATTAAGAAAAAATTAAAATGTTAATATATATTTATATTTATAATTTTCAATAAATTAGGGAATCATGATAATCATTAAATCATTATTTATTTTATGATCTTTTCATAAAATTTCATGTTTAAATTTATGATAAGTTTGTCTACATAATATTATTTCCTAGTTTATTAATATATATTAAATAGTAAAATTTTCAATTATTCTTAACTTTTAATAATAATTTTTATTATACGACTCATTTAAATTATAATACATGAATTTTAAGAACTACATTCAAAATATGAAAATTAAAAATGATTTCTTTTTTATTGAATTTAGTATCTTTATGTTTTTTGAGATTTAATTTAAAAGTTTATTATATGATATTAATATCATGTATTATAATTATAATGAAATTAATATATTCTTCGATTAATGAAACATGTGTAGTAAGACATTGGGTCAGTCTACTCACTGGTTTAGCGTCATATTCCATGTCTAAAAAAGAGGCGGTTTTATATTTTTTGAACAATGATTAATAGTATTTGTATTACATATTAATATGATTCTAAAAATAAAATGAAAGTGTTACATGAATCATATAAATGGGATCACTTTATAAATATTTCAATATAAATTTATCTTAATATGGGTAAGTCACACAAGTTATGAGTTATGCAATGAGTTCTAAATAAAATGATTTTGTTTGAGGAATATGTATTTCTTAACAAATCATTAGATGAAGACCTATATGTAAAGGGAACATATGATAGAAATGGTTTGATTCAATTATATTTAAATATAATTTTTGTTATAATCGATCAAAAGAGACACATGCTATGAGTTATGTAATGAGTTCTGATGAAAAAGATTTTGTTAGAGGAATATGAATTTCATTACAAGTCATTACAGGTAGACATACATGTAAATGGAACATATGGTAAAAATTTCTTGATTTAATTCTATTTAAATATGATTTGGTTGGAGACTTACCTGTTGTACCCCACACTCTTTGATTTTCATGATCACAATCACTTTCATTTTTGTCTAACATTGTTTTTGAGTGTTGTGGATGATAGGCAAAAGATTGCCAAAGCAATGGCCCAAGAATGGACAAGAAGTGGACTGAAATTCAGTCCACCGGCCAGCCGGTGGCATCCAGTCAATAGTGTTTGCTACTGTCTTGCCACCGGCCGGCCGGTGGCTCCTCCACCGGTCAGCCGGTGGAGCCTGGACCATTTTTCTTCTCAACATCCAAGGCACCGGCCAGCCGGTGGACCTTTACCGGCCAGCCGGTATCCCAGTCAAACTAGCCGTTGGGTTTGACCAGTCAACCTTCTTTTGTCCTCCAACGGCTCCGAGGACTTCTCCAACGGCTCCGAAGGCCCCCAATGGGTTCCATGCCTATAAATAAAGGCCAAGGAAGCCCCGGACACCCACCGGAACTATACGGAAGCCTACGGACACCTTGTTGATCATTTGGCGTACCTCCGGCAGACTTCCTCAAAGGAACCCACCTAGCTCCATCCAATTCCACATCCAAGGAGCTCCTTCAAAGAAGCTTGGAAGCGGCCTTCAACATCTCCAATCAATCAAAGGCGCCCAAGACTTCCTCCATTACGGTTTTTCATTCTTTATTTATTTTGAGCTTAATTTGGGTTTGTGTCTACAAACCACTCTATTTCTCATCCCCTCTTTCTTTTGGGTTTCACACCACCACTAAGGTGTGAAAAGGTTTCTTCAAGCCTTTCCTTTTAAAAGGCTTGAGTTTTTGGTGAGCTAGCCTTCACCCGTTAAAAAGGCTAGTGGGTTCTTGCTAAACCATTAAAAGCAAGTGGGTTCTTGCTTAACCACTCAAAAGAAAGCTGTAATAGGTCCTAGTGCTACCTCAAAGCCAAGTGGGTTTCTTGCTAAAACCATTGAAAAGCAAGCGGTAGGAATCTCTCAACGGTTGAGTTGGGAGCGGAGACGTAGGCCGGGTTTTTGGCCGAACTCCGTTATCAATTTTGTGTGTCTTGCCTCTTTATTTCCGCTGCACTTTCACTTTGATTTTTAATTTGTTAATCATTTTTTAAAAGGAAATTCACCCCCCCTGTTGCCATCATTCCCCGTTTTCTTCCGACCCAACAATTGGTATCAGAGGGACCTTTGAGTAATACCCTAACCCGGTTTCAAATTAAAGATCCTTTTTTTTTGATGGCTTCTACCGCTTCTTCCTCTCAATCCCCCGAATGACATTCTTTGGATCGTGCTCCATTCTTTGATGGAGCCGATTATAGTTTTTGGAAAACCCGCATGACCACATTTCTTAAAAGTATTGGATATCCTATTTTTAAAATTGTCATGCATGGTTATACTCTCTCTAGTAAAGATGAATCTCAATGGACCCCCGTAGACCTTGAAAATTTCGAGCTTGATGGCAAAGCCATGAATGCTCTACATTGTGGGTTAGATCGTAATGTTTTTGATCATATTTCTTCTTGCACTACCTCTTATGCTATTTGGAAATTGTTAGAACTAACCTATGAAGGTACTAGCGAGGCTCCAAAGCAAGAACCCGCTCAAAAGCAAGAACCCATTCAAAAGCTAGAACCCGATGCAAAATCCGTACCCGCTTGCCCACTTCACAAGAAAAGGGCCAAGAAGAAAAAGAAGAAGGTTTCAAAGGCAACATGGAGTGATAGCTCCACCTCTTCCTTCTCCTCCTTCTCCTCGAGCAACCAAGGTAAAAAATGCCTAATGGAAAAACATGAGGTATCATCTTCCGACTCTTCTTCCTCGACTTCTAGTTCTTCAAATTCTTTCAATCATTTGTCATATGAAGAACTCCATCATGTGCGAGACCAACTTGAAAATGGTTTTCATGAACTCTCTTCAAAATTTGTCGCTTTAAAAAAGAATTTCAAAAAACATTCCTCCGAAAAAGACCAACTTCTCAAAGAGAAGGAGGAACTCTCCCTTAAAATCCAAAATTTTCCAAATGTTGATTCCATGGAATCAACCATCAAAGACCTAAGAGAATCCCTAGCCAAGTTCACCCAAGGTGAACAAAATTTTTCCAAACTCCTTGGTTCTCAACGTGTTTCTAGAACCACCAATGGACTTGGCTACACCAACCAAGCTTCCTCCTCCCATGCACCCACTGTTTTGGTAAGGGGGAGCTCTTGTTTTAAATTTTGTAATTATTGCAAAAAATCCGGGCACCTTATTTATGAATGTAATTGTAAAAATGCCCGTTATGGCCAACCCAAGTCTTTTTTCTATTCCGAAGAATTCTATAGGAGAAGACCCGCTACAAGGAAAGTGTGGATTGAAAAATCCCTTTTGACGAGTCTCTCCGGGCCTAAAATCATCTCTTTTCAAAATCCCTCTCCCCGGTGATTAGTTCTTTCTATTTAGGGGGAGTTAGGTTTGTTTAAGAATTTTCAAACTTTCAATTTCAACTTTTGGTTTCAAATTTTCTATTCAATTTTTGATTCAAAACTTTCAATTCAAACTGTTATTCAAATTTTTCATTTCAATTGGTTTTTGATTCAAAACTTTCAATTCAAACTGTTATTCAAATTTCTCATTTCAATTGGTTTTTGATTCAAAACATTCAATTCAAACTGTTATTCAATTTTTCATTTCAATTTTCAAAAATCTCAATTGATTTTCAAAATCTCAATCTTGTTTTTCAAATTTTTCCCTCAATCAAGTTTTATGCCCCATTCTATTTTGATAATCGCAAAGGGGGAGAAATTTCTTGATTGATTGTGGGAGAATCTTTTCTCTCATGCTTAGTATTTATTTTCAATTTTTCATCTAAAGCATGCCTTTCTTTTATGTTTTTACATTGCTTAGATAAGTGATTGTGATCATCAAAATAGGGGGAGATTGTTGTACCCCACACTCTTTGATTTTCATGATCACAATCACTTTCATTTTTGTCTAACATTGTTTTTGAGTGTTG
Organism: Viscum album; assembly: GCA_963277665.1. Classification (NCBI taxonomy): domain Eukaryota; kingdom Viridiplantae; phylum Streptophyta; class Magnoliopsida; order Santalales; family Viscaceae; genus Viscum; species Viscum album. Next base: position 734,940,347 of record OY728146.1, on the reverse strand, counting down.
TGGATGATAGGCAAAAGATTGCCAAAGGAATGGCCCAAGAATGGACAAGAAGTGGACTGAAATTCAGTCCACCGGCCAACCGGTGTGATAGCACCGGCCATCCGGTGGACCTGGCAGAGGCATTGCCCACTGCCAGGCTCCACCGGTCAGCCGGTGGCTTGACCACCGGCTAGCCGGTGGCATCCAGTCAATAGTGTTTGCTACTGTCTTTCCACCGGCCAGCCGGTGGCTCCTCCACCGGTCAGCCGGTGGAGCCTGGACCATTTTTCTTCTCAACATCCAAGGCACCGGCCAGCCGGTGGACCTGTACCGGCCAGCCGGTAGCCCAGTCAAACTAGCCGTTGGGTTTGACCGGTCAACCTTCTTTTGGCCTCCAACGGCTCCGAGGACTTCTCCAACGGCTCCAAAGGCCCCCAATGGGTTCCATGCCTATAAATAAAGGTCAAGGAAGCCCCGGACACCCACCGGAACTATACGGAAGCCTACAGACACCTTGTTGATCATTTGGCGTACCTCCGGCGGACTTCCTCAAAGGAACCCACCTAGCTCCATCCAATTCCACATCCAAGGAGCTCCTCCAAAGAAGCTTGGAAGCGGCCTTCAACATCTCCAATCAATCAAAGGCGCCCAAGACTTCCTCCATTACGGTTTTTCATTCTTTATTTATTTTGAGCTTAATTTGGGTTTGTGTCTACAAACCACTCTATTTCTCATCCCCTCTTTCTTTTGGGTTTCACACCACCACTAAGGTGTGAAAAGGTTTCTTCAAGCCTTTCCTTTTAAAAGGCTTGAGTTTTCGGTGAACTAGCCTTCACCCGTTAAAAAGGCTAGTGGGTTCTTGCTAAACCATTAAAAGCAAGTGGGTTCTTGCTTAACCACTCAAAAGCAAGCTGTAATAGGTCCTAGTGCTACCTCAAAGACTAGTGGGTTTCTTGCTAAAACCATTGAAAAGCAAGCGGTAGGAATCTCTCAACGGTTGAGTTGGGAGCGGAGACGTAGGCCGGGTTTTTGGCCGAACTCCGTTATCAATTTTGTGTGTCTTGCCTCTTTATTTCCGCTGCACTTTCACTTTAATTTTTAATTTGTTAATCATTTTTTAAAAGGCAATTCACCCCCCCTCTTGCCATCATTCCCCGTTTTCTTCCGACCCATCATTACCAGTCTGTTACGTTGTCTATATAGTGATTATGTGAAGCAATGTATTTTTTTTCATGAGAACCCTTAGGCCAAAACATGGGTTTTACCTGGGGGAAGAACTTACCATAGAATGACATTATATTATGAGATGCATGCACCTACAATATTTTTTTTATATCTTTTTGTAGATGGGTGTGTTGTTTTTGTTTAGGGGGAGTGATTTATAGGACTCATCACCCTAATTATACATTTCATTGAATGACATGTATCTATATAATATGATTTATAGTTTATGGGGGAGTTTTTTCATCATAGGATTTGCATGATTATTCAGTGGATCACCCATGGAGCTACATAATGACATCAATAGTGTGAATGTTCCTCCATGAACATGTTTTTTAGACCATGTCTGATAAAATGGATTTCTACTATCCATGTTGACATGTCAAAGAGACTTCAAAAGGTTGGGGAAACATTTAAAGGAGTATTTGTGAGACTAGAACACCGATGTAAAGGCTTTCTCAAGATAAAAAAGTAATTTCTAGGGTTCTCCATGAGGATAAGGTGACTTTTAAAGGGACCACTACTATATCATGATAACATGTCTATGGGCCTTTGTGAGATCATGTTGGACTTTCAATGGATACTTACAAGACCATTCATAATTTCTAGGGGTGTAAATCCATGTTTAACAAAATATTATTTTATCTTCCCTTACTGAGAAGATTCATCTAGTTCCTTCTTTTATTTCTTTCTTTGTTCAACAATGATGGAGATATCACAATGTCGTATGATTATTATTTCCGAAATTCACTCCCCTAGTCTAAAATGTATCAAATGATCAGTGATGGGTCTTAAGATGATTTATTGTTCTCATGAACAATCTATCCATCCACATGTGATGCCAAACAGATTCCATATTCTTGAACATACTTTTCTAATACCCTCCACATATTGTAGGTGGAATGCAAACATGCTCATTCATGATATGGTGGGAATGTTTCCAGGGCCTCCATGGGGTCATATCAATAACATGAATACGTCATATAAATGTGAATGTAACTCTTATTTTAATGTTCCTTTCTGTATTATCTTCCTTTAGATTATAATGGGTTTTAGATTATTGTCATGAATCCATTGATTGACATGTCATATGATTATAGGAACTTTTTTGGTAGCCTTTGAATGATCATCGGTACTTGTTACTATGTCTTCACAAGAAAAATAGGGCATGATAAATGGGATTAGTGAGATCATCAGAATATAATGCACTACACATGACCCAATCACAGGACCATTCAAGGGATATGCAATATCATGTCTATATAATGGTATGGAAATCCATGTTATTCAACTGCCTTCCAATCCCTTTTTTGGTGAATGTAATAACCATGCTTCGGGTATTTATTCCATTCTGGATTTCACAGTGATTTTTTCAGGGGGAATCATAAATACCCCCTAGGAGAGTCACCTATAGAGATAATGACAAGATTCTAGGGAAATTAAATTCACTCTTGTGTTTTTGGGGACCCTTTTTTATGGGGTATTGTGAAATATTTTGTCTTCTAACAAACCTTTGGTATTACTAATAGTTCTCTATAATTAAGAGAGTGATGGAAGGTTCCTTCCACATGTGAATATGAATTTCCATAGCACTTATGATTTATTGTATCACATGATCTCTTCACAATAACTCATCACATGATCTATTTTTCAAGACCTATCTATAAAAACCTATTACAAGATCCATTTCTCAAGGTGGATTCGTGAGATCTCAAGATATTCTCATAATACATGGATTCGTTCTCTCAGTACATGTTCAAACCAATCATGAATCAATAATTATTAATTTCTTGACCAATGTCATAGATCTACTATTTTATGGTGTTCTTTCAGGTTTTTCATGACATGCATGTTTGTTCATTTCATCACTCGATCATTATACAATTCATGTGACCACATAAGTGTCATTTAATCATAAGTATCACAATATATTAAACGATGAGAATATAACTAATTTTTTATGAGTTAGTTATATATTACATGGGTTATGAGATTCATTATAACATCATCGGGTCATGAAATCATGAATTCTGTCATCGGTTGTGTGAATTTCATGATAATTTTTGAGTGATATATTTCATTTGGAAGAATTTTTCCCTCATCTAATGTGTTATTCTTCTGTTAGTATGAATGGAATCGTGTTTTAGTGCATCATTCTAGATATCCATCCAGAGGCTTATAATTGATGGTAATTCTAATGATGACACGTTTTTCCATGTGTGCTAAAAGAATGAGGTTTTGAATAGTATTATAAGACCCCGACCCTAAACCTTACTTAATATTGAATTAAATGAATAATTCTCATTGAGGATCTTTTCAGGTTTAGAGTTTTAGAGAATTAAGACATAACTATTACATCTCAAAAGATTATAAAGTAGAAACTTTTACTAAGTTTCCATAAAATAAAAACTCTTAAAAAGAAATATGTCCAGTTCCATGTTTTAGGTTGCATGACTTTCCCTTGATCCCATCCTTGACCCTATTCCATGTTAAGTCCTGTGAAAAACATTTCAAAAACATGGGATGAGCATAAAAAGCTCAGTAAGGGATACACAAAGAATGAAAACTGTTAGTTTTCCAAACAACAAGTAAACCATGTATACTTTATCAAAGTAATACTTTTCACCTTTTCAAAGTAGTAAAACTCTTCACTGGATAAAAGTTTATTACTTACCCTTATGTAACAAAAAGATTACCATAAAACCCATATAAATATCACATAACATATAAAGGTAACTTGGGACATAAACATACTTAAGTGGAATAACCATAAGGTCGAATTCCACAAATATTACTTAATGGAATAGTCATTTGGAAAACTTCCATACATACTTAATGGAATATCCATACGGCCGACTTCCATACCCAATGCATTGGAGGTTATAACGTAACCACCCATCCTAGTATTCACGGCACCACCCGTCATATGGTTTATCATGTACCCACCCGTAAAATGTCCAAGTACCATCATTACACATAAAATATTGAAAATATAATCATTTCAATAACAACATTTCATTTGTAATCTCAATAAGTAATTCCATGATATTGAATTAAGCAATCCATTTTCAAAAACCATTTAAAAGAGATTTTTGAATCAAAGATTCCCATACCACTTTGAATATTTTAATGGAATTATAATTTTAAAACATTAATGTCCATATAAATAAATAATAAAAACAACTTTGAAATCATGGACATTAAAGATAAGGGTTTAGAATAATAAATCTTTTAAACATTTAAAACGATATTTTTGTTAAAGAGTTTTTAACAAAATGAGAGACTCTTGAATACAAATAATTGCGGAATAACCTTTAATCGGAACTTTATAATATCATGTGAATAAAGGGATTCATGATATAATATGTCAAAGGACAGTATACACACCATATAAGAGTGAATTGGTGCATAACAACAATGAAGTCTCAATGGAAATGTAAATTGAGATGAAAGCCATTATAAAGATGGTATCCTTAAATTAAGGATAAATAAATTACATAATTATGTGTGGAAAACGAATACACCAAATATAAGTGGATATTAAGTGTAAAACAATCAGAGGTTATTCACACATATTCATATAAGGACATATTCAAGGAGTATAAGTTTATCCCAAAGAATCAAATTTGGGTTAAGAAGTTCCCTCGCAAAAATTTGATAGCCTAATGGCGTCACTACAAAATTCCGAAAATGAGTTGATGAGAGATAAAAACAGTATCTCATCACATGGAAATAAAATTTAAATCAATAAGGATATATAAGAACATATCCCAACATAATAGTATGTGAATTAAAAGGCATAACAAAATAAGTCTTTTAAAAAGAGGAGGGTGAAAGGATCCCTTACCGACATGGGTATCTTTTGAAACATACACCCCGTGAAAGAAGGAAAATACAAAATTGATGTAAATAATCATAAATGAAAGTATATCACATAATGAGTAAAATAATTGGAAGTACATACACCACTCAATGGAAATTGTGTCAAATTTAGCATAAATCTCATGGGAATAAAAGTGAGATGAAAAATCCCTTATGAAAACTCGGCAGCCTAATGGCGCCACATAAAACTTACAAAAATGGATTGATGAGATCAAATTGGGTATCTCATCATATTAAAATAATTTTTATAGAAATAGGAATATAAAAGAACATCCCCCAACATAACAAATAGGAGCTTAAAAGAGGTGACATAAAGGAGAGTACTTAAAAAGAAAGAGAGAGGTTAGATCTCTTGTGAAAATTCGGCATCCCAACGGCGCCACTCAAAACTTCGAAAATGGATTGATGAGAGAGAATAGGGTCTCTCATCATATGAACATAAAAATTACGGTAAGAGTAAAATAAAATAACATCCCAATAACAGGAAAGATGATCTTTAAAAGGAATGACATAAAAGAGCGTACTTTAAAAGAAAGAGAGGAGTAAGATCCTTTACCTCGGGTCCGACTTGACTCGATCATTCTTTAATATCCAGAATAATAAACATGAGTTAATTTCTACATGATTAAGAAACTTTTTCAAGTTAATTATTCCTTTTATATTATTTATTGACATGTTATAAACATTATGTAATCATTTAAGTTAATAATGTTTGTTTTGTCGATGTTTGGTTCTTAAGTGAAAAGTGGACTTCTTGCAATTACATGTTGTTCGTGTGGTCAAAGGTTCTTTATATCCAGAATGACATTCCTGATTTGGATATCATATATATCATATATATACTGCATATACATGTATTTATAATATTACATAATAATTTAGAGGTAAGAAATGAAATGCACCGTTCATGGAGACGGTAAGTCGTACGTACGCATGAACGCTGCTTTCATTTCTTTGTCATATTAATGGAATTAAAACTAAATGATAGGTATGTATATTTTTATTCCATAATTATATTCATCATTTATATGTATCATTCATCATATATAATAACTTTAAATCCATCCTTTATACTTCCCACATATGGAATTAACGAATCAAATCACTTTGAGGGGGCGGTAGTCTGCACTTCCTAAAATGAAATTATCGTGTTTACCCACAATGGAAACCATAAAGGTATACACCAAATGAAAATTACATAAACATAAGGAAAACATAAACATAATATATATCATATATAAATAGAGTGACATTTTAATGGCCACATTTGAAGGTGTTATATGAGTGTTGAACAATCATCATTTCGTGAGGCAAAAAGTTTCCATCCACAGAAACAGTATGTTCTTTAACCATTAGATGAAGGTGTGTGTAAGTGTATCTCAAATAATTATTATAAAAAAATCATAGTATATTTAATATCTAGATTTGTTACAAAAAAAATATAATAAAAAGAGTTTAGGGGTTTGGAGAAGAAAAATAAAACAAAAGAGCACAAGTGAAGACGTTACCTTAAAATAGGGTAACTCCGTTTGGTTTGAACCAAAAGGTTTTCTTGAAGAGATTCCTTCCTAAGTTAAGGCTTCTAGGATGAGGAGAGGGATTTGGAGAGACAAAATTATCAGAGGTTGGCCGAACCAAAGGTTTGAGAGGTGTGGATATGGTGGTAGAGGTGAGGGCCTTTTATAAGAGGAGAGGAGGGGAACTCTTGGAAAAGTATAAAATGTTACTTTATATTCAAATGGTTTTCGGATTTTAATGGTCCCACATTGATTTTTTTAGGGGATAAGGTGATAAGGGTTAGAAATGAACCCATCCAATAGGTTTTTGACATGTGTAGGTCCTAGAGTTTTCATTATCTTTCCATTTTATTTAAATTGATAAATAATGAGGTCATCGCTGCATCATCATGATGTCATAAAGAATTTAATTTATTTAATTTCTAAAAATTACAAAAAAAATACTACGATGTAGGAAAGATTTTTATATTTCCAATGACTATTTATAGTCAAAATTTTGACTTGTATAACCACATGTAAAATTTTTTTTAGTAAAACAAATCATGTTTGTGACATTTTTATTTTAACTTTAAATAAAAGGAATAAATGTCATTATCAAACCCAAGTGGCTCCATGGGGCACCAAAAATCGTCCCATGTGTTTTCTGGGTCGTCCATAACTCATCCAATAGGGTTAGGACAAGTGTCAATATATTTTCATTTTATTATAATATCATTTTTACCTTAAATCACACTAATTATCTTTAATCGCGATTAATAAAACTTAAAAGTTACTTTTCATCAAAAATTATTTTCATCCCATTGAACCACATTTAACATAACAATTAAAATCATTTGAATTGGATGATTGAAATTCAAATAACAGAAGTGGTAAAGTCCCATTTAAACGAAAAATCAAATTTTGTAACCACCACTTTGTGGTTTCACTATTCATAAAAAATTGATGTTTTTCAGAAAAATACCAATGAATCACCCTAAGATATATTTGATATTACAAATTCAAAAATGATGTCTATTTTACCAAATTCATTACATATAAGTTGCATTAATTAATTTTATAATTAAATCCCGCTGTTAAAACAAATAGCGTTCAAAAGATTGACACCCGTTTATGTCCAATCTTAAAGTGATATTAATTACAATGACCACCATTGCATTAAATGGTGAAAATATATTCTATTTACAATTTGAAACCAATTAAAAAGATAATCTAATCATATAAATAAATTATATTAAAAAGTTGTTTTGAATTAAAATACAACATTTTCACTATTTATTAAAAATTGAACTTTTTCGGAAAAATACCAAAAATTTACACAAAGTAAATTTTGATGTCCCAATTATAAAGAAGAATTTTATATTTTCAAATATAACAAATAAAATTGTAAAAAGTGGATTTAAAAGAGGTTCGCCATCAAAAGGCGGTTAATCGACCTTTTAATGAATATTAGACTGTCTATGCTTAAAATTGGATTCATTCGCATTTTTAATCCTATATCATTTATTGTAAAGATTAAAAATATTTGAAAAACATATATAATAATTTTGTAGTTAGTTCTGTTCATTCCCACCATTACAACGGCTAGGAATTAACTACCATTTAAAATAATATTATTTTATTATTAGAGTGCAACGTAAGATTACAAAGAAACTCGTTGTTGCGTATTGGGTACGCCATCGAGCATAGCATCCCCTTTAAAGTAATATTAATATTTTATTCACAAATATGGATAAATAAAAAAAAATTCATATTCTTTATTTACCTGGGGTGTTACATCCTTCCCCCTTTTGGGAATTGCGTCCTTGCAATTTTAAAATTGAGCTTGGAAACATCCTTGAAAGTCCCACATCGGAACAAGAGTCAGTAAAACAATCACTTTAAAATAAAGAAAGATAAGTACAGAGGTCACACGAGTTAAGCCATACTAAGATTCCAAGTATGAAAATATGGACATGGAGGAAAAAACAAAGGGTCATGTTCTGATGGAGAGTGATAGGTAACATGTCTAGGAGAAAGTTAACCATAGGAAAATCACAAACTTGTGATGGGTTAAACGGTATTCGATTCCCCAGTAGGAAAAGTTAACAGATAACATTTTTGTTTTAAGTTACTTTTCATTGAGAAATTTATTTTTGAGCTTAACTAAATCATAATGAAACATACTTACTTGTCATGTAGACTTTCAACTTTTATTAGATTCCTTAATCAAACTCATATTTTCTCTAAAAGATGAGTATTTAAGAAGACTTGTTTGCATTAAGAGTACTATAATAAACTTATAGAGAACCACCTAATCCACAAAAGATAACTATATATTTCCCATGTCTTTAGACATTAACCAAAACCAAAACTAAAAAGGTTAGTACAAGATCAGATAACCCAGAAAAGGATAACCCTTTATAAAAAGAAAATATATTCTTAATCTCCAAAATTTGTCCAAAAAAACCCAAAGTTCAACGAGGACCATTCGATAAACAATTTTTCCATAAAACTCTTCAAATTAAACCAAACTAAGATTGAAACCCAAATATTTGAAGGATTTAGTCACATAGTCTTCCAAGTTAAATCATAACATTTATCTCCAAACAACATCAGTTGCTCCTAAAGTATCATATTGAAAAGTAATTAACCTAATCACATATCCTCCATGATAAGTTAAGCATTTTCATAAAAACCCAAAATCAACTTACTCTTAATTCATAAAGTCACCTAAATAAAAAGAATAAGTCATACTAACTAGGGACTTCACGTAGTCCAGTGGTAGGCGATAAATACCCATTGCACTTTGGGTGTGGATTCGATTCCCGCAGCTTTGTCCAACGCGACGGGTTGTCACGCAGTCTGCGTGTTGTCCTTTTTCCAAAACTACATAATTCTTAAAACATTCCCCAATAACGAGATAAAATCTTCAAAAATAACCATAATGTAATTTAACCTCAATTTTATCTCATGACTTTCACTTTCCATTATTACATATAGTAACCCATAATTACCGCAAAAGTAAGGATCATATAAACCCAAATGGTTCTTTATAACTATGTCCACAAAAGAACAGATTACTATTCTATGAATAAAATTTTCATATATCAAACATCAGTGTTACACATACTTTAAAAAGTCTTCTAATTTACCCCATCATCAAAAGATACTTAATACTCTTAAGAATTTCACCATAACTCTTGAAGCCCTTATATGTTGACTTCTTACTCATTCAATATTCTGCACGATCTATTAACCATTCCTTTCCAAATTATTCTGAAATACTTCTTTCCTACAAAAAAAATCATGAATCATATCCTATGATTCCAAAATAGGAAAACAAATGTTAATAAATAATCCATACCTTTGATTGGTCATTTTCAGTTTCTTCATCCTCAATCGGAATGGCATTAGGCATTGGTAAAAGAATATTTGTACGATCTTGGTGATCCCATTCCCGAAACTTCTTCATAGGACATGTGTTTTCATTATGACCATGCACACCACATTTAAAAAATTCAATTGATCCCTCAGAAAGAACTTCTTTCCCTTTCCTCGAGTCAACTGGATGCTTCCTTTTTCCATGGAAGGATCTTGCTTTATGACATTCATTTCCACATCTATAGCATATTTTTGTCCCTTTGAAACATTTTCCAAGGTGTTTCTTTCAACATATATGACACATAGGTTTTTGAACACACTTACCTTTATGATTATTACCGGTAGTTCCGTAGGGATTTGTTTCTCGCATATATGATGCCTTATAGAAATCACCAAGGTTTAGGTGGTCAATCATGACTCCAGAAAGTTGGTTGAGGGTAAACACAAGAGTTATCATTGCAGCTCCCATATCATTCAGTTGCTCGCTCAGAAAACTGTCACAGTTTCCTTCACATCCACCATTACATTGGTGCCTGCTAGATCCAGCCATTTACTAAAACCAAAAAGTCAGTGTGAGTATGTCAACAAAACCATCATGTACTAAAGAGGAAGATAAACACTAAGATATAGTTACTCATTCACTTTATCTAAAACTAGGACTATTTATGAAATCCTAACCATTATGGTCATGTCACTTATGTTTAAAGAATACCCAAACATCTAAAGTTATCTAAACTGACCTCTGATACCAACTATAAGGCTCCGGCCTTAAACCTTACTTAATATTGAATTAAATGAATAATTCACATTGAGGATCTTCTCAGGTTTAGATTTTTAGAGAATTAGGACATTACTATTACATCTCAAAAGATTATAAAGTATAAACTTTTACTAAGTTTCCATAAAATAAAAACTCTTAAAAAGAAACATGTCCAGTTACATGTTTTAGGTTGCATGACTTTCCCTTGATCCCATCCTTGACCCTATTCCACGTTAAGTCCTGTGAAAAACATTTCAAAAACTTGGGATGAGCATAAAAAGCTCAGTAAGGGATACACAAAGAATGAAAACTATTAGTTTTTCAAACAACAAGTAAACCATGTATACTTTAACAATGTAATAATTTTCACCTTTTTGAAGTAGTAAAACTCTTCACTGAATAAAAGTTCATTACTTACCGTTCTGTAACCAAATGATTACCATAAAACCCATATAAATATCACATAACATATAAAGGTTACTTGGGACATAAACATACTTAAGTGGAATAACCATAAGGTTGACTTCCACACATATCGCTTAATGGAATAGCCATTCGGCCAACTTCCATACATACTTAATGGAATAGCCATACGGCCGACTTCCATACCCAATGCATTGGAGGTTATAACGTAACCACCCGTCCTGGTATTCACGGCACCACCCATCATATGGTTTATCATGTAACCACCTGTAAAATGTCCAAGTACCATCATTACACATAAAATATTTAAAATATAATCATTTCAACAACAAAATTTCATTTGCGATCACAATAAGTAATTCCAAGATATTGAATTAAGCAATCCATTTTCAAAAACCATTTAAAATAGATTTTTGAATCAAAGTGTCCCATACCACATTAAAGCTTTTATTGGAACTATAAATTTAAAACATTAACGTCCATATAAATAAATACTGAAAACCACTTTGAAAACATGGACATTAAAGATAAGGGTTTAGAATAATAAATCTTTAAAACATTTAAAACGATATTTTTGTTAAAGAGTTTTTAACAAAATGAGAGACTCTTGAATACAAATAATTGCGGCATAACCTTTAATCATAACTTTATAATATCATGAGAATAAAGGGATTCATGATATAATATGTAAAAAGACAGTATACACACCATATAAGAGTGAATTGGTGCATAACAACAATGAAGTCTCAATGGAAATTTAAATTGAGATGAAATCCATTATAAAGATGGTATCCTTAAATTAAGGATAAATAAATTACATAATTATGTGTGACAAACGAATACACCAAATATAAGAGGATATTAAGTGTAATACAATCAGAGTTTATTCACACATATTCATTGAACGACATATTCAAGGAGTATAAGTTTATCCCAAAGAATCAAATTTGGGTTAAGAAGTTCCCTTGCAAAAATTTGACAGCCTAATGGCGTCACTACAAAATTTGGAAAATGAGTTGATGAGAGATAAAAATGGTATCTCATCACATGGAAATAAAATTTAAATCAATAAGGATATATAAGAACATATCCCAACATATTAGTATGTGAATTAAAAGACATAACAAAAGTAGTCTTTTAAAAAGATGAGGGTGAAAGGTTCCCTTACCGACATGGGTATCTTTCGAAACACACACCCCGTGAAAGAAGGACAATACAACATTGATGTAAATACTCATAAATGAAAGTATATTAAACAATGAGTAAAATAATGGGTAGTACATACACCACTCAAAAGAAATTGTGGCAAATGTAGCATAAATCTCACGGGAATAAAAGTGAGATGAAAAATCCCTTACGAAAACTCGGCAGCCTAACAACGCCACATAAAACTTACAAAAATGGATTGATGAGATAAAATAGGGTATCTCATCATATTAACATAAATTTTATAGAAAGAGGAATATAAAAGATCATCCCCAAACATAACAAATAGGAGCTTAAAAGAAGTGACATAAAGGAGAGTACTTAAAAAGAAAGAGAGATGTTAGATCTCTTGCGAAAATTCGGCAGCCTAACGGCGCCACTCAAAACTTCCAAAATGGATTTATGAGAGAGAATAGGGTCTATCATCATATGAACATAAAAATTACAGTAATATTAAATAAAATAACATCCCAATAAAAAGAAATATGATATTTAAAAGGAATGACATAAAAGAGCGTACATTAAAAGAAAGAGAGGAGTAGGATCCCTTACCTCGGGTCCGACTTGACTCGATCGTTCATTAATCTCCTGAATAATAAACTTGAGTTAATTTATACATGATTAAGAACCTTTATAAAGTTAATTGTTTATTTTATATCAATTATTTACATGTTATAAACATTATGTAATCATTTAAGTTAATAATGTCTGTTTTGTTGATATTTGGTTCTTAAGTCAAAAGTGGACTTCTTGTAATTACATGTTGTTCGTGTGGTCAAAGGTTCTTTATATCCAGAAAGAAATTCCTGATTTGGATATCATATATATCATATATATATAGAATATACATGTATTTATAATATTACATAATCATTTAGAGGTAAGAAATGAAATGCACCGTTCATGGAGACGGTAAGCCGTACGTACGCATGAACGCTACTTTCATTTCTTTGTCATATTAATGGAATTAAAACTAAATGAGAGGTATGTATATTTTAATTCCATAATTATGTTAATCATTTATATGTATCATTAATCATATATAATAACTTTAAATCCATCCTTTATACATCCCACATATGGAATTAACGAATCAAATCACTTTGAGGGGGCGATAGTCCGCACTTCCTAAAATGAAATTATCGTGTTTACCCACAATGGAAACCATAAAGGTATACCACAAATGAAAAATACATAAGCATAAGGAAAACATAAACATAATATATATCATATATAAATAGAGTTAAATCTTAATGGCCACCTTTGAAGGTGTTATATGAGTGTTGAACAATCATCGTTTCGTGAGGCAAAAATTCGCCATCCACAGAAACAATATGTTCTTTAACCATTAGATGAAGGTGTGTAAGTGTAGCTATAATACTTATTATAAAAACATCCTAGTATATTTAAGATACTGTAGTTTTTACTAAAGAAATGAATAAAAAGAGTTTAGGGGGTTGGAGAAGCAAAATAAAACAAAAGAGCACAAGTGAAGACGTTACCTTAAAATAGGGTAACTCCGTTTGGTTTGAACCAAAAGGGTTTCATGAAGAACTTACTGAATATGTTAAGGATTCTAGGATGAGGATAGGTATGTTGAGAGACAAAATGATCAGAGATTAGCCGAACCAAAGGTTTGAGAGGTGTGGGTAATGTGGTAGAGGTGGGGGCCTTTTATAAGAGGAGAGGTGGGGCACTCTTGGAAAAGTATAAAATGTTACTTTATTTTCAAATGGTTTTATGATTTTAATGGTCCCACATTGATTTTTTTCGAGGATAAGGTGATAAGGGTTAGAAATCCACCCATAAAATAGGTTTTTGACATGTGTAGGTCCAAGAGTTTTCATTATCTTTCCATTTTATATAAATCGTTAAATAATGAGGTCATCACTGCATCATCATAATGTCATAATGAATTTAGTTTATTTAATGTCTAAAAATTATAAAAAAATACTATGACGTAGGAAATCTTTTTAGATTTACAATGAATATTTATAGTCCAAATTCTGACTTGTATAACCACATGTAAAAATTTCTTTAGTAAAACAAATCATGTTTGTGAAATTTTTATTTTAACTTTAAATAAAAAGCATAAATGTCATTATCAAACCTAAGTGGCTCCATAGGGCACCAAAAATCGTCCCATGGGTTGTATTGGTAGGTAATAACTAATACAATAGAGTTAGGACAAGTGTAAATATATTTTCATTTTATTATAATATCATTTTACCTTAAATCACACTAATTACCTTTAATCGCGATTAATACAACTTAAAAGTTACTTTTCATCAAAAATTATTTTCATCCCATTGAACCAAATTTTACTTAACAATTAAAATCATTTAAATTGGATTTTTGAAATTCAAATAACAGAAGTGGTAATGTCCCAATTAACCAAAAAATCAAATTTTGTAACCACCACTTGGTGGTTTCACTATTCATAAAAAATTGACGTTTTTCAGAAAAATACCAAATATTCACCCTAAGATATATTTGATATTCCAAATTCAAAAAATGATGTCTATTTTACCAAATTCATAAAATAGAAGTTGCATTAATTAATTTTATAATTAAATCCTGCTGTTAAAACAAATAACGTGTTTTTATGAAACAATATCATTCAAAAGATTGACACTCGTTTATGTCCAATATTAAAGTGATATTAATTACAATGACCACCATTGGATTAAATGGTAAAAATATATTCTATTTAAAATTTAAAACCAATTAAAAAGATAATCTAATCATATAAATAAATTAGATTAAAAAGAGGTTTTGAATTAAAATACAACATTTTTCACTATTTATTAAAAATTGAACTTTTTCGGAAAAATACCAAAACTTTACACAAAGTAAATTTTGATGTCTCGATTATAAAGAAGAATTTTATTTTGTCAAATATAACACATAGAATTGTCAAAAAGTGGATTTAAAAGAGGTTCTCCATCAAAAGGCGGTTAATCGACCTTTTAAAGAATATTAGACTGTCTACGCTTAAAATTGAATTCATTCGCATTTTTAATCATCTATCATTTATTGTAAAGAGTAAAAATATTTGACAAACATATATAATAATTTTTTAGTTAGTTCTGTTCATTCCCTCCATTACAACGGCTAGGCATTAACTACCATTTAAAATAATATTATTTTATTAATAGAGTGCAACGTAAGATTCCAAAGAAACTCGTTGTTACGTATTGGGTATGCCATCAAGCATAGAATAACCTTTAAAGTAATATTAATATTTTATTCACAAATATGGATAAATACAAAAAATTTCATATTCTTTATTTACTTGGGGTGTTACAAGTATTATCTCTCTTGAACATTAGAGTTATTTCCTTTTACATCGGCTTCCTCTTTATAGATTCAGAATGATTCATGATGCACCCAATACCTCAAAAAACTAAAATCATAAATCTTGTTAGTTTTAATCCCTCCAAAATATTTTCAAATAATGATTTTTATAGTAGTTAATTGGTTATGGAAAATTCCCATGATTCATCTTACATAATAGAGTACTCCAATCAGAGACCAGATGACAGTAATTTTTCACACAATACCATTTCTCAAAGTTATTTGCGAATAATTTCCTCCTAACTATATAATAAGATAAAATTATAGAGTTCCAAATTAGACCATCAAACTAGATAAAATATTTCTAAGGAATGGGTGTGAAAATTTTTAGTTAGATAGATCTTCTCAAATTTTTTCAATAAGTTTTATATTATTCACAATTATAGGGTTTTATGGATTTCAGAATTAATTTTCTATCATGAATATATCTTTCTAAATAACTAATCAGGCAGTTATTCCAACATACAAATTCATTCCATCTGTCCCATGGATAAGATGGAATAATCTTCTGGGATATCTCTTGACTAGGAAGGATATCCCTTCATAGGGATATGTATGATGAGTTTCTTCATCCTATGAATTTCTAGGATAACCCAAAACAAATTACAGTCTTGGAAAGGGACATGATTGAAAATGTAAAAAATAAGTTATGTAAGGATCTAAATATGTTCTCATTCATTTCCTTTAAGGATTGGATCAATATATTTATACTACATAGTAGAACTCACTTGATCACTATAAACCCTCACCTGTTCCCTTCATGGAAGGTCCGTGATAGCGCAATCTCACATATGGAAATTATTTAACTCTTGAGAGTATAATTTTTAGGTATACATGGTGAAGCTATAGATATCCCCAAGCCATAGTCTGGAGGGTTTATTAGCCATATTTTTTAAAATATGTCATTTCCCCACTAGGGATGCACACATAAGATATATTGTGAGCATGGTAGTAATAAAATCTCAACTAGTGGAGATAGGAACGATTTAGTAATACTATCTATTTCTTTTTTATATGATCTGTTGATAAATAGTCAACATGGAAATGTCCCTTACACGATCTATGTATCTTTCTTGATTTTATTTGGCAATATAGTAGATAATTTCTACTCTTTAAAATAGAATAACAAAACAAAGATCCCTAATGCTGGATTAAATCCCATCTTTTGAAATATTTCAGATGTTGAGGTGATGTTTCCACACCCTAGTGAGATTATTGTAATTTTGTGTTGGTTTAATAATTTTATCTTTATTCCTTGACTTTCACTGATCAGACCAATTGTTGATAATGGAAATGTTTCTCTCATTAAATTATCTTAAAAAATCTCACCTTGGTATAGGGTTTCATGGCCCATGTGGATGAGTTTGTTTAACCATATACCCCTATTAGTTCTCCTGATAATTTGGTTCCATTCAAGATGTTTCTCCCCTCCCTTGATCTGGTGTGCATGGAGAACAACATCCCAATATTATCTGTAATTTTTTCCTATATTGGAACCTA